>JAHRHZ010000026.1:4415912-4529245 GCA_024137785.1 Ginglymostoma cirratum | reverse complement strand
TGGTGAGGGTGAGGACGAGTTCGGCTAAGCGGATGAGGGTGTCAGTGGAGGGGGACTGGTCAGTCTGTGGGACAGGAAGAAGTGGAGGGCCTTTAGGCTATCTGCATGGGGAATACAGGTGTATAGGGACTGGACGTCCATAGTAAAAATGAGGTGTTGGGGACCGGGGAATTGGAAGTTCTGGGGGAGGTGGAGGGCACGGGTGGTGTCACGGATGTAGGTAGGGAGTTCCTGGACCAAGGGGGAGAAAATGGAGTCGAGGTAGGTGGAGATAAATTCGCTGGGACAGGAGCAGGCAGAGACAATGAGTTGACCAGGGCATTCAGGTTTGTGGATTTTGGGAAGGAGATAGAAGCGGGCGGTGCGGGGTTGGGGAACGATGAGGTTGGAGGCTGTGGGTAGGAGGTTACCTGAGGTGATGAGGTTGTGGATGGTTTGGGAGATGATGGTTTGGTGCTCGGGGGTGGGGTCATGATCCAGGGGGCGGTAGGAGGAGGTGTCGGAGAGTTGGCACCTGGTCTCAGCAATGTAGAGGTCAGTGCGCCATACTACAACTGCGCCTCCCTTGATCGCGGGTTTTATGGTGAGGTTGGGATTGGAGCATCAGGAGCGGAGGGAGCGGAGGGCTGCACGTTCTGCGGGGGAGAGGTTGGAGTGGGTGAGAGGGGTGGAGAAGTTGAGGCGATTGATGTCTCGACGGCAGTTGGAGATGAAGAGGTCGAGGGAGGGTAGGAGGCCTTGGGGTGGTGTCCAGGAGGAGGGCTTGTGTTGGAGGCGGGAGAAGGGGTCAGTAGAGGGAGGGTTAGGTTCACAGTTGAAGAAGTAAGCATGGAGGCGGAGGCGGTGGAAAAACTGCTCAATGTCCAAGCGTGAATGGTATTCATTGATATGTGGGTGGTGGGGGACAAAGGTGAGCCCTTTACTGAGGACTGACCGTTCGTCCTCAGTAAGGGGGAGGTCTGGGGGGATGGTGCAGACTGGGCAGGGCTCAGTGTTGCTGTCTCCTCTGGAGCTGCTGGCTGTGGAGGCAGTGGGTGGAGCGATGTCAGCGTCGGCTGTGGGCGGGGTTGTGTCGGTGTCAGCAGTGGGCGGGGTTGCGATGGCATCAGCGGTGGGCGGAGTTGCATCGGCGTCGGCGGAGGGTGGAGTTGTGTTGGCGTCAGGCCTGTTCCTAGCCCATGTGCTTGCTTGCTCACATGTAAGGGTAGATTTTCTCTGCTCTGGTACTCTACCTGCCCCAGCACGAAATTGCATCAGCACAGTTGTATTTTCCAGCCTCACGATAATAGGATATCCATTGGGAGGCATGATGCACCCATATGAAAAGGATATGTTATTGTAAAGGGAGGATAAAGCTGCCGTAATCTTGCCAGATTATTGGGCTACTCTTTCATTAGAGAGAGATGACTGGTGGTGGTTTAACCTGAGGGTCATCATGCCTCAGATGAGGGAAGAGGTTGACAAGGCCAGTCCTTCATGGTGACCTCAGCTGGTGGGGGAATTGAAACCATGCTGTTGGCATCAATTTGTATCACAAACCAACCCTGCAGCCAACTGAACAAACCGGCCCCTGACATCTTATTATAACTAGCTGTTAGCATTTACAGCAATAACCTCCCTTCCGACCAATTCACCAATCAGTGGAAATAATTTTCTGCTGTTTACCATGGTCAACCCTTTGGCTAATTTTGAATACCTTTATTAAACCTTCCATTAACCTCCTTGACCTCAGTACCTATCGCCCTTCTTTTTCAAAGCTCTCATCATAATTATATCCCCTCACCTCCAGTACGCATCTTAAACCTTTTTGATATTGCCAATAATTTTACAGGGAAATTAGTGCCTGAAAGAGTTAACTGATATTGCAAGGTAAACTCCATCAATCCAGATATAAAGGACTGTTCCTGGGAGGAGATAAACAGTGCCTAAGTGTTCTGTATTACACCGATGTTTGGTTTGAGATGTTTTGGTGCTAAGCCAGTGTAACTAACAACAAAATAGACTTACTGTTAAACTGAGGCTGATATCTCACAAAAGAGACCATCATATATCTTATATGCAATGTGGCTAGATAATAAATATCATGTAATAACTTCCACAGTTTATCAAGACTGAGCCTAACTTTTGCCAAAGCCTTGGTGTGAACATCCTTCCCCTCTTGGTATCAGTAACTAATACCAATTAGAAGGAATGATGGCAGTGAATCTACCCATGGCATCCCAGATGGTTTAGCCACACAATATCACACGTGATGACAGCGATGTGAAGCTTGCCCATTATAATACCAAAATGCTGCTTAGGTATAAAGCAATGCAGAGTCCTCCAACTGGGGTCTAGCCACTGTCTTCCACAGATTCTTCAGAACCTCTTTACTTTCATATTCAATTTGCCCAAATTTTAACCCAGAACCCCATTTGTTAACTGAGGGAGACACTCCAGTGCAGCACTGAGGGAGTGTATTGAGGGAGTGTACTGAGGGAATGGACTGACGGAGTGCACTGAGGGAGAGCACTGAGGCAGTGGACTGAGGGAGTGTGCTGAAGGAGTGCTCTGAGGGCACGTATTGAGGGAGTACACTGAGGCAGTGCACTGAGGGAATGTACTGAGGAAGTGCACTGAGGGAATGTACTGAGGGGCGTGTACTGAGGGAGTGTACTGACGGAGTGCACTGAGGGAGTGTACTGAGAAAATGCACTGAGGGAATGCACTGAGGTGGTGCACTGAGGGAGTGCCCCGAGGGAGACTATTGAGGGAATGTACTGAGGGAGTGCACTGAGAGACTGCACTGAGGGACATTATTGAGGAAGTGTACTGAGAGAGTGCACTGAGGGAGTGCACTGAAGGAGACTATTGAGGGAGTGCACTGAGGAAGTGTACTGAGGGAGTGCAGTGAGGGAGGCTGTTGAGGGAGTGCACTGAGGGAGTGCACTGAGGGAGACTACAGAGGAAGTGTACTGAGGGAGTGCACTGAGGGAGACTATTGAGGGAGTGCATTGAGGGAGTGCAGTGAGGGAGGCTGTTGAGGGAGTGTACTGAGGGAGTGCAGTGAGGGAGACTATTGAGGGAGTGTACTGAGGGAGTGCAGTGAGGGAGACTATTGAGGAAGTGTACTGAGGGAGTGCACTGAGGGAGATTATTGAGGGAGTATATGAGGGAGTGCTGCACTCTTGGGGTTGTCATCTACACGATGGAAGACCCTCCTTCTGTCCTCTCAGGTGGGTATAAAAGATCCCATTGCTCTACGAGGCTAATAGAATATTTATGCTTCAACTGAAGTCTAAAACAGAGTATTTGATCATTTCCTCTTTGCTATTTTGGGAGCTTGCTGCGTACAAAATGGCTGCCGTATCCCTACATTACCACAGCAACTAGAGTTCAAAAAGTCAGTAAAGCACTTTGGGACATTCTGGGATCAAGAAAGGAGGTGTTTAAATGCAAGTCTTTATTTTCTTTTCTGTGGCTTTCTTCCCACATTAATACAGCAGAGTTAACTGATTTACTTGAAGGGTCACCAGACCCGAAACGTTAACTCTGTTTTCTCCTTCACAGATGCCGTGCCAGACCTGCTGAGCTTTTCCAGCAACTATGTTTTCATTCCTGATTTACAGCATCCACAGTTCTCTCGGTTTTAAACTGATATATTTCCCTGCTGAAAAGGAGGAGAGATATGAATAAGAATAGAATTGTTTTATAGTGTTAGCACTTTGTGTAAGACTTTGAACTCTCAAATGTGTATTGAGGGAGGGCCTATGACATTGTATCCTGAATTCTGCTAGGTTGCTGACAAAGCTCCATTGGAAGGGCAAAAGCAATGGGAATCAGGTGTGGAGCAGAAAATGATGCAGACTTACTTGTTCACAGTTTTATTAGTGTCAGTGACAGTGGGGATGCTGAGCCGGATTCTCCATCAGTAAATGCTAGAATCACTACTGTTTTTGATTTGTATCAATGACTTGGATTTGAAATATCAATGCAAGGCTGACGAGTTTTCAGAAAGTACTGAACAGTGGAATACCTCAAAGGGTGGAGGTGTCATGAATGCAGATTTTCTGATTTATTTATTTTTCGTTAATTCTGCATTTGCTCTGGAGGTAGTTTCAGCGATCGACAGTTTGCGTCGATGCCAAAGAAAAGTGTGATATTTACAGCTGCACTTTGGTTGGAAAGGATTACACATCACCATGGGCCAGAAAAAAAACAGAACCCCAAACAAGTCGTATTTATTTAATTTTGATACACTGAATTTATTTTTTAACATTTTACTAAATCTTGCCATTTTTCATGACAAAACAGTAGATCAAAACTAAATAAAGGTAAATTAAAGCGACAGATTAGACTGGATAAAGTTGGTCTGCAACTATAAGTAAAGCCATGATTAATTTACTTTCTTTCTCTTGCTTGTGGAACAGAAATATTTTCAATCCATGAGACGCTGTGGGCCATCATCAGCAGCAGAATTGTACTCCAGCATAACCTGTAACCTCATGGCCCAGCGTATCCCCCACTCAACCATTGCCATCAAGCCATGGGATCAACCCTGGTTCAATGAACAGTGCAGGAGGGCATGCCAGGAGCAGCACCAGGCATACCTGAAGATGAGGTATCAACCTGGTGAAGCCACCAAACAGGACAACTTGCACACCAAACAGCAAATGCAGCAAGTGACAGACAGAGCTAAACAATCCCACAACCAATGGATCAGATCTAAGCTCTGCAGTCCTGCCACATCCAGTAGTGAATGGTGGTGGACAATTAAACAACTCACTGGAGGAGGAGGCTCCACAAGTATCCCCATCCTCAATGATGGAAGAGCCCAGCACACCAGTGCAAAAGATAAGGCTGAAGTATTCACAGCGATCTTCAGCCAGAAGTGCTGAGTGGATGATCATCTCGGCCTCCTCCCGTGGTCCCCAGCATTACAGATATCAGTCTTCAGCCAATTCCACGTGATATCAAGAAATGGTTGAAGACATTGGATTCCGCAAAGGTTATGGGCCCTGACAACATTGCAGCAATAGTACTGAAGACTTGTGTTTCAGAACTTGCTGCTCCCCTGGCCATGCTGTTCCAGTACAGTTACAACACTGGCATCTACCTAGCAATGTGGAAAATTGCCCAAGTATGTCCCGTACACGAAAAGCAGGACAAATCCAACCTGGCAAAATACCGCTATATCAGTCTACCATCAGTCATCAGTAAAGTAATGGAAGGTGTCAGCAACAGTGCTATCAAGCAGCACCTGCTCAGCAATAACCTGGTCAGTGATGCCCAGTTTGGGTTCCGCCAGGGCCACTCAGCTCCTCACCTCATTACAGCCTTGGTTCAAATATGGACAAAAGAGCTGAATTCCAGAGGTGAAGTGAGCGTGACAGCCCTTGATGTCAAGGCTGCATTTGAACAAGTGTGGCATGAAGGACCCCTAGCAAAACTGGATTCAAAGGGGATATCAGGGGACAAATGCTCTGGTGGTTGGAGTCATACTTGACACATTGGAAGATGGTCACGGTTGTTGGCAGTCAATCATCTCATCTCCAGGACATCTCTGCAGGAGCTCATCAGGGTAATGATGTCGGCCCAACCATCTTCAGCTGCTTCATCAATGACCTTCCCTCCATCATAAGGTCAGAAGTGGGGATGTTCACCAAAGATTCCACTATGTTAGCACCATTTGTGACTCCTCAGATACTGAAGCAGTCCATGCTCAAATGCAACAAGACCTGGACAATATTCAGGCTTGGGCTGACAAGTGGCAAGTGACATTCGCGTCCCACAAATGCCAGGCTATGAACATCACTGATAAGAGACAATCTAAACACCGTCCCTTGACATTCAATGGTGTTGCAAGTAACTCACCTCCTGACTCTTCAAAGCCTGTCTGCCATCTACAAGGCACAAGTCAGGAGTGTGATGAAATATTCCCCACTTGCCTGGATGAGTGCAACAACACTCAAGAAGCTTGACACCATCCAGGACAAAGCAGCCCATTTGATTGGCACTACATCCACAAGCGTCCACTCCCTTCACCACTGACGTTCAGTAGTAGCAGTGTGTTCTATCTACAGGATACCCTGCAAAAATTCACCAAAGACCATCAGACAGCACCTTCCTAACCACGTTCACTTCCATCTAGAAGGACGAGGGCAGCAGACATTTGGGAACACCACCGCCTCCAAGTTCCCCTCCAAGCCAATCACCATCCTAACTTGGAAACATATCGGCATTCCTTCACTGTCGTTGGATCAAAATCCTGGAATTCCCTCCCTAATGACATTGTGGGTCAACCCACAGCAAGTGGACTGCAGCGGTTCAAGAAGGCAGCTCACCACCACCTTCTCAAGGGCAACTAGGGATGGGAAAGAAATGCTGGCCAGCCAGCGACACCCATGCCCCACACATGATTAGAAAAAAAATTACTGGAGTATTATATTATGATAGAATTATGCACAATGTTCATAATTTTTATAATATTTACTGTAAGCAAAATGCTGCAACTGCAGATAAACACATTAAAAGAGAATTCTTACAAAGTTTCACCCCAGTGATTGATGGGGATATATAAAAGTTGGAGAAATTGCACTGGGATACAATTCAGGAAAACACTCACATATGCTCCATTCAATGCATGGTCCAGCAACATAGCCGTTGATGGTGAGCTTCATAATTCAGCTTCTGAGTAAAAAACTCCAGACAATACGTCATCTGGGACTGAGCTCAACGGGCAGGAGAACCTCCTGATGAAGCCTTGCTGCTGGAGCACCCTGCGGATCATTTGAATTACAAATAAGGAAAAATGCCACATATCGTGAGAGAAACATGGCAGCTGACAAGGTACTACCAACACTTGCAGAGTTGCTCTTTGTCTCATCGTATAGTGGGCGGAGACCCCAGCACAGATTTTTGATACTGGATAAAGTGGACCTCAGCCATATTCATCAGGACTGCAAGTTTGTATGCCTTTGATCCGTGTAGGAGTTGGCATGGAATCTACATGCCATCCGTACACCATTATGCCTAGGAGATGTGGATCGACTGGAATCACAGTGTGGGATCTCCAGACACAGCAGATGACTGGGTTGTACAATATTAATGAGCTGTAATGGCCCAGTCTGGATCTGATTAATATTGTTTTTCCTTTGCACTGCGGAGCAACATGATTTGACTGTGAAACTGAACTTACATACTGCAGAGCCTAATAAATTACCTCATTCAAAATAGCCTCGGATGCTGACTGCATTTTCTATTTACTTCAGACTTATCCATAATTTCTTTTAGCATCAGGTTTCTCTCAGGAAGCTGCAGACAGTAATCAATAAAATACAGGCCCATAAGATGTTGTAAACCACGTGTTGTTGGCACATGCCCACATTGGACAAGCATACGCTCTATCATCCATCCCCTCTACCCAAACAAAACAGTTCCCCAAATAGAGATAGTAGGAACTGCTGATGCTGGAATCTGAGATTACAAGGTGTAGAGCTGGATGAACACAGCAGGCCAGGCAGCATCAGAGGAGCAGGAAAGCTGACGTTTCGGGTCTGGACCCTTCAGAAAAATATCTTGGGAGTTATCTGCCATACACGTGTTGACTGTGTTCCTCTGGATAGTGGCCCCACCTTCCAGTGACAAACAATTTTGTGAGCTCAGGCTTTACTCCAGAAATTTGAGAACTACAATCTGGCTTGATGCTAATGTAATACAGAGGGAGTGGTCCATTGTCAGAGGTGCTGTCTTTCAAATGAAACACGAGGTCCTGACTGCTTCTCGGGTAAATGTACAGGATCAACAAGGACCTTGTTCCTCATTTTCTGGCCAATAGTTATCGCTTAATCTATGTAAGTAAAACAGATTATCTGGTCATTCTTACATTAGAAAGGGTGAATAGCCAAGGTCTTTTTCCCCAGGGTAAAGGAGTCCAAAACTAGAGGGCATTGGTTTATGGTGAGAGAGGAAAGATTTAAAAGGGACCTGAGGGCAACTTTTTCATGCAGAGGGTGGTGCGTATATGGAACAAGCTGCTAGATGAGGTGGTGCAGGCTGGTTCAATTACAACATTTAAAATGTATCTGAATGGGTTTAGAGAAATATGGGCCAAATGCTAGCAAATGGGACAAGATCAGTTTAGGATATCTAGTCAGCAGAGACAAGTTGGACTGAAGGGTCAGTTTCCATGCTGTGCAACTCTATGCTGTTTGTTGGGTCTTCCTGTGCAGAATAATCAGCTGCATTTTATACATTGTAATTGAACCTAGATGTTAAAAGGTGCTTTATTCGTGGTAATGTACATTTGGATGTACTGAGGTCATGAAAGGCAATAATTTTGTTTGGATGGAAATGCTATCATGTAAAAATCTTCTCCCAGTCTTGTCAGAGCCATATTATCTTCACCATGAGGCTCCCACTTTGCATGCAGCCATCTTAGAACCAGTTCAAAAAAGTTTACACGAGACTGGTGAGATTCAGTATCGAAGGTACAACTACTAAAAGAGGAATGCATGAATGTTCAGAGCTGCCGAAGGCTGCTAAAAGCCACAGAAAAAGTACAAAGATGGAACTCATCTGAAGGCACTGTGTAAGACTCCATAGAATCCCTACAGTATGGAAACAGGCCATTTGGCCCAACAAGTCCACACTGATCCTCTGAAGAGCATCTCAGACCCATCCTGTAACCCTGCATTTCCCATGGCCAAAACACCTAGCCTACACATATCTGGATACAACAGGTAATTTAGCACGACCAAGCCACTTGGCCTGTAGGAGGAAACCCACACAGACAAAGGGAGAATGTGCAAACTCCACACAGACACTCACCCAAGAGTGGGATTGAACCTGGGACCCTGGTGCTATGAGGCAGCAGTGCTAACCACTGAGCCACCATGCCAGGCTATCCATAAATTGCTCATATAATCCTTTATTCTTTCATTGTCCTTTATTCAACACGACACCTGACCCTGTCATGACATGGGCTGCTTTCAGCATGACCAACATATTTTCACCAACCTAAGTCCCCCATTAGCAGCTTTTATTTTTCCCTGGCTTACCATTATCAGCTTTTTGTTTGCCTAACTGTCTTTCTCTCTCTCTGGGTTTCATCTCCACCTATCTGCTTACTCCTTTCCCCGAACCCATCAACCCACCCCTATCTTCAGTATATATACCATTTTTCCCTAGTTACTAGTAGTTCTGAAGAAGGGTCATTGGACCTAAAACAATAACTCTGCTGTTTCTTCACAGACACTGCCAGACCTGCTGCATTTCTTCAGCTATTTCCGTTGTTATAGACTCATAGTCATAGATTCATACAGCACAGAAACAGACTCTTCACTCCAACTAGTCCATGCTGACCATAATCCCAAACTAAACTAGTCCCACCATCCTGCACTTGGCCCATATCCCTTCAAACATTTCTTACTTTAATGTACTTATCTAAATGTCTTTTAAACATTGTAATTGTACCCACATCCACCACTTCCTCAGGAAGTTCTTTCCACACATGAACCACTCTCTGTGTAAAAAAAAAGTCCCTCGTGTCTTTTTTAAATCTTTCTCCTCTCACCTTAAAAATGTGCCCTCTAGTCTTGAAAATCTTCACCCTAAGGAAAAGACGCTTACCATTCACCTTATCTATACCCTCATGACTTTATCAACCTCTATCAGGTCACCTCTCAACTTCGCATGCTCCAGTGAAAGAAACACACCTAGTCTATCCAGCCTCTCCTTATAACTCAAACCCTCCATTCCTGGTAACATCCCCTGGTGAATCAATTCTGAGTCCTCTCCAGCTTAATAACATCTTTCCTATAACTGGGAGCCAGAACTGGATGCAGTACTCCAGAAGAGGCCTCACCAACATCCTGTACAACCTCAACATGACGTCCCAACTCTGTATTAAAAGTTCTGAGCAATGAAGATAAATACGCTAAACGCCTTCTTAACCATCCTATCTATATGTGACACAAACTTGAAAGAATTATATATCTGAACTCCTTGATAAAGTTATTGTTGTTTCAGATTTCCAGCATCCTCCGTTCTTTGCTGCATTTTAATTGAGCGAATTTGCCAGGTACCCGTTCGGGTTTCCATATCAAGTTTTCTCGACGTCCACCTTCTTTGGCACGATTGGTAAGATAGAAAGCTGAATATTACTGAGGATGAGGTGGGCTGTTATTAAGGCATTTAATAAGCAGTAATCCCCTTTAACTGGCAACCTGCTGTTCCCAGTGAGAAACTTCCTCATCACGAGTGAAAAGCAGAAAAGATAAAGAAAAATGCTTCTCATATCGAGATCAGCAGCATTGGATTTCTCATCTGATCCTGTCAAACTTCTCACCATAGCCAACATCACTCAGACCCCTATAAGATTCTGCCTATAGATTCCTAGAGATCCGGAGTAAAAGAAGGAAACTGTGAAATCTTATTTGACTTAGGACAACATCGCATCAATTGAATATTGATCTTCAGTACTGGAGTCAAATGAGAATTTCTATGGTCCTAGTGTAAATCTCATACATTATTTAATAATCCATGCTAGCAATCACAAAGAAAAGTAAGTGAAAATATGTATGTAACACAGCACAGAAATAAGCCTAAATACCTTCAATATTTATGATTCTGTGTAACCATGCAGATCATGCAGGGTGAACAAGTTTCTAAGATAATTTAGCAATATTTATGTTTATTGGGTGTTAGCTTTATGAAAATCAGATGTTTCCTAAAATAGTAGAAGTGAATGTAGACTAGTAACTCTATTTATTAAAGATTACAAAACAATTAAGATCCTGAGAAAGTCAAGATGACATCAAGGTCATTAAAAATAAACACATACATGCCTGACAATATAGTATCTGATTGTTCCTTAAAAATTCATTTAAAGTAATTTGTATTTTGAAACATTGCAAAAATGGCATTTATTTTAATTATATCTAAATCAGAACCAGATTGTGTAGTAAATTTACCTGATTTCCAATCTCTGCACCACTCTTAAACACAATACATTAATAAATTTATCATGATATTAATGTTTTCCTACAAGACTGAACTGTAACTTTGAATATGTTGAACATTGTGATATGAAAATGTATGATAGGAATGGTCTCACAACCAACAAATTGGATTCTTAAACTACAGGGGCTCCGTCTTCAACCAATCAAATTCCAGAACTTAGATGAACAAACGTTATCCAAATTTTATTGCCTTGCTGTGCCAATCACATTGCCAATGTAACAAGGTTTCTGCAATATACAACCATCATTAATCAATTTAACCTCCTCTTTTAGGCTTCTGCCTATTATTGCTTCTAACCACATTTTCATAGGGATCATACTCTTGTGCCTAACCTTAGTCCCTGTGACTTTTCAATCCCAAATTTCATCCTCACCAACACTAGGGTCTAAATTTCACCTTTTCTATGGAAACAAGTAGAGATATGTGGGGAAGGAGCTCAAACAAGGCATAGGATCATTCCCAGATCTTACTCTCAACAATTTAGACTCAAATCCTGTTCTCAACTGATTTAAATGTTTGCGTAACCTTTAAAATAAAATACTTTCCAGCATGTACCATGAGTTAGAGAGGGCAGTGATAGTTTTAGACATTAAATAGCACTGTTGCACCTTTTGTTGGGGATTTATCCTGTCTTCTTATCAGAGGATGGAGCATTGCACTTTGTAACTATCTCCTTGACAAATGTCACAGGGAACTCCCTGTTTCATCACTTCTCAGGCACAGAGCTTGTATCACAACCGCCTTGGATGGATTGGAAGGGAATGAATGATTAGTGCTTGCGTTATGGCACAGGTGGATTACTGGACGTGGTACCTGCGACATAAATTCAATCTTGGCTCAGTGATATAGACCTGGAATTATCACAGCGATTAGCATGCTTGCATCAAAGTCAGAGTATTGTCGGTTTAAGTCCAACTCCAAAGACTTGAGCAGGTGCTACACTTTTGGAAGTGCGTTCCCCGGATCAGCCATTAAACCAAAGCTCAAGCTTAACTTTCTAATGGAAATAAAAGATTTCAGAGCATTTCTTATAGAAACAGAATAGAGAAATCTTACTGCCTCTGCCTTCAGCTGCCTAAATTCCAAGTTCTGGGATTCCTTCCAATGCTCATTGCTTCATTAATTTACTTATCTCCTTTAAGACATCTTAATTGCTTGGTGGAACAGAACTTCAGCACTTTTTTCAAAAAATGAAATCGAAGATTTTTGTCTTACACTCATCAGGACAGAAATGCCAAAAAAACAGTTTTAGAAAGGAGAGGACAATTCATACAACATGTGGCCAAACATGGTGACCTTCAGCCTTTCCAGTTGTGCGCTTGATATACAGCAAGTGATGAGCTAATCGGGGTAGCTGTTAGCATGCAGGATAATTTCAGTACACCCAATCTTGCATCAAGTTTACACAGTGAGCAGATGGTTAGAGTCTTATTCATGAGGCTCACACAGACAGCTGGATAAATTGTTCTTTACCTTCTAAAATTGGTTTTCTTGCATTTCACTCCTGATGAGTACAAAATGAAAAGCTTCAACTTCGTGTCTCTTTTAAGTGAATTTAAGACACTTCTTAAAGCCTAACCATTGTTTTAGTAATGTGAGGTTTCTCTTGTGATTGAACAGCAACAGGCTTTATTGCACATTACTGTCTATAGAGGATGTTAAGAGAGGGCAATATAACTAGAGTCCTATATACCCAGGCTCCACTTCCATAAGATCTGACATCTGTATGTTAGAGCTTTTTCACTCTGTAGCTAACCTTGGAGTAAAGTCTTCTCCGTGGAAGATGAACACATTGGGGCAGAGGAATCAGAAATTCTCCTGTGGAACCTGGGATTGAAAGAGCAAACAAGGTTCTAGACTGCCCTCTTGTGGCTGATTAACTTCAAGGTTAGTGCCATTTTGTTTGAGGAAAATTAAACATCTACATTGTCTTCTGGTGGTCCTTGAGATGAAGAGTCTGTAGTGGAGACTGCTTCAGGACTCACTAAGTGACCATTAGTGCATTTAGCATCGGCTCCTGTGAGCCCAATGTCATATGAAAGACAGTTGAAGGACTCAGGCACAAAAATGGCAAAGCATCTAAAAGAATGGATACACCTTCCCCTGTATCTACTTTAAAGTTAGTTTTCTTGTCATCAATCTTCATCTTTGTGTACCACAATTTGTTCTGTGGTTCTGTACAATCAGGGGAATCAAAATCTTATAGTGAGCCTGCTGCACCTCTGAGGAAGGGTTCATTCTGTGCTTCTATGTTCCCAGCTGCTGGGGCACCTGCAGATTATTGAGGTTTGTGTTTAATTTTCTGTTCTGCCACCATAGCTGTGTTCTGGGCTCTCTTTTTGCGCTCGTGATTCTCTATCAAACTGGGTAGGTTGGTTTCTGCCCTTGGGGTACCTTCATGGTATGGACCTTGCACAGTTTCTTTGTGCACTTGCCATTGGTGGATGTTCTGAGAGCTTGTATCTTCTCCATCCCTGTAAGTACCTCCACATTTCTGTAAAGTTTCACTCACTTCGGCCAATTAACATTTTTCCTGTTGCTGGCCATGTAATCTGCTGTGAGTCTCCACCTGCACTTTTTCAGCTTCTACATGGGCTTTCCCTGTTGGGGGCTGGCTACTTAGATGAGCCTCAAATCCATTGTTTGTTGGCTCCTACTAGGGCTGAGCCTATCATCAGGTATTTACCCCTGTCTCTCGGTTCATTCTGCCTTGTGCTTTATCCACGACACTACGCAGGCACTGGCTTTCACTTTGCTGCTGTCTCCAGCAACATGAGATCTATACTCTTTTGGTGTGACTAGCCACAGGCTTTATTGAACAGCACCATATACAGATGATGGTACAAGAAAATGTCCTATCTGGAACTTCACAGAGCTTGGTTCCAGTTCTATAGGATTTGACATCACTATATCACAAGTCCTTTAATACATGCTCAGTGATTATCCTTGGAATATTAAAACCATAAGACCATATCATATAAGAGCTGGATGTTCTAATTCCCTTTATGCAACTTCTTTGACCAAGCTTTTGGTCCAACCTAACACCCCCTTATGTGGCTCAGTGTCGTACTATGTTCTAAAATGCTCCTCTCGAGTGCCTCGGGACATTTCATTGCATTAAATGTGTGATGTAAGTTGTAATGTGTGGTTGGTAGCATGGCTAATATTTAACCCTTTACCCAGAATCCAAAAATGTCATAATCTGATGATGTATTTCTGCATTTGGAAACTTGCTCTGTGAAAAATTAGCTCTCTTCACACTTCAAAACGTTATTCATTGGTTTCATCAAATATGCATTTTAGATGGTTTCAAATCATCAATTTCAAGTCAACATTTCTGTTGAGATGTTGAAAATTAAGGCTTTGGGTCATGGAGTCTTGCAGAGTGCACTTACTGTGTGACACCAGAGCACAGAGCCTGATGTCTATTCAGTTGAAGCTCAGTGGAACAAAACCTTTGCAGGTGTGAACTTTTGATTATCTTGTTAACTACACATTAAAGTGAGGCTTCAACCTACCTTTTCAAGTGAATGCAAAAAGATCCAAAGGGAGTAGTCCCAGTGGGTTATCCTGGTGTCATCACCAATGTTATTCCTCAATCCACATCTCTGTCATGATCACATTCACACAGATTGACTGCTATGTCTCCTGCTTTCCAATGGTGACAACCCCTGAAGAGTACTTCATTGTCTGTAAGCTGTGTTGTGATGTCCAGTGGTCTCAAAGGCATCTTATTAAATGCAAGACCCAAACCAGCCATGTGAGTTCTACCCACTTAGCGGTGGCATTAAGATTACAAAGAGACAAATGAAAGTCATCTTCAGGTCTGAGTAGAATGGGGTAATAGAGGCAAACGAACTTGATGAGTTACTACTGTTCATTTTCAGTGTGTACCATCTAAAAGATACCCACAGTAATTCACTAAATCTCCTCCAGCAACACCTTTCAAACCTGCAATCTGTAATACACAGGGGGCAAAAGGCATGGCAAAAAGTTCCTCGCCAAGCTGCACAGTATCCTTGGAAACTTACCATCACTGTCACTGGGTTAAAATCCTGGAATTCCCTCCCGAACAGTGTTGTGGATCGACCTTTATCCCTAAGGACTGCATTGGTTGAAGGAGGATTCCCGGCATCTCCTTCTCCAGCAACGTTCCCTGTAATTCTTTTCGCTGCTGCATGGACTTTCGAGTGGCAGTGACTTCCGGGGAGCCATTCATCATCGTGCAATTGGTGTGGCAGAATTTCACCAAGACTGCGCGGTACAGGGGAGACATCGTTCTCCGGGGAATTTAGGGGTGAACAATAAATGCTGGACCAGTCAGTGGCACCACATCCCGTGAACAAATAAAGGCAAGGCATTAACACCATCACTGGAGATTTCCTTGGGAGTTTTCCAGCTCTTCCAGTGTTCATTTAGAAACATAGAAAATAGGAACAGGCATAGGCCATTCAGCCCTCTGTCATGCAGCATGATCATAGCTGATCATCCAACACAGTCCCCTGTTCCCATTTTCTCCCCAAACCCTTTGATCACTTTAGGCATAAGAACTAGTATCTAACTCCTTCTTGAAAACATTCTATGTTTTGGCCTCAATCAATTTCTATGTCACAGAATTTCACAGGCTCACTATTCCCTGGGTGAAGAAGTTTCTCTTCATCTCAGTTCTAAATGGATGCCCCTGTATTCTTAAACTGTGACTGCTAGTTCTGGATTCCCCAGGGACATCTTTCCTGCCTTTACCCTGTCTAGTCCTGTTAGAGTTTTAAAGGTTTCTTTGAGATCCCCTGTCATTCCTCTAAACTCCAATGAACATGCTCCTTACGGATCCAGTCTCTCATTGTAAATCAGTCCTGCCATCGCAGGATTCAGTCTGGTAAACCTTGTGTGGACCTCCCTCTACAGCCAGAACATCCTTTCTCAGATAAAGAGACCAAAACTGCATGGGATATTTTGGGAATTTCTGCCCGCGGTTATGTTGGAAGGGCAGGGAATGATCCACTCCAATGCCTGGTGTATGGGTTTCGTGTTAGATGGGGCTGATGAAGCCCAAACTGTCTCTGCAATGATATCTCCTGAACATGACCATTTCATTCTGAGTCTGAGTACCTGTGCCAGAAAGTCTCTCCCCTCCTCTCTCTAGTCTCAAGTTGAGCCTTGACTGACTTCAGGTAGGTGACAATGTTAACTATAGAATCAGTGTGATACACAACAATTCTGCACTGACACTACAACAATACTGTCAATGCACCCTAAAACCATGAGCTGACACATCTGTTTTAACACTTATAAGCTCAAGGGTGTTTCTGCATATGTTAAGGTCAAAGCTTCCTTATTCGCAGCTGAACAGGGAAAGAGTTACCACAATAATTGCTGACGGTGGGGAAAACCATGACTAGGGACAGAAGTCTTTCCCTTTTTGCAGGAAAGGCCATAATTTACAACCGCCTGGCAAGCAATGAAACAGCCCAAATAAACAAACAGTCGCTATAAACAGAATGCCCCCTACCGCTGTCCGCAACAGATGGTTTGAGTTTGTTCCACTCGACTTCACGTGTGTCTGAACAGTTCACTGGAAAAGTCCATATTTTGTTTGCATATGTGACATTATCTGCGGCATGCTGTGTGTGGCGTGGAGTGCATCTTCCCAGTGAATAAGCCAGAACTTTACTTTCACTAGACAGTAGCTCCTTGGTTTGGAGAACAAACTCCCAAACCTATCGCCTTTCATCCTCAGAGACTAAGCTTCCAGAAAGATTCTAATATTTCATTGTCCCAGGCTGGCAGTGGAGAAAGGGAGGGAGGGCCCTTATTCAGTAACCGATATGGAACAGCTGATGACAGTAACACATAAAGGTAGATCACATTGTTCTTCCTTTGATCTTCACTTGTCCTCCATCCATAGATTGCAAAATTAATTGAAATTAAGAATAACCTATGGGCTGGATCAAACTTTTTTGACTAAGTGTGAGTTGCGTTGAGTTTTTTGGAATGATTTTCACTGAGATGTCAAGCTGAATCTGACCATGCTCACTCCATTAACTACCAAGTCTGCCCCCACAACATCCCTTACATCTGATTCCAGCTCCATCTTCCCATACACCATTCCCAGAACAGCTCGTCGCTCTGTGGATACCTGCAGATATCCCTGACTAGTATCCCTGGTACCCGTGCCATCTTTGAAAGGCAATCCATCAATGCATTGTCCCTCACTGGTAAAGTAATGGCACATCAGTCACAGAGCCAACATGGCTGATACTCCCTTGCATCTACAGCTCCATTCTCTTAGCCTAGTCGCTGTGTAACCACGAGGTCATAAGCTGTTCCTGTCTGTAGCTATGTCATTGCTACCTTGTCCCGTGTGCTCAGTGGAGATCCACAGTCTGTCACAGCCCAGTAGGGGAACATCACATGTAGACAAGCAATTGAACACACGTAAAAATGAGCTTTTATTTACAGTCAGCAAAAGTGAAATCACACACATGTGCTTACACCCACACAAAAACACACACACATCCAACAGAGGCTGAAGTTCACCCCTCACTAAATACAAACCAAATTCTGGCTTTGTGACCAATGACCGGTCTCCAACCCAGAGTACTCTGCTGCAACAAGCTGTCATCAGCTATCGATCACCTCCTACCTGGCTTAAAACACCCAGTGCAGTTGAGCTCTGTCATGGACAAGCAGAGCTCCTCCCCTTCAATGCTCTCATCCTCTTCCTGGGAAGACTGCTTCCATTACCCCAGCTTCCTCCGCATTCAGCACATTCCCTTGATGTCTTCTCCAATTGTACCGGGATCAATTGACACACTGTATCTGGACTATATTGCAGGACCCCCCTTCCCACTGACCTGTTCATGCAGTGGAATTCCATCTTCCTTAGCCCCAGTGTCTGCCACCACCACCACCACCACCTCCAATGACTCTGAGCGAAAAACGGGCAGCAGGGTGTCTGTGCACAATGGTTGCAGTGGGTAGCCCTTGTTCCCCAACTCCTCATCCTCTGCAGTGGCCTTCTGCTGCTCCTGGGCCACGAACCTTCTGTACCTGCCTGCATTTCCTTAGGAAGGCAGCCACAGTGACCAGCATCCCACCAGAGGCAGGGTGCAGAACTCGCAGTAGAAATGAAGTACATTGGAAATAGGAGGAGAGAAAGAAAGATGTTTTAGGCCTCAGAAGAGTCAGTGGCGATACACCCTGCAGATAAAGGCTGCACACATTCCTCCAGAGAGAGGTACATGCTGTAACTCAATAACAGCAGCCACATCTTTATCAGTCCCAGCCTGGGCACCAATTTGGTGAAGGTGTTGCGTGGCTGAGTGGCTAACACATTCCATCAAAAGAGGAGTTCCTGCTTGCCTACCTAATCCTTTGCATTTAACAGCCACATCAATCATTCAACTTTTCATTGCCATCAATACAAATCATTGCTAAACTTCCATGATAGATGAAATAATGCCAAGGGAATGGATGAGGGGTGCATGAGGCTGATACCACTGGGTTATGTCTTGGGATATTGTTTTGTCCTGAGTCACATGGATTCCAGTGGTACAAACAGAGAACTGAACTCCCCTGGTGCCCCCTCTGATGTTTATGTCAAGTTTTATTGACATTTGTCTTGATTCGACGTATTTCATAAGATAGAAGCTGAACATAATGCAGGTGAGTTGTGGCATTAACAAGACACTTAATAAGCAATCTACCCCCTCAAGTGGCAACTTTCTGCTGCCTAGTGAGAAACTCACCTTGCCATTTGTTAAATATGTAAAAGATGCAGCTACATGCTTCCAAAGTTGAGATGGGCCTCAATGAACTCATCCAATTCTGCCATAAATCTCACGCAGAACCCAATTCAGTAAGGGTGCCCTGCCTGTCACTGAGTTAATGTGTACGAAAACCTTCGTGGGATGTGAGGAAACCTGACGGGTCAGTATCTGTTTTCCTCTCTGGCTGCTCTAAAGACATTAACCATCGTGTCAAACTGGACCCAAATGGCTCTTACCCACTGGGGGTGGCAGCTCCCTTGTACCAAAGGACACTAATCAACTTGTTGTGGCTTTATTACAATCCAGAAGCTTTCATAGTCATTTCCTCTGGTACTAGCCTAGTCAAAAGGCCAGAGTTACAGAATTCCATTTCAAAGCTTGCCCTTCTGACTGTCTGCAAAGGATACTGTAGGTATTAATATGCAACAGGCTCACACCCACTAGAAAAATGTTTTGTTCAAGGCCAGTTCAGTCATGACCATCAGAATGGGGGGGATCTGCCCCCAAAAAACTGGCTGAAAGCCTGTGCTGAAGAGACCTAGTGGTAACCCAGTACGTTTTTGTAATCTTAATGCTGCACCAATACTGTGGTTACCAGTTTGAGGCTGGTTCTTATTTAATGGTGGTTCAAAGCTGCCTGTCTGATTTACAGTAGTGGCTCCACATGGCTCTAGCTAAACAAAACTGGGCTCTACAGCAGATATTTGCTCAAAGCTTCTGATTGAGTTGTTGATGCTTCAATAACAGTAAGTCATTGACAATGAAATTGAATTGAATTGAATTGGTTTTATTGTCACATGTCATCAAATGAGTCAATGAAATGTTACAGTTGCCGCATTACAGCGCCATCTTAGGTACATTGGCACAGACCCTGAAGATCAAAATCTTAGGAAACAAAAGAAATAGAAAAGTAATCAATAGCCCAGCATCATAGGCCATAGGAATAAATTAGAAAAACAAAGAAGTAAAATATTCAGAATAAAGTCCTTCTGACCCACTCCAGGCCAGCACCTGACTTCAGGGGAGACCTGCACCATCTCGCTCCTGCCTGCTCTGGACGCACCAATGCAGGAGTTGCCCCACTTTAGGCTCCATCTCTTCGCCGCTGGGTCCACCTCAATGAAGCCGCTGAACCCATACTCTCCCTGGAACCAAAAGTCCCTGGCTCTGCTGCCTGGCCAGGCCACCACCTGGTCATGAGTCCCGCTTCAGCTGCAGACGTCACCTTGCCAGTGCTGCCATCTTGAAGAGTCTGCTACCGCCGGGTCTGCCATCCCGATCGCTGGAGAAGCTTCACTGCCGCTGCCAGCAGTCCCCAACACTGGGATACCTCACCGTTGCTGGTCCCCAACACTGGGAGACCTCGCTGCTGCTGGTCCCCGACACTGGGAGACCTCGCTGCTGCTGGTCCCCAACACTGGGAGACCTCGCTGCTGCTGGTCCCAAACACTGGGAGACCTCACTGCTGCTGGTCCCAAACCCACCACAGAAAAGAAGGAAAAAAGGTCCAAAAGAAAAGGAAACTAAAGTGAAAGGAAAGAGCAGAAGCAAAAGTAGAACAAAGATGGAAAGCAGACATGAGTGAATGAGCCCCAGGCAACAGCCCACACGCAGCCCTGTTATTCTTCCACCATCTTGCACTTTTCACCTGTTTCATATCCTGAGATACGTTCAAAATTGACTTTTTAACAGTTGCATTCCATTTGTTTCGATTACTATTTGTGCTTTGGAATATGTGCATTGCTGGCAAAGTCAGCATTTATTGCTCGGCCCTTGTTGCCCTTGGGAGACTGGTGGTGAGGCACCATCCTGAGGTGTAGCAGCCCATGTGCTGTTACAGGGGGATGACACCTCTCAGACTGTTTGCACATCTTTCTGTGAGGTTGTGCAGATGTCACTCCATCATTAAATTGCACACTGTACGGTGATGAGTAGCCAAAGCCACCTACATTCATGGAACAAAGAATTTAAAACATAGAACATAGAACAATATAGCACAGGAACAGGTCCTTCGGCCCATCCTGTCTGTGCTGACTATGATGCCAATCTAACTAATTCTAACTGCCTGCACATGGTCCATATATCCCTCTATTCCCTGCCTGTCCGTGTGTCGGTCTAAATGCTATTGTACCTGTTTCTACCTTCTCCCCTGGCAGCATGTTTCAGGCACCTACCACCCTCTGTATAAAAAACTTGCCTCGCACATCTCCTTTAAACTTTCCCCTTCTCTCATTAAACCTATGCATCTTAGTACTTGACATTTCCACCCTGGGAAAAAGGCTCTGACGGTCCAACCTATCCATGCCCCTCATAATTTTATATACTTCTATCAAGTCATCCCTAAGCCTCTGAAGCTTGAGCGAAAACAATCCAAGTTTGTCCAACCTCTCCTTATAGCTAATACGTTCCAGTCCATACAACATCCTGGTAAACCTCATTTTCACATTCTCCAAAACCTCCACATCTTTCCTGTAGTATGGCAACCAGAACTGCGCACAATATTCCAAATGTGACCTAACTAGTTTTATACAGCTGCAACGTAACTTGCCAACTTTTATACTCAGTGCCCCAACTAATGAAGGCAAGCATGCCGCACATTTTCTTTATCACTTTATCCACTAGTGTTGTCACCTTCAGGAAAGTATGGACTTGCATTCCTACACGATAGTACATTACTTATAAACTACATTCTATTGATGGCATAAACTAAACAACATGGAAGTGGTGCAGAGCAATAAAGTGGCTTCAGAAATAATTTTCGCATCCTTGATGATCAATATAATTAAGTATATCAATCAATCAAAGCTAGCACTTCACTTCAACCTGTCTAAGCTCACTTCAGCTGAATTAATCCATTACAGACCCTTGAATCTCAGCCAAGCATTCATCATCAGCCCACTCTGGGAAGTAAATAGAAAAAGCTTTGTTCATTCAAAGAATGTTCATTTGAATAGAAACAAGGGCTCTGAAATGGATAAAACTTAAGCTATTAAAAACTATGAATGATAGTATCGGATTTATACTTTCATAGGACTTTCAGAGCTGCAGTTTTATTTTCTAAGCAAATTTTTAAAAAGGTATATTTTGTGAGCATTCCAAGACTTGTCATTGTTATTATGTATCCAATTTCTCCGTTCATGGTGCCTACAGGGTGAAATTGGATGAAATGGTCATTTGGGACATGCAGACAGCAGAAGGGCTGTGAGGAGTGAGGTTAAGGAGGCATTAAAGCTTTCAATACAGTGAGGTGTGGTTTTTCAGAAGCAAATGACACTTTCTAATATCCCCTCTTCATGGCCAGACCCATCTGGATACCGCAGTCCCAACTTGATCCTGCTCTTGCCTCCTCAGAGCTCTATTTCCTGACTTGAGCTTCTTGCGTCGTCATCAAAAATTCAACCCAGTGAGTTTCAAGTCATTGTCATGTGCTTCATAAATACATTTTCCTCACCTTCATCTTGGCTTAAAACCCTAAAACCAAATTCCTTCGACTTTAAGTTAATGTGAGAAATTTTAGCTGCAGACCCACAGTCAATTGCTAATGGTGAAATATATTGCTGAACTCCTGACAAGTAAGGCATCCATTTACTGTGACCCTAGATGGACATTTGATAGCTCAACAGGTTCAATTGTGCTTTCACAATCAAAGTTCAGTGCAGCTCCTGCTTGCTGTAACTCAGTAAGTTCAAAATTTTGGACCAAGTTCCATGATTACCTCTGTTATAGGACAGCTCCCTTCCTCCTCCCCATTTCTGAGGAAGGATCCCAAACCAAAACGTCAGCTTTCCTGCTCCTCTGATGCTGCCTGGCCTGCTGTGTTCCGCCAGCTCCACACTGTGTTTTCTCTGACTCCAGCATCTGCAGTTCTTGCTATCTCTGAGATTCCTTTCATGTTCTGATTTGGAATCTATTGAACAAATTGCAACCACGTAAGTTCCAATAGCAAAAACCCATCAGACATTCAATTATTTCAAATCACTGCATCCAAGCTATGCATCAGGAGATTCAATGCAGACAACTCTTCTGTGAAATTCATGTCCTGAGATCAACTCAATCTGCCTGAATTTAATGAGCTGTGCAGTCTGCACACAGCTAGATAGTGTGTAGCTGAAGTATCCAGTCTGAAGACTCAACAAATGTCAGATCTTCCTGAAAGGCAGTTACAGTGACATACACATATTTCTCAGGCTCAGCAGGATATACATTCCTCGGTGATTGAATTATATGTATTCAGCCTTACAATAATAGTAGCTGTTAAGAAATCCTCAAAGCAAGTCTGGGGTTTGGGGCGATATTTGTTTTTTCAATCAGGACTATTTTGGGAAATGAATTAGCAGCAAAAATGAAACTTGTATAGGCCACAGAATTCTTCATTTAGGGCATGGGTATTTAAGGCCAAAGGCTATATTTAGATAGTTTATTTAAATATGCCACTTTCCAATTTAACAGGTATTTACTCCCCTTCTTGGCCTCTATTCTTGGTTTATGGCATAGGGATTAACCGATCAAGAAAGACATTTGGACAGACATACATGCATTGCATGACTTCAGGATGTCTCAAAGAACTTACTAGCCAATGAACAAAATCAAAAATTCTGAAGGTGGGTTACCAGACCCGAAACGTTAACTCTGTTTTCTCTCCATAAATGCTGACAGAAGGATTCTGGGTAATCCAAGATGGAGGACTGGAAAAATTTGTGGCTATACCAGCTGCTCCTTTTTTGATGTATTTTCAGTGTTGGAGCTGATTTCCTCGAATACTAGGAGTTGTAATTACTCTTTTATAAGCTATTGCATTGTTTTGGAACATTGGGAAAAATAGATTAAAACAACAGCTCTTTAGAAAAGGAGGAAATGCGACAAAGGCAGTGACCGTATGGGGGAAGGTGAATCAATGGAGAAAGAAACCTATATTGCTGTGTGACCCAGCAGTGAACCTTCACAGCTACTGTCTCTGCTGTTTGATTTCAAAAACCCCTGGACATTGGAGTTGTCTAAAAAAAATAAACAAACAGCAAAATTCACAGCTGACCTTGGAGAAACCTGTGTGGGGAGATTACAGCAGGAGAGCACCTAAGTGGCTAGATTTTTTTTGTAATTCCAGAATACTGAGTAGATTGGATTCTTTTGATTATATGTTTTTATTGAGATCTGTCTCTTGATTAAACTTTAAAAATGTAAAACATATGTATTAAGTTATCCTGGAGCAGTGTTTTTAGAGCAGTAAGACTGTGCTATTTTCTGGGTCTGTAAATTTATAAGGTGCAAAGTTGGCTTTTAGTGGAGTGATGTGCGCTTCCTGTTGGATGTGGGAGTTGGGGAGAGTTTCCATGTTACTGATGATTAATTCTTCAGGAAATATGTTTGGTTGCGAATCCTATTGGATTGCATGGATCAGTTGGAAGCAATGGGGAATTTACAAGGAAATAGGGGGTGTGATTGATGACAGTTGTAGGAAGGGAGAAAAACCTCAGTTACAGTCAGGTAGGTGTGTTACCTCCAGGAAAGTTAGGAGGGATAGGCAGATCATGCAGGAGTCCCCTGTGGCTATCCCCATGTCAAACAAGTATGCTATTTTGCAAAATGTGGGGGATGATGCACTTTTAGGGAAACGTAGCACTGACAGCTAAGTTTCTGGTACTGAGACTGGCTCTAATGTAACCAGGGGTACAAGCGATTGCTTGTGATTGGAGACTCAATGGTCAGAGGCACAGACATACGATTCCGCGGCTGACAACGAGACATCAGAATGGTGTGTTACCTCCCTGGAGCCAGGATCAAAGATGTCTTGGACAGGATGCAAAATATTCTCAAAGGGGAGAGGGACCAGCAGAAGGTTTTTGTTCACGTTGGAACAAATGACATAGGAAGAGCAAAAGGTGAGATTCTGAGATAATATAGAAAGTTAGGCAGGAATTTTAAAAATAGGTCCTTGAGGGTAGGAATATCTGGATTACTCCCAGTGCCACAACCTCGTGAGGGTAGGAATAGGAGGAGACAGCAGATGAATGTGTGGCTGAGGAGCTGGTGCAGGGCAGAAGGATTCACATTTTTAGATCATTGGAATCCATTCTGGGGTAGACATGACCTGTATAAGAAGGAAGGATTGCACCTGATTTGGAAGGGGACGAGTACACCAGCTAGGAGATTTGCTAGAGCTGTTCGGGAGGATTTAAAAGAGTAAGGAGGGAGGTGGGGCCCAGGGAGTTAGTGAGGAAAGAGATCAGTCTGAGACCAATACAGTTAGGAAAGGTAGTAAGTCAGACAGGCAGGACAGGCAGGAACAAAGTAGAGAATGAGGTAAGACTGATAAATTAAACTGCATTTATTTCAATGCAAGATGCCTGACAGGTAAGGCAGATGAACTCAGGGCATGTTAGGATCATGGAACTGGGATATCATAGCAATTGCAGAGATGTGGCTCAGGGATGGATAGGACGAGCAGCTTATATGGAAGCTATAGGAAGGATACAAAAGGGAGGCAAAGGGGGTGGGGGTAGTAGCATTTTTGATTAGGGATAACATTACTGCTGTACTCAGGGAGAATATTCCTGGGAATACGTCCAGGGAAGCTTTTTGGGTGGAACTGAGAAATAAGAAAAGGATGAGCACCTTATTGGGATTGTACTATTGACCCCCCTAATAGTCAGAGGGAAATTGAGAAACAAATTTGTAAGGAGATCTCAGTTATCTGTGAGAATAATAGGGGAGAAATGGTAGAGGATTTTAATTTTCCAAACATAGACTGGGACTGCCATAGTGTTAAGGGCTCAGATGGAGTGGAATTTGTTAAGTGTGTACAAGAAAATTTTCTGATTCAGTATGTGGATGTACCTACTGGAGAAGGTGCAAAACCTGACCTACTCTTGGGAAATAAGGGCAGGGCAGGTGACTGAGGTGATGGTGCAGGAGCACCTTGGGGCCAGTGACCATAATTCTATTAGTTTTAAAATAGTGATGGAAAAGGATAGACCAGATCTAAAAGTTAAAGTTCTAAGTTGGAGGAAGGCCAACGTTGACTGTATTAGGCAGAACTTTCAAAAGTTGATTTGGGACAGCTATTCACAGGTAAAGGGATGGCTGGAAAATGGGAAGCCTTCAAAAATGAGATAACGAGAGTCCAGAGACAGTATGTTCCTGTAGAGTGAGGGGCAAGGCTGGTGTAGGGAATGGTGGATGACTAGAGAAATTGAGGTTGTGGTCAAGAAAAAGAAAGAAGCATATGTCAGGTATAGACAGCAGGGATCGAGTGAATCCCTAGAAGAGTATAAAGGCAGTAGGAGTATACTTAAGAGGGAAATCGGAAGGGCAAAAAGGGGATATGAGATAGCTTTGGCAAATAGGGTTAAGGAGAATCCAAAGGGATTCTACAAATACATTAAAGACAAATGGGTAACAAGGGAGAGAATAGAGCCCCTTAAAGAACAGTAAGGCTGCCTATGTGTAGAACTGCAGGAGATGGAGGAGATACTAAACAAGTATTTTGCATCAGTGTTTACTGTGGACAAAGATATGGAAGATATAGAACGTGTGGAAATAAATAGTGACATCTTGAAAAATGTCTATATTACATGTCTATGAACATCTTAAAACACATATAGGTGGATAAATCTCCAGGACCTGATCAGGAGTACTCTAGAACTCTGTAGGAAGCAAGGGAAGTGATTGCTGGGCCCCTTGCTGAGATATTTGTATCATCGATAACCACAGGTGAGGTGCCGGAAAGCTGGAGATTAACTAATGTTGTGCCACTATTTAAGAAAAGTAGTAAGGAAAAGCCAGGGAGCTATAGATCAGTGAGCCTGACATCGGTGGTGGGCAGGTTATTGGATGGAATTCAGAGGGACATATTTACATGTATTTGGAAAGGAAAAGAATGGTTAGGAATAGTCAACATGGTTTTGTGCATGGGAAATCGTGTGTCAGTAACTTAATTGAGTTTTTTGAAGAAGTAAGAAGAGGACTGATGAGGTTAGAGCAAGGATGTGAACTATATGGACTTCAGTAAGGTGTTTGACCAAGATTTCTCATGGTAGACTGGTTAGCAAGTTTAGATCACATGGAATACAGGGAGAACTAGCCATTTGGACACAGAACTGGCTCAAAGGGAGAAGACAAATGCTGGTGGTGGAGGGTTGTTTTTCAGACTGGAGGCCTGTGACCAGTAACGTGCCATAAGGATCGGTGCTGGATCCACTGCGTTTTGTCATTTATAGAAACGATTTGATTGTGCACACACAAGGTATGGTTAGTAAGTTTGCAGATGACACTAAAATTAGAGGCGTAGTGGACAGTGAAAAAGGTTACCTTGGAGTACAACGGGATCTTGATCATATGGGCCAATGGGCCGAAAAGCGGCAGAAGAATTTGATTTAGATAAATGTGAGGTGCTGCATCTTGGAAAGGCAAATCAGTGCGGGATTTATACTCTTAATGGTAAAGTTCAGGGGTATATTGCTGAACAAAGTGCAGGTTCACAGTTCCTTGAAAGTGGAGTTGCAGGTAAATGGGATAGTGAAGAAGGTGACTGGTATGCTTGCCTTCATTGGTGAGTACATTGAGCGCAGGAGTTGGGAGGTCATGTTGCGGATGTCCAGGACATTGGTTAGGCTACTAATGGAAAACTGCATGCAATTCTGATCCCCCTGCTACAGTAAGGATGTTGTGAAACTAGAAAGTGTTCAGAAATGATTAACAAGGATGTTGCTGGGATTGGAGGGTTTGAGCTACAGGGAGAGGCTGAATAGGCTGGGGCTATTTTCCCTGGAGTGTCAGAAGCTGAGGGGTGACCTTATAGAGGTTTCTAACAACATGAGAGACATGAATAGGGTAAATAGCCAAGGTCTTTTCCCCAAGTTGGGGGAGTCTAAAAGTAAAGGGTAGAGGTTTAACGTGAGAGGGGAAACATATAAAAGGGACCTAAGGAGCAACTTTTTCACACGGAGAGTGGTGTGTGAATGGAATGAGCTGCCAGAGGAGATAGTGGAGGCTGGTACAATTACAACACTTAAAAGGCATCTGGATGGGTATATGAATGGGAAGGGTTTAGAGGGATATGGGCCAAATGTTGGCAAATTGGATCAGATTTATTAGGATATCTGGTCAGCATGTATGAGTTGGACCAAAGGGTCTGTTTCTGTGCTGTTTATCTCTATGATTCTATGACTTTTCTTTCCAGCAATTTCTGATTTTGTTCCTGATTTCCAGCATCCACAGTCCTTTGGGTTTTTTTTATAGCCAATAAATTTCTTTAGAAGTGTATTCACAGCAGTAATGTCAGAAACAGTACTATCATGTGGATAGTATCATTCACAACTACTGGACCAGAGATGATGGGATGAAAGGCCTCTTTCTGTATTTGATCCTTCTATGGATTACATCATTTGGCAGGTCCCATAATGATAAGACTGTCTGAAAACTGAAGAATGCTTTTATAGTACACATCTTTTTGGCCTGGCATTTGATGTTTTAGACATTAGTAGCGCTTGCCATGAGTCTGTTACGTTAGTTGTCTGTATGCAGCAGCTTCCTTCTTTGTATCAAATTGTTACAAGTTGGACCTTATTTTGAATACTTTTCAAATAAGTTTCTGTCTCCATAAGAAGCCTTATCTACAAGCACGTCCTATAGGAGGTCTGATTGCTTTTGCTAAATTATTCTATTTGACCTCCAATTAAAGGTGATAGTTTAAAAGATAGCCATATCATAAAGTCCAGCATTCCTAACAAAACAGATTTGTGCCTAGTTTCTGGTCTTCTTCATTCCATCCATTTACAGGCACAGCAGATACTTTCCTGTAAATATTGGGGAAGGGGTGAGTGTATGGTTTTAGAAACAGAATGATGCTGCCCTGCAATATTAAAATCCATACTATATAAACACCAATGATGGGGATACTTATGTGAAACACTCAGATGAATTTTGGGACATAAGAAAGTATCAAACATTTATGAAACATGTGAATTCAGTCGGACTCAGTACTGGGAAACCTAATTTGAATTTTGTTCTGTGTTACATATTTTCAGACTTCATCTTTAGGATTTTGTTCTACATAAAAGGAATTATATATTTTGTTATTGTTCTGATAACCCTGCCTTAAAAGGTATGTACTCATGTTTAGGTTCCCTTTAAGGGAAACAGCACATTTTCTCATTGAAGTTCCCAAGTCGAGTGGTATATACTGAAGACTAATGCATCTACTAGAAGAGCAAATACTACAGACAAGGCCAGACTGACATTGCAGATCAAAACAATCTGGAGTCCAGATACCCCATCTGATTCTACTGATGTAAGGAAAAGGAAGAGGTTAGCAGTTTATAACAAAATCAAGTATTTAATTTTCCAGAGATGAAAATGCTGAATGAGCACTATTGCTGGGAAAGTGTTTTACATTTTCCCTCAATTGTTTGGCAACGCAACGTATTATTCTTCCAGTAAATCCATTTGAAACCAAGTCAAAAATAGAAGTATTCATTATAATTCAACAATTGCTGTCATCCTAAAATGAGTTCCATTTTGTTTGTCTGCACATCAAGGAATTTTCAAATAAAATTGAAAAGGATAAAATTGATGACGCATGTGATAATGAAGCTGGGGAATGTTCCCTTATCTCATTTCAGTCAACTCCGATCATTTTTATATCGCTTTTTAGCCTTTACAGCTGAAAGCATGCTGTATTCTATCATAACCCACTGTATTCTAGAGTTCTAGGACAAGTAGGATGTGTATGTTTGGATTTAATACAGGAGTGAGTGATAAACAAAGATACGATAAGAGTTCAATGAGAAACATGTTTGGAGGATTAAGTGATATCTTAAGCCAAATTAAACGGGCAGGTTTGAATACAGGTGAAAATATTGGTTCATCTTGGAATGCAGCCATAGCAGATCCATGGCACCACAGGCAACTCAGCTGTATAGGAATCACAAAGAAGACCGGAAGAGCAATCATGGAAAAAGATTCAACCGGGGAGAGAGAGATGTTTCTGTGGCTGCAGGCATGAATCCAGGATGACATTCTGACTTCCTGGTGCCAGGGTCAAGGATGTCACTAAGCAGCTGCAGAGCACTCTGAGGGGCAGAGGGTGAACAGCCAAAAGTGGCAGTCCACATCAGTGCCAACTACATCGGGAGGAAAACTGATCTGGTCCTGCAGTCAGAATTTAGTGAGGTGGGTACGAAATTAGCAAGTAGGACATCAAAAGAAGCAATCACTAGATTACGCCCAGTACCATGCACAAGTAAGAAGGACAAGACAGTTGAATGTGTGGCTGGAAAGATGAAGCAGGAAGGAACGCTTTAGGTTCATGGGACATTGGGTCAAGCTTTTGGGATATAGGATCAGTACAGGCTTGGAGGGCTGCACTTAGATAGAGCCAGGCCTAGCTTCCTTGCAGGGCGATATGCAAGAGCTATTGGTGAGTGTCTAAGTTAACTTAGTAGGAATGTGAGAATTAGGAGTTAATAGCAAAGAGTATAGTCATAGAATCATAGAGCAGTACAGCACAGAAACAGACCCTTTGGTCCAACTCCATGCCGACCTGATATCCTCCGTTAATCTAGTCCCATTTGCCAGCATTTGGCCCATATGTCTCTAAACCCTTCCTATTCATATGCCCACCCAGATGCCTTTTAAATGTTGTCATTGTACCAGCCTCCATCACCTCCTCTGGCAGCTCTTTCCTTACACACACCACCCTCTGTGTGAAAAAAATTGCCCCTTAGGTCCCTTTTAAATCTTGCCCATCTCACCTTAAACCTATGCACTCTAGTTTTGGAATCCCTTACCCTGGGGAAAAGACCTTGGCTATTCACCTTATCCATGCCCCTCATTACTTTATAAACCTCTTTAAGGTCACCCATCAGCTTCCGATGCTCGGGGGAAAATAGCCCTGGCCTATTCAGCAATACCAAGCTGCACAGGATACTGGGAGAGACAAATAGCATGAGAGTAATAAGTCATTAGACAGGTTCAGGAAAAGTAATAAAGTCTAAACTAAGGTTACTGTGGATGTTTGTCAGACTGGAGGAAGGTTTATAGAAGAGTTTCCCAGGGAGCCCTGCTTAGCTTCCTGTTACATTACTGATGTAGATCTTGGTGTTCAAGGTTCAATTTCAGAATTGACAGAAGATACAAAACCTGAAAGCATATGTAGTGATTATAACGAGGTCAACCAGCTGGACGTTATAGAATATGAATTCCCTGTTAGGGCCAGATTAACAGTGCAATCAGAGAGCCCTGGCTGACAGATAAAAAAGGGGAGTGTTAGAAATACTGTCACTCTGAGACCTGACTCTGAAGAGGCTGTACTAAAGTCAAGGACCTTTCCTGTGTAACTAAAGGGTGACATGGTAACAGTATACCAGCCTCTGTGGATTTATTTCAAATTATGAATTGGGAGGAGGATAATGTAGAATTTCACAAGATTATAGACCAGTTAGTGGAATGTATGTAAAAGTGGGTGACAAATTTTAATGCAGAGAAGTATGAAATGATTCTTTTTGATAGAGCATGGAGACTCAGCATAAAACAATTCTAAAGCAGGCAAGTGGGACCTGAATCTATATATGCGTAAATTATTGAAGATGCGAGACAGATCTATAGAGTGGTTAATATTGCAAACATTATACTTAGCTTTACCAATAAAGATATGGAATACAGCAGTACATAAGGAAGGGACACTGGTTTAGCTATGAATGGAGGATTATGTAGAGTTCTGGCCACTTCTTCTTAGGGTGGATTTTAAGATAACAGACAAGGTGCAGAAAAGATTCGTGAGGATGGTTTTAGATGTGAGGATCTTGAGTTATGTATTCATCTATATGAATAGGAGAGCTAATCTCTTTGGAGAAGAAGATTCAGAGGAGGTTTGATAGAGATGTTCAAAATCATGAAGTTCTGCATAGGATAGATTGGAAGAACATATTCCAAAAGCATGTGTCCCTTGTGGGAGATTTTAGAACTAGGCATCATGGTTTTAGAGTAACTAGGGGTCATTGTTTCAGATAGACTGAGACAAAGATAAAGTTTTTTTTTCTCACAAAGAGATGAGAGTCCTTGAATGTTTCTCCCTGAGAAAGTGGTAGAAGCAGAGTCTTTGAATATTTTTAGGACAGAGTTAGGTGGAAGAGGGGAGCATGGGGTGAAAGGTTATCAGGGGTAGGTAGGGGAGTGGAGTAATCAGATTAGCCATGATCTTATAGAATGGCAGAGAGGCTGTTGAGGGGCCATGTAGCTCGGTCCTGTATCTGAGATAACAAGGTGTAGAGGTCGATGTACACAGCAGGCCAAGCAGCATCAGAGGAGCAGGAAGGCTGATGTTTCGGGCCTAGACTCTTCTTCAGAAATGGGGGAGGGAAAGGGGGTGCTGAAATAATTTGTCTGGAGAGCAAAGAGACATAGGCCTATGGTAATTGGGAAAATGGAGCAATGGCAGTATGAGGAAATCTTTTTCATGCAGTGAGTGGTTAGGATCTGGAATGTATTGCCCATCAGTATGGAGGAGGCAGATTCAATCAGGTCATTCAAGAGAGAATTCAATATTTATGTGAAAAGGAAGAATGTGCAGGGCAATGAGGAGAAGGCAGGGAAGTGGCATTCGATAAATTGATCTTTCTGAGAACCAGCACAGACATGATGGGTTGAATGGCTTCCTTCTATAACAACTCTGTTTGAGTTTCAACTCCATTTCAACTCCCCCTCCCATTCCTCAGATGACATGTCCATCCTTGGCCTCCTGCAATGCCACAGTGATGCCACCCGAAGGCTGCAGGAACAGCAAATCATATTCAGCCTGGGAACCCTGCAGCCCAATGGCATCAATGTGGATTTCACAAGCTTCAAAATCTCCCCTCCCCCGGCCGCATCCCAGGGCCAGCCCAGCTCATCTCCACCTCCCTAACCTGTTTTCCCTCTCACCCCAAGCCACACCCCCATCTCCTATCTACTAACATCATCCCGCCCCCTTGACCTGTCCGTCCTCCCTGGACTGACCTATCTCCTCCCCACCCCCCCACCTACACTCACCTTTACTGGCTCCATCCCCGCCTCTTCGACTTGTCTGCCTCCTCTCCACCTATCCTCTCCTCTATCCATCCTCTATCCGCCTCCCCCTCTCTCCCTATTTATTTCAGAACCCTCTTCCCCTCCCCCATTTCTGATGAAGGGTTTAGGCCCGAAACGTCAAGTTTTCCTGCTCCTATGATGCTGCTTGACCTGCTGTGTTCATCCAGCCCCATGCTTGTTATCTTGGATTCTCCAGCATCTGCAGTACCTTTTATCCCTAGTTCTCTCTGTTTGACAACACTGCCCTACCACTAACTTGTATAAGTCCTGCCCTTGTTCACTTTATCAAAATGCAATACCTCGCATTTATCAAAATTAAACTCAATCTGCCATTCCTCAGCCCACTGGTCCAATCAACAACCCTTTGTAATCTTAGATAACCTTCCTCACTGTCGACGATACCACCAATTTTGGTGTCATCCACAAACTCCCTAACTATTCCTCCTAAATTCTCATCCAAATCGTTTATATAAATTACAAACAACAGTAGACCCAGCATTGATCACTGCAGAACACACTGGTCACAGGCCTCTAATCTGAAAAAAAATCCTTCTACCATCATTCTATGGCTCCTACTGTCAAACCAAACTTATATCCAATTGACAAGCTGTCCCTGAGTCCCATGTGATCTAACTTTATTAATCAGTCTACCACTTGGAGCCTTGTCAAAGACTTTACTAAAGTCCACGTAGACAATGTCTATCACTTTTAGTTTGCAGTTATCACAAAAGGAACTATCAAAGCCTCAGTTTACAAATGTGTAGGTTATTTTATTCAGACTTTTTAAAAAATTCTTTTTTCCACAGGTCATTTATGCAGAAACTAAGAAGCTATTGTCTCCAAGGCTTAATATCCACCACAGTTTGGCATGGTATGTGACTTTCTCAGTCTCTCTGATTTGTTTAGATTTTGTAAGAACATTGTCTACACCCACACTGACCCACAGAAAATATTTTCCTGTGTAGTTTTTCAGTTTATTAACTGACAAACATAAGAGTTCCAATGTTTTGCTTAAATATGTGCTTTTGTTTGTGTTATAAGCTGTCCCAGGTGATCAGTTCTCGCGCTGAAGCTAAATGTTCTTTTTTAAGTGGAAAACATTTGATAATATTTTCCAGAGTCCGCTTGAGAAAAGTTTGGGATCCAAAGACTTTTTGTAGCAGAAGGACTTTGATCACAGTTAAGTGCTTCTGGTCAAGATCAATCCATGTTACATATTAAATAAAAACACAATGGTCTTTCTCATGAACAATAAAGGGAGAGGATCGGGCAGAATGTATTCAATGGAATGCCCTATGGCCATAAGGGAAGAACTATTACTAATGGCAACAACTTGAGTTTTATTGCGTCATGTCCTCCCTTCCACGAGGTGGCAATTTGCTTGAAAAACAGGAGAATCTTAAAAGAAAAAATTGCCAATTTGATCCAAAAATATCGACTGTTTTGAATGTTATTCAATTTTGACAACATTTTAAAAATTTATTGTTTTAACTATTTGAAGACCATTTTGGTATTGTGTACTGGTGATGCATAGCTGGGGAGAAAAATGTAACATTCGTGTTTGTTCGAACCACATGTATCACTCAGTTAGCAGCATCACCAGACTCACTTATCACATTCCTGTCTATGGGATCTGTTGAGCACAGATTGGCTGCCAGGCTTACTAGCATAACTACAGTGATTACGGTAAAATAAAACAAAGAACTGAGGATGCTGAAGATTTGAATCAAAAACAGAAATTGCCGGAGAAATTCATTTGACAGTATTTGTGGAGAAGGAACAGAGTTAATGTTTTGAATCCAGCGACATTTCTTCAGAGTTCCTGCAGCAATTTCTGCTTTTATTACAGAGATTAGACTTTAGTCAAATGATTTTGTACAGCACGGTGGCTCAGTGGTTAACACTGCTGCCTCATAGCAGCAAGGACCTGGGTTCGATTCCACACTTGGGCAACTATCTGTGAGGAGTTTGCACATTCTCCCTGTGTCTGTGTGGGTTTCCTCCAGGTGCTCCAGTTACCTTCCACAGTCCAAAGATGTGCAGGTTAGGTGGGTTGGCCATGCTAAATTGCCCCATGGTGTCCAGGTAATGTAGGCTGGGTGGATTAGTCGTGGGAAATGTAGGGTCATGGGGATGGGTTGGGTCTGGGTGGGATGCTGTTCAGAGGGTCCATGAGGACTTGATGGGCTGAAAGGCCTGCTTCCACACTATAGGAATTCTATGATCCTGAAAAGCTTTGAGATATCCAGAGTTCTTATCAAAAACCACTTAAGTAAATACAAGTTTTTATTTATCCAACCAAAGGCTGAAAACTTCAAAAAGTTTCATTTCAGTTTCAGCAGAGAAACCTGAGAAATGTGATTATTGAATGGGAAAACTTGAAAACATTTGGTGGTTTCAGAATATGGGCACTTAATCTTTCATTACCTCAATGAACATATTGACCATTTCATGATATAAAATTGCATTCTGGTTGCTTTGAATTATCAACCTATTCTTCCTGTTAAGCTTACGTGTTGTCTTTATTTATGTATTTTAGTTTGTAAAGTTCCGTGATTGGGAATAAACATGAAAGAAATAGAAAAGGAAAATGCTATGCTGTATTCGAAAGGTCTTGTGGTAATTTAGGGCAGGGCTGTTTTCAAAGAACAGAAAATATTGTTTTTCCTATTCCTTGGCCTCTGGGATCTTTACCTTTATTCAACTGCACTAGGCATTATAGTGAACTTTTAAATCCACAGGCATGTGCACACTCAGCCTGAGTTTGTCACTGGCTAATAATCGGTGGAAGCTCCAGCCTGGATATTTTCCTTCTTAGCCAGGGAGTAGACAACTTATTCTTTGAATCTGTTCAGCAAAGGCCACTTTAATTAAACTGAATGGTGATGTTACTTAGCAAAGAAGTATTGATCCAATTTAGTAACCAGTTGCCTCTGTGCTACACCATGTGGAAATGTAAGATATATTAGTTTTAGTTCAGAGTAAGTCTAATGCTTTAATTGATACCTTCATACATTTGAAATCAGCAACAAATACCTGCATTCTGAGCTTGGATTGGACAACAATTGGTTGCCAGGAGTATATTTATAAATGAAAACATGACATCATTGGCTGTTAAGATCCACACTACAAATGGCTCTTCTCCCCTCAATGAGTAATACCACTTCAGATTTGTTCTCAGACATATTCATTGGATAAAGAGGTTGAGATAGTTCCGACAGTATGAAGCTATCTGGACATTTTTAATACTTAACCTGATTTTAAATATTACATATTCACCATTGACAATGTCAGCCCCATTCAACCCTGCCCAGGTACCAGATCCTGCTTTATAGAGAGAGGGAGTCATCACTGGGAGACAAGTATTTTTAATTCATTTACTGCCCATTCCTAATTGCCCTTGAGAAGTTGGTGGTGAGCCGTCTTCTTGAATTGTTATAGTCGATGTACTGTAGGTAGTCTCACAGTGCCGTTATGGAGGGAGTTCCAGGATTTTGACCCAGTGACACTGAAGGAACAGCGATATATTTCCAAGTCAGGATGGTAAGTAACTTGGGAGGATCTTGTAGATGGTAGTGTTTCCATGACTCTGTTGCCTTTGTCTTTCTGGAGATCGTAGAGGTCATGGGTTTGGAACGTGCTGTCTAAAGAGCTTCGGTGAATTTCTGCAACACATCTTGTAAACAGTACACATTGCTGCTACTGATTGTTAGTGGTGGAGGGACAAGATGTTAAAGGATGGGGTGCCAATCAAATGGATTGCTTTGTCTTGGATGGTGTCAAGCTTTTTCAGTGCTGTTGCAGCTACATTCATCCAGGAAAGTGGGGTATGTTCCATCACATTTCTGACCAATGGTTTGTAGTCACTCATTGCAAATCTCTGACCTGCTGTTATATCCCACTGTAATTATATGGCTAGTCCAGTTCAGTTTCTGATTAATAGTAACTCCCACAATGTTGCTAGTGGGGAATTTAGTGCTGGTTATGTCATTGAATGTCAAGGGCCGATGGTTAGATTCTGGAGATGTCATTTGCGTAACATAAATGTTACTTGCCACTCCTCAGCCCAAGCCTGGATATTGTCCAGGTCTTGCTGCATTTTGACATGGACTGTTTCAGCATCTGAGGAGTCACTCAACGTGCCACTTTAAATGTGCTTCACAAAAGAGGGAAAATATCAAGATGTTCATTCTGTTGATTCTGATCGCCCCACTTTGCAACAGCCGTCTGACACAAAATAATAAAACTAAAAGTACTGAGTGCTGTAATGCTTCTCATTAAAGCCATGTTACGAAAGCATTAAGTTTGTTATTGCATTAATTCCCTTAATAAACGTACAGATCAAATATGCAATTTAGTCTATCTACCATGTTTGTTCTTAAAGCCATTTCCCATCACTAAAATTCTAACTGCCTCTTGGATAATACCTGAGTTTTACCTTCGTTATCCTTAACAGGAGAACCATTCCAGATAGTTAACACAGTGAATGAAAAAGACCTTCCTTTCATTATTGCTGATTAAAGTACCAGTCTTTTAATTTGGATCCAAGTGCCTTATGAGGCAGTCATAGATTAACAAAAAGAGTGCAATGGGTAAAGCTTTTCTATTCTATTCTAATTTAAAAGTACCTTTTGAGGCTGAAGAGTTGAAACTTCACAAACACTTTCCTGTAACTCAGTCCTCTGATGATAGCAATCAGCCTTATAGACTTTCTCTGGTGGTTCTACAGGTAGGAGATTATCAGAGTATTCAGTGACCAGAACATTACACAGCATCAGTGTAACTGTCCTCAGGCTCACTTGACTCAATGTTGATGTAGCTCAGGCTTCCCCTTACTTTCCTCATTGTCAGTAGGAATCAACAGGAGATGAGGGCTGGGCTTTGGATTTTGGGTTCAAGATCACATATCTGGATAAAAGGAGAACTTGTAACCTGGTAAACAAGAACCTGGCAGTGAATTTCCCGAAAAAGGCCACTGGAAGATGGCAGCAAGTCTCACAGTCCAACTTAAGATGGTGACAGGCTCTCAAAGGTGGAGGCTGCATAGCATGACAGGAGAAGCAGTTTGTAGTTCAGGAAAAAGTCAGAGAGGTGTGATCTAGAATCAGCCGACAAACTGTATCACAGTTACTCAAAAGCAGAAACCGAAACCAAAATAGGTGGAGAAATAAAAACTGAAATTTCTGGAAAAACTCAGCAGGTCTGGCAGCATCTGTGGAGAGAACGTGAAGTTAACATTTCAAGTCCAGTGATGCTTCTTCAGATGCTGCTCATTCAGAACAGTTCTGAAGAAGGGTCACTGGACTCGAAATGTTAAATCCTCTTTCTCTCCATGGATGCTCCCAGACCTGATGAGTTTTTCCAGCAATTTCAGTTTTTATTTCGGATTTAAAGCATATGTAATTCTTTTTTTTTTTAAAATTCAAAAGAGAACCTCTTCTGAAGGTTTACATATCTTTTCTCATACAAGAAACAATTATTTGAAATATTAACAATTCAATTATCAATTAAATTAATGAATTATCCAAGGTGCATGGTATAAGATTGAATTCAAAATTTTGAAGCTATAACATTTTCCTGCCACTCAAAATAATACAATGCAAATGTCCTTCCCCTTCCCCCTTCCCCTTCCCTCTTCCCCTTGCCCTTCACTTTGCCCTTCTCCTTTCTTTTACCCCTTCCCCTTCCTCCTTCTCCTTTCCTCTTTCTCTTCCCCTTTCCCCCTTCCCCCCTTCCCCCTTTCTTCCTTGCCCCTTGCCCCTTGCCCATCGCCCATTGCCCATTGCCTGGGTATTCCATGAGGGTAGCCTGTGCTAGTCAAGCTCCTTGTTTAAATTGCCAGAAGATGCACTTGATTAAAATGGGAAAAGACCATTTTTATTATGACAATTTGAACCCCTGAACAATGAAAGAGCCCTTGGGTTATCTCAGAGTCTTTAAGGTCAGTCGAAGAAAATTCTCCCCATCAAATGTTGAAAACTGCAATTTCTGGTGCTCAGCCAGTGCACCTCAGTCACGTATGATGCAAATAGGTTCACTGCACTTACTTTACTGAGTAGCAATGCTTGGGAGTCATTGATGTTCCTCATGGTATATCATGTTTAGTTGCTCATTAAAACTGAACTAATTCAGAATGAATGGAAACTCTGTTAAGTGTAGAACAGAGTAACATATATTCTTGTTGTGCAATGGTACTGTTTTTACCTCTAAAGCAGGAGGCATTGGTTCAGATCCGACCTGCTTCAGCAGTGCGTAATCACTTCTTTTAACATGTCTTTTTTTACCTAATAGTGACATTGCCTCTTAGTTACTTGCGTCCATGGCAATGGATTGCTGCATCGGATGTAAGAGTCATACAATTATTAATCGGAGTTGCTTCCTCAACTTTGAATGATTTTATTCAGCCCATTTGTAATAAGTAATTGACTGTTTCATTGAAGTTGCATTAGAATGACGAACAGCATCAAAAACACTTGGGGTAATGTTCCCATTTAGATTGTAACATGTTACCATTTGGTAAGATTGCTCGCTCTGAATCCCTGTGCCGGCTCTCTTAAGCAGGATTGCAAAATTCACAGATAGTGAAAATTCATTTATTAGAGTTCTATTGTTTAAATGAAGGGCTGCGTTATATTTTTAATCTGCATGTGGTTTATTCAGCAATAAAATGAATTTCTTTTTTAAAATTAGTTGGCTGTATTTGAAGTCTGTGTGGTTGAAATTAATTATTACTTTAGTTACCAAAAATGGGGATTCTATATATCTCTACATCTATTATTATTTGCTCTAAGAAAATTGAACCATTAAGGGAATAGGAGAACAAATTGTTACCAAAAGTGATATCTATACATAAAGTAAATACAAATGCTTTTGGATGTTTCCAAAATAGAATTGTTGATGTTTGGAACACGCTTTTGCTCCCATATTGAGTGTCTATTGGTTACATAATGAATTTTCATTTTGCATGTCAAATATTCCTAACAATGTTTCTGCATATTTTAGGAGTTACAACACAATTGTCCAGTCTCTCAGCTTAGTTTGGGGATGGAGTGGGATTGGGTTTTTTGTGTTGTAGTGTGACAGGAATTCCACTATATATGGGTTGTATGGGTTATTTTTAACATTTAAAACTTCCAATATTTCCATTCTATCAACGTAATAAAATGTTTCATTTCAGTTGAAAAAAACTGTTCACTACTCATCTTTATTTTCTGTCCCTTAGTCATTATGATCTTATTAATTCTGTATGTTTCAAACTTTGCTATATGACAAATGTAATACGAATGCTATTGTTCAACAGAAGCACGGGAAAAGACCTATTAGGATCAACTTCCTTTCATAGATGTATAAACTTGCAACAGGACCATCACTTCCATGTTAGAATGCTATCTCCTCTGATAGTAAATGGACATATCAACCAGTGTAATACCAAATTATCCAGGGATCAGAAGATCACAAATTCAAATCCCCATTCCCTGAGCAGTTGGATGACCTCACTTAGGGCACCATTTGATGTTTTACAGTTGGCCTCAGTGTCTCCAGACAGCCAAGAAGATGAAGAAAAGACTGTCCCTGCCCTTAATTTCTACTCATCATTCAAAGAAGTACATGGACTGTGGCTTGGAACACAACCAGGTTTGGGTGGAAGGCATTCCATGGGTGCATAACTTTTTAACAGTCGTTGCATTAGGCTTTGCCATGAAGGTTGGCCATTTAAGGTTTCTGGAAATTTGGAATGGCTGTTGGTGCCTGTGAAACAGTAGAATGTTACCTTAGCAACTGAGTCAGACAAAATGGAGACTACTGGAAAAGTGGAGAGCAGGGAATCCCTTGTGATGAAACTAACCCAGCCAGGTTCCTCCACCCAGTCAGTTCGTTCCAGCCCGGGCTACAATAACCAGAAACAGATGATATTGCACTGTGTGGTGCATTCCATGGCCATCAGTTTGTAGCTATACTTCCCCATGACCATAAGAGCACACCACAGAATGACAAAAACAGCCCCTCCCTAAATATGGGTGATGCACCTACTTAATCAATAGAATAGATCTTATCGTGATACACTCCCTTTCTATGAATAAATTTAATTAGGGTTTTTAAAGCCTCTCTCACTCTTTTCCACCTCCTCACTTTACTAATTTTTTGTTCCTCTCTTCAATGTGCTGAGATTTAATGGGATTGAATATCACAGGCATAGCTTTCTGGCACTTCTTGCCTTGCACTATACAGTATCTTATTTCAGGTCCAGATTTTCTTTGTTTCTGTGCTCACCCCGCTTCTCTTGATTACGATCCAATAATTGATATTTTCAAATGATTAATCACTTAAAAATTCTAGAGATCCCATAATTGCCAGCTTTGTTTGGCTTAGTTATGGGACTGGTGATCTCATCGTTTTTGATACTCACCTCTGGAAATCTACTTTTGTGAAAGTTGCTATTTTGGATGTTTTCAAGGGTCTTGACAATATCAGGTAGTGTATAATTCCAAACAGCTCATCATCATACAAACTCTCACAAAAATGATGTTCAAGCCTACACCATTTTCCCTGCACTCTATCTATTCTGTCTGATACCTCCTCTTCTGTAGCTCCATCGCATCTCCCTCTCTATGCTTTCTCTACATTGGAGGCTTCCCCTGAACATTTTCATTCTTTCATTGATAATTCTGCAGCATTCAGTCCAAGAAGTCTCACTTGGAGTGCTGTATTTACTCCTGGTCACCCAGACACAAAGGAAATTGTCTGGTTCTGAGAATGTTCCTACGACTGATTCACTGAGGCCTGAGTACTGGGGTAGGAGTTTTTGAGATATGGGGTTTCCCACGCTGTCACCCAAAGGGTCATTGTGGAATACATCCTTGTAGCATTGAACAGCACAGCAGCACTGCTTGAACTTAATATGGAAACACCACATCAGAGAGCTGCCAGTTAATGTGACTATCGACTCAGCAGCACTGGTGATATCAATGGCCAGGACTAGAACAACAAAGAGTCCTTGGACTCCTAATCCTAGAGGTCTAGAATCTGATGTGTGTCTGGGGTTTTCACAGCAGGAAGAGAAGATGGAGGAGAGGGAAGGCTTGGGACAGAGGGAACAAGGAGCCAACAGTTCTGATGGTTAGGCAATGGAGCACTAACAGGGGGCAGACCTCAGGGATTCAATATGCATGGACAGAAAACAACATCACATGAGACTTAATTAAATCCTAATCCTACCTTTTTGTATATGGAAGAATAGGATAACTTATGTAGGTGAGCAAAGGATAAAATCCGGCAACAAAATAGTGTTGCTTTTGTCAACATCCCTAACTCTCTCCATCATCACAATGCTGAAATCATTTCAAAGGTTATTTGTATTCAACTGACCAGGCTGCTGTCAGTTTGTAAAACATTACTGAGTTTAGGAAACGACTTTAATAACATTGTGCTTTGGGACACAATGGAATGAAGCTGTGTCCTGTTTATGTTTAAAATCTAATAGTTTAGCCAAGTTGTTAATGTTTGATTGCAGCCATTCTCCCATGTAAATTCAAAACAAAGCAAAAGCATTTCCTGGCCTGGAGTCCATTAATGTCTCTTTATGTCTCCACTGCATGCTAACTCTTTGACTGCTGTAGTCTCAGAAAATAGAACAATATCTTAAAAGATCTTAAAACATTGTTGAAAGGAGACACGAAGTCAAAAATTTTTGTCTTGCACTCAGGTCTAGGAAGCATGAAACAGACTTGAATAAAGGGATAGCAATTCATATAGTCCCAGTTAACAGGAAGGACTGGGTAGGCTGGGTTTGTTTTCCCTGAAGCACAGGAGGCTGAGGGAGAATTTGATTGAGGTACACAAAATTATGAGAGGCATTGACAGGGCAAATCATGAGAATCTTTTCCCCATGGCAGACATGTCTAAGACCAGAAGGTATAAGTTTACAATGAGAAGTGGTTTAGAGGAGATCTGGGATAAGATATTTTTTTAACCAGGGTGTTGTAGATATATATGGAACGTGGTGCCTCACAGGGTGATGGAGGCAGGTGCTCCCACAACATATAAGAAGCATCTGGATGAGCACTTAAAATGCCAGGGTATAGTAGGCTATTGACCAAGTGAAGGTTAATGGGATTGGTGTAGTTTGGTGTTTGATGGTCTGCATATACATGGTGGGCCGAAGGGCCTGTTTCTATGCTGTATGACTGTATGACTCTACGATCATTGGCATGGACACGCAGCGAGAACTGTTAACTGACAATCTCAGTTTGCAGGCCAGGCAGTTAGAATCTGATTAGTCAGAGTGTTGCTGTGAAATTGCAGCAGAGATTGGAAGCCTCCATGAGCTTTTCTTTTCGAATAGAAAGCGCAGAATATTTAAGAATTTATTTTGTACACACGAACGAGGGTATTACATATTAATACATAAAGCATTGAGGACATGCAAATACATTACACTGTCAGCCCAAGTGATAACCTTGAATTGGTTTCCAGTGTAATTCTTCAGACAGTCTAGATCATGTAATAAATTATTTCCAATAGCAGCATCATGTCTAATAATGGACACATTTTTCCAAGGCTTGTATACACAGTGTCCTCCCAGGAACACAGTCAGCATTATTCCTGAGAAGGGAAGGTTCTCACAGATGTGATCAACAGATGAAGCTAACTGTCTCATGTTGCTTCTTTGCTGTAAATCCGCAAGTGGTTTTCTTCACTAACACAATGTTACTGTCAAGCCAGAAATGCATTCTGCCTGAGTAACGACCACTTTCCTTTTGAGCTGTGGACTAAAAATGGGAGAAGGTATTGCTGTCGACCAAGGAGACTGATGTTTGTACTTCTAAAAATGTTACTGGAGCACATTGTGAGCTGCTTCTATAATGTTGACTTATTTAAGCAGTGAAGGAGTGTTGGCACCATGTGTGAGTGCTTAGGACAATTTTACCTTTTCATTGGCTTTTCAATTAGGACAGGTTTTTGTGGGTTCAGGAAAACTCAGCACAGTGGCACTCATTTGGTTCCTGGGCAGATGCTACGGCTTTGGATGTAGAAATTACAGCAGAAACATTTCGTGAAGAGTAAGTATCCATCAACCTCTTGCTTCTGTCTCGAGTAGTAAAAGAAAATCCCTAGCAGTTGGCTGCTCTCCCTCACCTTTCTCTGGATTGTATTCTCCTTGTATTGTGCTTGGAAATTCAGTTTCCAACCGATGACATCACGGACTTTACACCCATTTAATCTCATGGTGAAAAGACCTGCACAAACAGAGAACCATTACAGTCTAAGTTAATTTATGTTAACCTGATCTAAATCTTTCATGGAATTTGGCCATTGGCAAGATCACCCCTTTAAAAAAGCATGCCAAGAAATAGTCCTGAAACAATTCATTGTGTTTATCTTTTGGAAAGTCTACGGATCTTTGCCTCCATTCAAATTAAAATCATTAAAATTACTCATAATTATTATCCCTTATTTTCTTCTTGTATGTGAATAAAACAGGCTTTGCAATTTGTTAAGGTGATACTTTTATTTTAAACAAATGAATTTGTTTTCATGAAAAAGGTTAAATCCCCAAAAATAGTGCAAAATGCCATCAAAATTAAATAGAAGCCAAATGAAAAATGTTTGTTCCCAAAACATCGCCAGTTCTGTGGAATGTTATAAACATTTCTCCACTGTTATTTTTGGGTTTCAATGCTGCAATCAGAATGTTCTCTATAGATTACTTATGTGCACATTTTGCCAAAACAGTCAATGTTTATGTAAAGTCACTGTAGCTTTCAGCAAAGTAACATTCTCGAATGTCAGAACATTTCTGATGCATTGATCCTTTCTCTGTCAAATTGCTATCATTAGCAAATATAAGGTGGCACTGTGTGAAAATAAACCATGGCATCCTTGGATTTATTAGTGGAGGCATAGAGTGCAAAAGAAGGAAGTCAGACTCAACTGTTCTAAATCACTGGTTTGGCCTCACCGGGGGTAGCTCTGCACACCCCACTTGGGGATGATATCACAGCCTTGGAGAGGGGCATGTGCGGTGAGTGTGGTTTGGGGGTGGGGATATTATTGTTAGAATGGTACCAGAAATGAGAGACTGTAGTGTTGTAGCGAGATTGGAGAAACATGAAGGCCACATGGCACCTAGCTAGTACTGCCGAAGTGGTTAGAAACTGGAGGGGTTTTCCTTAGAGCAGAAAAGGATAAGTTGGAATTTAATAAAGGAGTTCAATGTTGGAGAGTTTTGGTAGACTGAATCAGGATAAGGCCCTTTTGGCGCAGTGGTGTGTCCCTACCTCTGGGCCAGGTGACCCAGGTTCAAGTCCCATTTGCATCTCTGATCAGGTTGATTAGAAAATGTAGAATGGCTAAGTAGAAATTGTTCACCAGCAGGAAATTAGAAAACCAGAGGACACTGGTTTATGACAAAAAATCCTGGGGAAGAAATCAGATTTTTAATATGTTGTTATTTGTTCTGATCTGGAAAGCATGGCTCCAAAGGGAAGGGGAGAGCAAATTCAATTGTAACTTTCAAAAGCTCCTTGAGCTATAATGTTAATGCTGTGCACTTGCTGAGTAATTCAAGGATTTTTCATTTTTATTTCATAAAGAAATTGGATGCATCCCTGACTAGGAATAAAAATGGAGGGCTACAGCAATAAAAAGCAAAGGACTAGAATTAATTGAATAACTCTTTTTCAAAGAGCTGCCAAAGGAATGATAGATCAAGTGGTTTCCTTCTGTGCTATAAAGTTCCGTGAATAAAGCACTGTGTCAAAGTATTTTTACACTGTGTGTAAAACCATGTATCAAATTTAATTGACCTATATTTAAAAGATAAAACTGTCAGTCTAACCTTAGTGGTAACACTCTTATCCCCTTATGCGAAAAAGGTTTCAAACAGAGCTGGAGCATGTAGCCTGTACTAACATGTTATTTTGCTGTTGCACTTGACAGAAGGTAATATTGCCTGGAAGTCCCCTGATGAAAGGTTAAATGTGCTTTTCTGGATAGATGTGACATAATGCAAAAACATGTATGAAGAGAAAAGTCCTTTCACTGTTATGGGTGACTATTTTCCTTTAACCAACACCAGTCAAACAGCTAACAGTAAAAGCAATGTACTATAGATGCTGGAAATCTGAAACGCAAGTAGTAGTGCTGGAGACACTTAGTCAGTATTTCAGAATGTTGGAGAGTGGAACACAGTTATCATTTTGAATTTAATATGACTGTTCTATAGAATAGAGGATCTAGAAAATTTGTTTTGCTGCGACAAATGGGGACGAGGACCAAGTGAAACAGATGGTGAGGGTGCTCAGAGCAAAAAGCATAGAGTGTTAATGATAGTCGAGAACAGATACAGGTTCAGAATAGGTGTTAATGACAGGTACTAATCGCAGAAAATAGGGCAGGTCTGCTGAGACCCATGCAAACAAGACATCAAGCAACTTAACTGGTCAGTTGTTGTTACTCATGTGACAGCAATATGCTAATATCAGCAGACAAATTTGACTATGAAAAACAGTGTTTAATTAGCTGTAAAGTTCTTTGTAGCATAATAGAACTCTATAAATATCAACAATTATTCCTTAAAAATTACGAGCTTCACAAGTTCAAAACTGAACAAATTCATTATTGACCAAAAATCATGTGCATAATTAGAGATTTTTTCTTTATGATATCATATTTAAGAGTTTCATTGCCATGCCTTCCATTGCTGTTAATTACACAACCATGACTCTGTTTCTACTGTCCCATGTTTTGTTCATCCAGTTGGATTTAACTTATTTAAGGGCTCAAATATCAAAACTAGACTTTTGACTTAAAAATTAACTGTCCCTCCCACCTCTTGCCAAATGACTCTCCATCATGGTCCTCAATGCTAACCCCACAATCTTCTCTAAAGCACATTTCACATTCCACTCTTTCTGAGCTTGTTTCCATTGCCATTGCATCATTCCTACTCAAGACTGACAAGGCTGGTTGATTGAAGGCACCCAAACTTTGGTTTTCAAGAGTTACAAAGTGTGTTCCCACCGCTCCGAATAAATGAGACATTCTACTGGTTCATGAAAAGTGTTGACAAAATAGGGAATCCTTTGACACTTGTGGTGATTGATGTCACGTCAACTATAACAGTCAAGCAGAGCTAGTGCTGGTTACTTAAGGAATATTTTAAAAGTACGACATGGAAGCAGCAAAAATGGTGCGAATTTGGTAGAAAACAGGAAAATGGAACTCTGCAAAATCAACTGCAAATTCACCACAGCAAAGAAAGGTCAAATGACTGCCATATGCCAAAATTACCATTTTTAAAATTCATTCATAGGACAAGGGCATCGCTGGTTAGGTGAGCATTTGTTGCCCATCCCTAGTTATCCAGAAGGCAGTTAAGAGTCAATCATGTTGCTGTGAGCCTGGAGTCACATGTAGGCCAGACCAGGTAGGGATGGCACTTTCCTTCCCTGAAGGACATTTGCAAACAATATGGGTTTTCCTAAAGAGAAAGGAGAGGTCCTTAATGAATACTTTTCTTCAGTATTCACAACTGAGAGGGACCTAGCTGTAGAGGAAGACGTTGAGAAACAGGCAGGTAGGCTAGAGGAGGTTGATGTTAGTAAAGAAGATGTGCTAGGAATTCTGAGGAAATTGAAGACAGATAAGTCCCCCAGGCCTGATGGGATTTATCCAAGGATTCTATGGGAAGCAAGGGACGAGATCGCAGGGCCTTTGGTGATGATAATTTCGTCCTCACTGTCCACAGGTATAGTGCCGGAAGATTGGAAAGAGGCAAACGTCATTCCCTTGTTCAAAAAAGGGAACAGGGATAACCCTGGAAATTACAGACCAGTTAGTCTTACGTCAGTGGTGGGCAAATTATTGGAAAGGGCTCTGACAGACAGGATTTATGATCACTTGGAAAGGCACAGTTTGATTAGTGATAGTCAGCATGGATTTGTGGGGGGTAGATCATGCCTCACAAACCTTACTGAATTCTTTGAAGAGGTGGCCAAACATGTGGATGAAGGTGGAGCAGTGGATGTGGTAAACATGGATTTAAGTAAGGTGTTTGATAAGGTTCCCCATGGTAGGCCCATGCAGAAGGTAAGGAGGCATGGGATAGACGGAAATGTGGCAGATTGGATTCAGAATTGGCTGACCCTTAGAAAACAAAGGGTGGTAGTGGACGGAAAATATTCAACATTGTGCTCAGTTACAAGTGGTGTACCACAAGGATCTGTTCTGGGTCCTCTTCTATTTGTGATTTTTGTAAATGATTTGGATGAAGGAGTGGAAGGGTGGATTAGCAAGTTCGCGGACGATATGAAGGTGGGTCACACTGTGGACAGTGCGGAGGGCTGTTCTAGGTTACAAAGGGACGTTGATAGAGTGCAGAGCTGGGCTGAGAAGTGGCACATGGAGTATAATCCTGAAAAGTGTGAGGTGATTCATTTTGGAAGGACAAACTTGAATGCAGAATACAGGGTTAACGGAAAGATTCTTGGTAGTGTGGAGGAACAGATGGATCTCGGGGTTCATGTCCACAGTTCCCTGAAAGCTGCCACCCAGGTGGATAGAGTTGTTAAGAAGGCATATGGTGTGTTAGCTTTAATTAATAGGGGGATTGAGTTCAAGATCCGTGAAGTTATGATCCAGCTATACAAAAGCCTGGTTTGGCCACATCTGGAGTATTGTGTCCAGTTCTGGTCACCTCATTACAGGAAAGATGTGGAAGTGTTGGAAAAGGTGCAGAGGAGATTTACCAGAATGTTGCCTGCAATGGAGGGAAGGTCTTATGAGGAAAGGTTGAGAGAGCTAGGGCTTTTCTCTTTAGAACGACGAGGGATGAGAGGTGACTTGATAGAGGTGTACAAAATGATCAGAGGTATAGATAGAGTAGACAGTCAGAGACTTTTTCCTAGGGTGGAGGTAGCTTTTATGAGGGGACATAGTTTTAAAGTGAAAGGATGTAGATATCAGGGAGACGTCAGGGGTAGGTTCTTTACTCAGAGAGTGGTAGGGGCATGGAATGCATTGCTGGAGAGGGTAGTGGAGTCGGCCTCATTGGGGCATTTAAGTGGCTATTAGGTAGGCATATGGATGATAGTATAAGGTAGCGGTGGAGGTTAGATAGACCTTAGATTTTGGGTAAAAGTTCAGTACAACATCGTGGGCTGAAGTGCCTGTACTGTTCTATGTTCTTTTCTGACAATTGGCAATGGATTCATGGTCATCATGCAACTCTTAATTCTGGAGTTTTATTGAATTCAAATTCCACCATTAGCCATGGTGGGATTCAAACCTGGGACCCAGAACATTACCTAGTTGTCTGGATTAACAATTCAGTGATAATACCAGTAGGCTGTCACCTCCCATTTAACTCTTATATTGTAATATCCAACCATGGTTTTGCCTCTATCAACCTGCTCAACATATTATCCTAAAATTTGTTACAATTTGACCACTTAGCATCTCCTGATACCTGTTTTAAAATTACTTTGAATTAAATCTATTTTTCTAAATCAAATTTTCCTGCTTTTTTGTTTCTTTTTGAGTATTAAGTAGTAATCTTAGTTTACCTTAACTATTATGTATAATATTTGATATACCTTTTAGTGATGTTCTCTGTTGCCTCAGTCAGTACTGTAGACTTGTCCAGTTAATAGCTCAGCCACAAAAAGGAGCAAACTCCCAGATAGCTAGTTAAATGCAGCCAGGTTGAGGATCGGTCCAATACAAAGCATCCCAGTGGCTGTGGATTTTTGCGAATTGAAAATCAGGAAGTTTAACTCTTGCTGAATCTCTGTTCTATACTCTCACCAGGAACCACAACATCTATCTGTCAAGGAAGAATAGCATCAACTTTGATCCTGCAGTGAATAGTCCTGCTCCCTCATCAGAGAGAGATAACTGGCAGTGATTTAACCTGAAGGTCACCACACCCCAGGTAAAAGGAGAGACTTTCGTGGTAACCTCAGCCTGTGTGGGAATTAAACACATGATGTTGGTTTCACGCTGCATTGCAAGCCAGCTATCCAGCCGACTGAGCTAACCATCTACTCCTGAGTTGAACAGCCAGGGTGCATCATTCAGTTTCAAACTGCGTCCAAATTCACCTGATCTGACAGAAAATAAATATGTAAACATGCAATCCTAGTATTCACCTCTAGTTGGAAATTGTAGAAGGAATCAAAATCTGGGTGTGTGTGTGGGGCATCTAGACCTTGCTCTAATGGATAACAACCAATTAATTGGCTAGGTTCAAAAGTGAATCATTTGTATTAACTTTTACACTGGATAGAGAAGGACAAATTGCTTGTGGCAGACACAACATGAAAAAAAGTAAAGGGGTGGATTTGAATTGGAAACTTCCAAATGCCAGCATTTACAAATGAATGAGGGGGAGGCAGTGTACAAATCAGATCACTACTGAAATATCTATTTAGCTTCAATTTAACAGTCAAGAATCCATCTTTAGTGATGAATGTCACAATTCACAGAATCCCTACAGTGTGGAAACAGGCCCTTTGGCCCAACAAGTCCACACTGAACCTCAGAGCATCCCACCCAGACCCACCTCCCCACCTAACCTACACTGCCCTGAACACTATGGGCAATTTAGCATGGCCAATCCACCTAACCTGCACATCTTTGGACTGTGGGAGGAAACTGGAGCACCTGGAGGAAACCCATGCAGACACAGGGAGAATGTGCAAAGTCCACACAGACAGACACCCAAGGCTGGAATCGAACCCGGGTCCCTGGTGCTGTGAGGCAGCAGTGCTAACCACTGAGCCACTGTGCCACCCCAATATTTACAGAGAAGACAGGATGGGGTGCAGGGACAGAGCTGGCAAGGTTTGGGATGTGGGAGTGCTGCTCAATTTAATGGCACAACCCCATTAACCTTTCTTCGTACAAACGTTGATAAGCCTGGATGATGCGCTCAAGTCCCTGTGGTGAGGATAAAATCTGCAATATTGCAACTCACAGACAACAGTTCAATCACTGAGCCAAGGCTAACACTTAAAGACTAACTGGATAATTGGAAAGCAAAAATACATTTCTGTTTGGCATTTCACACCTTGGCTTTCTGGCACAAACTGCTGAATAGCACTCCCTCAGTTTATCCCTGCATCAGATGAGTAATGAAAGGGAGATCATGGCTTCAACTGGAGTTTTGTGTCCCTTTCCGATCACTTTAAGGATCATCTGAAGGCTTTAGAGAGGGTTTAGAAAAGGCTTGCAAGATCCAGGGATGAGGGATGTCAGCTGTGTGGGTGGATTGGAGAAGGTGCAGTCATTCTCTCCAGAGAAGGGAAGCTTGAGAGGACTGTTCAAAATAATAAGGGGTCTGGGTAGCACAGATGGATGCCAAACAAATTCCATTGGCAGAAGGATTGAACACCAGAAAACAGTGTATGAATAATGTGAGAATCAACAATAACATCAAGAAGTTGGGATCAAATAAGAGCAGAAGTAGGCCATCCAGCCCATTGAATCAGCTCAGCTAGTTATCATCAGTTCTGAGGAAGGGTCAGTGGACCTGAAATATTAACTCTGATCTTTCTTCACAGATGCTGCTGAGATTTTCCAACAACTTTTGTTTTTATTTCTGAATACTACTGAGGTGTTGAGCTGCCAATTAATGAGACCTCTAGTAAAATAGAATACAATCCGGCCGGCAATGAGGACCTGGAGGAAACCCCTGAGGGATTTTTGTCTGGCTCCACATAAAAATTTATTTTACATTACAAGTACTTAGTTTGAGACTTTAAATTATCCCAGTGTGATATTACCGCAGAAAATGGGCTCACTGTAACATTGAGGTAGAAAACAATGCAAATTCATACTGATGCATTAAGTATTCACATGATAATGTTGCACTGTTTAACTTCAGAGGCACATGCCCATGTTTTGGTTCTCCAGTGATTATTAGGCATGGTTCAGGAGGTAGTATCCAAAAATGCATCAACATGCTGTGAATGACAAAAGCAAAACCTAGGCCATGCTCTAGTACAATAGAAGGAGCACTGCACTGGTCAAAGGTACGTTCTTTCAGATGAGCTATTAGACCATCACCCAAACTAGACTCTCAAGTGGACACAAAGATCCTATGCTCCTGTTTCAGAGAAGAGCGGGGAGTTCATTTTCCTTGCTACCTGACCACACACACTCCCACCCACCTCAATGTGCTACCACCATTTATTCCTCAATCATTATCACTAAAAAGTGATTATCTGGTTAGTTATCTTATTGCTACATGTCAGAGCTTGCTGTGGATGAATTGGCTCCCATAATACCACATTTCAATGGTGACTACAGTGACAGAAGTAATTAATTGGCTGGAAACTACTTTAGGATGTCCCAAGGTTGAGAAAAGGACTATATAAATACAAGTCTTGCTTTTTTCCAGTCAAAGGTAAATAACCTGTTGTAGTGATTGAAACCATGGCCCGGTAGATCTCATTGACTGTGCAATTCTGATTGGGGTTGTTAATCTGGACCAATCATGGAGCCCTGTCTGATAGATATAAACAGGAGTGTCAGCAGGGCTCTTGGTTTAGGGACTGGTCTTGAGCTGGCTGGTCACAGCCTATGTAAATAAATGATGATGGGATACTGGCCTTGTGCTGTTATTTCACATGTACAAGGCTTTTTAGTCAACTATATCTTTGAATCTTTTAATGAACTGATATTTTCCGAAGAATCTGCTATGAATCTTGTGGATTTGCAAGAACATTCTGCAGAGGATGCAATGGTTTCCGGCATGCTTTATTTGGGGACAAAGTCCAAAATAAACCAAATTCCACCAGAAATTCCATCAGTCTGTTGACTATGTAAATGCAACCTCCCCTCAGCTGGTGGAGCTCCAGACATGCTCCAGTCTGAAGTGGGGGGCTTTCAAGTCAGGCATGTTCAATGAACAGGTGATAGTATATAGTGGAGAATCCATAAACTTTCCGTGAAATGTTCTAAATAGTTACTCCAGGGCTCTGCTAAAATTATAGAGAAAGAATTGAGACTGCCACTCACACTTTGAGAAATCCCATCAGCCAGAACTGAAGAGTGCCATTGTGTTATTACTAACCCAGTGTGGAATGGAACAAAAGTGCTGCATATTTTTATGTGACTCATCTGTCAAATTTGTTACATTTTAAAAAAAAGACCAAGTTATCCTCAATGGATTGATTATTTCCTATGCCTGTGTTCAAAGCTGCCCGAGAGATGAAAATGAATGCACTCACCTCCAAAATGCAAGCTGCAAATGACAGAGTTTGATAAATATCAGTTATCACACTAATTCACCAATCAAAGCCACTCCTACAGTCTGTAAATTTAATCTTCTGCAACATACCAATGCAAAGTTGAGTTGCTGAGATAATCCTCCGTGAGTGACGAGCAAGCCTATTGTTTGAACTGGAGTATCTTTAAATTGTGAATTTATACTTCTTAAACCATCCCAACTTGCAAATCTGGAGGCAGGCAAAACTTTACACTCCCTGAATTAAAAATCCCAAAAGGTTTCCTCTTGAGCTGTAACTGTTCCACGAATCTCTCATCACTCAGTACGCTCAGCAGCAGTTTGACCATACCTGCTTGCATTGGATCATCATGAAACCCTCAGACTGATCATGCCCTAAATGTTGTGTGTATATTTATTCATTTAATTTAATACACATTCTGATTACACTGAACAGTTTCACTTTGTATGTGTGGAGTTATTTGATCAATACTAATTCCTTGCTAACCTTACATTTTAAAAGTCTGTGGTAAATTATCAGTGAGACCTTCCAGAAGCACTTAACAGGGGAACTATAATGCTGCTTTAAACCTTCAAATGATGAATTTGTCATGAAAAAGTCATCATCTGAGGCCATTTCTGTAGGTTTCCTTATTTAAGTAAGAAATGGATACTAGAGAAGTGAGCTTCACCATATGTGTCATAAACTGGCATAATCTATTACCATCAGAGGTAACATGTACGGTTCCTTTGTAACTCTTTTCAATAAAAAATTCAAGACTACAGAAAGAAACTATTTTTAAGCAGTGAATTATTAGGATCTGGAATGCAATGCCTGAGAGAGTGTAGTGGAGTTAGGTTCAATCATAGCTTTAAAAAAGCACTGAAATTATCTGACGAGAAAAAATAAATTTGCAGGGCTGCTAGGAAACCCTGGGCATCACCATTGACCTGAAACTGATCTGGACTCCTTATATAAATATAGTGGCTACAAGAGCAGGTCAGAGGCTAGGAATTCTGCAGTGAGTACATAAGGACATAATAACCAGGAGCAGGGATAGACCATCTGGCCCTTAGAGCCTGCTCCACCATTCATTAAGATCATGGCTGATCTTTTCATGGCTTCAGTTCCACTAACCCACCCTCTCACCATAACCCTTAATTTCTTAACTGTTCAAAAATTTGGCTATCTTAGCTTTAAAAACATTCAATGAGGAAGCCTCAACTATTTCACTGGGCAGGGAATTCCACAGATTCACAGCCCTTTGGTGAAGAAGTTCCTCCTCAGTTCAGTCCTAAATCTGCTTCCCCTAATTTTGAGGCTATGCCCTCTTGCTCTAGTTTCACCTGCCAGTAGAAACAACCTCCTTGCTTCTATCTTATCTATTCCCTTCATAATTTTATATGCTTCTGTAAGATCACCCTCATTCTTCTAAATTGCAATGAATATAATCCCAGTCTACTCAGTCTCTCCTAATAAGTTAACCCTCTCAACTCTGGAATCAACCTAGTGAAACTTGTCTGCCCCCGCTCTAGTGCCAGTACATCCTTTCTCAAGTAGGGAAACCCAAACTGTACACAGTACTCAGGGTGTGGCCTCACCTGCACCCTATAGAGCTGCAACATAACCTCCCTGCTTCTAAACTCAATCCGTCAAGCAATGAAGGACAAAATTACATTTGCCTTCTTATTTACCTGTTGCAGCTGCAAACCAACCTTCTGTGATTCATGCACAAGATCACTCTGGTCCCTCTGCATAGCAGCATGCTGCAATTTTTTACCGTTCAAGTCATAGTCCCTTTTTACTGTTATTCCTACCAAAACAGATGACTTCACATTTATCAACATTGTACTCCATCTGCCAGACCTTTGCCCACTCACTTAAACTATCTATATCCCTCTGCAAACTTTCAGATTCCTCTGCACACTTTGCTCTGCCACTCATCTTGGTGTCATCTGCAAACTTTGACACACTACATGCAGTCTCCAACTCCAAATCATTTTTATAAATTGTAAACAATTGCAGTCCCAACAGTGACCCTGAGGCACACCACCAGTCACTGATCGCCGACCAGAAAAACACTCATTTGTCCCCACCCTTTGCTTCCTGTTAGTTAACCAATCCTTAATCCATGCAAGTATACTGCCCATAACACCATGCGCCTTTATCTTATGCAACAGCTTTCTGTGTGGCACCTGATTGAATGCCTTTTGGAAATCTAGATACACTATATCTACTGGTTTCCCGTTGTCCATTGCACTCATAGCGTCTTCATAGAATTCTAGTAAGTTAGTCAAACATGAACCAATATTGCATCTGCCCAATGGGACAATTTCTAACTTGCTATTTCTTCCTCGATGATAGATTCATGCATTTTCCCTACTACTGAAGTTAAGCTAACCAGCTATCATTTTCCGTCTTTTGTCTACATGCTTTTTCAAACAGTGGCATCACCTTTGCTGTTTTCCAATCTGCTGGAACTGTCCCAGAGTCCAGCAAATTTTGGAAAATTATCACAAGTATATTTGCTATTTCTGCCACCATTTCCTTTAGTACCCTGGGATGCATCCCATCAAGGTCAGGAGATGTATCTGCCTTTGGCTCCAGTAGCTTGCCCAACACTATCTCTTTTATGATAAAGATCGTTTCTAGCTCCTCACCTACCTTAGTCTCCTTGTCATCAATTACTGGCATGTTATTCGTGTCCTCCACTATGAAGACTGACACAAAATACCTGTTCAATGCCCCGGCTATTTCCTCATTTCCCATTATTAAATCCCCCTTCTCATCCTCTAAAGGACCAATGTTTATCTTAACCATTCTTTTTCATTTTATATATTTGGAGAAACCTTTGCTATTTATCTTTATATTGTGAGATAGTTTACTCTCATAACCTATCTTACATTTCTTTATAGTTGTAATGGCTTTCTGTTGACCTTTAAAATTTTCCAAATCTTCTAGTTTTCCAATGGTCTTTGCCACTTTGTATGCCTTATCTTTCAATTAACTCACTTCCTGAATCTCCAAACCCTGTCCAACATCTACAAGGCATAAGTCAGGAGTGTGATGGAATACTCCCCACTTGCCTGGATAAGTGCAGCCCCAAAAACACTCAAGAAGCTTGACACCATCCAAGATATAGGAGCCCGCTTGATTGACACCAAATCTACAAACATCCATTCCCTTAACCACTGACGCTCTGTTACAGCAGTGTATACTATTTCTACAGGCAGCACAACAGAAATACATATGGGTTCCTTTGACAGCCCCTTCCAAACTCAACTCCACATCCATCAAGAAAAACAACGATAGCAAGTATGTTGGAACACCACCTGCAAGTTCCTCTCCAAGCCACTCACCATCCTGACTTGAAAATATATCGCTGTTCCTTCAGTGTTGCTGAGTCAAAATCCTGGAATTCCTTACCAAAGGACATTGTGGGGCTACCTACAGCACATGGACTGCAGTGATTCAAGAAAGCAGCTCACCACCACCTTCTCAAGAGCAACTAGGGATGGGCAACAAATGGTGGCCCAGTCAGTGATACTCCCATGAATGAATTATAAAAAACACTATGGTTGCCTTACAGGGTACTAATAACTATCGCAGCCAAGGTTAGTAGTTGTGTAGGTCCTTACTGCCCCTCAACAGAGTAGCTTTCCCACCACACTCCGACCCACATCCCACCCTCCATGTCTCTTGGTCTCCATTCAAAGTTTTCAATGTTTCAATCTCTCCTTTCTGAGCTCTCCAGCAGTAAAAGTCAAGGCTACTCCAACACCAATGAAACTGCCCATTGGAAAGGAGAAAGCTATTGGTCTGAAAATTTTCTTCTTCTTTACCTTGTTTTGGGAACGGCCCTCAGCAGTACAATTTAAATGAAGGTAGCTCCAGCTCTGCCCTATCATTCTGCACTGTGACATCCTGCTGTGTTCCTGAGAATGAAGCTTGGGCAAATGTGTGGTTGCCATTCCAGCCCTGAATAGGACACATCTGAGTCCCACAAGCATTTAAGAGGAGAGAATACAAGCTATTGGAAGAGCAGGGAGCAAATAATTAGACTTGAGAGAAGTAACAGAAGATGTCTGAGCAAAGCAGGATGAACAGCATGGATCAAGCAGTCAGGGCTGAATGACATGGTTGTGTGTATTGTCCTATGGACGCCTATTCTATGAAAAATTAAGTAATTGGATATTGTTGTATAAAGCCAAACTCCACCCAATCTGATGATGTTACAAAGTCTTTGAGTGGAGAAGAATCAGTTTAGGACAAGGTCTCAACGGAGGCAGATGTATCCTCTTGAAATCTCAATGGTTTTTGTGGGTCAATGTAGTTGCCATCATACTGTAAACCACATTGTATTGTTAAGACAAGTGCCTTTTCTCACTAAGACTCACTGGTAGTTCATCTTCTCCCATTGCTGATAAGATGGGGCCTCAGACTCAAAACAGAAAGGAGGATTGCAGAGGGTCTCCTCCTGGGCAGGGTCAAAGCAGCCACTGGGAGGTCCAGGCAGGGTGTTTGCTCCTCTGCCACTCAGGTATCCATCAAGAAGGAGTGTGTGGTGTCCATCAGCATGATAGAGAGATTTATATGGCCAGCAGTGAGAGTGGGAGCCAGTAGACTGAGGGTGGCAGCAGGGACAAGCTCGAGTCATTGTGAAGAGTGTGAGTCCAGCATACCCAGGTGCTTATGGACCGTAGTGTTGATCTGTTAACTGTGTTTCTTTTTCCACTTTTTAGGAAGAAGGACTGTAATGTTTAACTTTTTAACTTTGTTTTCCTTATTTTTCTGTGTTTTTTATTTCAAAAATGTACTTAATTCATAAAAATATGTTTATATACATAGTCATTAAAGCAGATCATTTCTGTACAGTAGCGTATGCAGGAACAAACAAACATTGGTGTTTGACTGTAGCCAACAAACAATCAAATAGCACTTCTTATTTGTACAAGACTATATTGATGTAATATTTGCAGCACACAGAGGGTCTGGTTACTGAACAGACCCCCATTTAACTTTGGCTGAAAGACCTCAGACTGTGGTCTTTCCCCTCTGCACCTTGGCAGTAGCTGCCCCAAGCTTTACTGCATCCCTCAGCATGTAATCCTGGACCTTGGAAGGTCCCAGTCTGCAGTACTTGATTGAGGTCAACTCCTTGCTCTGGAAGACCAATAGGTTTTGGGCAGACCGGAGAGAGTCTTTCACCGAGTTGATGATCCTCCAGGCACAATCAATGTTTGTCTCTGCATGTGGGGAACAGACCATCGAGCACAGAGTCCTGTATCATGGAGTTTCTCTGGAGGAACCTTGACAAAATGCACTGCATCTCTCTCCAGGCTTCCCTTGCAAAGGCACATTCCAGAAGGAGATGTATGACTGTTTCTAACACCAGCCCCCACCCACCCACCAAATAGCCACTTTGAGGGCAGCATGCGGTGGCGCAGAGAGTCCAGGCATACACGAGGAATCTCACAGATCTCCCCTCACACCACCAGCCAAGTGATGTCTTGGTGCTTGTTGGAAAGTTCTTGTAATGAGGCATTCTGCCAAATGACTTTGATAGTCTGTTCAGGGAACAATCTGACAGGATCCACTCTCTCCTTTTCCTGCAGGGTTTCGAGAATGCTACATGTTGTCTACTTCCCGATGGACTTGTGCTCAAAAGGTATTTTTCTTCCACAAAGCACAGGTGATTTTTTTATGCTTTGTAACTAAGATTTTGTAGCTAGGTACCTTTATACCTAAGTTATTACGTGTGACAATAAACCTAAATCAATTCAACGTAACTTGACAAAGAAACATATTCATTTTAAAGCAGCCAGTTCCTGATGGTCGCATCACTTTTTCAAATGGAAAGCATGGGGCAGATAACTGAGAACGTAGCCCACCTTTCAGACAATACCAACATGTTATAAAGTAGCCATCCTGCCCCACAGCTTACAGCTGAGAAACACCAGGTTCCATCTCTCATCATTTCTAAGGCTGTAATATTTTTATCTGTGATGAAACATATGTGTTTACCCATGCTGGAATTTGTCAGTACAAGCAAGTCTGTATTTCCATAGCTCCCTGACCCCAGCAGGAAGTACAAACACCATCTGGGATGCAGGTGTAACTGTTCAGCCAGGTTTCGCACTAACCTCCCTGCAGTCATGTTTGAAACTTTCTCTCTTTTCCTCCTTCCTTCACTTTCAATTTTGGTTGGAAGGTCCCCTTTTAAAACAAACTCAGTTTCCTATTTGAACTAGGGGTCTAATCTCATAAAACTTGCTGAGTTCAAAAAGTAGCATCACTAATGATGTCTTCAAGATGCAATAAAATATGACAAGAATGGGAAGTGGATTCAGTGGTTACAGATTAATTACCTACAAAAAAATCACTTGCGTAAGCGTAAAATTACTTTTGATCGATAAACAGTGGCCCGTTTATTTTAAGGATCCTTGAGGATATTCTCAAGTACAAAGTGCCACAGAGTGCAAATATATAGCAAAACTGGTGCAAACCTCAGATATCTGACATTTTTCATGCAACATTTGAACCACTTCCTTCTCTTGCCACCTGAAGAACAGCCGAGAGTTTTTTTTTTGAAAACTGCAATCAAAATAATGTGCTTTCTCTACATTCTTTCATATTTGGCCTCTAACTAAAAAAAAATACACCTAGACAGCTGGCAAGTTAACAGAAAATAGTTGGAATTGTTAGAAAATTCTTAGAATACTGGTAGTACAAGCAGCTTTCAGTCAGGTTACACACCCAGTAATGTTTTCAGTCTTTTCACCAATACCTTCATGAAATATTATGATGACCATAAAATGCTGAATTCAGTAGTTACAGTGAACTGATTCTGATATTCTGGCATTTTCTTGCAAAGGTTACACAGGTATCTTGATGAGGAAGGGTGAATCACTGGAAATGTGCATCATATTCTGTAAAAACCACTAACAGTTCAGATGTCTTGTTGAACCCCAGGGAGTGACCTCTTGGTCCAAGCAAAGTTTCAGGGTGGGGACCATGATTGGTGGAACCTTTCTCGGAATGTTCAGTCCACTGGAGTGGGGGTCATCAGCTGACCCAGGAATGTTGGGTCTGGGAAACTATAAAGTCAGATTCAAAAGTAACCTTCAAAATGAGAGTTCGATACAACATTGAGCCATGGAAAGCTCAGAAGGAGGCTGTTCAGCACTTCATGTCTACACTGGCTGAATGAACTAGATGCACATTTTCCAGTACCTTACAGGTTACTGCGCTTTAGGAACAGATCTATGTTCCCTTCAATGAGTTGAGGGTTTCTATAACAATCACCAAATTGGGCAGTGAATTCCGGTCACTTACCACCCTCTGGATGAAAACGTTTCTTCATGTCCTCTCTAATCCTCTGCCAATTGCCTTACATGTGTGTCCACTGGTAATTGACCAACCTGCTCAAGGAAACAAGGCCTTCACTCTCAACTCTATCCAAGCCCCTTGCTATTGTGTGCAGTTTAAATCATCCCTTGCACTCCTGTGTTCCTTCTGGAAAGAAAGAAAACATTTGCAAGATTTTAGCAAAAAAAACATCAGGTGCTGGTATAATAAGGTGTAGAGCTGGATGAACACAGCAGGCCAAGCAGAATCAGAGGAGCAGGAAGGCTGACATTTCGGGCCTAAACCCTTCTTCAGAAATGGGTGCTGGTGTTGGTCTGGTAAGTATGTAGCTTTCGTAGACACAGTGCAAGTCTAATGGGCTGAATGGCCTCCTTCTATACTGTATTATTTTATAAGTGATGAGGATAGACAGGGAAATGCTGGCCTTGCCAACCATGCCCACATCCATTGAAAGAATTTTATAAGGTTGCTTTTAAACAGAACAATTTTACTAGGATCCTTTTACTTGTATTTAATGAAGTAACTTTGACTCCTGTAACAACTTGGCTCTTAACTTCGATTATTGAAAAAGAAAGGAACAGTCTTGCACTTCAGAAAAGGGTGTACAAGAGATGGAGGCTCTGAGGAGCTTACAACAGGAAATCTGACAAAAGCACCAGGTCTAGGGAAGAATAAATAAAATAAACCAGAGAACTGTGGAAGCTGAAACCAAAACAGAAATTGCTGCAGAAACTCAGCAGGTCTGGCAGCATCTGTGGAGAGAAAACAGAGTTCATGTTTTGAGTCTGATATGCCTCTTCTTCAGAATAAAGAAGAGGCACTGGACCAAAATGTTAATTCTGTTTACTCTCCAATGGGCTGCCAGACCTACTGAGTTTCTCCAGCATTCTTTGACGCTGTATTAAATGTTGTTGCAAGCAGTCAATTTTCTCGATGCAACGTTCCTAACCCAGATGCCTTGATTAGGTGTAGTCTTGAAAACACATTGTTGCCAATATTTCTTGTTAAAACTGCTAGGTTTTTGTTACATCTTATTAACCATAGGTCTGACAGTTTGTGTGTGAACAAGTCTTATAAATACCACACTCAGTGGGATTCTTCACCTCCTTCATTATAAATAACAGAAGTGTGAAAATCTGCGAATTATGTATGACTACAATCTGCACATCACTGTGATCATACATCAGGGCACCAAAAGCTGAAAATGCTCATCTTTTCACACTCATTAAGCAAAAATAATTACAACTGAAATAAAAATGTTGAAAAACATTGAATTGTTTAGCAACAAAGAGGTGAGAAGGAAATGTTTTCACACTTCAAGGCTGTAAAATAAACCTTCAGGCTGGAGATGAACATATTAAGCATTTGAATAACGATTTGTAAACGGGGTGCGTAGGGGATGCTCAGCCTGATGGGCTATGGTGTGGAAAACTTTCTATTCTGGTCTGTTAATGTCAGCAGCTTCCTGGAATTCTGGGCCACCTCCAGCCCAACCCCTGTGGCGAACTTTTGCAAATTCTGTGCCACATCATCGAGTGAGCTACACACATGAGGAGGAGCTGAGGCAAATAGTGCAGCAACTAACAGAACAGGAAGCAGCTACCAGCCAGTCAGCTAGCTCATCTGCTTACCAGGCAGTGAATTCCTGAGTAGCCAAGCAGACCTAGCAGGCAGGAGCTTAAAACAAAGGGAAGAGCAGCATAGACTCTTTCAGTACTGGAGGCAGCCATTCAGCCCAACTAACTTGTGCTGAGTCTTTACTAGGGCAATGTAAAACTACTCATAATGCTCTGTTCTTCCCTCATGGACTAATATAATTTTATTTCAAGCTTTCCTTTAAAAGATGTTATCAAGATTATCAAGGGGATCAAGTTGATTATCAAGGGGATCAAGGGTTACAGGGAGAAAATGGGAGAATGGGGTTGAGGAACTTATCAGCCATGATTAAATGGCGGAGCAGCTTGATGGGCCAAATGGCCTAATTTCTGCTCCTATGTCTTATGGTCTTATGATCCTGTCTGCCTCAAATTATTCTGTAAGAAAGTATTTCATGCACATACTTCTCTATGAAAATACTTGCTCTAAATTCACGTCATACACTTAATTACAATTTTATTTGATGATCCTTCATCATTGACTCCTTCAAACACAAAAAAGTCTTTTCTCAAACCTTTCAAAATTTTCAAGAACGTGTATGAAACCTTCTGTCTGGTGGGAACATTCAACAAGTTTCCAGTTTCTTTTTAATGACTAAGGGCTCCATTGGCCCCAGCGAAAGGATTTACACAAATATCATCGTAATCTTCTTGAACAGAAGAGATGTAGAAACATAAAAACTAGGAGCAGGAGTGGGCTATTCAGCCCTCCAGGTCTGCACCACCATTCAGTATGATCATGGCTGATCATTTAACTCAGTCCCCTGTTCCCACTCTTCCCCCATACCCTTTGATCCCTTTAGCCTTAAGAACTATATGGAACTCCTTGAAAACATTTGATGTTTTTTCCTCAACCACTTTCTGTGGCAGAGAATTCCACAGGCTCACCACTTTCTGGTTGAAGAAGTTCTTCGTTATCTCAGTCCTAAATGGCCTATGCCATATCCTTATTCTGTGACCTTTGATCTGGACTCCCTGGTCATCAAGAACATTTTTTCTGATTCATCCTGTATAGTACTGTTAGTCCTCTTCATAATGTCAGTGCTGCCATCTGAAAACCAGTGTGGTAAATTTTGATTGCATTCTCTCTATAGCCAGAACATCCTTCCTCAGATATGGAGACCAAAACCGCGCACAATACTCTTGGTAAGGATGCCATCGTGCATGTTTGAAAGAACTAGTCAATTAGTTCCACTTCCCTGCCTTTTCTCTTTCTCTAGCAAATAGTTCCCTTTTGAATATTCCCCAGGAAACCTCAGGTAGCGCATTCTAGATCCAAAAACTTGTTGCATTACAAAATGTCTCGGCCTCACCTCTGGCTCTTCTCCTGATTTGTGATCATTGTGTAAACTATTCTCCTATCACTTACCACAAGCAAATCTTTTCATCATCAAACGTCTACAGATTTGACACCAGCATAAGAAAGTAGTATTTGATACCTTTGTAAGAGACTCTTTGATGGAGCCATTTATAAAGTTCCTGTTTCAGTGAACTTCAGCCTCAGAGAAAGACATTCGGTCCCTTCTGAGATCCTAATGCTTCTTACTATCATCTGGTCAAATGTGAGCACCTGGAACTGAAACTGTGCATAGGGTACCTGTCAGGCAAAGACTGCTTCAGTTCCTTAGTCCTGATAACACTCTGACAAACACTTCACTGTGTTTTCTGAATGGGGTACTGCAAACTGTATAGTCGGACTTTAAAAAAAATGAACTTCAAAAACCCACCATAACTATAGCCTACTAAACCCGGCAAAGAAAAAGAAAACCCATTGGTACAATTTTCTCTTTCCTTCTATTTTTCTATTTAAAATTTAAATTCCTTCCTCCGGTCTGAAAAATTTCCATTCCAATTTCTGCTCCCTCAATTACATCACGCTCATTCCTTATCTCTGGCCTTCATTACCTTTGCTCCTGAAGTTGCATCATCTTCTTCCATCGATGGTAAACTGAAACAGTTCTAATGCTCCTGTCAAGGACTCTCTTTGTAGCAAAAGCTAAGGAACACATTTTTTTTCCTGAAGAAGGGTCAAGGCCCGAAACGTCAGCTTTCCCGCTCCTCTGATGCTGCTTGGCCTGCTGTGTTCATCCAGCTCTACACTTTGTTATCTCAGAACACATTTGTCTGTTTGTCCTGGGGTGGATGGAGAGCAACAATTTCATCTCATGAAGAAATCCAGAACACAAGACAGACTCCTTGAATTAGAACTGGGCCATTTAGAGATGAAATCAGGAAACATGTCTTTCCACCATGTGCCGTAAGCATTTAACAATGTTCCCCCCAAAGACTATTGATGCTGGGGCAAATAAAATTTTCAAGATGGAGATTCATATGCCATCTTTGTTCATTTGCCAATCACCTCAATCTGTGTCCTTAAATAATCAATCTTTCGGATGTTGGAAATATTTTTTCTTATTTACTCTACCTAAACCATTCATGGTTTTGAACATCTTATCAAATGTCTTTTTAATCTCTGCATTACAACAAGAACAACCTCAGATTCTGTAGTCTACCTGCAGGCCATCATTATCCCTGGAAACATTCCAGAAAGTCGCTTCTATACCATTATCTTCTTAAAATGTGTGGAGGGAGTGGACAGAACACTTGAACTCGGGGTAAAGTAAGCACAATGCCTTTGCTTTTGTACTCTGTGCCTTTCACAGGGCTTCATTCTCAATATTCCTGCAATTTTGGTTATGTTGCAGTAACTCAAATTGCAGTTGATGAGTTACAGACAAACATACTGACCTGTCCAAAACCTTCCACTTATTATTCTTTCAGAAGTAAATTACAATATGATACAATTCATATTTTATTTGTTCTCAGATTGTGGATATCACTAGCAAGGCCAGTATTAATTATCCATTCTTAATAGTCCTTAAGGAAATGGTCCCCACCCTGAACTGCAGTCTGTCCGGTGTAAGTTCACCCGCAATGTCACTGGGGAATTCCAGGACTTTGACTCAGCAATAATAAAGTTTGGCGTCATAAACATTTCAAACTGATTCCTGTGTATAATAAGGTTTCTGATTTCTCTTAACCCCTACACATCACAGGAGTAAAGCGACCAGATAAAAGGGAGAACCGCAGCTATACTGTGCACTCTCCCTTTCGGTTGGAACAATCTCTAATGACACTAAGCTTTTATATTGAAGCACACTTTTGATCTTTGGCTAACGGTATTCACAGCTCAAAAACATCTGCATTAATATTTTGTTTTCTAACAAGCTGAAGCGGATATGACACATTATTTATCTATCTGACTGTTTAAGAGATGTCAGTCTGTATCAGGTCATTGTTAAAAGCATAACTAGTATGAATTCCAAATATATAAGAAAGATTATGAAATTTTTCCCTTGAGTATCGCACCATTAGAGCAATTCTGGTCTTAATACAAACAGTATCTCTGTTTGCTGCCATCAGAATGCTTTGCCAAATTTTGTAACTTCACATAAACCAGAGGCTTAATTTATTGTAGGTACCAGTTTCAGGGATATCTAGACAGTATTACCAGACTCCAGTCATTGTACTGGCTTAAAGAGTACAATGCAATCTACTGATTTTTCAGCGTTTGTTATGTTTTGATATTATGCAAGAGCTAAGAACACATCTGCTCTCTTCTAACAATTATATAAAACACAAAGAACATGTTAACTAGATCCTCAGTCATCTAAAAGGTTGCCTGCAAAGTACCTAAAGCTGATGTTGCATCAGGAAGCTATTGCAATGAAACCCAGGGTGAAGCCAATGGGGGGGTAGCCATGTTTTAACAGCATCCCACAGATTTCCAGCCTTATGTCAGCGACTTCCCATCCCTAATCATTTCAAATCATTCAGCGGGGAATATGACTTTGAAAGCCAGATCATGTACAAAAGTGTAACATGTTTCCTGTGGTCTTCACAAGAAAAGGAATCTGTGTAAATGAAAACTACCATAAAGAGGGAAGATGCAAAACAAAAAGTGGATTTTTGTTAATTGGTGATTATAAATAAGGTGGCAATCATTGAATTCCTAAATGACCATCTAACACAGCAATTTTGAGATGATAAAATGCTATTTAAAATAAAATCAGCTCATTGAGACAATAAATCAAATGATCCGGTCACTCATTGTTATTGTGTAAATTATTTGCTAATAGACATTATTTTGTTTGGCTTTGATGTGCTTCAGAACATCCTAGCCTGATGAGAGGCTTTATGTTAACTTATTGACAGTGCCAATTGAAGGAAGTTGAGAGGACAATCACAAGACAACCTTCATAGCCCAGGTGTGCCAAATGGCCTATATCTGCACTGTAATCCCATGTAAGTTCTTCCTGCACATTTGAAGGAAGATACTGGCTTAGGGAAAGAAACAATAAGGGGCTGGTACTGATACGTATGTGGTGATTGGGAGAGCAGCTGTAGGTTTAGTGTTGAACGCTGCTTGATTCTGAAGAAATGCTTTATCATTTACTCAAGTGAGGTCATGTTGTCATATAAGTGAGGCTTTGTCTTCTGAAGGATGGACCTGATTAACACTATGGCTCTGCGTATGTTTGTTTTTTTTAAATGTCAGTAGTGTGCACATTGAAGTTTTAAAACACTGGTGTTAAACTAATACATCATTCCTGGTAAAATGCCTCGCAGTGCATTGAGTTTCTACAATTAAGCAGTTTTCACGACATCCAGTGTTTCACTTCTGATCAAACAACGCCCCCTGCTGCTACTTCTTGTTTTTGACTAATGAGGATCGTGTTGAAAGAGGCTGCTGCAAATATTTTTCAAAAATGTTCCTTATTTTTAATTGCTGGGTTTAATATTTGCCAACTTAAATTAACTTCTGTCAGCAAGTGGCCACAGCAGGAGGATTGTGCCTGGCAACCAGCCGCATTTCACTTTTGGGTATAACAGTCTCCCTATACCAATTCAGAGATAATAGGAACTGAGGACGCTGGAGAATCTGAGATAACAAGGTGTAGAGCTGGATGAACACAGCAGGCCAAGCAGCATCAGAGGAGCAAGAAAGCTGACGTTTCGGGTCTGGACCTTTCTTCAGAAATGGGGAAGTGGAAGGGGATTCTGAAATAAATAGAGAGAGAGAGGGAGGCGGATGGAAGATGGATAAAGGAGAAGATAGGTGAAGAGGAGACAGACAAGTCAAAGAGGCGGGGATGGAGCCAGCAAAGGTGAGTATAGGTGGGGAGTTAGGGTGGGTGTTGGTCAGCCCAGGGAAGACAGACAGGTCAAGGAGGCAGGGATGACACTGGTAGGTGAGGTGGGAGTGGGGCTTGAGGTGGGAGGAGTGGATAGGTGGGGGAAAGGGTGGACAGATTAGGGAGGTGAGGACGAGCTGGGCTGGTTTTGGGATGCAGTCAGGGCGGGGAGATTTTGAAGCTTGTGAAGTCCACATTGATTCCATTGGGCTGCAGGGTTCCCGAGTGAAATATGGGGTGCTGTTCCTACAACCTTCGGGTGGCATCGTTGTGGCACTGGAGGAGGCCCAGGATGGACATGTTGTCCAAGGAGTGGGAGGGGGAGTTGAAGTGGTTCGCAATTGGGAGGTGCAGTTGTTTGTCGCAAACCGAGCATAGGTGTTCCACAAAGCGGTCTCCAAGCGTCCGCTTGGTTTCCCCGATGTAGAGGAGGCCACATCGGGAACAGCGGCTACAGTATACCACATTAGCAGATGTGCAGGTGAACATGTGATTGATGTGGAAAGTTTTTTTGGGGCCTGGGATGGGGATAAGGCAGGGAGGTGTAGGGGCGGTTGCAGGGAAAAGTGCCGGGGGTGGTGGGGCCAGTGGGGAGTGTGGAGCGGACAAGGGAGTCACTGAGAGAGCGGTCCCTCCGGAAAGCAGATAACGGTGGGGAGGGAAAAATGTCTTTGGTAGTGGGATCAGATTGCAGATGGCGGAAGTGCCGGAGGATGACGCGTTGAATCCAGAGGTTGGTGGAATGGTACATGAGGATGAGGGGAATTCTGGTTTGGTTGTTATTGCGGGGAGGGGGTGTGAGGCATGAGTTGCAGGAAATGCGAGAGATGCGGTCGAGGGCGTTTTTGACTACTGTGGAGGGGAAGTTGCGGTCCTTGAAGAACAAGGACATCTGGGATGTCCAGGAGTGGAATGCCCCATCTCGGGAGCAGATGCGGCGGAGGCGAAGGAATTGGGAATAGGGGATGGCATTTTTGCAGGAAGGTGGGTGAGAGGAAGCGTATTCTAGGTAGCTGTGGGAGTCGGTCAGCTTGAAATGGATATCCGTTTCCAGGTGGTTGCCAGAGATGGAAACAGAGAGGTCCAGGAAGGAGAAAGAGGTATCAGAGATGGTCCAGGCGAACTTAAGGTTGGGGTGGAAGGTGTTACTGAAGTGGATGAACTGTTCGAGCTCCTCGTGGGAGCACGAGGCGGCGCCGATACAGTCATCGATGTAATGGAGGAAGAGATGGGCGATAGGGCCAGTGTAGCTTCGGAAGAGGGATTGTTCCATGTATCCTACAAAGAGGCAGGCATAGCTTGGGCCCATGCTGGTATCCATGGCCACCCCCTTTGTCTGGAGGAAGTGGGAAGAATTGAAAGAGAAGTTGTTAAGGGTGAGGACGAGTTTGCCTAAGAAGATGAGGATGTCAGTGGAGGGGGACTGGTCGGGCCTGCAGGACAGGAAGCAGCGGAGGGCCTTTAGGCCATCTGCATGGGGAATGCAAGTGTATAGGGACTGGATGTCCATGGTAAAGATGAGGTGTTGGGGACCAGGGAATCGGAAGTTTTGGAGGAGGTGGAGGGCATGGGTGATGTCACGGACATAGGTGGGGAGTTCCTGGACCAAGGGGGAGAAAATGGAGTCAAGATAAGTGGAGATCAGTTCGATGGGGCAGGAGCAGGTGGAGACAATGAGTCGACCAGGGAAATCTGGCTTGTGGATTTTGGGAAGGAGATAGAAGCGGGCGGTGCGGGGATGGGGAACGATAAGGTTGGAGGCTGTGGGTGGGAGGTCACCTGAAGTGATGAGGTTGTGGATGGTTTGGGAGATGATGTTTTGGGGGTCAGGGGTGGGGTCATGATCAAGGGGGCAGTAGGAGGAGGTGTCAGCTGGCGCCTGGCCAGGGTGATGTAGAGGTCAGCGTGCCATACTACAACTGTGCCTCCCTTGTCCCCGGGTTTTATGGTGAGGTTTGGATTGGAGCGGAGGGCTGCACGTTCTGCGGGGGAGAGGTTGGAGTGGGTGAGAGGGGTGGAGAGGTTGAGGCGATTGATGTCACGACAGCAGTTGGAGATGAAGAGGTCGATGGAGGGTAGGAGACCTTGGGGTGGTGTCCAGGAGGAGGGGGTGTGTTGGAGGTGGTAGAAGGGGTCAGTAGAGAGTGGGTTAGGCTCACGATTAAAGAAGTAAGCGTGGAGGTGGAGGCGGCGGAAAAACTGTTCAACGTCCAAGCGTGAGTGGTATGTTGATGTGTGGGTGGAGGGGGATAAAGGTGAGCCTTTTACTGAGGACTGACCGTTCGTCCTTAGTGAGGGGGAGGTCTGGGGGGATGGTGAAGACCCGGCAGGGAGGGCTTCAGATGTCTGGACCATTGGGATCTCTTTCTGGGCAGGTGAGGCCTGTAGAAGAAGGACAGGTTGCATCTAAACTGGAGGGGCACAAGTATTCTGGCTGGGAGGTTTGCTGGTGTCACTCGGGAGGATTTAAACTATCTTGGCAGGAGGGTGGGAACCGAAGCAAAGGTGAATTGACTGAAAGGGAACGAGAGAATAGGACCAGTAAGACTCAGAGGAAGAGCAGGCAGGGTGCGGTTGCTGATCGAAGTGGGTCTGGTGGACTGGAGTGCATCTGTTTCAATGCGAAAACTGTAACAGGTAGGGCAGATGAACTTAGAGTTTGGATTAGTATTTGGAACTATGATGTTATTGTTATTACAGACACTTGGTTAAAGGAGGGACAGGATTGGCAGTTTAACGTTCCAGGCTACAGATGTTTCAGGCTGGATAGAGAGGGATGTAAAAGGGGTCGGAGGATTGCACTACTTGTTGAGGAGACTATCACAGCTGTACTGCAGGACACCTCGGAAGGGACACCTCGGATGCCACCTTGGGGCGGCACGGTGGCACAGTAGTTAGCACTGCTGCCTCACAGCGCCAGGGACCCAGGTTCAATTCCAGCCTCGGGTGACTGTCTGTGTGGAGTTTGCACATTCTCCCCATGTCTGTGTGGGTTTCCTCTGGGTGCTCCGTTTCCTCCCACAGTCCAAAGATATGCAGGTTAGGTTGATTGGCCATGTTAAATTGCCTGTAGTGTTCAGGGAGGTGTAGATTAGGTGGGTTATAGGGGGATGGGTCTGGGTGGGATGCTCTGAGGCTCAGTGTGGACTAGTTGGGCCAAAGGGCCTGTTTCCACACTGTAGGGATTCTATGAATCTATGGCTCATACAGCATGGCAGTATAGGTAGAGCTCAGGAACAGGAAAGGTGCAATCACAATGTTTGGGGTTTACTGTATGCCTCCTACAGTAGAGGGGGAGATAGAAGAACAGATATGTAGGCAGATTTTAGCAAGATGTAAAAGTAACAGGGTTGTTGTCGTGGGTGAATTTAACTTCCCATATATTGACTGGGACTCAGTGTTTGGGGTGTGAATTGGGCAGAGTTTGTAAGGAGCATCCGGGAGGGCTTCTTGAAACAGTATGTAGATAGTCCAACTAGGAAAGGGACTGTACTGGACCTAGTATTGGGGAATGAGCCTGGCCAGGTGGTTGACGTCTCAGTAGGGGAGTAACTCGGGAACAGTGATCACAATTCAGTAAGCTTTAAGGTACTGATGGATAAAAATAAGTGTAGTTGTCAGGTGAAGGTGCTAAATTGGGGGAAGGCTAATTACAACAATACTGGGCAGGAACTGAAGAATGTAGATTGGAGGCAGATGTTTGAGGGCAAATCAACATCTGGTATGTGGGAGACTTTCAAGGGTAAGTTGCTGGGAACTCAGGACCGGCATGTTCCTGTAAAGCTGAAGGATAAGTTTGGCAAGTTTAGGGAACCTTGGATAACGAGGGATATTGTGAGCCTAGTCAAAAAGAAAAAGGAAGCATTTGTCAAGGCTAGAAGGCTTGGAACACACGAAGCAAGGGCAGAATACAAGGAAAGTCAAAAGAAACTTAAGCAAGGAGTCAGGAGGGCTAAAAGGAGTCATGAAAAATCATTGGCCAACAGGATTAAGGAAAATCCCAAGGCTTTTTATGCATTTATGAAGAGCAAGAGGGTAGCCAGGGAGAGGGTTGGTCTACTCAAGGACAGGGAAGGGAGTTTACGCGTGGAGCCAGGGGAAATGGATGAGGTATTAATTGAGTATTTTGCATCAGTATTCACCATAGAGAAGGAGTTGGTGGATGATGAGTCTGGGGAAGGGTGTGTAGATAGTTTGGGTCATGTTAAGATCAAAAGGGAGGAGGTATTGGGGGTCTTGGAAAACATTAAGGTAGACAAGTCCCCAGGGCCTGATGGGTATACCCCAGAATACTGAATGGCAAGGGAGGAAATTGCTCGGGCCTTGAGGGAAATCTTTGTATCCTCACTGGCTACAGGGGAAGTCCCAGAGGACTGGAGAATACCCAATGTTGTTCCTTTGTTTAAGAAGGGTGGCAGGGATAATCCAGCTAATTACAGGCTAGTGAGCCTTACGTCAGTGGCAGGGAAATTATTGGAGAGCTTTCTTCGAGAAAGGATTTACTCCCACTTGGAAATCAGTGGGTGTATTAGCCAGAGACTACATGGTTTTGTGGAGGGGAGGTTGTGTCTCACTAACTTGGTTGAGTTTTTTGAGGAAGTGCCGACGATGGTCGATGAGGGTAGGCCAATGGATGTTGACTATAAGGACTTCAGTAAAGTCTTTGACAAGGTCCCTCATGGCAGGCTGATACAGAAGGTAAAGTAACACAGGGTCAGAGGTGAGCCTGCAAGATGGATAAAAAACTGGCTGGGTCATAGAAGACAGCGGGTAGCAGTGGAAGGGTGCGTTTCTGAATGGAGATCTGTGGCAAGTGGCATTTTTCAGGGATCAGTGTTGAGACCTTTGCTGTTTGTAATATATATAAATGATTTGGAGAAAAATGTAACTGGTCTGATAAGTAAGTTTGCTGGTGACGCAAAGATTGGTGGAATTGCAGATAGCGATGAGGACCGTCAACGGTTACAACTGGATATAGATCGGTTGGCGACTTAGGCAGAGAGATGGCAGATGGAGTTTAATCCAGAAAAATGTGAGGTAATGCATTTCAGAAGGTCTAATCCAGATGGAAAACATGCAATAAACAGCAGAACCCTTAAAAGTACTGATAGGCAGAGGGATCTGGGTGTACAGGTATACAGGTCACTGAAAGTGGCAACGCAGGTGGAAAAGGTAGTCAACAAGGCACATGGCATCCTTGCCTTTATCAGCCGGGGCATTGAATTTAAAAATGTAATGTTGCAGCTTTATAGAACCTTAGTTAGGACGCATTTGGAATATTGTGTTCAATTCTGGTCGCCACACTGCTACGGGATGTGGTGGCTTTGGAGAGGGTACAGAAAAGATTTACCAGTACGTTGCCTGTTATGAAGGGCAATAGCTATGAGGAGAGGTTGGAGAAACTTGGGTTGTTCTCACTGGAACGACAGAGGTTGAAGGGGGACCTGATAGAGGTCTACAAGATTATGAACGGCATAGACAGAGTGGATAGTCAGAAGCTTTTACCCAGGTTGGAAGAGTTAGTTACGAAGGGCCATAGTTTAAGGTGCAAGGGGCAGGGTTTAAAGATGAAGTACAATGCAAGGTTTTTACACAGAGGGTGGTGCATGCCTGGAACTCGCTGCCAGGGGAGGTAGTGGAAGCAGATACTATAGTGACTTGTAAAGGGCTTCTTGACAAATAAATGAATAGGATGGGAATAGAAGGATACAGTCCCCGGAAGGGTAGGGGGTTTTAGTTGTGATGTGCAGCATGTCGGTGCAGGCTTGGAGGGCCGAAGGGCCTGTTCCTGTGCTAAAATTTTCTTTGTTCTTTGTTCTTCTTGTAGCTGGTGGGCAGTCTTTGAGGAGTCAGGAGGTGAGTCACTTGCTGCAGTATTTATATGACAAATCCAGTTTGGTTCCTTATCAATAGTAATCCCAGAAAGTTGATAGTGGGGGAATTCGTGCCAACAACACGACTGATTGGAACGGTTATCTGCACAGCCTAAATCATGGAATAGTAAATTGGTTTCATCACTGTCAGTTATTTCTTTATCTTTCAATCACGTATGACTAAATAATTCATGGTATCCTTGGAAATGTGCAACCTGAAAGAGTCCTGTTGTGACAAACCGTTTGCAAGACACTTTTGCTGCATCCTGACACGTGGAGAATTTTGATCATGATTTTAAATTTGGATATGTCAGGAAGTGGCATTTAGAGATGTAACGTAAATGGCAAAAGACATTCCCTATAACAATATAAAAACCCTGTGGTGTTGATATCAGGAGATAAAACATGAACTGAGCATAAAGATTTAAAAACCTTTGGGAAAAATGGAGTACCTGTCTGACAATGTTTACAATGATCAATCAACTACTGCATTGTAAATGCTCCCTTCAATGTGCTCTCCAATTTAGGTTATTTAATAATATATTCCTTGTGACAATTTCTGCTACTGCTTGGAGCTACACCTGCCAGATCCGCTGTCAGCATTACCCATACTTGTCTGTCTCTCTCTCTCTCTCTATATATATCCATCATACATCCACTCTAGCTCATTTTCAACCAATCTGTAAATCTGCCATCCAACAATTATGATGAAAGAGGAATTTATATATTTCAATATCATTTTTGGAAGGTAAAGTTTACAATACAGGCTGATGCATTTGATTCATTTTTATGGAGGCATTCTTTAAAATAAAATCAAGGTCAGCGCACTTGTGGTCTAGTGACCTTATTCCAGCATTGCTCAGAAAGCAGACCTTTGTGTTAATCAAAAATTGTTTATAACTATATGACAGATTGTTAAGAATTGAAAGCCATTTGCTTCTTTTTGGTTCAGAATAATCAAGATTTCATTTTCGTTCAGAAAATCTAGAGATCGGAAGACAACTGATTGGGATCAGAACAAGATTAGTTTCTCTCCTGTTCAGGGACAGCAGTTATTTCAGTAGAAATATTTAGTTAATGCAGCTTTCAAACAAACACTTTGATTAGAAATCTACAGGTTATCAGAAGCTGATAAAGTTTTAGCTGTAAATTTTATGGGTATTCATGTAAGAAGACTCTGCCATCAACAGGAAATAAACTTGGGAAACTTAAGTTAAAGATTTAATATAGAGGTTAATTTCTCTCAACATAAATTACTGTAACTTGATGGCTTTGAGACACCAGTTAAAAACTTTGTTTTGATGTGCTATTTAAGATTTTTTCTAAATTGCCTTCTATATCGGATTAGAATATCTTAATTGTTTTCATTTTTTAAATGTAATAAACTTCTATTCTGTTGTTAAAGTAACTCTGCAACCTCTTGTGACTATGTTCCAGTGAGTGGCTAAACTAAAACATATGATCTATCAAGCTAGATTTCATTCTGGGATCTGACTTGTTCAGTAGTAATATCAGCTGGAATCATGAGAGAATGGTAAATGAACAGCTTATTAAAAATATCTTGTGGGACACAGGTGTCACTGGACGGCCAACATTTATTGCCCAACCTGAGCTGCCTTCTTGAATTCCTGCAGTCTATGTGCTGTAGGTGGATCCAGAATGCTGGTAAGGAGGGAGTTCCAAGATTTTGCAGCGACACTGAAAGAATGGCAATATACTTCCAAGTCTGGATGGGAAGGGGCTTGGAGAGGAACTTGCCAGTGGTGGTGTTCCCACATGTCTGCTGCCCTTATCCCTCTAGATGGAAGGAGTTGTAAGTTTGGAAGATGCTGTCTAAAGGACCTTTGGCAAATTTTTGAATTTTGAAGAAACTGAGTGCTCATCAATAGAAATATTTGATGGTGAGGACACAGCCATTACATCTCATGTAAGTTTCAACCTGACATTGAACCAACATTTATAAACAACATTGAAGAAACTTTTTATTTAAAATCCAGACCACAATCATTTAATTTTTGTTTTGGATAAATCTCAAGACAAGAACTTAGTTATTTTGGAGGAGTTTAACATCCCAGCTGTAAAACTTAATCATTCATATACCTGTAAAAGACAGTGTTTCAATTGGTGCTTTAAGACCACCTAAACTATTCGGACTAGTGCAAGCAATTATGGTTCCCTTACTTGAGGGAGGTCGTAACATTGGAGGCAGTTCAGAGGGTTCACTAGATTGATTCCAGGGTGACAGGTTCATCTTCAGAGAGATTGACATTATGCTATTCCTCAGGTAGAAGTGAATGCCCAATTTAGATTAATTTACAAACCTAATTCCAATAATTTTTTTATATAAAAAAATCCACAGTATATTACAATTACTCAACTGAACCTCAACTCACACTCTTCTGCCAAATCAGTTTTAATTTAACCTCATTAGTAAGTTCTGCCTGAATGTATCAGACTTGGCATTAGGATAGCTGCATACTTCTGTTCAGACTGGAAATATCAATGGCTGGAAATATAATAAAAACAAAAATGAAATCAATGGGTTTTGATAAAGGGATCAGTTGCACAATTGTCAGAAGCAGTAAGTTAACAATTATGGACAACTTTCCCCAAATACAATTCCTAATTGCAGAGGAGAAAGAGACATGTTTTCACACTTCACAAGTTAATATTTGGCTGTAAAAAAGATAGCCATAGAGTTGAGAATAGTTTATAGCTCACTCCGTCATTTTCCCAAAATACATTGAAATAGGCCATTCAGCCCCTCAAGCCTGCTCCACCATTCAGCAGGAACACAGCTGATGATCCTTCTCCATGCCTTTTTCCTGTGACCCTTGATTCGCCCAGAATCTCTCTCAGCCTTAAAATATACACAATGAGTCTACCCACACAATTCTGTGGCAAGGAATTCTAAAGACTCAACCCTCAGAAGAAGTCGCTTCTTATCTTAGTCTTAAATTGGCAGCCCTGAATTGAGAGACCATTCCCTCTGGTTCTAGAATTTCCCATGAGGGGAAACATCCTTTTAGGATTTATCCAGTCAAGCCCCTAAAGAATCCTCTATGTTTCAATGACATCACCTCTCATTCTCCTAAACTCCAATGTGTACAATCCCAACTTGTTTAACCTTTTCTCATAAAAAGAGTGTTCCCCCACCTCCACCCACCCCCTGCTAGGGATCATCATAGTGAACCTTCTCTGAACGGCTTTTAATGAAGTAATATCTCTCCTTGACAAGGGGACCAAACACACTCATAGTACATCAGATGTGGTCTCATTAGCATTGTTACAGTAAGACTTCCCAGCTCTTATAATCCAACACCTTTGAAATAAGAGTCAACGATCCATTAGCCTTCCTGATTACCTGCTGTACCCATGTTAGCTTGTGTTTCATGGACAAGTATCCAAGGTCCAAAGCCTTCAGGCCACAGAAAGCTGCAACACATTCTCCATTTATCTACTACAGCAATCATGGGCAATATAATGCAAGGGCAGAACTAAGCCTGGGACAATTTCAAGTTGTGGTACTTACTTTTACTTTTAGAGAATGCACATAGCCCTAAAAGATTCTTTATCTGGGTGTTTTGGTGGTGGTGGTGGCGGTTCTCATCTGATGTCTTTCACAATTTAGAGACAAAACAGTTTGGAAATTATCCTTAGAAGTCAACTTTGTATTTACAAAACATAACACTTCTAACCTTCTATGCTTTCACATTAAAGTACTTTACAATGTGTTCCAAAAAGTGAAACATGGTCTAGATCTCTAACCACATGGAAAGAAAAAAATTTGCAACCAGCTTGAGGAGATAGGTTGATACCATTTGAAGCTTGCAAAGGGGGTGATAAGTCCCAGTTTGGGACTATCATTTTTGAAATTGGCCCTGTGGAGAAAAGCCAACACTTCAGATAAAGGATAGAAAAGTCTGACAGGTACACATCACACTCAGCAGGATAGATAAAACAGCACTTTACTCAGATTTTATAAACCAAATACAAATATGTACATATATCACACAATCAGGGTGGAGGACATTTATTCATAACAGAATGCCAACATTGTCTTTGTTTCATAAACTGCTAATTGATATGTAAGTGATACAAGGTAAAGCACAGAGAATAGAATGGCTTAAAGTCAACATTCAGGTTTCAGATTTCTACCAAGTATGGTCTCAAAAAAATTCAAAGCTGATGTTGTTGGACATTTGTATTGCATTCTGCAAAAAATAAGAAGGGTGCAAAAGGTGGTCAAGGATTGATCTTCAATTTTAAAGTTCATTTGGAAAAAAGTTATCCTGTTACACTTGGAGGTGTTATTTTCACACAGGGAAATGTTCATGATTGATTAGGCAAAACAAAAGATGATCTCTATTTTTACATGAACTTTTATTTGTTTCTTATTCATCTCTTGTCCTGAAGATGGAGATTATTTGACAATTCCTACTTCAGTTCTATAGACAGGTTCTATTAATTTTTGACGATTTCTAGTGACCTAGTTAAATGTCCTGCATGGCCCTTCAGAAAGTTGAAATATAACATATATACATATATCTGAGATTGCAAACAATCAAGGAAAATCTGAGCAGGGTGTGGAGGGATTTCAAATCCACAAATCACACTTTGTTCTAATAGTATAAAGCATCAATGTTCACAGGTCTACTTTATCCCAAGTAACATAAAGCCACCTATGTTAAATAAATCCAGCTCGCCCTAGAAGCACATGCCATCCTAATCAAAGTTGTGACAGAGATGACTGTTTATGTTCCTCTGTTCCAAGTGAGCTACTTAAATGAACAAAAATTTGAGGGTTCAATCAAGAACACAATTTTAAAAAAGTGTTCTTAAAACATCAGCACATATGCCAACAGCCCTGGTGGGCTGGTATCAGGAAGACAGACACCTATAGCTTTAAGGATGAGTGAAAGGAAGTTTAAAGAGCATTGGAATGGATTCCTCACTCCCTGCTATTTGTTGCATGAACTGAAATTAAGCAATAACACTGAAAATATTATTAAAATACTAAATGTTTTATGTAGAAGCCACTCAAGACAGTCCTGACATTTTAGCTCTTAACCTTAGAACAATTAATTCATTTTATATCATTCCATTTTCTTCATTATGAGCCTTTTGGCTTGATCTCAAAATTCTACCATTGGAAAACTAAAATGTGAAAATGATTCAAAATATTTAGTTTTAAGTGGAAGACTGATATCCATGTGATGGTTTGCAACATGCATTTGATTATGCTGGAGAAACTAAGATTAAAAACTGGTGATCAACTCCAACCTGTTTAATGGCAGCAAGGGTTCTAGTTTCTGCTTTTAAATCACTGGACAGGAAGCAGTGATTTAACGTTTGCCAATAAAAATTACATCACTGCAAAATCTACCATAATAGGGTCTGATTATGACAGACGCCAAAACAACTACCTTCCATTGCCATTAATCCATCTTATGTAGTGTTTTTCTTTTGTTTAAATACAAGGCAAAAATATTGAACAAAGAAATTATATCATAGTGGTCTTTAGCCAGATGTAGAGGAGAGCAGTGATACTAGTTTTTTTATTTGCAAAATTGATAAAAAAGGATCATTGCCATATTGGACTCCCTTAAGTGTAAAAGCTAGCTGAGTGACATTGAAAATCCAAGCCACTTGCACATCATTACAAAATACATTTGATGACATAACTTTAGACTTATTTCTGTTGTGATAAGCAAGTATCATTTTAACTCCCATGAACAAACAAATGGAAACAAAGGATAAACATTACATTATTGTGCACAAATTAAATAATGCAATCACTTCTAGGTGCTGGGTCTCATTTCATGAATTTCACAACATATAAGTCACACACCCTCTGAACTGAGAAAAAAAAGCTGTCCATTGACTTCCATTGGTGTACAGTTCCCAATTTTTCCCCATTTAGAGATGTGCAGGATTTTCCATGGGAGCTCTATCTGCTTGCCAACCAAATAATAAGGCCCAACACAACACCAACCACGGTAAGAACCATAATCAGGATGCACAACTTCTTGCGGGATTTTTTCTGAAAGTACAAAAATAGAATTATGACCAAGTCAGTGTTATTCATGCTCAATAACACAAGGCATGTTCTACCAGAAAATGAACATCTCCCATACTTGGCAGCCATCAGCAAGCATTTCTAGTTAATCATAGAAGAACTGCATGTGAGAAACTTATTTTATATGCTAAGCCTCAATCCAAGAAGCACACTTCTAAATGAACTTTAAAATAAAAATCATCTTTTACTACATAGCAATGACATCCCTTTGAAAGAAACTGGTTAATTCCAGGGGAAGCATTATGAATTAATACTCACTAGGAAGTGAAACAAGTAACTTACATTCACTGATGTGTTTTCTTTTACTGGAAAGGCAGTACTTACTGAAACAACATACAACTGATAGAAGCAAATGAGTGCTCACCGTACTGGGAAATGGAAAATGGAAAATGAAGTTAAAATGGTTATTGATTTCAGGCAAAATTGTCATTACATAGAATCCCTAAGGTTTTGGAGTAGGTTTGTAGCTCGGGTTGTGGGTGTCGAGGTTGTTGAAGTTGGTTGGCTCGCCGAGCTGGTTTCTTGTTTTGCAGACGTTTCGTTATCATGCTTGGTAACATCCTTGGTGCAGCCTCCGATGAAGCGTCGGTGTGTTTTCCCGCCTGGTTTTTAAAACATATTGAACTCGACCCCATATACATTCCACTATGAAGGATACCCAGAAGTGAGGCAGTCCATCTCAACGGAATGTATATGGGGTCGAGTTCAATATGTTTTAAAAACCAGGCGGGAAAACACACCGACGCTTCATCGGAGGCTGCACCAAGGATGTTACCAAGCATGATAACGAAACGTCTGCAAAACAAGAAACCAGCTCGGCGAGCCAACCAACTTCAACAACCTCAACAGAATCCCTACAGTGTGGAATCAGGTCTGTCAAAATGGTGACAATTATTTGAACAAATCAGTAAATTTACTATTTCATGTTTGGAGAACCAACTGTCATGAATGCAGAAATGGAGGCATCAGCTATACTTTAATTTAATACAGATATGCAGCTTTAATGAAATGGTGCAGTGTAAGTGAAGGATCAAGGTCAATAAAATAAAAAATCTTCAATGTTGAAGAGGAGGTTGAAGGATGCAGGAAATAAAGCAAATACATATTGGACTGTTGCCGAAAAAAAACGACATTTCCAAGCTTATTATCTTGTATTCATCAAGACAATTTGTAAGAACAACCAAAGTAAAAGATAGAGCAACTTGCTTATGCTGTATGAAAGAGTGTACTGATTAGTTGGCAAGTTGACTTAGAAGTGTTGCCATGGAGAATGTACCAGTTACATGATCACTGACTGATAACTGTCAGGCTTTTGGTGATTGCAGGTTTAAACAGGTGGAATGTGGAAAGCCAGCAAGAAGAGCATTGCAATAGTCAAGCCTAGAGGTGACAAAGTAACAAACAAATGTTTCAGCAGTAGGCCATCCATCTTAAAAAAATTAGCTGGTTCGCTCCCTCTCCCCCACAACCCCCCACCTTCCCAAGACTGATCTCAAAACTCCATGAACTTGGTCTCGGCGCTACCCTCTGTAACTGGATCCTCAGCTTTCTGACCTACGGGCCACTGTCAGACTAGGTAACTGCACCTCCTCCACAATAACAACACTGGAAACCCCTCCCACCCCCACCCCCACCCCCACCACCCTAGTGGCTCAGATATCTAACAACGATGAGTCAAACTACAGAACGTAGATACTGGGTTTGGCAACATGGTGCAATGAAAACAATCTGTCTCTCAATGCTGGCAAAACTAAAGAACTGATCGTTGACTTGAGAAAGGAGGAGCACACCCCCCATCTATATCAATGGGACTGAGGGTGAGAGGGTGAAGAGTATCAAGTTCCTCAGTGACGATAACCTAGGACCTGTCCTGAATTTCCCATGTAGATTGACAGTCAAGGCGGCACAACAATGCCTCTTCTTCCTCAGGTAGCTCAGGAAATTTGGCATGTCCATAAAGGTCCCTCATCAACTTCTACAGATGTACCATTGAAAGCATGCTGTCAAATTGCATAATGAGATAACAAGGTGTAGAGCTGGATGAACACAGCAGGCCAAGCAGCAGCTTGGTGCAGGAAAGTACATATTGGCCTGGTTTGGCAACTGCTCTGCTCAGGACTGTAAGGCGGCTGCGTGTACAGCCCAGACCATCATGGAAGCCAACCTTCCATCCACGGATTCTATTTACACGGCTCGCTGCCGCAGAGAGACGGCCAAAGGCCTATCATACCCTGGTAATGATCTCCTACAACCTTTTCCGTCAGGCAGGAGATACAGAAGCCTGAACAGGCACACAGGTTAAGGAGCAGCTTCTTCCTGGCCGTTATAAGACTAATGAACGGACGCTTCAGACGCTCTAGCTTCAAATAATGCTGATCTTGCTAACGTGATCTCACCAGCGCACGCCCTGTGCAATGTAACTTGTATGCCTTTAAGTCTTTTTGATCTGTACATCCTTTGCTTGGGATCTGTCTGTACCACTTGTAAACAAAGCTTTTCACTGTATTTCAGTACATGACAATAAATAAAAATCAGTTGCAGCCTGACCTACTGAATGTTTCTAGTATTTTGTGTCTTTAATTCATAAATCTGTTTGTTTTAAACTTTGGGAAATTCCCAAATTTGGATTTAAAAATACTTCTACTCGAGGTAAATCTGAAAACAAAAAGTTTGCAGATTCAGTGCAGAATCTGTTTAGATTTAGCTTGTTACAGCCTGTGAGAATCAGTCATTGCAATTAGATTACAGACATGGAAATCATCCACAATTTCTAATGACTGCAAATAACTTCATATCTCTAAATTTTGGAAGGGACAGGATTGGGCTGTGTTTTTTGACAGCTGAATAACCAGAAAGTTGTCAACACTAAGAATGGTTAATTGGGAGAAATACTGACATGCAATCAAATCCATGCTAGGGCCACAGTTATTTACATGTTAATAATTTAGGTGAGTAAAGTGAACGTACTATGGCCAAGTTTGCTGATGACACACAAAGATAGGAGGGCCCTTTATGTAATGAAAGATATAGTAGCATTGGAAGCAGTTCAGAGAAGATTCACTGGGCTGATACCAGGTATGGAGGTACCATCTTATGGGGAGAGGTTGAGTAAATTAGGCCTGCACACATTGGAACATCGAACAACGTGATTAGCTTTGAACTGTTCTTGCAGTGTTGGCAGCAATGAGGGGCCAAGCAGCCCCTTCTAATGCAACAAAATTATGATTCTAAAAACTCAAGAACAGAAGCAAATGGTTTGAGGATGTAATGGTTGGGAAAATTGCTATTTAAAGCAAATTAGTGTGCAATCCTACCTGATAATAAGCTGCCCTCTGCAACTGCTGGGTTCCTTGTTCAACATGTACTTCTGCACTCTCCACATTTGCTTCTATGCTATCTGCAAGAAGTAGGATAGTACTGTTAAAGAAAGCCTTTAAACTTGAATGCAAAACAAAGAGAAAGTGTTTGATACAAAATAAGTGACAGTTTCACAGACACATCTTTAACAGTGGAGAGGCGGCAGATCTATTTGAGGTTGGGGACATTCAAAAAGGATTAACAGCTGATGGTGGACTTTGACTGCAACCACAGACAAGAACGCCAAAGCAGTCAGTTAGATTTGATAAATACAAATAACCAGACTTTCATCAATTAGTAAAATGACTGAGATAGGGCTGTGTACAAGAACAGTCACAGGCATGTGGCTCAACAGGAAGCCAATTAGCTTAATGTCTTTGCTAACTTCAACTTTGATCCATTAACAGTAGGCCAGCTTCCACTTCTTTCCTGATGTCTCTTGATAAATAGTTCTTTTACAAAATCTTCCCTTTAATGACTGTTTACTAGCTCTTAGGGACAACCACACCACCATCATTTTAAGATGCAGACTGGAAACCAAGGAGCTTGTACTTGTTTAAAATGACATTGACAGAATGTAAACAGAATTGTACGCAGAAAAAAAAAATCACCTCACCCTGCCCCAGTTGTCAGCCCAGGCCAGACCTTTCCTAAAAACTTAAAATGATTAGTGCCTTGTGTTAATGAGTTCTCAGTATAATTACGCAATGTCTACAAAAACAAAAAACAAAAAACACCCCTTTCTCTTTTGCTCTGAGGCGCATTTCATTTGCTACTCCACCTCTGTTGTGCAAAATCACAAGAAAAAACATTTCCAGCCCCCTTCAGTTCAAAAGGGGAATTAAATTAGATTCTAAACATTAACTGTTTTTTTCCACCACAGATGCTGCTAAACCTACTACGCTTTATTTCAGATCTTCAGCAACTGTAGCACTGTGCTTTTAAAGTAAAAACACTTTAGTTGTTTGGGACATCATAAGGTTAAGAAAGGGGCTTGCATAATGCCTCTTCAAAAAAAAAAAAAAGGTGGCAATTGGATTCAAAACCTGGAGGGCTGCTGTGGGAATTTTTGAAAATTATACTCATGTAGAAGAGGTTATTTTCTCAGATTTGGGCCAACCACATTCTGTTCTGCAGAACTAAAATGCTTTAGTCTGTATTTGCTTCAAAGCAAGTAGTATAACAGGTAAGATGGGTGAACTTAGAGCCTGGATTAATGCATGCAATTATGATGTTGCTATCACAGAGACATTGTTGAAAGGAGGGGAAGAATTGGTAGCTTAACGTTCCGGGAAAATGATGTTTTAAATGAGGTAGAGGAGGAAACAGAAGAGGTGGAGAAGTTGCATTACTGGTTAGGGAGTGTATCACAATGGTGTTGAGGGAGGACACTCTGGAGGGATCTTGCAGCAAGGCATATTGGGTAGAACTCAGGAACAGGAAGGTGTAATCATGATGCTGGGACTAAAGACATCCCCAGCTCCCAGCTGGGGATATGCAGTCAGATTCTGAAAAGATGTGAAAGTGACAGGGTTGTTGTGCTGGGTGACTTTAACTTCTCCCATGTTGACTGGGACTCCCTTAGTACCAGGGGGTTTGAATGGGGAGCAATTTGTTAGGTGCGTCAAGAGAGTTTTTGAAACAGTATGTGGACAGTCCAACAAGGGAGGGGGTCCATATAGGACCTGGTATTGGGAAATAAGCCCAACCAGGTGATCAAAGTTTCAGCAGGGAAGCATTTTGGGAATAGTGACTGTAATTCCATAACTTTTTGGATACTTATGGATAAGGACAAGAATGGACCTTGGATTAAGATGTTAAATTGGGGGAAGCCCAATTATAACTGAATAATAAGAATTGGAGAATATGGATTGGGAGTGGCTGTTTGAGGGCAAGTCCATATCTGACATATGGGAGTCTTTTAAAGACCAGTTGATTTGAGTGCAGGGCAGGCACATTCCTGTGAAAATGAAGGACAGGAATGGCAAGATTTAGAAACCTTGAATGGCAGGGAAATTATCAGCTCAGTCAAAAAAAAAAAGACATATCTAATGTCTAGGCAACTAAAAACAGGCAAAGTCCCTGAAGAGTACACAAGGTATGAAGAAGCTCAAGCAGGGCAGGGAGTTAGGAGGGCTAAAAGGGGCTATGAAATGTCCTTAAGCCAGCACAGCAAAAGGAGAAACCCAAGGCACGTTACAGATATATTAGGAGCAAGAGGGTAGCTATGGAAAGAGTAGGTCCACTCAAGGATAAAAGGAGGGAGGCTGTGTGTGGAGCTGGAGGAAATGGGCAAGATCCTTACTGAGTACTTTACACTGGTATTCATCGATGGAGTGGCATGTGAGGGATATTGAGGTTAGTAAAAAGGTAGGTGAATACTCTCGGGGAGGTCAAAAAATGGAGGAAATGTTGGGTGTCTTGAAATACATTAAGGTAGACAAGTTTTCTGGGATCCAACCCTGGATATTGAGAGAAGCAAGGAAGGAAACCGCTGGGGCCTTAACAGATATCTTTGCATCCTCTTTGTCCTCAGGCAAGGTTCCAGAGGACTGGAGAATGGCTAGCATTGTTCCTTTGTTTAAGGGCAACAGATAAACCAGGTGATTACAGGCCAGTGAACCTGATGTCTGTAGTGGGGAAGTTGAAGATAGACAGACAGGGTTTATTTACATTTGGAAGCAAATAGACTGGTTAGCAATAGGCAGCATGGGTTTGTGCTGGGGAGGACATGTCTCACTAATTTGACTGAGTTGTCTCAGGAGGTCACAAGAATGATTGATGAGGGAAGGGCAGTAGATGTTGTCTGCATGGACTTTAAGGCATTTGATAAGGTACCACATGGCAGGCTGGTAGAGAAGGTGGTCTCATGGGATCTGGGTGAGCTGGCTACAGGATAAGTGATCTGGAGGAAGAATGTAGATGGTCTGATTAGTATGTTTGCAGACAACACCAAAATTGGCAGAGTTGCAGATAGTGTGGAGGATAGTCAAAGGATACAATGGGATAGCGATAGGTTGCAGATTTGGGCAGAGAAATGACAGATGGAGTTTAATCTGGACAAATGCAGGAAGATCAAATTCAGGTGCAAATTATACAATAAGTGGCAGAACCCTTAGAAGCATTGTCAGAGGGATCTGGGTGTACAGGTCCCCAAATTCCTGAAAGCAGCAACACAGGTAGATAAGGTGGGCAAGAAGGTGTACAGCATACTTCATCAGCTGGGGCATCGAATATAAAAGTTAGCAAGTTTTGTTACACCTTAAAAACTTTAGTTAGGCCACATTTGGAATATTGTGGGCAGTGCTGGTTGCCACACTACCAGAACAATGTGGATGCTTTGAAGTGGGTGCACAGGAAGTTTACCAGGATGTTGCCTGGTTTGAAAGGTTTTCATTAGGAGGGGTTTGGTAAACTCAGATCGTTTTCACTGGAAAGATGGAGGCTGAGGGGTGACCTGATAGAGGTCCACAAAATTATGAGGCATGGATAGGGTACATAGTCAGAGGCTTTTTCCAAGCGGAGTGGTAAAGATTAACTATAAGAGGGCACTGGTTCAAGGTGAGAGAGGGAAAGTTTAAGGGAGAAGTGGAGGAAAAATGTTTCACAGAGGGTGGTGGGTGCCTGGAATGCATAGTAGTGGAAATGGTGGAAGCAATGTTTAAGGCATATCTCGATAGTCATGAATGGGAGGCAAACAGGGACAGAAATCGGGCATGGGCAATAAGTAGCGGGTCTAAATAAGATTAGGAATCGGTACAGGCTTGGTGGCAGAATGGCCTGATCCTGTGTTGTATTGTATTGTATCCGAGAGTGCTACAGCTGGCCTGGGTCCATGATGCTGATATAGGGGAATTACAATTTCCAGCATCATGATTTTCAACCTGATGAACGTAAAGGTCATACAAAACGGAAGCATTTAAGAGTAATAATTTACCAATCATATCTCCTTGATCATGGATCATCATTGCCAAGTCTTTAAAAATCTGGTTGACATCCAAGATGTTAGCCTGGACAAGAGAATAAAGTAGTTTGAACATACTGCTTACATTAAAATCAAGATGAAAGTCTACACAATATACAACAGACGTCAACACCTTATAACAGGTACAACTTAAAATTGTTCCAGTGCTCATATTCACCCTACAGGGGCCATTTCTAGTGTTGGTGAGCATGTTGTGTACGAAGTATCAAACACACTGGGCACATATAACGCATGAGGTGGGAGAAACATAAGAGACACTAGTTCAAATAAAATGTGGTGACATTATTGAAGCAACAAACTAATTCTCTCAGCTATCTCTGCCTTCCACCCAGGGGCTACACAGAAATACATTTTCAAAGTAGAATTGCGGTGATTCAAATGCAAGAATGCCAAAATTTATAACAATTTGCAAACTGATAATTAACAGAACTTGCGGTCCCCTTATATCCCACAAACGTCAAAGATTTATTACTTATATATTTGAATGGACAAATTAAAACCAAACCTCAAGTTGTCGGATTGCTGTCTCTCGTTCCTTGATGAGTTCCAGATCTTCTTCAGTTATTGCAACCTCTTGAGATTGAGCTTGTGTCTGACTCCAGTCTTCATTACTAAGAAAATAAAATCGTTAATTTGGCACAAGTTTTAAAATATGCTTCTGTGACAAATGTGTGTTAACCAGAAGGATATCAGTGCTACAGAACAAGGGCATTTGAAGTTCCCAATATTTTACCCCAATTTTCGATTCATACCTCAAAATCTAACAAATGTGTGAATCTAATTCCAAACATCGGGTACTTTTCCAACCTTGAGTCACAGCATCTACTTAAGTAAAATTTTGATTGAGATGGCCACAAGTATGTTCGTGTACTAAACCCACAGTCGGACAGGGGTAACCTTTACCCAATGGGAGGCATAGTCTAACAATAATTCCACTAAGATCAGGAATCCAGAGAGCCAAATAACATTCTGGGACTTCTGGTTCGAACTCTGCCATGGCAAATGGTGGAATGGGAGTAAAAATCTGTAATTAGAATCTAATGATGAACATGAATACACTGTCAACTGTTGGGGATTAAAACATGTCTTTTAGGGAAGGGAATCTGCCGTCCTTACCCAGTCTGGCCTACACATCACTCCAGACTCTGAGGAACATGGTTGACTCAATTGCTCAATGGGCAATTAGGGTGAGGCAATAAATGATGGCAACATGCCCATGGATGAACTAAAAAAAATTCACCCGAATAGGTTTATAACTGAATTCCAGAAGAGAAAAAGCAAACTATCCTTATTTCAGCAACTAGCTCCCATCAAGAATGTTCTAAGGAGTTTTTCTGACAACCGCATTTGGTACTGTTATGAACCTGTTTACTGCTTGAACAGGTCAAAAACCAACATGAAATCTACTTGATCTATCAAATTTCATTTTTGCAGATTTGTTACTGCAGTCACTGAACATATTCAAATGAGGTCACTAATGTCCTTTTAAAAAAAATTGGTTTATAACAAAAAAAACTATATAAAAAGGCAATTTAGAAAGATCATAAACTCCTTTCTCAGCTATATCCGTCACAGTCACTCAATGAAGTATTAGTCCTATTTCAACTTCTTAAATTCTTACTCCACTGATTAGGCTACAACCCTTTCATACATTCACCAAACTGATTCTCAGTTACTGTCTCTCCTATAGGTACACAGATACAAGCTACCTCACTTGCTTTTCCACGTGAACTGAAAAGCCCCGTCTACTTAAACTGCTAAAACAGCTTTAAGACTTCTTTCCAGCTCCGTTAGTTTGGCCGGCCACAAATTAAACTCTTGTTGGTATTAAACTGTTCTTCAGAACTAAAACCTAATTGTGGCCTCAAACCAGTCTTTCCACATGTCACAGAAGTTCAACATTGTGAAAACAATTTCATCAACTAACATCTCAGGCAGTTAATCAAACCAAATCAGTTTAAGTCACATTCATTCTTGGAAAAGATGTTCCAACACTGTTCAAAAATGACTGACTTCTTTAGAAAGAAAGATACCATCACAGGACTAAAACACCAAACCCATTTATCTCTACTTTAAAATCCAAATTCCCAAATGATAAGAATATATTCTTAAGTTTTTAATCACAGTACCTTTCGAATGATACAAGTGGTTCCTCCTTGACCTCATCATCACTGAAACCACTCTGGAAATAGAAACATTTTAATAACAAAATTGTTGCACTACCATCTTCAGTATTTGAGAAGGTTGCGGCAGAAAGGAAAGGAGAGAGAAGAAACATATTCAGAGCTTGACTAGAATTGTCCTGGTTCCTACTTCAAATCACAACAGCTCAGCATCTTGATGCAGTGTCTCACTTTTGCCAGTAAGCAAATGAGCTGGAGACTGCACTAACACGGACAACTCATAATCAAAGTTTGCCTGGCAAGAAGTATGTTTTTCCACCATATTACACATTGTAGTTTGCAACCCAAATTGTTACGTGTTCAAAGACTGAGATCCTACAACCAGCTAAACAACGCATCAAAAATACTAGTCATATTTACAACGTTCCACTTGAAATAAAAAACAAAAGATTTCAGAACATAAGCTACAGATAACTGACATTGGGATCCCGATTAAATTGTGCAGATGTGCATCGTGACTAGTTATTTTTAGCTGCTGCTCCAGATTTGCTTATTTTCTGCAGATATAAACCATACAGAAATGTAAACTGGAACCTCATTTACCAAACTTGCTGCTGCTCCTCCAAAAAGATTGTTTAAAAACAACATTGCTATCTCCCCTTTCACCCAATCTTGTATTAAAGCTAGATTCAAAATGGCTCCAGAGACTGATTATGCTGCGGGGACCTGGATGCAAAGGTGACAAAGTCTGAATTTTGAAAAGTATGGAATAAAAAAAGTCTGTGATAACCCTCAAATCATTGTTGGTCAGTCAATAAGTGAAGTGTCTGTGAGAGAAAGAAACTTGATGCGCTTATCTGGTCTAGCGTACATACAACTCTAGATCCACAGCAATGCGAGTTGACTCAACTGTCCTCTGAAATAGCCCAGGATGCTGGTGTATGTCTCAAAACTGAAATGACCACCTGGCATTGATGTAGGTACTAGAAACTACAATGGCAAACTCAGTTCTGTCAACACTGCAAAGTCCACTTTACTAACATCTGGGGCTAGCACCAAAATCGGTATGGTTGTCTCAGACAAAAATCAAGCAACAGCATGACATATTCATATTCATCTAAGCATACTTACAAAATCCCAGCCAACACCATCATCATCCCTAGGCTTCAGGAGGTGGCAGAACCATGGTATGTAGTCAGGAGTGAAGCGCATCAGGGTCCTCAACATTGACTCCAGACCCCACAAAGTCTGGAAAGTATCAGGTCAAATGCAGGCAAGGAAACATCGTGTTGATTACCATGTACTGCCTTCCTCAGCTGATGAATTATAGAAAAATGCGGCTCATGGAACCTTCTTTGCCAGTCAATGTGACCATGGTTGCTCCTCTATCTCAAAACCATACTTCCACTCTTCCCATACCCCTTGACACATTTAGCCTGTACAAATCTATTGCCTTAAAAATATTTAGTGACTCGGCTTCCTCAGCCTTCTGAGGTAGAAAATTCCACAGGATCATCACCCGAAGTGAAAAAAAAATTCTTCATCCGAGTTCAAAATAGCCTATTGTTTACCTGGAGATTGTGACCTTTTGCATTGGACCCCTGACTAGTGAGACATCATCCCTGCATCAAGTCTTTCCAGACCTTGCAGAGTTTAAACAATTATCTCCCCTCTCATTCTTCTAAACTCAAAAGAGCAATTAACTCAATCTCTCCTGAAGAAATGATGAAAAAAGTGTGCCGTCCGAGCAGTGTGGTGAAATCAGTACTTTTCCAGCAGGAACACCAGTTGGAGGAAGTATGAAGGGGGTCAATGGTGCAGAATATACTCTTGGTGGAGGAGTTTGTTGTTCATCACCAAAAATGACTTGACAGCACCAAAACAAACTGAGCTGATCATGTCCTAAAGAATACAGCTGTGGTGAAGGAACCAAGGCAGAAAAACATAGTTGATCTCATGTTTTACCATATTGTCTGCCGAAAATACATCTGCCCATGAAAGTATTGGTAGAAATAACTGTTGCATGGCCCTTGCGGACACAACTTCTGTCTTCACATTGAGGATACCTTCCATGGTGTTGTGTGACAGTATCGCCATGCTAAGTGGTATAGATTTCAGACAGATCTAGCAACTCAAGAACTCATGAGGCAAATTAGGTCTTCTGCAGAATTCTACTCCAACACAATCTACAACTTCGTGGCCTGGCATATCCACACTCTAGGGTATCCTTAACAACTAAGCCGAATGTGACCCTGTGTCAGGGCATAACATGAAAGCTTTCCAAAGAGATGGGAGTCATGCCTCAATAAAAGGAGATCTGAAGTATGTGACCCTACCAAATGCACAGTGGACAATCAAAATGTCCACGTTCAATTGGGAGTAGACTTCTGCCAGTAAGTCTTGATGATATGCATTCCACAATCTCCCTTCCACACAACAACCCATATATCCTTGAAGAATTACATTTCTGTATGAAGATAAGGCAGTTGCTGTGGGAATAATTGCACCACATGGACTGCAGTGGTTTAAGATAGCAGCTCACCACTACTTTTTAGGACAATTACTGTTGGGCAATAAATTCTGGCCCAGTCCAGTCAACGAACCCCAAATTCCCTCAATATAAAAATATACTGCAGGTTTTTGGGTGTGCAACGGATAAAAAGAAAAAAAAAAGGGGAAGAATGCAATGAGATCAAGAGCAACATCAGCCTAGTCACCATTTAGGAAATTAAGTCAGTAACCATAGACTGGCAACAGTGTACATGACATACAAGAAATTTAAGCAACTCAGCAAGGCTCCTTTGAGAGAATCTTTCAAATCTGGAAATTCTACCACATGGAAGGACTAGGGTAGAACAGGTATGGAACCACCAGCACTTTTCATCACACAGGGGTGATCTACATGAGCAGAGAATGAGATTGTCGATGTACTAGATTAAGTTAGCATTTATGGACTACTTTTACTTACTGAGAGACGTGATGCTGCCCTTGCTCTTGCTACAGACTCTCTCTCTTTTTCTGCAGCTTTCCGCTGTGCTGCCTGGAAGTTGTTCAGAGCTACAGAAAATTCATTCATGAGTCGTTCCTTCTGGATTCGCTGCTGACGCTGAAGTTAATAAAGAAACATTTAATCATCAGAATTTTCAAAAACGCATGACATATTTTACATGCTTAACCCTCAACCATGCATGCTCTAAACAAAGTTACGGATTTAATGATTTTAAACCCGTTCTATTCTTCCATTCAACATCATTGATTCTTCTACAAGTATGTTGAAGAAATGTTCCTCCAAATGGGAGGCAAAAATACTTTCAACCTCTTAAAATATTGTTAGCTCACTCCTATTCCAAACTTTATTCAGGAAAAGAGACGAAGATGGATATGCTGCTGCTACGCAACAACATCTCAAGTTTGCTGGATAACTTATACATGCAGGGACTGCCTTCACGAGTCCCTATTTGATAAATTTACCAGAGACCTGCTGGGTCACATCTCAACAATTGTATCCAAACCCACAGACACTACAATAGAGCAGCCAATTAGTATGAAAAAGGGCTGTAAAGTTTGGTAATGAGCCAATGCTGATTTTGAATGTAGAGACTAGAGCCAGAAACATTGTATGACCTCAGACCATGTGTGAAACATTGAAGACCATATGTAATAATACAAAAATATCAAAATTTGTACAGAAACAAATCTGTTCAGGTAAATAGTACATTGGAATTTCTGAATACAAATTTGACTCCAAGCTCAGAATGACTTCTGCGTTTTATTTCCCCATCCCTGTAAAGGGAAAACTATTAATTTCCAATTAACTGTCATTGACAGGATGGTCTAAGCTGAGTTGAGCTTGTTTGCATTAACTGGGAGCTGTACTAAAATGACAACTCACTTCCATTTTAGAATGACAAGACTACATGAGCGAGGACCATCATTTCTTTTTGTCCAATTATACTGCAATTGGGGTCTCACATGGTAGGCCACCTGCGTACCTGCTCACTGTATGCTAAAGGCAATGATCCAAGCTCCTTCAGGTGTTTATTGGTTTCCTTGGCAAGTTGGTTTGTATAGTGTTGCAGCTGTTGCCTATAAGAGGAAAGAACATTTAAATAAAATGTAAGTTTAAAAACTCATGTATTTTATGCCAAATAGATATTTTCTAAAACCTAAGCAATCTAGTCAGACTCACTCTGATATAGATTGAAGCAAACTCAACCACAAACAAGTTCTCAGCTAGATAATTATTTTTATACTTTATTTTTCTTAAAAAGGACAACTTCATTAACACAAGTATATTGCAAGCCTGACTTTTTCCTCTACACCATGCCTCTTAGTTCCTTTGTTCTATCCCCTCTAACATGACTCGTCACAAGGATGGCGATATCTATACAGCAGCCCATTTCTTCACCACTACCGAACCAATTCAATCAAAAAGACCTTCACCCTCCATTATATTACCTGTCTTTTCCCCCCCATCTCCGTATCTGCTGCTGAAACCCCACATCCAGTCCCTTGTAAACTCCAGACTCAATGACGCCAATGCCTTTTTCACTGGTTTTCTAAATTTTCATTCTCCATAAGATACAGCTCATCCAAAATTCTGCTATCCACATTCAAAAGTGTATAAGGAGCATGGCAAGTGGCTAAACACGCAGCCTTGCAGAGCACCGGTGTTAAGGATTCTGGTGAAGGAGGTGTTGATTGTGTGACCAAATTCCACCCAACTTCATTTACAGGTTTCCTACCATCATTGTAGGTGAGATCTCAAACAATGACTAGACAGAGTACAGGGAAGAGATCGTGTGCTTAGCAGCATGGTGTAAAGGCAACGGTCTCTCCATCAAGGTTAATGTCAGCAAAACGAAGGAGCTGGTCACTGGCTTCAGGAGGCAGAGTGGAGGACATGCCCCTGTCTGCAACAATGGTGCTCAGGTCGAGAGGATCAACAGCATCAAGTTCTTAGGAATGGTGATCACCAATAATCTTTCCTGGTCCACCCATGTCGACATGACTTGTCAAGGAAGCCCAACAAAGCCTCTTAAAGAAATAGAGGCAAAGGAAATTCAGTACGTCCACACAGACACTTCCCAATTTTCAACAGATGCACCACCGAAGGTATCCTATCTGGATGCATGACAGCATGGTATGGCAACTACTCTTCCAAAGACCACAAGAAACTAGAGTTGTAGATACAGCCTAGTCCATCACACAAACCAGACTTCCATTCATTGACTTCATCTATACTTCCCACTGCCTTGGGAAAGCAACCAACATAAATCAAAAGATCCCTCCCACCAGAGTTCCATCTGGCAGAAGATATAAAAAAGTTTAAATACATGTACAAACAGATTCAAGAACACCTTTTTCCCAGCTGTTGTCAGACTTTCGAATGGACCTCTCAAAAGGTTAATGTTGACTTCTCTCTACGCTCCTTCTCTGCAGCTGTAACACTATTCTGCACTATGCTCTGCTACCTTTGTATGATACAACCTCTACAGCACGCAAAACAACACACTTCACTGTATCTCAGTACGTGGCAACAATAAATCAAACTCAACATTTCGGGTACCGCGACCCTTCTTCAGAACTGATTGTAGCTAAGCAAAGGTTGGTATATATGCTGAAGATAGGGTGGGGGGTGGGGAGGGCCAGAGCGGGTAGGAGTAAATGTTAGGTGAAAATGGAGTACAGCCGAGAGCATCAGCGGAACAGTTGGGCAGACAAAGGAATGGCTAAAGAACAGTCTGGGAGAATGAATACCTGCTTATGGGGACTATTATTGGCTGACAATAGGTTGTTTGCAGTAGCAGGTCATGTGATGACAAGGCCTGGTATGTGGAAGTTGGGTAAGGACATGGGAGAAGGTACTCAAGCCCTCAAATTGTTGAACACGATAGAGTCCAGAAGGTTGCACAGTTCCAAAGCTGAAAATGAAGCCCAAGACAGATGCTGGCCAAGGAACATGGTGGTGTACTGAAGTGTGTGGAAGCTCTGGATCATTTCTGCAGACAGACCACTTTCTGCAAAGTGGTCGCCCAGTTTGCATCTTGTCTCCCCAGTGTACAGGAGACTAGATTGAATGAAGTGCAGGTAAACCGCTGCTTCTCCTACTGAGGAAGTAAATGTGGTGTTGCACCTTCTGCAATTGCCAGGGTGCTGTGGGGGTATGGGAGGTGTTGACAGTAGAGTGAACAGTCCCAGTGGAAGGCTGACAAGGGAGTGGAGGGGAATGGGTGTTTGGTGGTGGCATCCCGCTGGATGTGGCAGAAATGGCGGCTAGTGAACCTTTGAATGTAGATGCTGGTGGGGTGGTAGGTGAGGATAAGCGGGACCCTAACATTTGTGTTATGGGGTGAGAGCTGAAGCGCAGGAGATGGGTGGGACACAGCTGAGGGCTCTGTCAAACCACAGTGGGGATGAATCTTTGGTTGAGGGAGAATGTAGACAATTTGAAGGGACCCTTGTCTAAGATGGTAGCACTGGAACAGACGTGAAAGACAGAAACAGCGAGAGCCGAATACAGTCCTACAGGAAGCAGGCTGAGAGAATGTATAGTTAAGGCAACTGTGGGAGTCGGTGGCCACCCTATCCCCAGAAAAGAGAGATGTCGAGAAAGGGAAGGAAGGAGTCAGAGATGGGCCAGGTGAAGGAGAGAGTGAGGTGGAAATTGGAAGCAAAATAGATGAGAAGGGAACAACACCAATAATATCTTCAATGTACTGGAAGAACAGTTGTGGGCAGGGGCCAGAGTAGGATTGGCATAATCTATCACATATCCATGGCTGAGTAAAGACAGACAAAGTTGTTTGACATCCAAAGGTTGAGCATGCAATTTCTTAAATCTTAGTCAATTCAAACCTAGACACTATAGCTCATTGAAAATTAATATTTAGAGCACCTTTAAATTATGCAATTTATACTTCAGGCCAAACAATGTTCTTCTAACTAAAATGCCATTGGTGTAATATCTACTTTACAAAATCCTCAAATCTGAATCAACAGAATTATTGATAGACTTCGAACTTAAATACACTCACGCATGTACTATAAAATGGCACTCAGTTGTCTAGTTTAACTTTGAATCGCAAATATTTAAGTGTGGTATAAATTGGATATAACCTCACATAAATACCTATACACTTACAGCCTGTCCTGAAGTTCGCTTGTATCTTGTTGCGTTCCTAGTTGTTGCACAATTGTAGTTATCTGTGCAGCTGTGAATAATAGATGATTACTTTGATGTTGTATTTAAATAACTGCAACAAAATCTTCATACATTGAAATCTCCAATGCAATAAATTTAAAGATTTTTGATCCAGCATAACCACTGCTGAATTATGCATAACACAACAATATGATTTTTATCTAGTTAACTGCTTATTATTAAATGAATAAGTTGCCAAAGGCTTTAAACATTGTCTTTTCAACAGGTTGTTTTGTACTGTAGATGCTGTTTCTGTTCAGTGCCTGACTTAGTCAACTTGTAATTCCAGGTTTAAGTAAAACACTATCATGAGAGCAGCAGAGCCAAGTAAGGTTTGGTATTAAAAAGCAATGCTTTTCATCTAAACTAAAAACTCCTTTTGCTCATTCATGTGTATTTTGTTGCAAAAATATATTTTATTCATGAAAGGATATCTTTATGCACATACACAGTTAATGACAACGTTCAGAGCTATACTCTCTTTACTTAGAACCTATTTTCCCTTCTGGCTCCTATTTTCTTCAGTAAACTTTCCTCACAAATCAGTTCCACTTCTGGGACATCAATGCAATGTAAAACGTAAATTGGCGTGCACCATTCTCTATATTTACAATTAACCTCTAGGCTTTTAGCTGAGGCATCAACAGGGTCCAGTTATTGAATGGACCCCCGTTATGCTTTAGCAGAAGGACCTTACCCAGTGGTCTTTCCCCACTATGCCTTGGTGGCAACTGCCCCATGCTTTAGTGTATTCCTCAGCAAGTAACCCTGGACCTTGGAATGTGCCAGTCTGCACTCATTCTGGGTCAACACTTTCAACTGGAAGACCAGCAAGTTTCAGGCAGACTAAAGAGCATCTTTCACCATACTGATGGCCCTCCAGGCACAGCTGACATTTGTTTTATTGTGCGTCCCAGGAAACAGACTGTATAGCACATGGTCCCGCACCACGGAGTTGTTTGGGCGAAGCATGCATTTCTCCCCAGACTTCCTTTGTGTAGGCACATCCCAGAAGGAAGCGTGTGACAGTCTTGTCCCCTCCGCAGCCACTTTGAGGGCAATGTGCAGTGGTGTGGAGAGTCCAGGCATGTGTGAAAGATCTCTCAGGCAGAGCCCTTCTAACCACCAGCCAAGCAATGTTCTGGTGCTAGTTGGAAAGCTCTGGTTAGGAGGCATTCTGCCAAACGACTGACAGTCTGCACAGGGAATCACTTGACAAGATCCTCACATACATACATTAGAAAGGGATGGAGGATGGTGTAGAGAAGAGAATGACAACTTGTTCGACAATATCTCCCATCAAGAGATGCTAAAGCTATTTTGGTACAGGCAAGTTTAAATGGACAGTTCTATTCGGATTAATTATTGAACTAAATACCACAAAAGAAACTGCACCAGTGGAAGTATTAAGGTGCAGCTGCGTACAGTTTAATATTTTTAGTCTTACAATATGTAAGTTAGATGATTATTATGAAGCAGGTTTTGGGTGCGTTGGACTTCATACTGACTTTATTTTAAAATGTTATTGTAATACATAGCCATTTCTAGGGTTTTCTGTATGTTTCAAATCATTCTTTGACGGATAGGGAGCACCATACTTACACAGTTAGGGCATTCATTTTTCGCTACATTTTGTCCTCTCCTTTAAAATATGGCAGATAGCCACCTCTGATGAGAGATAAAGATTTTCTTAAACAGACCATATCAATACTAACCCTTCCAATTACTGTTTCTCTTTTCTAAGAGACGTAGAAGTGGTCAGTTCAACAATGTAAACTACATAGTGCAATTGCCCTGCATGTGATCACTGACCCTAAGCAGAATGGGTACCTACAATGTGATATCTAACTGATGATGGCTGTCGTTTGCTTTCATTCTTATTTGAAAGCAAATCTGTTACATGGGCAGCACCAAGATCCTAGACTCAACAGATCCCCACACATTCATTTGACACTTCAAATAAAAACAATTCAATGTGATGCACCTCAATCGAACTACACTGCAGGCTTTTTCCTCCAAGATTGAGGTGTTGGGATCAGAAAGTAAACAGTGGATTTTAATCTTCTCATTTTAATACACATTCACGAACTAACAATGTTAGAACCTTATTTTTCCCTTTGGCTCCCAGTTTCTTCAGTAAATTTGCCTAGCATATCTTTTTTAAGTTGCGTTGAAGTCCCAGAAGTAGAACACTTAAAAACTCTTGCACTTGTCGTAGCCCAATATGGGTTCTTGTGAAAATGATACCAATTATTCACAGAACAGATTATTACAATCTTTTGGGACAAGAACGAGATTATTTTGTTCATAATTTTTAGTGACTTATGTTTAAAAGTACAATGTATGACTTTAAACTTACCAGCAGCTTCATAGCTATCTGCTAATTTGAATTCGTAACATCTTAAAGAACATTAGGCAATAATAAAATCCAAAGTCAACCAATACTTGTAGTACAAAGAAATTCAGTTATCCAATAATTTTTATATCAACAAAGGGATTTTGATACATAAAAACCACATTTGCTGACTCTGAGGAGCATGTATGCTCTAAGGAGACACTTGAGTGTGTGTGCTGACAAACGTGATGTGTAGAAAAGTGTTTCAATTGTGCACCTATTTTCCACACATGCAGGGTTTCGATTGGGTTGGGGGTAGAAGAGATGCACAGATTTGAGATGAAGATCAACTATCGTCTAATCAAGTTGTATGGTCTTCATCCTGTATATCCAAGTGAAGTCAATTATGGGAGAACTCTGAGGAAGTGGAGCGGGGACGGAGACGGAGGTGGTGAAAGGGATCAAGATGGATGGGGATGGGGAGGTAGGGTAGATCAGGAACCAGGAATCATTATTTGGACCCTGAAAAGAACCACAGGTGGTGTGGAGGGGGAGGTGTAGCTGAAAACTGGCAGGAGAATGGCTCAGGGAGGGGGCAACTCCCCAGGATGAATCCTGGTGGTCTTTTCTGCCACTGAACCCTGTTTCAATGGCACACCTGCTCTGTACACATATGGCACAATGACAGAAGGTCTGGAACCAACTGCAAGCACGTTTCCAAGTGAGCTTGCAGCCAGTTTCCGTGCAGTTCCAGTTTTAGCAAACACTATCATACCTAACATGGGAAGATTTGCAGATGGGTAGATGACATGGATGTGGAACCAGTCAATGGCTTCTTCAAACAGCTGGCAGACATGATAGGCTGACGGGCATCTTTCTGTACTACTTGATTCTACAATTTACCGACAAGTCATAGAAACATTTGGCAAAATGTAGCCAAATGTTAAGAGGCATGTTCTCTCCAAAAAAAAAAGGTGGGGCTATCACCAAATCTTCCATTTTGTAATTCAGCTCAGACCAAAACATGCCCACTGAGAATATCTAAAATTGCACCTCAGTTAAAGCAATATATTATGCTAGGTGCCTCATTTTAACTGACATGCAACTATTTACATTTTCAAATGTTATTGAAATAGCTTATTAATCAGATCTGCTGCATATTGATCTTGCCCAAGGTGCAAAGACTGGGGAGTTTTTACTGAGTATACAAATGAAAACAGTGGAGGCAAACATATAAACATTTCAGTAACTTGAATTGGTAATAGATTTATGCCAACTAGTTAACTTGGATTTGTAAACTAATCTTAATGCAAGGTCTCTTTAGCTCAAAGAAAAATTTCAGATTAATTTTTCCCCCAAGATTTGCGCAATTACAACTTACTATTCTGAGAGATCTTCTGGATGTTGGCACTGCATGTTTGAATGAGAGCATTGAAGTCCCGAGGTTGAGAGTGGTAGTTGAAGCGATTGTCCTCAATTCGTCCGTAAGACATTGCTGCATAAAAGGTCAGCTCTAACCCACTGCAAGCAACAGTGAGGTGTCAGAAACGTCAGTATTTACTGCAGACCTGAGGATCAGAGGAGGGGAAATATTTAGCGCATGACAGACAAACTTCAAGTTCAAAGTCCTGGTTAAGACAAAATTAGTTGAACATAAAGCACAGCTGTGTTACTGGAATGAAGACCTCTATAACAAAGAGGCCTAAGGTTCAGTCCTTGAACCATTTGATATGACGACTTATCATCTACCTGCACTATCCACATATTCCTTGATATCCACACATCTATCAAGCTGTCTCGAGTATTCTCAAAACGAATGGGCATCCAAAGCCTTCACAATCAAGAATTCTAAAAACGTACAACTGTCCAAAGAAATCTCTCCCCATTTCACTCCTAAATTCTAACTCATTCTGAGACCAATACCTGAAATCCTGACTCCCAGCTTGCGAAATCAACCTCAGTACATACTCTATAAAACCGCAAAGAATTTTATATGTTTCAAGGAGATCATTTTCATTCTTCAAAACTACAGAGAACATAGGCTTAAACTAAGTCAATCTCTCCTCATTTCCAGGAATTAAAACTGAACCATCACCACACTGCTTTTAATGTAATTCTCTTCTTCCTTGGGTAAAGTAACCAAAAATTGTACATGGATTTGTCATTACACACTCACCAAAGTCATATCAATGTAGTGGAACCTCTAACCCATTCACCTTCAAAACAAAAAAAGTTATCTTTTTTTCATTTGCTGCCTGTACTAACAAAATTGCAATCTAAAAAGTAGAGTTGCAAATGATATAATGTAGAACTTAGTGCAAGAGGTGACCATTCAGACCACCACACTCATTACCTTGGCCAAAACTATGCACACCTTGCTGAAATTGTGAATTGTCTTTTAAAAAAAAAAGCCAAGAGACATCTGTCATCTTGTTTTCAAATCAGCGGGAAGATGACGACAGAATTGCAAATCTCCAGACAGCAATATTGTTCACACTACCTTCATAACAGAAGGCAATCCACCCAAGACAGCGCATTCAGTGACACAATTCACTTACTGCGATGAACATTAATGCTCTGGAATGAATACAGACATACTGAAATCAAACAAGTTACAGTCCCAGTATACACATCATACACATTAAAGCATCTCAGAAATAATTCCAGATTGCATTTCGAAATCTAGAGGGAGACAAACAAACATCTAACTAAATAACCTGTCCCCAGGTAGGTGATTAACACCAACTACTCTGGCATTGTCAACTAAAGCGCCACCTTAACATCTGATGCTAACAGAGCATGCATCACCAAAATGGACGAGCTCAAGGTAAACATTGAGCAAGATGGGGTGGCAACAATGAGCCATTCTGATAATGAACATGAACCAATAAGGTACGCAAGGCCACTGTGCCTCAACTGAGCATTTACCAAACTTCTCCCAATCTGACCCCCATTTTTAATCCCTCAGATTGAGAGATTCACAGCAAAAGTTTGGAGGTGACTAGAGCTGTTAAGCAGGAGAGGCGGCTTCAGGTGTCGTACACAGAATTGAGTGGAATGGGGGTGAAAGGGTTAAAGAAAAGAGAGCAAGAGAGTATGTTGATGAGTAAGCAGACTTCCAACAAAAATAAACAAATACCTAACAACCCTCAGGTTTAGAACAGCCCATTAGGCCACATCCCCTGAAAAAAATTAAATGGGGCCTCACAGCTGTCAGGCATCTGTCCAGGTTCCACTGCCACCATTTCTGCCTGAGCTTGCAACTCAAAATTTCTTATCATTCCACTGCAGTTATAATCTAGTTTGGAAACCCTGTCATAACAGATTAAAGCAAAAAGCAACAAGCAACAAGCAACAGGCAACAGGCAACAGATAATCCCATAGATAGACAGATCCCTGTAAAAACTTTCCAAATGCAGTACTTTAGAACTATCTGCAGGGCATAGATGTTCTGGTCAACATTTTATCCATAATCCTGTGAAGAACTTGTCATTCACTGCTGCTCATAAGATTTTGTATACACAGTGGCTGCTGCATTAGATGGCAAATGCATCATTTAAAAAGGAATTGAGGGCCCATATGATTACGTTGCCGTACTGTTGACAGCAGCTGTCCAAGAATCTCAAAGTTTTCAGGATGAATGTAGTATTTACTGTCCCATATTTTGCAATATTAATGATAAAACTGTCTACATTCATTGGCAATTCTCCAATGTGACTGACAGCAACATCTGGAATTGCAGTTATCTGGGATAACATTTAAATTCAGTCACTGACATTGATTCCACATTTTCAGACTGAAACACAGATTGCAATCAATGAGAAATCAACTGAGTAAACCAGAACTTCTCCTTTTACATTTTAGTCTTGCTGCAATTGCACAAAACTCTCTAGCTCCGAGAAGTTAATTGTGGAATGTCAAATTTCTCTCTAAACGATTAAAAGAACTACAAATTAAGAATTTTTGAAAAATACTCCTGTCTAGCTTCCATCTAAATAGATATTTTGTCATCTGAAAATTTAAAAGAATGTCAAGTAATTTTAACTTCCTGGCCTGATGCTGTCCAGAATATTTCAACGTGATTGGTTCACTGACTTAATTGGACCTCAACACATCCTCTGTCTAGGCACTGGATTGAAATTGTCAGGAAATGCAAAAAAGAGATCCTGGAAGGCAGCTTGCTTCAAGGTCAGCAGTGCATGCCCTTGCTTCACTAATGACCACAAAATCCAGACAATTCTTGCTGCAAGACAGTCATTCATGCAGACACAAAGGTTGTGTTTAGTAATTAAATAACGAAATGAAAGAGGCCATTTGCTGAAGGGTCAGCTTCACTTACATAAAGTCATAGAGCTGTATAGCATGGAAACAAACCCTTCGGTCCAACTCATCCATGCCAAACAGATATCCTAAATTAAGCTAGTCCCATTTGCCAGCATTTGGCATATACCTCTAAACCCCTCTATTCATATACCCATCTAAACACCTTTTAAATGTTGTACTTGTACCAGCCTCCACCACTTCCCGTCATATCCCATTCCATACATGCACCACACTGTGTGAAAAAGTTGCCCTTTAGGTCCATTTTGAATCTTTCCCCTCTCACCTTAAACCTATGTCCTGTAGTTCTAGATTCCCCTACCCTTGGGAAAAACACCTCGACTATTCACCCTATTCATGCCCCTCATGATTTTATAAAATTCTACAAGGTCACCCCTCAGCCTCCAACCCTCCAGGGAAAACAGCCCCAGTCTATTCAGCCTCTTCCTGTAGCTCAAACCCTCCAACCTGGCAACATCTTAAATCTTTTCTGAACCCTTTCAAGTTTCACAACATTCTTCCTATAGGAGGGAGACCAGAATTGAACATATTATTCCAATTTTTGTATGTAAAAACAGTGTAAAAATGTGAATGCTGTGAAAGATGAAATGAAGTTTCTTTTCGAAATCCGAGATGGAGACTATCACTGGCTATTGACTCCTGGTTGTCTACTCTAGATACACTTCTCTTGCGGACTTAATTTCCAGTTGTTGAGTTTAGTTTCCCATTCCACCCATTATTTTTTCAGAATAAAACAAAGTGGAAAGGCCACCAAACAGTAACAAATGATTCAGTTAGAATGGTTATCATAGGATCCCTACAGTGTGAAAGGAGGCCATTCAGCCCATCAAGTCCACACCCCTCCTCCAAAGAGCATCGCACACAGACCGACCCCCTACCCTATCCCTGTAACCCTGCATTTCCCATGGCTAATTCACCTCATCTGTAAATCCCTGGGCATTTTGGGCAATCTAGCATGGTCAATCCACTTAACCTTCACTGTGGAAGAAAACCCATGCAGAGAAGGGAGAGAATGTGCAAACTGCACACAGTAGCCCGAGGGTAGAATTGAACCCAGCTCCCTGTTGCTGTGAGGCAGCAATTCTAAACACTGAACCACCATGCTGTCCCAGTTACTATATAGGAGACTGCCATTTAGCCACTTTAGGCACTGCTGGAACTCTGCCACAGCAATGTTAGCTAGTCGCAATTCCATGCCTAGTGGCCACCCATAAACCCATCACTATGGTAAAATTGTCAAAGATTCCCTTTTCCCAATTTTAAACCAATGAGCAAACGGCTATATGCTTGGAATTCGCAAGTGCTACAATTCCAAAACTGTATAGATAATTCAAAACAAATATTAATTGCTCCAACCGACAGCACGGTATTCTGTTGTGTCGCCATAATACCTTTAAAAGATGGAACTTCCACATGAAAAATTCAGCTGGTAACTCTCTACAGCATTATATTTATGTAGTCACTTGTGAATAGAAAGTGGAAGTTCAATCTAAACATGAACAGGACATACTACCATTTAATTAGGCAAGTGATAGTTTGGCAATTTGCTGTTGACTGGGCACATCCGTCAGATTTATGCTCAGTCTGCTTTATTTCCCTGACTGCAATGTTTTTGCATTCCTTTGTAATTTGAAATTAAGAAAAAAAAAATCAGTTCTATTCACAACCTGTGCCAAACTAGCCAATCTCAATGAAAACAGGGGTTCATAAGGAGATAATCCATCTAAATTTTCATTCCAAATCATTAGTTAATGAAGTTTACTGTTAAATGTACACATCAAGGAGGAAAGAACTGGACTCAGCTGTATATTAGAATCAAAACGATAAAGCAGAAGGCACTTTCAGGAAGGGAAATATAGGAAGAAAGTCTTTATCTTAATTGTTTGTGGTGTATTCATAAACACATGATCTTGCAGTTTACTGATGAATTCAGAGACCAGGAATGTGATCATTAACAACTTTGAAAATAAAACAACTGCAGCTACTTTTACCTAACAGTTCACACAGCATGACATGTTGAAATACAGGAACGGTCCACTGACTTCAGTGTGATGTTCTTTCAACTCACTGGAGAGAGAAAACTGTATTGAGGCAATGTCCTATATTCAACTTGGAATAAGTCTTTACCTTGCAATACTCTTCCAAACCAATCATTTTTTCCCCAAAGTCACCCTCACTCCATTAGTTGATCAGTTCAAGAAAATACAGTAACTTGCTTAAAAAGAAAAGGCATTCACAGCTAGGTAGACTAAATGGCCTGCTCTGGCTAAATAGCATCCTCACCTGATTCAGAACCCACTTTAGGATTCAAGCAATCCAAGTTGATATTCTTTTGTAATTTGAAAAAGTCACTCCACTCAATTCACAACCTGCGCCAAACTAGCCAATCTAGTGCATGCCCGATAGCATACAATAACACCATATGTTCCACTTGTGATGTGAAAATTTACCTGTTGAGCTGAATGCATAAAATCCCATGAAATTATCCAAATTATGGCAGTGTTTTTCCAGGGTCCTTGTCAGCATTCCTCCCTCAATTACAACCCTCCCAAAAACTCATTAAATCAGTATGGAATTTTGCTTTGACTAAACTGGCGATGTGTTTATCTTTACAGTAATGGCCGTGCTCCTAAAAAGGTAACTGAAGTAGTGCCATATTCTGGAGAATATGAAAGATACAAAGGTATCTTTCCTGTTCCAATTATAATAGCTCATTTATAACTGCTCAAATGTGCTCTAATCTGCCTCACTAGTAGCAATGACAAGTATATTACATACGTTGTTAACAGGATGAGTTAGGAGGCCAGCGGAAAACAGCCTTTTCTCATTCATGACTAATCACAAAAGATTATTCATTTAAGGGTGATTCACCTTTCAAAAATGAGGCAGTTTGTTAAAAGGCTAATAATAGAAAGAGGTCTAATTTAAATTAAATTTTATTGAAGTCATTAAAAAAAGGCCTTCTTAATACCACTATAAGCATGGCCACACCCAGAGATTCCAAAAGCAGCCTAGCACTCTGAGATAACAAGGTGTAGAGCTGGATGAACACAGCAGGCCAAGCAGCAGGAAAGCTGACGTTTTGGGCCTAGACCCTTCTAGGCCCGAAACGTCAGCTTTCCTGCTCCTCTGATGCTGCTTGGCCTGCTGTGTTCATCCAGCTCTACACCTTGTTATCCCAAATTCTCCAGCATGTGCAGTTCCTACTATTTCTAGCACTCTTTCTACAGGGCGATTAGGGATGGACAACAAATACTAGCCCAGCCAGCAGCACCCACACCCCTTTAAAATTTTTGAAAATATAAAATACAACTTAACACCTAGGTCATTTAGCCACACCACAAATACATCTAAGTGAATTGTCGGGGTTGAGGTAGTGCAATATCATATTTGAAAGAAGTCACAAATACTGGAAACATAAAAAGGCCCACAGTAACTAACAAAGTTTAACAGTCATGCCTCGATAGAGCTAGTTCAACATCAATATTGGCCACATTTACAGGTATTAACAACTTGGCAGCTCCAACTATTACATTTTTGCTGAGGATGTGCTCGCTTGGAACAGACTGGGTCCCAGAATTCTCTCATCTGCCTTTTAATGATTCAGTAGTTTGACTGAATGGTCACAGCCTGCCACCCAGAAACACTGAATTATGCAAGTTTCAAATGCCATACCTTATTGGCAAGATAGCTCAATCGTGTATCCTACAGAACATCTTCACAAACCCATATATTAAAATCAACTTCTTTTACAACCTCTTCATTAAGATTCCAAACAATGCCTCACAAAGTCCAAATCCTTATCCTACACTAAGTAGTGCTTAGCTGTTATCTCTGCCCCTGAACTCTAAAAGCACAGTCATCCCCAGCTCTGAATTCAAAATCAAAAACAGAAATTGCTAGAGGAATAGCTCTGAAGGATAACTAGACCGAAAACATTAATACTGTTTTCTCTCCACAGAGGCTGCCATACATGCAAGTGTTTCCAGAATTCTCTCTTTGTGTTTCAGAGTTCCAGCATTTTCAGTTCTTTGTTTTAAGAAAAAAAGTATTGAAACCCTCGTCTCATTGACAGGTCCCTTCATGGCCACCGCCCACCATCCTCCACCGGAGTCCATCCACTTGCCCGTGCAATCCATCACTGTCAACACTTCAATTTGGCCCTGGTGTTTCCTTTTGCTCCCTAGCGTAAAGCAGCCAGGTTCGAACATGTTATAAAGGGTGTTATCCGCCTTTAAACACCTGCGAGCATCGGCCTGGGCCAGGGCCAACGACAGCTGGGTAGCCCTGGGCGATGCAAAATAATGCGCCCCACTGCGCAGACGCCAGGTCACCTATCTCTATGGTTACACTATTTGGCAGTCGCGGAGTTTCTGGGCCCCAGCGAAAAAAAAAAGTTGTCGACAGCGAAAGGGTAAATAACACTCACCTCCACCCAAGACTGCCTCACTTTATCCGAGAGTTTCCTACCGCAACGTATACCTTAACCAACCGAGCACCGCTCCCGACACCCGCCGCAACCCCCGGATAAAATCACGTGACCTTAGCGTCACGGACGTGGTCACGCCCACTCGTGCGGGATGGTGTCACCAGGAAACTGTCAATCACAGATAATAGAGATAAAAGGTACTGCAGAATCCGCTGGATGAACACAGCCGGCCAAGCAGTGTCACAGGAGCAGGAAAGCTTGACGTTTCGGGCCCGAAACGTCAAGCTTTCCTGCTCCTGTGACACTGCTTGGCCGGCTGTGTTCAAACTGTCAATCACACTCTGGAGGCCGTTCAGCCCATTCAGTCTCCAGGACGAGAGTGAGCTAGCAAGAACTCCAGATGTTGAGGTCAGAGTCGATGAATATGTTATAAACGGTGAACATGTTATAAACTGGACCTGATGAACGGTGTAGGCCCGAAACGTCGACTCTTCTGCTCCTCTGTGCTGCCTGACCTGCTGTGTTCCTCCAGCTCCACACTATCGACTGCAGGAAGACAGCTAGTTTCTGCTTTCACTTTCGCATGCTGTTGCCGGTACGTAATCGTACCAGGACGGTCAGCTTGGATCACAAACACAAATTGCTGGAGAAACTCGGCAGGTCTGGAAGCATCTGCACGGAGAGAAACAGTGTTAACGTTTCCAGTCCCGTGACCCTTCAGAACTCAACTCAAATTAGAATTTTGTTGTGATCAAGGGTCACTGGAGTCAGAACATTAACTCTGTTTTCTGTCTCCACGGATGTTACTAGACCTGCTGAGTTCCTCCAGCAATTTCTGTTTTTGTTTCAGATTTTCATCATCCACAGTTCTTTGCTTTAATTTCAATTAGCTTGGATGGCTGGTTTGTGATGCAGAATGATCCTAACAGCGTGGGTTCAATTTATGCCCCCAGTTGGGGTTACCAATGAAGGGCTGTCCTTGCCCTGAAGGAGGGTCACTGGACTTGAAACATTAACTCTGCTTTTCTCCACACATGCTGCCAGACCTCCTGAGTTTCTCCAGCAATTTCTGTTTTTGTTTCAGATATTCAGTGTCTGCAGATCTTTGTTTTATATGACCATTGAGGCTCCTTCTCAATCTCACCTCTTGCCTGAGGCACGGTGACCCTCGGGTTAAACCATCACCAGTCATCTCCCTGTAATGACAATGCAGCTCTACAGTCAAGTAGGACTTCGGTGACCTTACCATTTGCCAGAACACTTTGCTGTCACAATAAAAGCAAAACACTGCAAATTTCAGAAACCTGAAACAAACACAGAAAATACTGGTGAAACTCAGCAGGTGTGACAGCAACTGCAGACAGAGAAACAGAGTTGCTGTTTCAAGCCCAATATGACTAATTCTTCAGGGGTTGGAAAATGATGGTTTTTATGTTTGTGACAGAGCACATCTCCAGCTGCTGATCTGTAAACACACTGTGACATTATGATCCCATATGCCTAGCTTGACCCCTCTTTCTGCCGCTCTTCATTCGTCCTCCAGAACATCTGAACATACATGAATTAGGATCAGATGTCATTCATTTGGCACCTTGAGGTTGCCCAATATATTCATTTATATGATGTGGATGTTACTAAATGGCCAGCATTTACTGTCCATCCCTAACTACTCTTGAGAAGGTGTCTTGAACCTCTGCATTATACTGGTGTAGGTATACACACAGTGCTACTAGGAAGGTAGTTTCAGGAGTCTGTTCCAATTAGAGTAAAAAAAGCAGTGATATTGTTCCATGTGAGGATGAACTGTGACTTGGAGGGGAGCTTGTCGGGGATGGTGCCACCTTGTATCTTTTGCCTTTATCCTTCTAGTTGGTAGGGGTCTTGGATTTGGAAGGTGTTGTTGTCGAAGGCTTGGTGAGTTGATGCACTACATCTTGCAGATGGTATACACTGCTGCTACTGAGCATTGGTGTTGGAGTTAGTGAAAGTTCAAAACTGCTGGTTGGAATATCAATCATGTGGGCTGTTTTATTTTTGGGTGGTGTCAAGCTTCTTCAATATTACTGGAGTTGGAATCATCCAGGCAAGTGAAAAATATCCCATCACACTCCTGACTTGCACCTTGCAGATAGTAGATAGGCTTTGGGATCAGCTACTGGCTACAGAACTCAATTTCTGACCTGATACCATATTTTTGTGGTTGTTCAGTTCAGTTTCTGGTCAGTGGTGACTTCCAGGATGTCAGCAGTGGCAGAATCAATATTAGTAATGCCATTGTACCTCAATGGGCAAAGGATAGATTCTCTTGTTAGAGATAGTCATTGCCTTGTGTGGCACAGAAGTTAATTTCAACTTATTAGCACAAATATGGATGATGTTCAGATCTTGGTGCATATGGACATGGACTATTTTAGCGTCTGAGGAGTCATGACTGGTGCTGAACCTTATGTCATCATCACTAAACATCTCTATCTGTGACCTTATAATGGAAGGAAGGTCTCTATTGAAACAACTGAAAATGGCTGGGACTGGAACACTACTCTTAAGAGTCTTCTGCAGCAATTTCTCAGGACTGTGATGATTCATTTCCAACAACCACAATAACTTTATTTTGTGCTAGGCAAAATTTTATCACAACTAATCTGACTGTGGCTTAAGTCAACTTTCCTGTTTATCCTGATAATCATTGACTCCTGTTGTCAATCAAAAATCTACCTAACTCAGCCTCATTTTGTTGTACTCATTTGTGGGATATGAACATCACTGGCTGGCCAGCATTTCTTGCCCAGCCGCAATTACCCTCGAGAAGGTGGTAGTGAACTGCTTTCTTGAAGGGCTGCAGTCCCCCTGCTGTGAGTTGACCCACAATGCCTTTAGAAAGAGAATTCCAGGATCTTGACCCACTGACAGTGAAGGAACGGCAATGTATTTCCAAATCAGGATGGTGGGTGGCTTGGAAGGGAACCTAAAGGTGGTGGTGTTTCCATGTCTCTACTGCCCTTGTCCTTCTAGATAGAAGTGATCGTGGGTTTGGAAGGTGCTGCCTTAGGATCTTTGGTGAATTTCCGCAGTGCATCTTGTAGATAGTACACACTACTGCTACTGATTGTCAGTGGTGGAGGGAGTGGATGTGGTGCCAATAGGGCGGGCTGCTTTGTCCTGGATGGTGTCAAACTTATTGCGTGTTATTGGAGTTGCACCCATCCAGACAAGTGGAGACTATTCCATCACACACCTAACATGTGCCTTATAGATGATGGACAGGCTTTGGGGAGTCAGGAGTTACTCGCAACAGTATTCTTTGCCTCTGACCTGCTCTTATAGTCAGTGTATTTATGTGGCAAGCCCAAGATGTTGATAGTGGGGTTTCAGTGATGGTAACACCATGAATGTGAAGGGCAATGGTTAGATATCCCCATATTGGCGGTGGTCATAGCCTGGCATTTGTGTGGTGCAAATGTTATTTGCCAGGTGTCAGCCTAAAACTGGATAATGTCCCGATCTTGTTGCATCTGAACTTAAATGAATATTCAATGACTCTGCCTACACTACTTTCTTGGGAAAAGATTTTCACAGACTAATGACCCTCTGAAAGAAAAGCTTCCCTGTCATTGTCATTTTAAACTATATCTTCTAATCTTTGTTTCTCCCATAAGGGGAAACAGCATCGACCCTGTCAGGTTCCCTCAAGGAGAGATCCCTGTTGTTTTTCAGCTCTGATCAACTGACAAAAATACCGACATTTCCCTCCCTACATGTCACTTTTTGGGGTTCTTTTTGACCTTACATTTTCAAGCACTCCTTCATTTGACTATAAATGGAATTTTAGGCACATATCCTAACATTCTCATTTCAAAGATCTCTGTTTCCTTCCACAAATCTTTAAGTATTGTTTGGGTATCTGATGCATACAGAAAATTGGGTAGAATCTCTGTTAGCTTCTTTTCTTGGTTGGATTTTCTTATTTTTGGCTCCCTTTCCCATAGTCCTGCAATTTTTTTTCTCATCAAAGGATTTATCCAATTCTGCTTTGTAGGTAAAGTCTTGGCCCTGTAAAGCCAGTCACTTTCTCCTTCCCAGCATTGCCAACCCTCTAAGATTTTCCTAATGGTTGTGGGGGAGGATTAGATCTGCCAGAGATGGGATAGATAGGGGGCCTGTTAGCAGGAGCACAGCTATCGTAACTCAGTCAGAGCCCCATGACAGCCATCACTGCTATGAAGTATGTGACCCCTAAACTTCATCCTGTGACCCCATTTGGGATCCTGACCCACCCATTTAGGAAAGCTTTGGGGAAATTAAAAATACAGATTTTTTAAAAGAAAGTGCTATTCTTCAATTACTTGTCAAAATATTAATGATAAAAGTCTGATTGACTGGTCGGAGCAGTTAAAAACAGGTCACAAGATCTCTAATGATATATAAAACCTACTCATTCTTTATCACAAAAATATTAACTAAAGTAAAAACTACATCTGGACTGAGAGGTACAGAAATATTAGAATTTTAGGCATGAATTTTGAGATTTTGCTGCTTATTCAAGCATGACCTGAGCTGCAAAACCACAGACTCTCAACACTACAAAGATCACTTATTTCAACCTTTGCCTGTCTCTGGCTCTTCTGCAGCATGGCTAGTTTCCAGGCTATTACAACGAGACAAGGAGGGATAATTGACTCTGCTCTTTTCAACCTCCTTTTCAGCTGCAACAAATGCTTGAAATTACTTTCTAACCCAAGGCCGTGTCTCTAATAAAATGTAGTTACCCAATGTCTACTGTATCAGTAGGAGGGGTGGGTTGGCTCAAGTGGCTGGATTGCTGGCTTGCAATGCAGAGTGGTGCCAACAGCATGGACCCAATTCCTACACCAGCTGAAGTTACTATGAAAGCTCCAGCTTCTCAACCACTCCCCTTGCTTAAAGCATTGCAACCCTTGGGTTAAACTCACCAGCAATCATCTTTTTAATGAGCGTGCAGTCCTCTGGGGCTGTGGTGACTTTACTGAGTCGGGAAGAAGGCACTTACTCGTCTTACTTGAGGAAAAGCAAGCAACCTTATTGTCTGCTAAACTCAAGAAAAATAATGAAAATGCAGCATAAATCTATTTAGGCACAAGGTGAAAGAAGGAATATACAATTTAAAATCCTGGTATTCTTGAGGTGTATGGTTTTCACCATGGATTGTATAATTGATAGCTTAAATTCTCAGCAGTAGCCAATCTTTTAGTTATTCTTTCTCAATGGTCAGATGCTTCTTTTTTAAATTAGTTGTGTGACCAAGCACTCTACCTTCTTGAGAGACTGACAGCACTTTTCCAGTTGCAGTCAAAAATCTATCTCCCCTGCTTTGACGAAAACAGCTCCTCGGAGCATCTTTTGCATATTCTCTTTGTGGAAGTTTCTACAGGTCTGCTAATTGGAAGCAAGTTTCCATCTTCAACATGTGAAAATTTGTGTAAAGGTGTAAATAAAAATAGAACGTAAGGGTTTCTTTATGTCTGAGTTGACTGGTTTCAATAGCTTTTGAACGAATGTTAGTGTTGGTTTCATGACATTTTAAAATTGGCATGAAAGCAACTGCTATCTATTAGAGTTAACAACCAGCAGCTCTAAAGAGAAAATCACTTACCAAACAAACAAACCAAAAAAAAAAAAAATCACTGGCTTTCACGGAATTTCCTAAGCTCTCAGAGTAACCATCATCTAAATAAGGGTATAGTGGCACTCTTAGCCAATATTCCTGACACAAGAATTCAACAGAGAAAGGCATTCTTGACTGAAGATCAGCAGAGAAGGCACAGAACATTCTGGAAGATGTATCCTGGCTGTAATTTTGAGAGGTTAAGTTTTAATTTTTAAAATTTGGTTTATATAAGCTGTACTTGTATCTATTAGAATAGTATATCATTAAAATTTTGTTTTATTTGGGATTAGTCATTAAGTGGGAATTGTTTGATTTGTTAATAGTTTGATTGTGATTTGTTCACTGTTGGAGTTAGATAATTAAATTGCTCCTTGTCAAGTATGAAGTGAGTATTGGGAATTTCTTTCATTTAACCATTCCTTTATAACAGGTTGGGCAATGCAAGGCAGGTTATACCACTTTTCACACTTCCTTTAACAGATTAAGGCCAGGCTCGCTTCTCTAGGTACTTCGATTTTAGTTATCAGAAAGCAGGTCGACTTCTGCTTTGTAACACACTCTCGATTTACTACCTTGAATGCCTACACAATTTTGCTACTGATACGGTTGATGTTTTCTAATCTTTATTGTTCTTTACCAGTGTTGAGATTCACACAATGTTTATGAACCTGTTGGGGTCG
>JAHRHZ010000026.1:4375350-4405564 GCA_024137785.1 Ginglymostoma cirratum | reverse complement strand
GTAGTTCACCTGGACCATCTCTGATACCTCTCTCTCCTTCCTGGACCTCTCTGTCTCCATCTCTAGCATCCACCTGGAAACCAATATCCACTTCAAGCCTACCGACTCCCACAGCTACCTAGAATACACCTCCTCTCACCCACCCTCCTGCAAAAAGGCCATCCCCTATTCCCAATTCCTTCGCCTCCGCCGCATCTGCTCCCGAGATGAGGCATTCCACTCCCGGACATCCCAAATGTCCTTGTTTTTCAAGGACTGCAACTTTCCCGCCACAGTGGTCAAAAATGCCCTCGACCGTGTCTCTTGCATTTCTCGCAACTCGTCCCTCACACCCTTACCCACAATAACAACCAAAACAGAATCCCCCTCGTCCTCACGTACCACCCCACCAACCTCCGAATCCAATGCATCATCCTCCGACGCTTCTGCCACCTGCAATCTGACCCCACTACCAAAGACATTTTTCCCTCCCCACCCTTAGTGCTTTCCGCGGGGACCACTCTCTTTGTGGCTCCCTTGTCCACTCCACACTCCCCTCCAGCCCTACCACCCCCAGCACTTTTCCCTGCAACTGGAAGAAATGCTACACCTGCCCTTACACCACCCCCCTCACCCCAATCCCAGGCCCCAAGACCTTCCACATCAAACAGATGTTCACTTGCACATCTGCTAATGTGGTATACTGTATCCGCTGCGGCCTCCTCTACATCGGGGAAACCAGCGGAGGCTTGGGGACCGCTTTGCGGAACACCTTCGCCTAGTTCGCAACAAACACCTCCCAGTCACGAACTATTTCAACTCCCCCTCCCACTCCTTGGACGACATGTCCATCCTGGGCATCCTGCATTGCAACAATGATGCCACCCGAAAGCTGCAGGAACAGCATCTCATATTTCGCTTGGGAACCCTGCAACCCAAGGGTATCAACGTGGACTTCACAAGCTTCAAAATCTCCCCTCCCCTGACCGCATCCCAAAACCAGACCAGCTCGTCCCCGCCTCCCTAACCATTCCTCTCACCTCAAGTCCCACCTGCATCTCCTACCCACTAACCTTATCCCGCCTCCTTGACCTGTCCGTCCTCCCTGGACCGACCTATCCCCTCCCTAACTCCCCACCTACATTCACCTTTACTGGCTCCAACCCCGCCTCTTTGACCTGTCTGTCTCCTCTCCACCTATCTTCTCCTTTATCTGCCTCCCCCTCTCTCCCTATTTATTTCAGAATCCCCTTTCCCTCCCCCATTTCTGAAGAAGGGTCTCGACCCGAAACGTCAGCTTTCCTGCTCCTCTGATATTGCTTTGCCAGCTGTGTTCATCCAGCTCTACACCTGTTATCTCTATACCGAAGTTACTGGGAGCTGGGCAAATGAGCCAACTAGGAAGTGGGAAAAGTTAAGCAGGAAGCAAAACAATGACTTAGTTGATACAACTGTAAAGTTAGTGTAGCAGCTGTATGAGAAATGGCTGTAATCCAGGAAAATTGTGATGGCATTGATTTTACTGGGGGAGTATAAAAATGAACTGTTTTCAATGAAGATAACAGAGAAATATAATGATATAATGTCACATCTCTGAATTTCTTCTTATCTGGCACCTTTCACCTCACATTATGAAGATGAAATCTGCAGGAAAATCTGGGGTCAGGGTACTGAGGGATTTCTTTTAATGGTTTAAACAGGGAGTAACACCCAATGAACATCTCATCTGAGGATAAGCTGTTACATAACCAAGTGTTGTAATGAAGGTCTACAGCAATCAATAGGGTAGGTCCAGAACATGCAGTCTAATGACAACTACTGAAGGAGAGTTAATGACAAAATTTAAGACCCAATTAGATAAACGTAGGAAACAGGAAAATATTACAGGATATTAACTAAAGGGTAAAAGATTGTAATTTAATAGCTCTGAAGTGGGACTAGTACCAAGAGGTATAATTAGCAAAATACCCTTCTTCTTGCTGAAAGATTTATAAACAGGAGGACAGAGATTAGGCAAATACTTTTCTCTCAGAAGGTGGACTGTCCTTAGACCCCTGCCTAAACGGTGGTGGAAGCAGAGTCCTTGAATTTCGTTCAAGCAGTAGTAGATGGATTCTTGTTAAGCAAGGTGATTAAAGGTTATCAGGGCAGGCAGGAATATAGGCCTGAACTTACAGTCAGATCAGATATTTTGGATTGATACAGTAGACTACAGTGGAGTGAACTGTCTACCCATACTCCTAGTTTGTACATACATAGGGCTTCTTTTCGATAAATATCATCCAGACAGCATGTTGAATGAGTGAGAATGGAAGGTAAATAATGTTGGGAAGCAAAGATAAAGAAAAGTACTGAGGGAGATGGACTTTGCTATGGACTACCATATAATGACTTTTTATTTAAATACGTTCTGGACCATTCCTCAAAGTGGAATAAATTTAACTTTCCTATAACATACAAGACCTACCAAAGTATAGCGTCACAGAAACCATCTGTGTAAGGTCTGATCATAACTGTGTTTGAACAATAAAAAGAGAAAACTTTTAACAACTGTACTTACCTTCCAAAGCGTCATCTCCTACTTCTTCATAATTCTGCAAATGAGTCACACATAAATGAGTACCTTTGTTTTAAAATCAGATGATCATAGAATCCCTACAGTGTGGAAACAGGCCCTTTGGCCCAACAAGTCCACACCGAACCTCAGAGTATCCCACCCAGACTCACTCCCCATAACCCATCAAATCTGCACATCCCTGGGGGGAGTTTAGCATGGCCATTTCACCTAACCTGCAAATCTTTGGACTGTGGGAGGAAACCGGAGCACCTGGAGGAAACCCACGCAGACATGGGGAGAATATGCAAACTCCACACAGGATAGTCGCCCAAGGCTGGAATTGAACCCGGGTCCCTGGCGCTGCGAGGCAGCAGTGCTAACCACTGGGCCACCGTGCCGCTCTAAATGATAATATACTGTAGTTTATTTTAACTCCTTGTCCAACTCTTCATCAAAAATATATTTTAAATGACGTTACCAACGGTTATTCACAAATGTAGAGGCCCATATGAAGTCATTACAAGTAGTTTAAAGGACTATAAACAAATAGTTTAATCAATAGACAGGAGAATCTTTGCATACAAGAACTCTGCAGCAACAAAGCATTTTACCAAGGTCAACAATAAAATGCAAGGTAGCCAAAATTTGTCACTACTACAAAACTTCTACACAGGATCAAGAAGCCAATGAAAATAATAATAGGAAAAGTGGTGTTTCATTACCAGCAGGAAAACGAGTTTGAACGGTGCAGTTTTAACACCACTCCCTGTACCTTCAACCAACTTTACATTGTCCATATATTTAACAGAAGCAGTGAAGGCACTTTGTTGGGGCTTAAATCTACATAACCCCAAAACGTACAAAGAAGATGCACAACAGAGACTGTCCAGTAGACACCAAGCTCACAGAGATGAAGGAACTTTTGAAGTGCTCTCTACTTTTAACATAAACAGTACTAAATCAAATTACAATTGAGGGAAGTTTGTCTCTTCATTTGTTACCCTAAGTGCTGCATTAATAGACCCGTTGGCAAGCTGGGACAGCATGGTGGCTCAGTGGTTAGCACTGCTGCCTCACAGCACCAGTGACCTGGGTTCAATTCCAACCTTGGGTGACTGTCTGTGTGGAATTTGCACATTCTCTCGTGTCTGTGTAGGTTTCCTCCGGGTGCTCCAGTTTCCTCCCATAATCCAAAAATGTGCGGGTTAGGTAGATTGGCTAAATTGTCCAAATTGTCCATGGTGTCCAGGGATGTGTAAGTTAGGTGCATTAGCCATGGGAAATGCAGGGAAAGGGTAGAGGGATGGGTCTGGGCGGGATGTTCTTCGGAAGGACTGTGTACTTGTTGGGCCAAATGCCCTGTCTTCACACTGTGGGGATTCTGTTTAAATATTAAACTCATAAGCAAAGTCTAAATAACTCACTCATACTTGTTACACTCGTGATTCATTTGGCCTCTAAATTGCGAAATAACTTCAATAGTGAACAAATAGCTTCAATTTATAGACTCTGGTTTTGTAATTTCAAATTGCAGATAATAATCCTTTCTATTTCACTCTAAATTATACCGTAGTGTATGAGTAGGTGGATGGGGAGAATTAACATGAGGTAGACAATAAGGGCAAGATCAAACTTCAGCAAGAGACAGTTCAATCTGAGAGAAATTAAGGAGACAGTTCACCTAGATGCTACAAAATAGTCTTTATATCACAATTTTGACAAGACATTGTTTCTTGGTTTTCACTAAACTTGTCAACATAGAGTGACATCTGAACAAGTATGGTGAGATGGAGCTAGTGGCTTATATCTGTAGATCTTCAATGAGTTTACCTGCATAGTGCTTTGTGTATAGCCATATTGTTGGTAGCTGTAGCTGTAGCTACCAGTGTACTGATCATACCCCCACTGAGTATAGTAGTTCTGGTACGGCTGGTAATACTGGTTGTAGCTGTAGGTATACGCCTGACTGTAGTCTGGCGGCTTCACTACACGATTGCTGAAAGTTAAAAGTAATTAAATTTGTTACAACAAGGCAAGGTGATTCAGTAATATGTAAAATAAACAGATGCAAACTCTTCCATATTGTTACTGCTGACTTCATATTCTATTTACTAAAAAGAAACAAGCAAGCATTTGTGTTTGAAAGGGCTGCGCTTGTGGGAAAAATCACTGCTAGGTGAAACATTGTAGTCCATGACTAGCAATTCATGTACAGCTCTTGTTGTAAACAGCAAGTTAACCTGGCAGTGTCTTCCATCGTCAGGGGTGAGAATTCTGAAAACACTGAAAAACATCCTTGCAGATGAATGACAACCAGCAGTTTGGAGTGGAGCATGAGACAGAGCTGTGTCACCAGTTACCTGGAGCTGAAAGATCACTAGAAAATTTAAGAAGGAAACAAAAATTTTCTCTCTTGACATTTGCTGGAAACATCCGAGTGTTAAAGTGAAATAACATAAGTAGTGTCATAGGTCCGCGGACATGATCAGCTGAGCTCTGGCATCATGCATTTCCAACTCCCACCAACAAGTCGTGCAACTGCACATGCACGTAATGTCACAGTGTGACTGAGCATGCACAGGTTGATCACAATAGCCATTTTAGCATTGGGAACATGGACTCCAACTTAACAGTTGTAACTCAGACTGCCAGCAAAACAGACCACTCAGCTCAGTCTTGACTGCAATTTTACCCTTTTGAAATTTAGATTCAAGTTTGATATTCTACGTGCTTAATTTAAAATGTTAAATGTTTTAATATACAGTAAATTCCATTCATCTGCTAAATGTACAAGATTTCAGAATCTCAATTCCTTTGCCATTAAGTTAATGTTAAATGTTTTGGCTAAGCAAACAGTGATACTGAAACACAATTGCTTAAGTACAGAATTTTTTCCGCAGATTCGAACGGGTCATTCAACAAAAACGAAGATTCTCACTACGTGAGGCAAAATTCAAAGTTCCTCAGGAGGCTTATTCCAGTGTCAAGACAAATAATTATCCCTCCATGAACATTACAGAGAAAGATTCTGGTCATGTATCACATCACTTTTTGTGGGACTTTGCAAGATACATATAGGATATGCAGTTCCCTACATTATATCAGTGACTACGATATAAAAATAACACACACCTTTCGTAATAGTAAACTAAAAGCTGCCCCAAACAAACTTAATAACTGGCCTGTTTTAACTAGAAACTCCTCATATATCTACATATTGATTTTTTTTAAATATAAAGAATACAAAAGATTTTGTCTGAATATCAACAGCTCCATCCCTTTTTAAAGTCTCTTTAGGTGCCTTGACTTCTACTTCTCTCACAGGGAATCCATTGGCCTTGCTTTTTCTTTTAAAAAAAGAGAAAGGCTCACTGGCATTTTTTCCTTATCTGAAGCTACTTTAGCATTGTTTTCCAAGTCTGTATACACTCGCATTTTATGCCATTCTTAACCACCGATTATCAATAACAGTTCACCTAAATGCACTGACTGATTTAGTATATAATTGCAGGTGGCAAAACCATTTGCCTGAAATTAGGAATTTGTATTAAGAGTTCAAAGATACTGAAATAGACATTTTTAAAAACGATTTATTCAGCGAAATAAATGTAAACACAGACCTTATAAAGCTTACATGTAAGCATATATTTTTGTACAACAACACAGTTGAGCTACTTAGTGTGCTACTGCGAATAATTTATTCCTTTAGTTACAGTTCTGTGAAATAAAATTGGGATGTTTCATTGAGTGGTCCACACATAGGAACCTTGGGAAAGGTGCTAGTGGTGGGGGAAGGACAGAAACAGAATTAGTAACCAGATTTTAGTGAGCTAATAAAACATAGGAGAAAAGAATACAATAAACTTTATTGACTTTCCTTAAATGGAGCATATCCTACCACTGCAATGGTACAGGAACCTACTGAGGAAGTCAGTGGCACTGACATCATTGATGCGTGCCCAGAAGAGGAAACCTGACAACAAACCAGGTAGAGCCAAAGCAGGAATGTTCACTGCTGCTTTCAGGAGTGAAAGCAGCAACGATTTTCAATAACGGTGTCTTCCATTCTATCTCTCTCCTCCAGAAGGCTTACATTTACTCCTTTTTCCTGGGACCAAGATTTCCCCATTTGCATCTTTTGTAAAATATTTCTGCTGGGGTTGGGCAGCGCACCACTGCCTTTAGACATGAATCTGCACTGAGCTCATTCTGTACCCAACATTTCAATGTTCGTTCCTACATCTTAAGCACACTGCAAGCATGACGCAGCCCACCACCAACAAGCCTATCAGCACGGATAGGGAGCAAGTCCAACAGTAGCAGACAGGGGAAGTAACTGTTTGTTCACATGTGAACAATTAATCCAAAGGAGAGGCAATTAGAAGTCTGTTTCTGCTCAGTCATTCAGAAACTGGAATTCCTGTCCTACAACACACTAAATCTGTGCAAGGGTGCATAGTGTTCCATCTAGTGACAGCAATGGCGTCGATGCTGCCTTCCTTAAATTGAAACTTCTTGTTTCTAGTACTACCAAGTCAATATTAAAAATGTGGTACACATAAACTTCAAGAGTGACAAAGGAATAAACATTCAGAACGAAAGGATAGTGTAGAAAGTGCAACACCCAACTTTTGTGCCTTTCTCCAATGTTGCTTACGTTTTTGGTATTGCCACACTCAGCCTTAAAGCTTTCCCTCCAACACCAACTGCACCTTGACACTCAGAAAGTGCTCGTTTCTGTTCAGCTTCATCCGAGAACTTCACAAAGCCATAACCTCTGCAAAAGAAATAAATTCTACTGAATTTCTTATCACTGTTCCATTCTTAATCTGATTATTTTCAGGTCAATAACCTTGAAAGAGCTGGAGGGTGAGGATGGAGGTTGGGAGTTAAGGGTTACATTAAACAGAGAATTTATAATGAATTGCAAAGCCCTGATGAGTTTACAAACTAAAACAAAAGCAGCAGCCTGTGTAGTTTACTTCAATCAATCAAAGATTAGATATTCTTAGTTCCAGCACTTATCTTCCCTTACTTAAAGCAGATTTATTTTAATTCAAAGATAACGTACATACTAAAGCAACTAAATCAAATGGAGCAACAAATTAATCAGTGATACAATAGAACTAGCAATTAAGCAAGCACAGGGCGCAAAAACAGTCTCACAGGCAAACCCGTGACTGTTAATATCCTTGGCGTACCTAGGAACTGGCGGGGGGTTAAGAAGTGCATGGCAATAAATGCTACCTTTCCAGGATTACCCAAAAGGCGAGGAGATATTGAAGTTACATGACTTTTTTCAGAAAGTGGTTAACTGCAACCTTGCACACAGTTAATGAAACAATTGCTGCTGACTGGTGCATTTTTAAAATAAACTTTTCTTTCCTGAAGTCTTTAAGACATCGTTGCTGACTACAAAGATAATTGCAAACCTGCATTTAATGTTATGAAACTACAGTCTACGACTAGAAAGGATGAAAAAGCCATTTCAAATATGTTTAACTTTGGACACTTGTGGAGGAGACATAGTCATCTGCTTAGTTGTTTACCCATAAGCAGTGGTCAACAACAGGTACCTGGTATGCCGATTGTGTAATCTTTTATCTTCTGCTTCATGGCACACTGCGCATGGTAGAGATGTACTGTGCTGTTCCATCCAAGCAATCACTTAAAATGCTTTTCAGACATCACAAATATGAACATTGATATGGTGTCAGATTCTAGACTATAGCACTGTTTGTAGCACAAAGAACATTGGATGTATTGCTAATGTAAATACATAAGTTCCACATACTTGGAGTTTCCCAGATTGTCCAAAACCACTTTTCCTCCTCTACACGTGGGGTACTTCTCAACAAAAAATTCGTAAAGCATTCCATCGTCCACTTCTGGCGTTAAGTCTCCAACAAACAGGGAATATTCAGGACTACGGAAAATGTGAGACAAATGTTAATCTCCAAGTATCACATATTATTTTAAAAAGTGAAAAGATTAAACATCAGCGAATTTATTAAAATGATAATAACTGCATTAGAGACAAATTCTTATTTATTTTGTAGTTATATTCTGTAAAAATATGCCCTACCCATTAGAATCAAATCCATTTTGTTCCCAAAGTCAACCAACTTAAATATCTAACTAGTCTGCTTTGTGGATTTAACTGATTTTTTTTAAACTTGCACGCTAGTTTGAATTGTTCATCAGTTCGTGACTCTTGGTTAGCAAGACTTAGGTTTGGTAATACACAGTGACTACATTCCTGATGCTTGTCACCACTGCATAAAACTGCATGGCTATATACACAACATCACTTCAAAAATATCCCCTCAACATTTCTAGTTAGGCAATTACTTACATGTATACAGTGCCTTCAACGAAAGAAAACAGCCCAAGATGCTGCACTGGACTGTAATGGGAGAAACACTGACACCAAATCACAAAGAGGGATAATTAAACATTTGGTGAAAGAAAAGGTTTTGAAGAGGATCTTAAAAGGAAGACAGTGAATGTGAGAGAGACAGAGAAAGAAATTAAGATAATTAGGGTGGGAACTCAAGCTTCAAGTTTAGACAGCAGAAGACACAATCATTAACACTGGGTCCAATAGTAAGGGAAATTGAGTAAAATGTGAAAAGTTTATGGATGTTGGAAGGTAGTCCACCAGCCAGGATATTGTTCGGATTAGTCGATTCTGGAGGAAATAATTGCACGAATGAGTATTTCTGCAACAAATGGGATGAGGTTGAGGCGGGTCGAAACTAGGTAGAAAGGATATTGAGATCAAAAGCTCAGCTCAGAGTTAAATAGGCCATCAACCTCTCAAACAGTTTGGTTCAGATTAAGACAGTTGCAAGGAGGATGATATAATTGGTGAGGAAATGGATGTTTTGATGGAAGTGAAGGCAATGACTTTGCACTTTATAGTGTTCAACTCATGTAAGTTGTGCCTCTTGAGTGTTGAACTGGCAATGTGACAACACAGAGGCAGTGGGGGTAATGAAGAAGTAAGGCTGGGAGTAGCCATCACACGTGTTGAACTGATATCATAGTTTTGACTAAGCAAGGGTAGCAAATTGATGAAAAATAAAAGACAGGAAAGGATAGCTCCTTGGTGAATTGCAGCATTAATGGCATACATGAATGAAGAAAACCCATTTCTGGAAATTCTCTATTGATAATGCAGATAAGAACAGGATCAGGTGAGGTCAGTCCCACTCAGCTGGAAAACAGCAGCAGTGCGGAGAATGGTGTGGCTGACTGCATCGAAGGCTATAAGGAGTTTGAGAAGGATGAGTGAGGATAGTACACCTTGGCCACAGTCACCATGGATATTATTCATACTTCGGGCATTTCAGTGCTGTTGAGAAAATCTGATTGGAGAAATGCAGACATGGAGATCCAGGAAAGATGGGCAAGTGTTTGGGAAACAACAACATGTTCAAGGACTTTAGAAAGGAAAATGCGGTGCAAGTGTGCAAGGACAATGTGTTTTTTTTTTTGAGACAGAGTGATGAGAGCAGGTTCGAAAATGTGGAGTACAGACTTGAAGAAACAGTTTACAATCTCAGTGAATACATGAAAGAAAACTTCAGTGATCAATGTTCTAGTAGAAATAGAGAATGAGATATGGATCTTGTGGGGAAAATGGTCAAGAATGGTCTGGGGTAAACAGCGTGGATTCAAAAGTTTGGAGTAGGAGGGGAAACTGTAGAGATTGGTGTTGCTTTTAAAGGGAAGCAAGTGAGGCAGCACCAACATCAAAGGAAGTAGTGAGGGGCTGACTGAACAGAACAACTGCAAACGATACTGTAGTGAATTACCTGTTATCTGGTTGTTTTCCATAAGTGGCATAGTTAAGCTTAAATCTTCTGGGCTGCTAGCAGAAATAAAATCAATTGTTATAGTACTGTAGTTTGCTACGTTTCATTTAATGATTGACAGTATATCCAAACACTAGGAGTTGTTACTGGCAAAACCACAGGAAATTAACATTCTGATATTATTCTATAAACAATTTAAAAATTCTTATCCTCACCTTTAAATACCTTCACAGCATTGTATAACACTATCACAGTGGCCTATATCTGTGCTCATACCGTTCTCCTGAAACTGGTCCAACCATCAGAATTCCAAATCTAACACATACTTTTTTAATCTCTGCACTCTGGAATTCCCAATTCAAATCTCTTACACCATCCCGCTTTCAAACACGTTTAATATTACTTTCATCCCATTCTTTTAACCCTTTTGTTTACTTTAATTCTGCTTATAATTTTGCTTTTTTGTACGGTATCTATTTTACTCTCTGACATATGAGGAGCACTGAGATGATCTTGTAAAATGAGAACTGCTACATAAATGGAATCTATTGCAGAATGCCAGTTGTTTAAACCAATGACAGAACTCTAGATTCCTGGATTATGCTTGCCACGACCAGAATTTAATTGGCTGCGTGGGGGGGTGAGGTATTACATGAAAAGTCATCAATTTCAATATCTCACTGCAAGTTGGCCACCATCCAACCTCAATTTGAACAGCAAAATATGAAGTGCTCTGTAAGATACCGTTAGCCATAATTTTTGCAATAAGCATACCTCAGTATGTGCTTTTGCAAACATTTCTATCAGTTAGTGAAATTGTTGGAATTAAACAGATCAGGGTTTTTAGGTATTAAAATTACAGAATGGGCAATCAGAAGATCTGAGCAGAAATAAACATTTACATTACAAACCAATGTAACAACGTACATTACAAACAGTCAAATTAAAAATTTATTCAGCAATTCTTCCATTGTAGGCATCTTTTCCTTAACATATTCATCGAACTACTTACAGGTGAAGCACCTGGAAGTTTTTTCCCATTAATCTTAAGTAGACATCGCTCCGCAGCAGCCTGGTCTGTGAACTCAACAAAACAGTAACCTGCTGGCGTGCTGAAAGTAAAAATAAATGTTAAAACCCCTTAACTAAAAAAAACTGAAATAGCAATCCCAGTTTGAATAATATGTTAAATGTAGTTCCAACAATTTTCAGGAAGACTTGTATAGAACTAACGAGTAAAGAAAAAATAGCCAAGAGGATCCAAATATTATTTGCTTCCAATTTTCAACCCTTTTTTAAAAAATAACGACCAATAACAAATAACTTGGTTTTATACATCACTTTTTGTCAACTCAGGATACCAATGAAGTAAATCTGTTGTAATGTAACAAATTTTGGCAATTTTCTCATACAAAGATCACACAAACAGAATTTGCATAAATTACCAAAGTATCTTTCAGTGATGATAACTTAAAGATACGTTTTGGCGAGGACACGTGGAGAAATCTTCGCAATGGGTCCAAAGGATCTTTTATGTCCACGAACGGGAAGGCAGGGCCACCTCACCTTAATAATTCACCGAAAAGATAGCACATTTCATAGGGCATACAGCCTTCTACTCAGCTGAGTGGTATCACTGGGCCCAGACTATTCAGGCTTAGGGAACAATCATGTGGGCAAGAAAGTTATAATGGTCTTAACAGTTATTTAAATTAATGAAGGCACAAAGGATAGAATCATAGAATCCCTACAGTGTGCAAGCAGGCCCATCAAGCCCACACCAATCCTCCAAAGGGCATTCCACACAGACCCAACTCCCTACAACCCTGAATTTCCCATGGCTAACCTACACATCCCTGGACACTATGGGCAATTTAGCATGGCCAATCTACCTTGCCTGCACTTTGGACTGGGAAAGGAAACCGGAGCACCTGGAGGAAAGCCACAAAGACACAGGGAGAATGTGCAAACTCCACACAGACAGTTGCTCGAGGGTGGAGTTGAACCCAGGAGCCTGGTGCTGTGATGCAGCAGTACTAACCACGAAACCACCATGCACTTAAAAATAGCGTTGACATAAACTTGTTAAGAATTTCATTACTCATTTACTGACTGCAATCTAGGGAACAGGGAAGAAAAAACATGCCATACCAGGAACTGTTTGATAAATACAACAGTGGTATTTATTGTAAGCTTGCATGATTAAGTGAATTGAGTCAATATCCAAGGCTAGCACTCTCATCGGAGTCAGAAAGTTATGGATTCAAGACTCATTTAGAGACTTCAGCATGAAACCTTGGCTTAACACTTCAGCTGCACATTTAGAAGTACATTTTTTTCAAGTACATGAGATGTTAAACCTAGGTTCCATTTGTTCTACTCATTTGATCCAGAAGATCCCAAGACATTATTAAAAATTAACGCAGTTAATTCTCTCAGAGCATTAACTAAGAGATTTCTTTCAACCCAACATCAGAAAAATGAATTAGTTTGATGAACTACTGAATCAGGCACCATGCTGCTTGAACTGGTTGAACTTGCCACATTTCCCTACTTTATGAAGGTAATCAGACTTTAAAAGGTATTCTGTTGGCAGTAAGTGCTTTCATACTTTCTTTCTGTAGCTCACAACTTTTATTTTTAAGACACAGTACAGTTATAAAAAGAAAGTTGTTACACAGTCAACTCAAGTGAACGAAATTTGAAAATCCAATTATTACACTTTTCAAAGGCAGGGCAGTATTTCTACCTCTAGACTACAAGGTCCAGGTTCAAGTTCCGCCTGTCCCAGAGTTGTGTCATAGCATGTTTGAACATATTCATTCAAATAACTAAAACTTACCTTTTCAGGTGCATTTCCAGGAATTCAGTTTTATAACAAGTCTCCAATATGTACTGGCTTTTTAGTCCTATCACTCTAAATCATTCATTTTAATAAAGTGTGAATGGCAAAGCACATGCACACTCATTGAAAATAAAAGCAATGGAGTTAATCAAATTACTAAAACAAACAAATTCTGCTAAATTCACAGATATGATCTAAGATTATGAATATAACAACAGCCTTACCCAGTCACTCGATTACGAATAATCTTTACACTTATGACAGTTTCACCCATTGTGGCAAACGCTCTTGAGATAAAATTTTCATCCATGTAGTTTTCCAACTGAAGAATAAAGTACAAAATGAATCCAAGCATTATTTCAGTGCGCATCAGTTTAATGGAACGTACATTTGAATTGAAGCAAATGTTTTAATTTTAGATACTAGAAGAAATTGTTTGCTCAAAGGCAGCTAACTGGCAAATTGTTAGAAACATCTGAATGTTCAGAATGCAGCTAAATGCTGTAGGCCAAGTTTACCTTCCCTCGTCCTGATCCATTGTTTCAGCATTATTGTTCGAGAAAATAACTTAGCGAGGATTTGGTTAAACTGCACCAAATAATGAAGACCACTCTCCCATGAAAACACCGACCTAACATTCTCAACTGGCGATTCCCTTGGGTCATATATCTAAGTACAGGTGGATATTTTCAAGTCAGAGTCCTAGGCAGACTCTGGGAGAAAACTTAAAAGCCCTCTAAATTTTGCTCATACTTTTGAAGAGATCCATGTTGTCTATTAGAGTCATTGAGATGTGCAGCACAGAAGCAGACCCTTTGATCCAACTCGTCCATTTATCCTAGATAAATCTGGTCCCATTTACCAGCATTTGGCCCATATATCTCTAAACCCCTCCTATTCACGTACCCATCTAGATGCCTTTCAAACGTTGTAACTGTACCAACCTACACCACTTCCTCTGGCAGCTCATTCCCTACACACACCACCCTCTGTATGAAAAAGTTGCCCCTAGGTCCCTTTTAAATCTTCCCCTTCTCAAATTAAACCTATGCCCTCTAGCTTTGGACTCCCCACCCTGGCGAAAAGACCTCGTCTATTTACCCTATCCAAGAATTCTCTGAATTCTAGCATATAAGATTTACTGTAAATGACAGAAAATTAATCAGTGCCCACCTAAAGTGTTGTAACAAGCTTGTGTACTATAATACAATTTTCAAAACAGATTGTTCATTTAAAAGCCTGCCTTCCCACCAACTTGGGTCTAACAAGCTACTAGATTGAGCACAACTGGAGGTGGTGATTAAGGCAGGCCTTGCTGAAGTTTAAAAAATGTACACTTGCCAGGAAAATCAAAGTGATATCTGACACAACACTGACCTTCCAAGACAAGAAATAAGAACATATGTAGCCAAATACTGCAGTCCCTTATTCCTGCTCCACCATTCAATACAATCATGGCTGATCTTTGACCACAATTCAATTTACCACTCAATCCCCATATCCCTTAATTCTTGAGACAAAAACATCTGCCCTTCTCAGTCCTGAATAAACACAATGACTGTATGCATTGCCTTTCCAGGTAACAAATTCTAAAGATTCACAATCCTCCGAAAGAGGGAGACAATTATATGTCAGAAGGAAACTTTTCTGTGCATCACCGACAGCTGATTGATGAACATTAGATTCCTAGTCATAAACATCAGGCCATTCACTTAGAAAATGTTGATGGCAGTAACCCACACTCCAGAGAGAGACTGGGAAATATACTATGACAATTCGCACAATGTAAATGTCAGCAACAAAACATGATGTCAGATTTCTCAGAGGAAGCAAAGGAGAAATTATACAAGTTGTTTAAAAACGTAATTTGGTACAATGTATGGTAAAGATTATTTCCCTTCAAATTTTATCACTACAAATCTGGAAGCATTTAAATTTAAGTAATCAATATAGTTAGAATAAAATACCAGGTTCATTAATAATCATCATGAAAATATCAGATGCGCTTAAAAAAACTCATCCATGCCACTAATTCTCTTCAGGGGAGGAAACGTGCTGTCCAGCCCCATGTGTGACTCCAGACCATCAGAAATGCAACTGATATTTAGGTGCCCTCTGAAATATTCAATAGTTGAGATCTCACCACCACCCAGTGAAGGGCAATTGGGAAGGAAAATAAATGCTTGCCAGGTACCAACTAACTTCAAATCCCCAAAAACAACATTTTAAAAATAAAAATTGGAAATAAAGAATTGTACACGAATGGATTTGGTAAAGAATCATATTATATTGTTGAAAAAGATGATGAACAAAAAGAGACATGCTACAGAAGCTTTCAGTTTTGTAGTCATCACGGCAAATGCAAGAATGCCCGTTTTTAACAGATTATAATTTATATTAAGACGGGAAAGGGTGCAGCTTGGTAATTACACACTATAGAAATCATGGCTACTTTTCTAGTACATGGTTGCAGTTATTGACTATAAACTCGGACAATAATGTTTTTCCAGACTTCTCCAGTTCTGAAGAAGGGTCACTGAACGTTAAATCTATCTCCACTCCACAGATGCTGCCAGACATGCTGAGTTTTTCCAGCAATTTGTTTCCATTTCTGATTTCCAGGACCCGCAGTTCTTTGGTTCTTGGGCTAGCAATATCTGCTTGGTTCAGAGGACCTACGTGATCTCTGCTGCAGGAGATGAGTCACCCCCAAACCCCGGGGTTCTCCGGTCCTGACCACCCGGGCCCTCTGACTGTTCTCCTCTCTTAATCCCCCGCATCCATAACCCCTGGCAACACGGCGCCTCACACTTACATCGCCCATCCACAGACTCCGCGACATCTTTATCCCGACAGTGGGGAACTCCACCACCACCCTCCTCCCCCGGAAGAAGAATGTGAAATTAAATGATCTTTTTAAAATGATTAGACCGGCTCCAAGGCGACAAAAGTCGATACAACAAGCTGCTAACCCGCACACTCAGGCCCCCTCTGACTGCCCTCGCCTTGCGAGGCCTCGACTACGACCTCCTGTGCCTCCACATCACAGCGCCACCCGCAGGATCGGAGGATTCTCCCGTACCGCCAACACTGCGGGCTCCTGTACCTCCACGTCATAGCGGCACCCGCAGGATCGGAGGACTGTTCCGCACCACCAACACAGCGGTCTCCTGCACCTGCACATCACAGCGCCACCCGCACGATCGGGGGGAATCTTAGGTTCAGGGCAGGTGGAGAGGCGGGGATTTTGCTGGGTTGGGGTCAGGATCATAACTGGAGAGACTTGGTCCAGCGAGGGAGCTGAGGTCAGGTCCGCAGCAGAGGAGGGGGATGTCGGATGTAGAGTGGGTGAAATGGAGGGAGGTTTGAGTCCAGGGCAGAAAGGCGTCTGTTGGTTCTCATGGAGGAGTTCTTGTATCCTGGGCTAAAGAGGATTGTTGAGTCTGATGGCAGGAGCATGAGTGTCAGGTCAGGATCTTAGGGGTGTAAGAGATCAGGTGGAGGTATAGTTGAGGATGAGTGAGGTAAGTTGAAGGATAGCTTAATACTTAGTCGGGAGTTAGACTAGGTATGTAATAGTCTAACTTCTCCTGAACAACTGTTTACTTAACTTTAGCAGAGCCCTCTGAATTCTCCAGAGTAACTGGACACTTTTGGAGGGATCCAGGTGTAGAGCAACTGCCCAGCAAAATCTTCAATTTCCCTTACCGATTTCTTCAGAGACTACTAGGATGGGAATTCCATGGGATCCCCAGATGCAACTCCCATCAATGCTTCATAAATGATTATCTGCCCTTTCTTTTCTAACCGACTTGTTCAGAGATGTTAAGTAGGCACCTCTGGAGCAATTGGGACTTGAACCGGACCTCCTTGTCCATGGAATAGGGACACTATCATTGCGCCATAAGATGCCCCTTACATCAGAAGATTTGGCCTATGAAACTTACACCATTCTTTAAGGTCTAAGTAGGGTAGGTGCAGAAACAATGTTTCCATTGACTGAAATGAGAAGTAATTTCTTCACTCAAAATAGCAAACCTTTGGGATTCTCTATTTCAAAGGGCTGTGGAAACTCAGTCATTGAGCAGGTTTAAAACAGAAGCCTAGATGCTAATGATATCAAAGGATATAAGGATAGTCTGGGGAATATGGTTTCGAGGGAGATGATCAGTCTTGAACTGGAATGGCAGAGCAGGCTTGAGAAGCTGAATGGCCTACTTCTACTCTAATGTCCTTAGAACATTTGTGGCCTTTTACTCTATTGCTGAGGTATCCTGAAAGCTCATGCCCTTCAGAGTTGAATTGTTCTGTGAAGCCTGCGTATTCTGCACTTTGAAAGTGCATCTAATCAGCACTTTAGTGGTAATCCTATCTCCATTATGGAAGTTATAGTTCACTCAAAAGCTGGTTTGCAATGCAGAGTAATACCAACAGTTGGGTTCAATTCCAACACTGCGTGAGGTTACCATGTTTGAAGGAAACAGTACATTCTTGTTAAGCCAGAGCTGAAAGATTATCTGGGAACGTGGAGTAGTCAGATCAGTCGTGATCTTATTGAACATGGGAGCTGGCTGAATGGCGCTTCTGGTCTGTGTGTTTGTATATTCGGCCAGACAGCATCTGTGGAGTGTGAAACAAAGTTAACAATTCAGATTGTTGCCATAGTTTGTGCTTCCTTTATAAGTTTTGTTTAACTTTAGACATTGTGCTTAATAGTTCTATTAATTGCACCTCCTGCAAAGTGGGAGAGGGCTGCAGTTGAGCGAAGACTGGCGCTAGTATTTTTCTGCTGAAGTTGACACTGGTAGAAGCCCAAGTTTCATATCTCAGTTATTGATGAACCCTGATGTACCTTTCTAGAATTTTCCAATTTAAAAATATCAGGGATGCTGACAGGACTTGTCAGTATTGAAGAATAACTTGTAAGTAATTTGTGCCTTTAGAAGCGGAGGGTGATCGCCTTATTATAGGTTGTTTTCTTCAGCCCTTCCACCAGACTTACGGTGGACACATTCCACATCCCTGATGAGAAATCTGAAACATGCAGTGACAGCTACTGGAAGATATTACCTAAAAGCTGGGTATGAAAGCTCAGTATATCCTTGCTGTACAAATGGGTGGGAAATGATGCATATCCATGTTATGGTCAGGGGATAGTAGCATTGCATCCATATACTACAGAGAACTAGGAGCAGGAATAGCCCTCTTGGACCCTCAAGCGGTGCTTTGCCGTTAATCAAAGCCATGGCTAGTATTTTAACTCAACACCATTTTCTCACACTTTCCCTGGATATCCAGAAATACTTCGGAAATATCAAGAATATTCAGATTTCTAGAAATCCATCAACATGATAGATAAGGTGATCAACCAAGGCCTTTTCCTGAGAGTAGGTGAGTTCAAAACTACAGGATATAGTTTTAAGGGGAGAGGGGAAAGGGGAAAGATTTAAAAGGGACCCGAGATGCAATGTTTGCACGGAGATTGGTGTGAATATGGAATAAGCTGTCAGAGGAAATAGTAGAAGCAGGTACAACTAAAACATTTAGAAGACATTTGGACAGGTACATGTATAGGAAAGGTTTAAGAGGGATATGGGCCAAACACAGGCAAATGGGACTAGTTTAGTTTGCAAAAACCTGGTTGGCATGGACAAGTTGAAATGAAGAGTCTGTTTCTTTGCTGTATGACTCGATATGACTATGACTCTATCTATCTTGAACCAACTCAATGACAGACTCCGGGGCAAAGAATTCCAAAGATTAATCATCCTCTGAGTGAAAAAATTCCTCTCATCTTGTCCTAAATGACCTGACTCTTCTGAGATTGTGGGATCTGGAACTGGGTGGAGATACAATCAGGGAAATGTCCATATTGCATCTATTCTGTCAAACTGTTCAAGAATGTAACACATTTCAATAAGACCACTCCTTAAACTTCAGAGTCTAGGTTCAATATCCATAATTTCTCCTCATGGGATAATCTTGCATCCCAGTTCCACTTGTTATCAGGTTGTCTGTGAGAACTTCATGTCTGGTGTATAATTCATTACTAGCGACTCTGATCACTAATGAAAAATTGGAACCTTAAAATTCTGAGATACATTGTGAATCCTGGTTCATTAACAAATTAGTTTTTTTGTTTTAATGAGAAAAAAACCTCAAAATAAGTATCTAAATTTGCAGTATAAGTTTTACCTTGCCAATTGAGCAGCCTCAGTAGCAGAAACTTTGAAGGACCACAGGGAGTCAAGGATATTCAATGAAAGAACATATTAAAAGACCTCACCTTGACTTGTGCCAATCACATGCCTAATGGATAAATAATTTTAAACTGGATATCAAGAACAGTTTTTAAGATATCCAAACTGGACAAAGTGTAATAAAAAGTAACATGAGTAAAGATCAGTGCAGAGAAAAATCCCAAGTTCTGTGGGTGCAAGACAGAAAATAGGAGCAGGAGCAGGCCATTCAGCCCTTCAAACCTGCTTCAGCATTTAATATGACCATGGCTGATTTTAATTTCTTATTGCCACACGTACCATGATAAATTGAAAAATATTGTTTTGTGTGCTATCCAGACAAATAATACATTACATAAGTACATCAGAGTAATACAACAGAATGCAGAATTATGGTCTTACAGCTACAGAGAAGGTGCAGAGAAAGATCAACTTTAATATAAGACTGATAACAGCAGGGAAGAAGCTGTTCTTGAATTTACTGGTACATACTTTCAAAATTTTATATCTTCTGCCCAATGGAAGAGGTTATAACTAGGGTGGGAGGGATCTTTGATTACATTGGCTGCTTTCCCAAGGCAGCAGGAATTGTAGATGGAATGAATGGAAGGCTGGCTGGTTTGCATGGTGGACTGGGCTGTGTTCACAACTCTCAAGTTCTACGATCATTTTATCTGAAAAACTTGCAGACTACTTGATAAATATAACATGTTGAATTCTAACAAAGAAACCACGATTTGGTTAAAAAGAACTGAATTCTTAGATTATTTAAATAGAAAAAACTGAATGCAGAGTACGCTGTGGTTATGTCCCTTAAATTTCAAATTAAAAATATTTCATTATTAAAACTAGTTTTGTGAAATTGGCATCGGGAACACGATACCATAATTGATGTTGTCATAGCTGTAAATACTCTGGGTGGGTTTTCCAGTATAGACAGTTTCAAGAATAACTCTGTTCCATCTGCACCATATCCCAGTTCTGAAATGTATTCATGAGGGGTTGGAACAGAAACAACTGTGGTCATACAAAAGGACAATTGAAACATACTTGTATAAATAGGCTTGTTGCTGAACACGTGAGGGAACAATCTGATGATAGTATTCAAAATGCCTCCGTGACTCTCTGCACTTCTTGCATCAGCTGACTTTTTTCCCCCCACTTAAGATTTTAGCCACCATTCTTAAAAAATACCATTGTACATCACGAGAGTTTTCAGATGAAGTGTAGCCCATAACAGCAAGCACACAATAACTCAAAGCCCTTGATTTTGTGTCTTAGAATGGTAACCAAGCTCAGAATAAAATGCAGAATTATGCAAAGAACAAACGTTAATGAATTGCTAAGTGAAATCTCATACCACAAACTACCCAGTGCTACATGTTCCTTTTCCTTAAAAAGATGTATAATTAATCAGTCTTTTTAGAAATGGATCATGATCCTTTATAAATAATGTCTGATGCTACCATGGCAGTGAAAGGAAAAAAAGCAGTGCTAGAAATAGATCTCAAACCTGGAATTATAGGGCAGGTCACCAAATGGTAATATGCAAGTAAGTTGGACCCAAACTAAAGTGTTCAGTTTTATTCAATATTATGTAAATTCCAAATGCTTGTTTACATTTGAAAAAGGCATATAATTCAGTCAAGCTGAATAATTAAGACAAGCGTGTGAAGTATTCCACAAGGAAATTATTGTCTAGTCTCAATTTCATTTATAGATAATTAAATCAAATTAATGAAAGTTATTTATAGGCCCCTTTTTGCTTAGGAATTTGAAGGTAGTCATATTTTAAGTTATGAGTTTTATTTTCCTCATTGTTTATATCTTTTAGCTAAAACAACGTACATATTTGCAACTCATCATGTCAGGTCTGAAAGAGAAAACAAATTGCAATTTTACATAAAACATGACATTTATTTTCAGAACTTTAAAGTCTCCACCAATTACAAGTCTGTTGATAAACAAAAGGTAACGATTCCATGTTGTAGCTTGCACTTTCAAAGGAGAACCTATAATACTTAAAAAAAAATCCACAACCAACCACAAACTCAAAACGGTGTTTGAGATCACATAAGCTGCCATACTGATTTTGAGGACTTGAAAACATTGAAGGTGATGTAGCATGTGTATTTGCAGGTTTGTCTAAAAATAGGATTTGGTCATAAAAATACAAAAGCAAGCAGAGTAACAATACAGACAAAAGCTATACTAAAGCAATGTGCACTTTTGGTTTTATCTTGTATCCTCATTTCCTTTCAGTCATCTTTCATAGGATTCACATCTAAATGCACTGGCTCATTTTTGCTGCAGTTAATCCAGACTTGCAACCTTTGGGCAACATGAAGGTTGACCCTAGCTAGTGCATTCTGCACCATTTTATTTCACTCATTCAGAATCTCAAAACTAACACTATAGGTGTTTCATACTTAGTTTGCAAAAAATCATGGGTTGATCCTTAAATACTTTATGAATCACAAGCACTGGATTGAACAGGTGAAAAAAGCAGGGAAAACATGCCTTTCAGATATTTTTGCCTCCCACAAGAGAGGCTTATTTCTAATCTTTTGCATCTTGGCTGTTGAATTTTCTTTACATCACTATTAATTTCATTAACTTGTACACTATGGGCTTTTGCAGAGATTTCAGGTAAAAGAACTGCAGATAGTGTACGTTATCCTCATGTATTTTTAAGCTGGTTTAGCCAACTGTAGAAAAATCAAGCACAGTGCAGTGCTCCAGCAGGTTCTACTAAGTCCAGTGAATTGTCCAGAAAACCATCAGGGGAAGTCAAGTAATCTGGGATGGGGGGGTGGTAGGTGTGAACAATAGTATTAAAATATAACACCAACAGAATGTAGAAATTCATACCTTTACAAATTTATTGGTATTTTGGATAAAGGACTTCTTTGAGTAACTTTGCACTTTTTGAAAAATGTGTCTCAAAAATGCAGGACTATAATGTTAACAAAAAATTACCTGGAAATTTCAAGTAGAATTGATTGTTCCAACAATATAGTCCCCAAAAAATAAATATTGGACTTGAGGGGGACAACTCATCTTGTACCTGTGTCAAACAGCAAGTTTCAATGTCTTTCCTACAATTTGTCAAGTCGTCTGTATTTCAAAACTTCTGCAGCGACAAGGCACATCTCAAAAGTCCATTCTTCAGAAAAACAAGATGCAAACTCCGTGCTGGCTAGTGATAGACTTTTTAGCAACCTGATGTAAATCACTAGAATGTATTACCAACTGGGGTGAATTGACTTATGGGCTCTATGGAGACGAATTTCAAACAGTTTGAGCATGACATGATTAATCATAATGGAAAACTGAAGCTTAAAGGATTGGTAATGCACAGAATCAGCAGCATGGAAGGGTTCCACCAGAAATATTAACCTGCCTTATCATAAAGTTATGCTGACTGACCTGTTTTGTATTTCTAGCTTTGAAGTTGTAAGTTTATAGTTCTATTGCAATTTTTATTTTAACTATAGTTATTAACGTGCTGATAGAGGTGGTCAGATTTTAAGGTTAATACCAAAATTATTGACATTACTATTTTAAAAAAGGAACCAAATATTTGATTCAATAATCTATTTTTCTTACCCTAAATCTTTTAGAAAGGCTGACATTATAATGCACAAGTTGACTACTTTGCAGTTTTATATTAGAACAACCCTAAAATGATGCAAAAATTTGCTAAGAACTTACACAATTTTGATGATGATCTTTCAAAGGCCCAATGCATTTACAGCTAATTATTCAATTCAGAACTCGAGACATAGGAAACAACAATTAATGGACTGAAAGCTGCTGTAAAAACCGACATGAAATAAATGCCCAGATAATGTTTCCGGTTAACCGCTTGCCAGAACACCAGCTCCCCTATGCTTTTGGAATAGTAAAATGGGGTTTTTCCATACACACTTGAGAAAAACATGGTTTAATATTCCATCATAACGATTGTACTTTTAATGGTATAGCATTCCCCACAGAACATCAGCCTAGATAATGACCTCTAGCTAGTATGTACTTCAGACCTCCGACCATTTGATCTGTATTTGTATTTCATACAAATTGATTTTAAAATCAATGGAAAAAAACAAGCAATACATCCTCAGTCACACACAAAACACCAAAAACTGAACTTTATCCTCAGGTTAATTCATCATCCCTCAACACAACAAGGCACACTGGCGATAGCCGAAAGGTATTTAAAAAGCTGCAGTTTGAATGTAATGACAGACCTTTTAGCACACACCAATGCAGGTAATGTCTGTAGGACTTTTGTCTTTAAACATTTGAGTGGTTTTAATTTTGCACCCAACTTCCATAATAAAGACAAATATGTTCATAATGGCTTCATTTCACAAGAGTAAAGTTAAAAAATAAAGCTTCAAAGAAAATTACTTGACTTAACAATGGATTTTTCTCCAAAGTAATTTGGAAAATGACGTTGAGAAAATTGGTGGCTACAAAATAATGTAACCAACCAGTTTTATTGCATATCAGAGTCATGCAATGATCAAAACTTGCCAAACTGTACTTGTGGAAACCAATTAAAGATTATTCACTAACTCTGAAGTAAATGGAAAAAAAAGGAAAGTAATTTGACTTGCCACAACTTTTTTTTTTTTTTTTACACTTACCACATGCAAGTGGAATACGCTAAGTGCCGCAACTTTCCTTTACAAAATCCTGGGAGCGTGAAAATTACAGTTTCATGGTGTGTCTAAGCAGTAATAAATGACTTGCTTCAATTATTAACAGTGCACAGGTAACTTCAGTGCTCTGCTTTCCTTACTCACCTAAAAAGCCCAATATAAAAACGTAGAGCCCCCTCATGTATAATTCTACTCACTGAAACAAAGCACACGTGGCAGAAAAATAGTTTGTGATTTTAGTCCAACAACTGGCAATGCTGTACGTAATTTACACTGAAATACAGGTTCAGGTAAAAAGCAGTAACAGTAAATGTTGAAAGGCTGTGAATCTATTACACAACTGTACAAACATCTGTACAAAGCTCATATAAATTTTAGGCATATTAACAGAATTAAAAGAAAGCCCCTCTCGGTCCTCAAATCCTAGGTGACTTTATTTTTTTGAAAAAAACAAACAGATGATCAAATAAGCAACGATGGAGTAGGCTTCTTGCCAGGCCAGGCCTCCTTAGCATATTTCTTTTTCTTCGGCTCATTAATGGATTCTGCATTGAACACGCCAGTGTTGGGAACAGGGTTTATAGTCACAGTTGCTGGTACAACTGCTGGTGCCAAGTCCACTTCTGGAGCTGGATTTGGGAATGGCATAGGAAGTCCTCCTAGCATTGCAGTTCCCATTGTATTACCATGTAGCTGAGAAGAAGAATCACCACTAGTTGGGGGGAGGCCACCATATAAACTAGCGTTGAATGGGAAATTCTGCATACGCCTAGCAACTCCATCTTCCAGACCTAGTGAACTGGGACTCTCGGTCTTCTTTTTCTGAAATTTTTCCCAAAAAAAAAGATTACATTTTGGAAACAATACTTATTGTGTTCAACTCAGGGTTTTCTTATCCAAAAGGGAGGAAAGCATTTAAGGTAAAATAACATTCGTGTGCTGGTAAAGTGTTTAAAATAGCCATAACACACAGGCTGCTACTTAAAGAACCAACAGTCTTGTACCAGTAATGTTTAGCATGTCAAGAAACTACTGTTACGTAAAAACCACTATCCAGTGTATGTGCCTCCAACCCAAATTAATCCTGCATTGTTAGTTTCACAAGCCTAGTAATGGTTGCTACATAATAAATCATTAAAAAGACAGCTGAAATGACATAGAAGTTAGATTTGTTGAAAAAAGGTCTCATATTCTGCTGATAAACACAATGTTAAATTCTAACACTGTGGTCAATTCTAACATTGTTTGGAAGTGAGGTAGCTCAACCTGAAGCAAGGATGCTAGATTTGAATAAGGGAAATTATGAATTAGGCACAAGTTAGCTGAGCTGGACTGGGAAAATATATTAAAAGGCATGACTGTACACAGGCAATGGACAATATTTCAGAGAAAACTGTTACATGGCTTTTGGCAACTACACATTCCTTGAAGACGCAAAACCTCAAAAAAAACACGTCAGTCAACCTTGGCAGACGAAGGAAGTTAAGGATTGTACAAGATTTTAAAACAAAAAGCTTAGAGTTGCCCCAGATAGTAATAAATCTGAGGAATGGGAAGTATTTAAGAATACAAAGGAGGTACAAGAAAATGAAAAATGAAAGGAAGAATATGAATGCAAGTTACTTAAAAACAAAAAATTGGACCATAGGTTTTGAAAAGGTACATAAAAAAGGAAACTTTTGGCTAAGATGTACATGGGTCAGGAGAATTGGGAATGGAGAAATGGCAGAGTAGCTAAATGACCACTGTGTTTGTTTTCACTAAGGAAGATGCAGGGAACCCCCCACAGTTAGAGATCCAAGTGACTGGGAAGGGTGAGGAGATGAAAAACATTAATAAAAGGAGGTTGTACTGGAGAAAACAATGGGATTGAAAATAGATAAGTGACTGGCACTCTGCAGTCTACATCCTGGACTGCTGAAGTTGGTGGCTGTAGAGACTGTCAATGCATCGACTATCATCTTCCAAATATTCTGAGATAACAAGGTGTAGAGCTGGATGAACACAGCAGACCAAGCAGCATCAGAGGAGCAGGAAAGCTGATGTTTTGGGTCGAGACCCTTCTTCTGATGCTGCTTGGTCTGCTGTGTTCATCCAGCTCTACAACGTGTTATCTCAGATTCTCCAGCATCGGCAGTTCCTACTATCTCTTCCAAATATTCTGGAAGGATTCCTGCAACTGAAAGCTTGCACATGTCACACCACTGTTTAAGACAGGAGCAAGGGTTTAAAAAAGTAACTACAGACCAGTTAGCCTTACATCAGTTGTAGGGGAAATGCTCAAATCTGTCTTAATGGACATGGTAAATGGCCACCATAAAAATGATCCGAGTGGGTGCAGTCAGCATGGATATGCAAATTGAACAAACTTGAGTTTTTTTTTGAGGATGTTACTGAAAATTATCAAGAAGAATCAATCAATGCACAATATTTGGATTTTCATAACGCTTTTGATAAGGTCCCCATGAGGTTAATTAGCAAAATTAAAGCACAAAGTACAGGAGATTAAGTACTAGCGTGGGTTAAGGATTTGTTAACAGTCAGAAAACAATAGGGCAAAATGACTAATTCTCACATTGACAGACTTCAACATACATTACAAGGATCAAGACTGTTCACGACATGTATCAATAATCTGCATGTGGGAACCAAATAAGTTTTTGAAATATGCAGATGATAAAAAGCCAAGCAGGAATGTGCATTGTGAAAATAATGTAAAATGCTTTCAGGAGGATTTGGACAGGATTAGTGATGGGCAAGAACATGGCAGATGGAATATGATATGGAAAAATGAGACGTTACCCACTTTAATGGGAAGAACAAATATGTGGAGCATATCCTAAACAATGAGGTTGGAAAGTGTAGGTGTGCAAACGTACTATTGCATACCACTGTCATGAAGCTCAACATGCAGGTTCAGCAAGCTATTAGGGAGGCTAATGGAAAATTCATCTTTATTGCAAGAGGAACTGAGCACAGGAATAGTGAAGTCTTGTTCCAACTGTATAAGAGCTTGGTTTGACCGCACCTGGAGTACTGTGCGCCTTTTTGGTCTCCTTATCTCAGGAAAGACAGAATTGTCTTGGAGGGAGTGCAACAAGGTCCTCACCAGTTTCTGGGATGGTGGGACTGTCCTATGAAGCAGCATTGGACAAACTGGGCCTGTAATCTTTAGAATTAATGAAAGGGGATTTCATTGAAATTTACAAATTATTTAAAAAGGGGCATACAGTATAGATGCAGGTGAGATGTTTCCCCTAGATGGAGAGGCTGGAACCAAAAGGCAAAATTTAAAAATAAGGGGGATGTCTTTTAGGACAGAAGAAAATACATTTTATTCAGAGGGAGGTGAATCTTTGGAACGGTCTATCCTAAGAGGGTTGTGGAAGCTCAGTCTTGGAGTGTATTTAAAGCACAGGTTGATAAATTTTTGATCAATGGTGTAAAAGGAATTAAAAAATGTTTGATCAGTCATAATCATATTAAAACAGTAGAGCAGTCTTGACGGGCACCTGTTCCTACATTCCTAAGCAGGATATGCTAACTTGCCTGGACTGTGATCCAAACCAACAAGCTAACTTAAACTCAAAACATACCACTGCCTATAATATACAATAAAAACTAATGGCTTTGCTTACCTTGAGTGGCACCACTGCTGTTTGAACCATATTTCTGAAGCGACCCACTGAAGGATCAACATCCTCTGAAAAGGGAAGAAGCAAATTAAGGCACTGCATCAGTTGAAGGTTACAACAAGAAAATAAGATTGCACTTACAGAGGATATTTCAGAGTACAGGCCATCCAAAATGACACTTCACAGACAACTAGTTATTTTCCAAGTGTAGGAAATACATTTTATTTTGTGGGAAAACATGGTTGGCAATTTTTCTTGTAAACACACAATGGGGATGACTGATTTATGTAGTTTGTCGTGGTGGTTTCTACAGGACAAATGTTGGTCAAAATTGAAGAACACTGATCATCTTTATGTAGCATCATGGGAATTTTTACATCCACTTGAACAAACAGGTATGATCTCAGTTTAAGATATTGCACCAAAAAGGAAACAGGAATCACCAATGCTACAGTTCATTGGGGCTCTACTGAGATGCAGTACCATAGAAGATGCACTGGGTCCTTGGAATTGGGCTTAAATTCAATGTCCTGAGGCAAAGGCAAAAGTATCACAATTAATCCAAATTATGATTCTTATTTAGAACATGATTACTTAGCAATGCTGCATTCTTTGCACATATGTCCCCACGTGTCACTTCAGTAAAGGTACATTATTATTGTCAGATAATGTGTTGTTCAAGCAAGTATATAATTATGCACAAACTGTGGATGCTGGAAATCTGAAACAAACAAATTTCTGGAGAAACTCAGCAGGTCTGGCAGCACCTATGGAGAGAAAACACAACGTTTTGGGTCCAGTGACCTTCTTCAGAACTGGAGTTAACACTTAACATTCGTGCAACTTGAGGAATACAAGAGAAAAATAGCAACATACAACACAATGGCATTTGAACATCGAAACTGATATCCTTTAGAAACATTACAAATAGGAGAAGTAGGCCATTCAGTCCTTCAAGTCTTCTCTGGCATTTAACGTGATCATGGCTGATCATTCAACTAAGTATCTTGCTCCCGCTTTCTCCCTTGATTCCTTAAGCCTCAAGAACGAGGTCTAACTCATTCTTGAGAACATTCAATGTTCCGGCCTCAACTGCTCTCTGTGGTGGAGAATTCCACAGGATTCCTACTTATTGAAGAAATTTCTTCTCATCTCAGTCCTAAGCATCCTACATCTGTGATCCCTGGATTCCCTGGTCATCAGGAACTTCCTTCTTGGGATTTGCCCTGCCTAGTCCTGTTAGAATTTTACAGGTTTCAATGAGACACGCGCCCCCCCCTCCCCATCATTCTTCTAATCTCCAGTGAATATAGTTCTAACCAATCCAGTTTCTCCTCAAACATCAGTCCTGCCTTCCCACGAATCAGGTAAACACGTGCTGCATTCACTCCATAGCCAGTGCATTGTTCCTCAGATAGAGACCAAAACTGCATGCCGTACTCACCAAGAACCTGTACATCTTCAAGACATCACTGCTCCTGTATTTGAAACCTCTTGATATCAGGGCCAATGTACCAATTGCCCTCTTCACTGCCCACTGCATCTGCATTCTTATTTTTGGCAAGTGGTATACAAGGATGCACAGGTTTTGTTAAACCTCCCCCTTTCCCAATCTATCACTATTCAGATAAAGTAAGCCACATCCACTGGCTCCCCCTCATCAACTCTACTAGCTATAGCCTCAAAGATTCCAGTAACTTTGCCAAGAATGATCTCCCTTTCATAAATCCATGCTGACTGCCCAACCTGACTCTGTTTTCCACGTGCTCTGCTGTTAAATCTTTAATTACGAACTCTAGCATTTCCCCCACTAGCAAAGTCAGGCTAACTGTCTGTAATTAACCATTTTCTCTATGTCTGTTTTTAAATTGTGGGGTTACACTAGCTAACCCTCGAATCCGTAGAAACTACTCCAGAATCCAATGAATCTCGAAAGATGATCACCAACTTTCCACTATTTCTAGGGCCACATCTTTGAGAACTCTAGGATACAGATTATCAGGCCCTAGAGATTTATCAGTCTTTAATCCCATCAATATCCCAAAACCATTGCCCACCAGTATGGATTTCCTTCAGTTCCTCCCTCTCACTTAACCCAACAGTTTTGGTTGTGATGTTTGTGTCCTCCTCTGGAGGGGGCAGAATCGTAGTATGACCTTAATTGATTTGCCATCTTTTTGTTTCCCATTATAATTCCCCTAGTTTCTTACAATTTCTGACTGTAGGGGACCTACATTTGTCTTCACTAATTTTATTTCTCTTCACATACTTTTGGATGCCTCAATCAGTTTTTATATTCCCAACAAGCTTACTCTCAGATAACAAGCTTGGGGCTGGATGAACACAGCAGGCCAAGCAGCATCATAGGAGCAGGAAAACTTGACGTTTCGGGCCTAGACCCTTCATCAGAAATGGGGGAGGGGAAGAGGGTTCTGAAATAAATAGGGAGAGAGGGGGAGGGGGATAGAGGAT
>JAHRHZ010000026.1:4314893-4360385 GCA_024137785.1 Ginglymostoma cirratum | reverse complement strand
GGGGGGGGAAGAGGAGGTGAGGAAGAGAAGGTTGGGGGGGGGGAAGAGGAGGTGAGGAAGAGAAGGTTGGGGGGGGGGAAGAGAAGGTGGGGACACGGGGGTTAAAGTGGGTGGGAAGAGTGGGAGGAGTGGTCTCGCCGCTGCAGCGCAGCCACACACCGCGGCCTAGTGAGTCAGGCTGCAGCTTCCGACACAAAGCGCAGCCGCGGGAGAAGCTGCCTATCTGCAATCGAAAGGTTGCGAAGTGTTCCTCGTCCCGGGTAGAGCGGGGCAGCATAGCTGTATACACTCACCATGTCGGACAGTCAAAGACGGGCTTCAGCTGAATCGGCTGCATTTGAATCACATCGAGACAAGGCCGCACCGAATTCTGGGTAACTGAGAGTGGGCGGGGTTTCCCAAAGCCCACTGCGCATGCTAACAAACCCACCGCCGCGTACCCTGGGAAATGTAGTCCACCAGCTGCCGCCATTGGATTTGTCGTGTTCTGAACTATAAATCCCACTTGCCTTTGCGAACAGAACTTGAGAGAGGGAAAACATGGACAAATGGACCACTGGGCACTGGGCACTGGGCACTGTTTACAGGTATCAGACAGAATGTTGGAGCTGTTGGTCTTATGTTGACTATATTGGTAAATCATTCTTCTCTGGAATTTAGAAGAAAAAGAGGAAATCCTATTGGGATGAATAAGATACTAGAGAGGATTGATAAATTAAGTGTGGAGAGGATGTCCCCCCATTTTGGGAGCAATCTAGAATGAGAGATTTAGGCTAAAGGGTATCAAATTGAGGAGAAATTACCCCTCTCAAAGGATTCAGAAACTAAAATTCATTACCAGAGATCATGGTGGATGCCAAGACGTTGAGTAAATTTAAGGGGAAGATAAACAGATTTTTAACTAATTACAAGGTGAAGGGTTTGGGGAGCAGGCAGGAACGTGGAGTTGAGGGTGAAATAAGATCAGTCTTGATCGTATTAAATAGCAGAGCAGGTTCAAGGGGCTGAATTGCCTACACCGACGGTTCTTATGTTCACAAGCCACAATGTTCCCCTTTCCGAATAGGCCTTTTGTTGCTAATTTGTTGTTAATACATCGCATGGAATGCAATGGCTCAAGAGGGTGGCTTATCACCATCTTCTTGAGGGCATTATCCCAGGGAAGCCTTGAAATTGGAGGTCCACAGGAGGTCACAATTTCAGGCACATAGGAATGTGAGAGAATATAAGATGAACTGCAATAGTGTTTAGTCATTGTTACTTTTCGTTTGTATGCAGTGTGAAAGTCTTAAAACTTTAAATCTTGTATGATTCTTTCAGGCGTTCACGCTTAAAATAAAAAAGTTTTCAGTCTCTCTTAGGATCTCAACGAGATGGACTCAATGGACTTCTTGAAAATAAAAACCATTTAGAAAGTAATATAAGTCGCTACAGACCTGCCTGACCATAGGATGGCTCACATTAGGGAGAGATGACTGGTGGTGGCTTAACCTGAGGGTCACCACATCTTAGGCGAGGGGAGAGGCTGAGAAGGTGATTCTTTCATGGTAACCTCAGCTGGTGAAGGAATTAAACCCACTGTGTTGGTATCATTCTGCATGGCAAACCAGCCGTCCAGCCAACTAAGCTAACTGACCAAAGGTAAGGCAGAGGATAGGCATATCTGCAAAACTGCAGGTAGCTAGTTTAGAAAAAAGCTTTACTCACAGATGGATTTCTCTGCATTCATTCCAATGGTGTTAATTCCTATTTGTGACATTTCTATTACCCTTAATGACTTTGCCAACTAAGACTGCCAATTAGTCCCTATTAGTGCCAATTTATAAGCATGCTGACAGCTATGCGGTCAGCACCCACTTAGAATTGGGTGAAACTGACAAGACATATTGCAATTCAAGTTCTTGCAGTTGGCCAAGAAAGAGAATACCTGACCTGGTGGGACTGGGTTCAAACATAATCCTGAGTTAAATTGTCAATGTTCTGCGCCAGTCCCTTGCTGTAAACTTTTTCCTTAATAAAACAAATTTAACTTTGGCAGGAATTGAAACAGATATGTAAACTTAACCTGAGGGGAATGGAAACAAGGAGTCTGAAATAAGATACATTTTACTCTGGTGAGACATTAGCAGTCTGACTCATTAGACACACTTTTATTTTGTCACTAAAATTAGTGAGCAGTGGAAAATGTAGAAACGAGGTTATGTATTTAGAATTGAGAATTTGAAGAAAATGTGCTGAATGTGATCCCAAAGTAATTCAGCATTCGTTCAGATTTAGTTAATTTATGGATGTATTGGAATGACATTTTTGGCTGCAGTGATCCTGGGCTGGAAGGGAATAAAATGGCAGTGTGGAGTTCTTATCCTGATTCTTAAGCAAGGATTTAAAATCATTGAACAACAAAACAAAGAAGGGGCCTATGTGGCTCTTCAGTACAATCATCCAAATAACACCACACCCCTGTGCCTGAAATCATTTTCATTGAAATATTTACCCCCTTCTCTTTTGAAAGTTTTATTGAATCTGCTTTCCACCATCCTTTCCAGCAATACTTTCCACATCACAATATCTCGCTGCATGAAAATAAATGTTTCCTCATGCCACCACTGGATCATTTGCCAGTCCCCTTAATCTTGTGTCCTTTGGTTATTGACCCTTATATTGCTGAAAACAATTTGTTTTCATTTGCACTGTCAACATCATGATTTTGACATTTCCATCAAATCTAAATCTTCCTGAAGATACATATTTGGACATTGGAGTAAAATAACACTGGACTTAGCAGTGATACCTTGTGTAGTCAAATGGGCTGCAGATGCACATGGAAACTTGGGCAAAGGCCTGAAGAATTGAAACAGCAATGGTCTTTTTAGGAGGCTGGGGAAACTCTACAGAAATTAGTGATGCATGAATTATAAAAGAAAACCTACCCTCCAAGTTCAGCGGGTAATAGGGAAAGCAAACAGAATGTTGACCTTTATTTAAAGGGAATGGAGTATAAAAATAGGAAGCAAACACAGGGAACGTTGGAGAAACTCAGCAGGTCTTGCAGCACCTGTGGAGAGAGAAACAGAGTTAATGTTTCAAGTCAGTATGATTCTTTGAAGAGTTAACATAAATGTTTTTCCGCCTTAAATGCTGCCAGACCTGCTGAGCTTCTCCAGTATTCTCTGTGGTTGTTTCAGATTTCCAACACCTGCAGTATTTTGCTGTTAGAAAAATGGGGAGCTCTTGCTGAAACAATATAAGGCACTGGTCAGATCACTGCTGGAATACTGTGAAGCAATTTTGATTCCCTTACCTAAGGAGATTTCCCCTGGATTGGATGCAGTCCTCAGCAGGTTCACTGAGTCAATCCTGGGTATGGAGACATTTTCTCATGAGGAGAGATTGAGTATGTTGGGCTTACACTTGTTGGAATTCAGAAGAATGGGAGGAGAACTTATTGAAATGTGCAAGATTCTTGTGGAACTTGACAGAGTAGGTGTAGAGAGATTGTTTCCCCTTGTGGATGAATCTGGGACCAGAAGGCATAATCAGTAAGGGATTACCCATTGAGACAGATAAGGAATAAAAAGTTTTTGCTCTGAGGGTAATGAATTCTTTAGTGGAATTCTTTACAGTAGAGAGCTGTTGAGTCTTAAATATGTAGAAGGCATGAAGAATTTAATAAAGATGGATCTACTTTTTGAATTTACAATTAGCTAGCTCTGTGTAGATTTGGTAAAGGATAAAGGATATACATAACCCAGGAAGGTCAGTCACATCTTGCATAAGAGGCTTCTCTATGTCATCAAAGCAAATGGTATTAGTTCTAATACTAAGCTGGATTGAAAACTGGCTAGATGCCTTGAGGCAGGAAGTAATTGTAAATGGATTCAAATCTGTTTGGAGACACCTGTGCTAAAGGGATCAGTCTTTGGACTGTTCTACTATTTTAGTTTTGATCAAGATGTAGGTGTTGGTGTATAGTCTACAAGTTTTCAGAAAATTCCAAGTATTGTGTGAGCGTTTGGTCTGTAGGTGTGGCTCAACTGTTTCAGGTTGATGTTGATGAGTCAGGAGACGGGCATATGACTTCTAAATGATAATGAACTTAGAAAAGTGCAGTGCAGTGCATGTGGGCAGGATGAATGCTGAATATAGATTCACCATTCAAGGAAAGGAATTAAAGCAGGTTGAGAAAGAAAGAGCCCTGGATATTGAATTGTGACAGCTCCCTAATTCAAACAGCCATCATCCTCAAAGTGGGACTGACTATAGATGCCAAGAAAACTAAAATATGATTGGAAACCAAAAACAACCGATTGACGTTTATGCCAATCAAAACAAAGTTGACATTGTAGAGGACTTCACTTATCTGGACATTTCCATTAATATCCAGGGAGCTATAGACAAAGAGCTCAATGTGAGAAAAGCAAAAGCAACTTTTAACCAACTGGAAACACTCCATAACAGTAAAATACTTACCATGAAAACAAAGCTCCGGTTCTGCAATGCACTCTTCACTCTCCAAGTGGTTGTTAGACCTGGAACCTGAAAACCTGCTAATGAAGAAAGCAGCTCACCTTTGATGAGGGATTTGTTCGAAGAATTCTAGCCATGCATTGGTGGGATGCTATATCCAACACTGAAGTAAGGGAATGCTTAGAGCAGCCTCCAGTTTCATTCATCATCTGCAAAACATGGCTCAGCTGGCTTGGCCATGTCACCTGACTTCTGTAATTGTAGCTTGTCCATGAAGTCATGCAGTGCGTCCTTATAGGACATAAAAGAAGGTGGTCACCCAAGATTAACTGGCAGGAGACTGTTAGTGGAAGTATATAGCTAGTCAACAGATGTTGGAGTGATGCAAGAATGTTGGCTACAGCTGGGAGACAATGGCGTGCTTTGTCTGCCTTGTGTGTCTCTAGATGTGGAAGTTACGAAGTCTAAGTAAGAGGACGGTGGGGGCACTATTACATTATTTAAGGCTACATTGAGATTAGATACAAGGGGTTGGCTCATCTCTCAGAGGTGATTCCTTCTGCTTTGGTGGAGATCACTTTGAGCATATAATTGATGCTGAAAGGAATTCAGCGCAGGATTGATCTTGTGGAATAGCTGTGTTCACTTGAGGAGATCAGAGAAGAAATTCCCAGGTTAATGTTTCCCCAATTCAGAATGCATTTTTAAGCTTCTTTGTGGCAGCATGGATATGAGCTGGATGCTGAATTTATATATTGGACAGGCCATCTGGGCCAGAGGTTGTCTGTTATTTATTATATGCTCGTGAGTGTGAAAATAAAGTAACCTATCAGGTTGTGTCTGTGTTGCTACCCTTCTATCTCCAACCTACTCTCTCCGTTTCTTGGTTTCGTTGCAGCATTTGATTTTTTTTTTAACTTACCTCCAACAAAAGTTACCCTTTTACCAATGCCATTTTTAAAGGTATGTAATGTATATTATTTTGGTTCAGTGTTAGCCTACTCAGCAAAGTCTAAGGCAGAGGTTCAAACCCCATTCCAAGCAGTACTGAGGATGTGCAGTGTTGTTCTTGGTGTTGTTTTTGAATAAAATATTAAACTGAGGTCTAATCTGTTTGTTTGGATGACATTAAAGACTCCATGACATTAATGGCCAAATCGTTCTTCAACAAGCACCATTAATTGGATAACCCAAAGTCAACACATTGTTGATTGGCCCCTTACAGTGCACACACTAGTAATCCAGTTTGTTTTTAAAATATTATGTTGTGAAATGTTTTGGAAATTTTGGGTGGCATGAATTGGACTATGCAAATGTAATCTTAGTTCTTTTAAGATGAACTTTTTTTTACGGAGTCCACTTTACAGCTTTTGGTGTGAGGGAAGCAAAAGTAAACACATTTTAACAACTTGTTCATCAGTGCTGCATATTTGCAATTTTTCCAGGGGCCAACTCAAAATTGGCCTTGGCAAAATATTTTGGGAGTAGGTTTTCTAACTTTTTTTGATGACTTACATCTTGATTAACATCACAACTATTTTTCAGGGATGGTTACATTCAATGTGTAAATCCAATGACTGCCAATATCTTAATTTATTTGTTCTGTCTATTACTGACAAATCTAGACAAAGGACTCACATTGTAATGCTAGACACCGATATACTTGGGTAAATTGAACCATAGTTAAGTAAAACAAAGTTTGAGTCTCCAAAGGTTGTGGAAAGTAAAAGGGCAAGAAAGGTAACTGTTTGATAGTTAGTTAGTGTTTCCATTTTGTTATGTATTTGTCCTTTATTTGGAAATGTGAAAGTGGGTTATGATAATATGAAGAATAGAATTACATAAAATGTAAAAGCAGAAACAGGCCATTCAGTCTTCCTGGTTCGTGCTGGTATTTATGGTCCACATCCCTCCCTTCAGATCAGATTATCAGTATACCCTTCAATATCCTTTCTCTCTCATGCACTTATTTAGCTTCTTCTTGAATGTAAGTAAGCTGCTCGCCTCAGTTACTTGTGATGGTGAATTATACATTCTAATCACTGTACGTGAAGAGAAGTTTCTCCTGAATTATCATTGGATTTATTAATTACTGACTTGTATTTGTTACCATCATTTGCATTGTGACAATGGATACATCAGTAATGCTTCAACTTTAGTAACCACTTATAGTGTTGAGAGCTTTCAACTCAGGTGGAAACTAGTTGGATGTTGTGCTTTGACCTTAGCTTCTTTCAAGTCCAGTCAGTCGACTGAGTTCTCAAAAATGAAAAACTTAGGTAAAAAGTCAAGAACGTGTAATTGGATGGACAAGACAGTGTACTGGATATGTTTAAAAACTTGACGAGTTTTAGTCTCAGCATTTACACTTGTTAATAAATGGAAATTCAAAATAAAAATGGCAATGATTGTTCAGAGAGCTCACATCTGCTGTTCTAACCTGGCCTGGTGTATCTGTGCAGCTGAAAAAGGCAATAGACTACCACCTTTTCAGAGCAACTAGGAATGGACGGTAAATGTTGACCTTATATTCCAAGAAGGATGTATCCTCAAATTAATAATTTCTTGAAGAAAGGACATCACCAAAGTGGAAATGATGAGAAAGATCAAGATGATTAAATTGAGACTTGACTTGGAGAGCAGCTTGAGGGGAGGCATGGAGTAAAAGAAACCTTTAGAACACAACATCCACATGGGACTTAGTTATGTCTGTTATCCAGGAGAGGTGGTAATAGTATGGACTAACTAAGATGTGGAACTTCTGAGACCAAAACATATTGTGCAAGTGAAGCATATAGGACTATTTGCTGGAAACCTTTACATTGAGAGCTTGATTGCATGGTTAGCTAGTTCTGTTGAGTTTTATTTTTCAGTGATGGTTTTTCTTTCTTAAAAAGCTCAATTTGTATTTGGAAAGAAAGCAGTTTCATTAAAAATGATTCTTTTGCCAAGTCCCATCTTCCAGTAGGGTGACTTACCATTTCAATGAACCCATCATTGTCAGTGGAATAGAGATTTTCAAGTGAGTATCTGTCAGTAGTGGTTGTTAGAATTCAGTTCGATCTTGTGATTTTTGCTTGTCTGATTTTGTTCCCACTCTTTTTCATTCATCCTGTTCTGAACATACCAAAAGCGGTGTTTGTGATGTAGTTTGATCAGTGTGTGGTTATGATTTCACAACTGCTGTGAGTTGTCATCAATTCTCATTCAAAGTTTCAGAGTGAACCAAAATATTCTAAGGAATTAAGTCACAAAACCCAACAATCTGGCCAAAGAAGACATTTGGTATGTTAAAAAAAAAGAAATATTGTCCAGAACCTGAAATGTTTTTAGGCCAATTTATTTGTTTGGTTCATTGCCTGACATAAACTAGGTTTCGCCAAGATGACAAAACAGAACACGCATAAAATCTTTGAAAAATGTATGATACCTTTTCTCTTAAATATACTTTCATAAATATCCAGATTTTTAAAAAAAGACACATAAGACACTTTTGCTTGGTTTTGTTTAACAAGTTAATTTCTTCTAACTGTTCATCTTGCATTATATCAGCTTAGATTTTCTGACTAATTCCAATAGGTTGTACCCACATTTCATGGGTATTTTGTCTTTCAGCCAATTTCAATAAAATTGTTCTATTATTAAGCTGTTACGTTTTCTTAGAAGTGGACAAGATACATAGTTTGAGAATTAAATATGATCTGGGATATGATCAATGCTGGTAACAAGTAAATTACAATATAAATACAAATTACATTTCAGTTTTACATTTGGTGATTTTCTTCAATATACAAAACATATACTGCAGAAAATATTAAAAGTTTCTGGCATATTTCACAGTGCTTTGTCCAATTGGGAACAGCTGCACTTAACATTATAGGGTTCCTGTACTAGGAGAAGGTTAACTAGATTAGACGCTTTAAAATAAATGAAAGCATTTTTAGTAGTTCAAATGCTTTTGTCTGTTAAATAAGCATGTTTTCAGTATTTTACAATAGAATACTAAGAGATGATGTTAAGCGTCAGGAAAAAAATGCTCCAGGATTTATTAGACAAGAAGTCTGTTCTCAAGAGCTGCCAGTTTTTTTGTAAAGGCACCTAGTATAAAAATTGTTAAGGACAATATTGCATGAGTGAAAACATTAACCTGCAGTTTTTTGTACAAAAATGTTCTAATATTTTCAACTTTTATTAAATTCATAACTACATTATGAATTTTACATGTGCACACATAAATTTACCATAAATGCTAGAGACACAGATAAGGTAGATGGCCAACAGTTTTTCGCCACGGTAGGGGAGTCTAAAACTAGAGGGCATAGGTTTAAGGTGAGAGGGGAGAGATACAAAAGGGTCCAGGGGGCAATTATTTTTCACATAGAGGGTGGTGAGTGTCTGAAACGGGTGCCAGAGGTAGTGGTGGAAACAAGTATAATTTTGTAATTTAAGAAACATTTGGACAGGTGCATGGATGGGATAGGCATGGAGGGATATGGACCAAATGCAGGTGAATGGGACTAAATTAATTATGAAAACTGGGTGACATGGACAAGTCAGGCCAAAGGGTCTGTTTCCATGCTGTAAACCTCCATGACTCTAATAGAGCTGTACGAGCAGTAAATTCTCATGATGGGCGATGGTCTTTGTCTGTCAATTGTGTGGCTTGAATGTTACTTGCAACTAATTAGCTCAAGCCTGAATGTCGTCCTGTCTTGCTTCATTTGGGCAGAGATTCGTTATCTGAGGAGCTATGAATTAACATCTCCATTTCTCATTTTGTATTGCATGGATGAAGTGGCTGAAGATGGTTGGGCATAGGACATTATGGGACTCCTACAGCAGGTAAATTTGTATAGTAGTATCCAATACCTGAGATGATTGACCTCCAAAAGCCACAGTCATTTTCCTTTTGTATTTAAGATAACAAGGTGTAGAGCTAGATGAACACAGCAGGCCAAGCAGCATCAGAGGAGCAGGAAAGCTTGACATTTCGGGCCTAGACCCTTCATCAGAAATGGGGGAGGGGAAGAGGGTTCTGAAATTAATAGGAAGAGAGGGGGAGGTGGATAGAAGATGGATAGAGGAGAGGATAGGTGGAGAGGAGACAGACAAGTCAAAGAGGCGGGGATGGAGCCAGTAAAGGTGAGTGTAGGTGAGGGGGGGGTGCGTAGGGAGGAGATAGGTCAGTCCAGGGAGGACGGACAGGTCAAGGGGGCGGAATGAGGTTAGTAGGTAGGAAGTGGGGGTGCGGTTTGAGGTGGGAGGAGGGGATAGGTTACAGGAAGAACAGGTTAGGGAGGCGGGGACGAGCTGGGCTGGTTTTGGGATGCGGTAGGGGGAGGGGAGATTTTGAAGCTTGTGAATCCGCCCCCCTGGATCATGACCCCACCCCCGAGCACCAAACCATCATCTCCCAAACCATCCACAACCTCATCACCTCAGGTGACCTCCCACCCACAGCCTCCAACCTCATTGTTCCCCGACCCCGCACCGCCCGCTTCTGTCTCCTTCCCAAAATCCACAAACCTGAATGCCCTGGTCGACCCATTGTCTCCGCCTGCTCCTGCCCCACTGAACTTATCTCCGCCTATCTCGACTCCATTTTCTCCCCCTTGGTCCAGGAACTCCCTACCTACGTCCGTGACACCACCCATGCCCTCCACCTCCTCCAGAACTTCCAATTCCCTGGTCCCCAACACCTCATTTTTACTGTGGATGTCCAGTCCCTATACACCTGCATTCCCCATGCTGATGGCCTAAAGGCCCTCCGCTTCTTCCTGTCCCGCGGAACTGACCAGTCCCACTCCACTGACACCCTCATCCGCTTAGCCGAACTCGTCCTCACCCTCAACAACTTCTCTTTCAATTCCTCCCACTTCCTACAGACAAAGGGGGTGGCCATGGGTACCGGCATGGGCCCAAGCTATGCCTGCCTCTTTGTAGGTTACGTGGAACAATCCCTCTTCCGTACCTGCACTGGCCCTAAACCCCACCTCTTCCTCCATTACATCGATGACTGTATCGGCGCCGCCTCATGCTCCCACGAGGAGCTCGAACAGTTCATCCACTTCACCAACACCTTCCACCCCAACCTTAAGTTCACCTGGACCATCTCCAACACCTCTCTCACCTTCCTGGACCCTCTGTCTCCATCTCGGGTAACCACCTAGAAACCGATATCCATTTCAAGCCCACCGACTCCCACAGCTACCTAGAATACACCTCCTCCCACCCACCTCCCTGCAAAAATGCCATCCCCTAATCCCAATTTCTTCGCCTCCGCCGCATCTGCTCCCAGGATGAGACGTTCCACTCCCGTACATCTCAGATGTCCTCGTTCTTCAAGGACCACAACTTCTCCCCCGCAGTGATCGAGAACGCGCTCGACCGTATCTCCTGCATTTCCTGCAACTCATTCTGCACACCCCGTCCCAGCAATAACAACCAAAAAAGAATCCCCCTCATCCTCACGTACCACCCCACCAACCTCCGGATCCAACGCATCATCCTCCGACACTTTCGCCATCTGCAATCTGACCCCATCACCAAAGACATTTTTCCCTTCCCCGCCCCTGTCTGCTTTCCGGAGGGACCACTCTCTCCGTGACTCCCTTGTCTGCTCCACACTCCCCTCCAGCCCCACCACACCCGGCACTTCTCCCTGCAACCGCAGGAAGTGCTGCACCTGCCCCCACACCTCCTCCCTCACCCCCATCCCAGGCCCCAAGAAGACCTTCCACATCAAGCAGATGTTCACCTGCACATCTGCTAATGTGGTATACTGCATCCGCTGTTCCCGTTGTGGCCTCCTCTACATCAGGGAAACCAAGCGTAGGCTTGGGGACCACTTTGTAGAACACCTGCGCTTGGTTTGCAATAAACAACTGCACCTCCCAGTCGCAAACCATTTCAACTCCCCCTCCAATTCCTCAGACGACATGTCCATCCTGGGCCTCCTGCAGTGCCACAACGATGCCACCCGAAGGCTGCAGGAACAGTAGCTCATATTCAGCTTGGGAACCCTGCAGTCCAATGGTATCAATATGGATTTCACAAGCTTCAAAATCTCCCCTCCCCCTACCGCATCCCAAAACCAGCCCAGCTCGTCCCCACCTCCCTAACCTGTTCTTCCTTTCACCTATCCCTTCCTCCCACCTAAAGCTGCACCCCCACTTCCTACCTACTAACCTCATTCCGCCCCCTTGACCTGTCCGTCCTCCCTGGACTGACCTATCTCCTCCCTACGCACCCCCTCCTCACCTACACTCACCTTTACTGGCTCCATCCCCGCCTCTTTGACTTGTCTGTCTCCTCTCCACCTATCCTCTCCTCTATCCATCTTCTATCCGCCTCCCCCTCTCTCCCTATTAATTTCAGAACCCTCTTCCCCTCCCCCATTTCTGATGAAGGGTCTAGGCCCGAAATGTCAAGCTTTCCTGCTCCTCTGATGCTGCTTGGCCTGCTGTGTTCATCTAGCTCTACACCTTGTTATCTCGGATTCTCCAGCATCTGCAGTTCCTATTATCTCTTCCTTTTATATTTTATGTGTTTTTGACCATAGCTTTCCTCTAATTCTCATTGAGACCAATGTCGTTCTAGCTCCTTGACACCAAAGTTGTATTTACATACTGTTTTGATGTCAAGGGGCAGTCTTACTTCACTTCTTGACTTCAGCTCTTTTATCTACATTTGGAACAAGGCTGTAATGTGGTTTGGAGTTGAGTGGCACTGTTGGAACTCAAACTGAACCCCTGTACACAGGTCATTGTTGAGCAACTGCTGCTTGATAGCATCATTGATTACACTTTCTGTCATATGGAGCCAATTGAGTCAGTTCTAAACAGCAATATGTTGGTTACAAGAGGAGTTCAGAACTGAATCATAGAATCCCTACAGTGCAAAAGCAGGCCATTCAGCCCATCGAGTCTGCACAGACCCTCTGGAAAGCATCCCACCCAGACACACTCCCCTATCCTATCCCTTAACCCTGCATTTGCCATGGCCCATCCGGCTAACCTGAACATTTTTGGACTCTGTGAGGAAACCGGAGCACCCAAAGGAAACCCACACAGACACAGGGAGAATGTGCATACTCCACACAGACGGTCGCCCGAGGGTGGAATCGAACCCGGGTCCCTGGTGCTGTGAGGCAGCAGTGCTAACCGCTGAGCCACTGTGCTGTCCCCAAACATTATATTATCATCCAAATATTTTTTCCTCCAAAAGTAGGTAGACTAGATTGTGGATAATCCAAGATAAGAGATAATAGGTACTGCAGATGCTGGAGAATCCGAGATAACAAGGTGTGGAGCTGGATGAACACAGCAGGCCAAGCAGCATTCTGATCAATGGTCTAGGCCCGAAACGTCAAGCTTTCCTGCTCCTATTGTGGATAATCCAATATTAGTTTAATTTTTATCGTGAATCACACCTGATTAAAAGGATATGTTTTGCTGTCAGTGTTTTGATTGTTTTCTCAACCTTTGTCTGGAATTCCACAAGTGATTCGCAGGCACAAGGATCTTTAATAGGTGCAGCTGAAAGAGAAATAAAACATTAGGGACAAATAGTAAGATATACCAGTCATTCCATAAATTACCAGCTGTAGCTGCACGCCATGATACAATCATTTATTGGGATATACACTGTGTGTTACAAGCAGTGAAATTGTGAAGGTGTTGCCTCATAATTATGACTTAGATCAAGGTCTACACAATGCAGTTCTTGTGCCTTCCACTGTAATGCTGTTCAAAAAAGATATTGTTGGTGTGTAACACAATGTGCATTTACTTAAGTGTACCACTGCTTTGTTGAATAGACTTGGTATAAGTAATAATGCTGGGTTTGACTGTTTTCTCCTGACTCCTTTATGGATCTGATTAATGGTAGTGTAGTGGTAATCTCATTGGCCTAAAAATCCAGAGGAGACAGGGGTTCAAACTCACCATGGCAGTTGGTGGAATTTAAATTTAATTAATCAATTTAATTTTTTAATTAAAAAAACGGTCACTGTGATGATCATGAACTTCCTGTTTATTGTCATAAAACTCCTTTCTTTTTAATATCCTTTAGAGAAGGATATCTGCCATCCTTACCTGGCCTGGCCTATAAGTGACTCCAGATCCACAGCAATGTGCTTGATTTTTAACTGCTCTCTGAAATAACTTAGTAAGCCACTCAGTTTAAGGGCAATTACATATGAACAGTATAAATCGGCCATGCTAATGATGCCCACATTCCATGAAAGAATAAAGAAAACACAGCATCTTATTTCCAACAGTTTAAATTAATGGATGGATAATCAGACAGTGTGGGCCTATGATCAGTTTTCTGTGTGGGAACTGGTCTAAGCCAGGCATGTCCAGGTACATATCATCTTTGTGTCTCTCGGTCCTGCTCCCTGCTCATTTAGGACCCGGGGGAAAAAGCTGAAGATTTGACAGCAGTTTAGTAGAAATAAGGGTTGTAGTAAATAATGACATCGAAATGCTTTAGAACACAGATTGCAGTAGTAATGGAGATTGAATCTCCAGTATCTAGCGTCTGGAATACCCAACCTGGAAACGTGATGGAGGCTGGTTCAGTTGAGGGACTCAAGAGGGTATTAGATGAATATTCAGATGGGAAAAGGGAGGAGATTGAGACTAAGTAATGATGCTCATTTCAAGAGATGATGCACGTACGAGGGGCTGAATGGCCTTCTTCTGTGCTATTACAATTCTGTGAATACCTCCCATAGGATATTACAGATGCTCCAGGCTGTCTGTCCTATACACTGATTGTATATGCAATGAGTTGATCATGTATCTTGGAGAAACTTTTTTTTGGTGCGATGAACAATGATGCATAGATCTCTTTCTCTGTGAATTGATTTTACTTTGGTACAGAGTTGTGGGTAAGTACACATTGATGCAGCTGAAGTCCATCACATTGCACTGATCTAAGTAGGGGAGATCTGCGAAAATTTGGCTCAATCCTTTATCATGTTTAGATTTGTTTACAGAATTTCCTTTTAGTGCCACCTGCAGCCCTGCGGACTGTCCGCCCAAAGCCTTTTACTAGGCCAGTTAAAACAAAAATAAAATCACCAATCTCTTCAGGATGTCACTGGTAATGGGTCACAACTAGTAATCAGCTGGCAAGCAGATGCACTAATTACAACCTGTGCGACCATAATCAATTTCTAACCCACAAGATTTTGATTTATGTAGTAACCTATTGAAACGAACAATAGCCAAGGTATTTTGGACATTCAAGTAAACAATGTTTAGTAGATGCCATGGTCCATTCAGAATTCTAGTCAATTAGCGAAACACAATGCCTTTTACGCAGGCTGTGTTGTGTGTCTTTGATGTACCTCCCCTATCTCGGTGATCACACAGAATACGTCTTACTTCTGATTGACATCAGGCTTGTGGGCCTGTCATTCTCTGGGTTCAATTTGGTCGAACTTTTCAAAAAGCAGCTTCTTATGAGAAACATCTCAATCAAAAGAGAAAAGTACAAACCTCAGTCAGCTATTAAAGAAAAGGGCAAGGAGCCTGCAAATCACATTCTCCAGATACAGATTAATGTCTTTTGGACCCACTGCCCAATATACTTCAAAGTTCCGTGTTCTCTCCAAGATATCTTGCTTTGTTTTTTATTTCAATGTACCCAGTTTTCATGTTTACACAGAACCCAGATTTGGTAGTTGGCATTATTTGGAGGAATGTAGACTTATGAAAAGAAATTATTGAACATCAACCCATAACTTGACATTTCTCAGTGTCTTGAAACAGCCTAATCTTAATTATGACAGACAAAGTCTTGGTTATTACTCCCACAATTCTCAACAACTTCCCTTTCTTTTAGTGATTTAGTTTCTCTAACAATCGCTAACGTGACACCCCTGTTTAAAAATGGAGTAAGGCAAAAGTCAGAAAATTACAGGCTGATTAGCCTAACCTCAGTAGTTGGTAAGATTTTGGAGTCCGTTGTAAAGGATGAGATTGCTGAATATTTGGAAATATATAGTAAAATAGGGCAAAGTCAGCATGGTTTCATCAAGGGGAGGTCATGCCTCACAAATCTGCTAGAATTGTTTGAGGAAGTAATGAGCAGGGTAGACCAAGGAGAGCCAATGGATGTTATCTACCTGGACTTCAAGAAGGCCTTTGATAAGGTGCCACACAGAAGGCTGCTGAGTAAAATAAGCGCCATGGTGTTAGAGGCAAGGTGCTAGCATGGCTGTCTGACAGAAAGCAGAGAGTGGGGATAAAAGGGTCTTTCTCAGGATGGCAGCCGGTGACAAGTGGAGTTCCGCAAGGGTCAGTGCTGGGACCACAACTTTTCACTTTGTACATTAATGATCTAGATGAAGGAACTGTGGGCATTCTGGCTAAGTTGGCAGACGATACGAAGATAGGTGGATGGACAGGTAGTATTGAGGAGGTGGCGCGGCTGCAGAAGGACTTGGACAGGTTAGGACAGTGGGCAAAGAAGTGGCAGATGGAGTACAACGTGGGAAAGTATGAGGTCATGCACTTTGGTAAAAAGAATAAAAGCATGGACTATTCTCTAAATGGGGAGAAAATTCAGAAGTCTGAAGTGCAAAGAGACTTGGGAGTTCTAATCCAGGATTCTGTCAAGGTAAACTTGCAGGTTGAGTCAGTGGTCAGGAAGGCAAATGCAATGTTGGCATTTATTTTGAGAGGACTTGAATATAAAAGCAGGGATGTATTACTGAGGCTTGAAAAAGGCTCTGATCAGTCCACATTTGGAGTATTACATGCAGTTTTGGGCCCCATATCTCAGGAAGGATGTACTGGCCCTGGAGCGGGTTCAGAGGAGGTTCACAAGAATGGTCCCAGGAATGGAAAGCTTAACATATGAGGAACCTTTGGGACTATACTTATTGGAGTTTAGACGTTGAGGGGGATCTAATTGAAACTTTCAGAATACTGAATGGCCTGGACAAAGTGGATGTTTGGAAGATGCTTCCATTGGTAGGAGAGTTTAGGACACGAGGGCACAGCCTTAGAGTAAAGGGAAGACCTTTTAGAACAGAAATAAGGAGAAACTATATTCAACCAGAGAGTGCTGAATCTATGGAATTCACTGCCACAGAAGGCTGTGGAGGCCAGGTCATTGAGTACCTTTAAGACTGAGATAGATAGGTTCTCGATGATCAAGGGTTATGGGGAGAAAGCAGGAGAATGGGGTTGAGGAACTTATCAGCCATGATTGAATGGCGGAGCAGATTCAGTGGGCCGAATGGCCTAATTTCTGCTCCTATGTCTTATGTTACCCTGAATTGCTTGTGATGTTTACCTCAATTTCCTTGGTTTTCTTTCAGTTATAGAAGCAGTTTTGTTTCAACCTAATTTTTGATGCACATTTCCGACCAGCCATTTGGTTTGGTTTCACTAGGTGTCCTTTACACATCCCATTCGCTTGTGAGTAGTCATAAAAAATAAATACATTTGTTCCAGCATCTATTTTCCTACACACAAAGGGTGTCTTTTCAAGTTTTATTTACATGAATTGCATGAAATATAAAGCTCAGAAACAGGACATTGGGTCAACTAGTCTATGCTGTCGCATGTCTTCTCCAATTCCATCTGCATCATCTCAGTCTTTTTGCTTATCTTTCTATTCCTTTCTTTTCTCTTGAAGATCTGTCTAGATTTCTTTCGAAAGCATTTTTCAAGATCTTAGCTGTTTATCGAACTTATGAGTCATGAGCCAACACTGAATTATAAATAACATTCGTTTGGCCAATATGAATAAAACAAATTATTACATGCTATGATAACTGTTGCCCAGGTGTTCCACCAAATGAAGTTATGATACAACTGCAGATCAGTGCTGAAACCTTATGCTATATTACTAATGTGTTGAGTACAAATTATATAGACAAATGTTTCAGCTATTTGATACAGAACACTTAATGGTTCAATTTTGTACAAACTAATTTGAGATTGCACACAATACAGACATGGCCCAACCCAGACTTGCTAGCATGGCAGTTCTGTTGTTGTGAGCAAATCAAAATAATTTCTTGCAATCTTAACTCATCCTTTGAGTTTTTGACATTGTCTTATTGAAGTTAGGAAACGGTTCATGGAAATAAGTCAATTTTTTGCAGCTTTCCTCAGTATGTAACAATATTACAGAGTCTCTGCAGTATTTCAGAATTTGCAGGGTTCCCCAAAACAGAAGTTTGAATACCTCCGGATTAAGACACCTATAACAAATAAGGAATTATGCAGCAAGAATATTCCTTACCACATATTTTAACCTGTAACTTGTCAGCAATTTTATTCATCGTCTTGAAATCTGCAGTATAATGATAATGATCCTTCACTGGATCTGAAGCAATAATCCTTAATTCTTCCTCAAGTGCATTCCCCACTCCAACTGCAAACATCCTAATTCCTGAAACAGATGAAGTGAATTTCTTAGTACTATTATTTTGTACATAAAACTACATTAAGACAAATATCAGTATTGATCAGCATCAACAGAGTATGTTTTGCAGTTAGAATCTGGTATGATCTGTTTCTGTTGCATACTTGGTTATTTAGGATTGTGTAACAGAGAAGAACAAACATTGTAGTGCCATTTAATGATGGGTAATTGCTGTGTACAGAAAGAGCTGTAGGCTCAACCCCCAATCACCATTGAATTCACCAATTCTACCTGTTGATCTTGGTGCTTTTTGAAATAGGAAGGGGAACAAAATCTACTGTTGAAGATACGGGCAATGTGTGACTGATAATAGGAGAGAGTTTCATTAATATACAAGCAATTACTTTTATGTTGACTTTCCAATGGGCTTCCAGGGCTTGAGGACTGTGACAAATATAAACATTGATGACTGTGACACATTCCACTAAGAACGTGATAGCTTTGCAGGAAGAGATGCTGAGGACTGCAACAGATATGGAGAAAGATATTGCAAAATGTAACGCATATATACAGACATTTAGTGTGAACTTTAAATGGCCTCCTCAAGGCAGAAAGACATTTAATTGGGTGGAATGCAGCCAGTTTTGGACATCATCTTCTTACATCTGCCACCTGGTTAAGTCCGGTGTAAGAAGGCTTTCCTCCACTCCACCCTCCATCACCAATTGAGCGTCCTTAGTGAACAGTTATTGCCTGTTGAATTTTGATTACAGACTCCAGAGGGTAGGGTAGAGCTCGGCTGATCTGGCATCAGGAAGGAGTGGAGCCCACTGAAAGCCAGCCCCCTGCCTTTGAACTTGCTAATACTGCCTAATACCAGCTTTCTGCAGTCTCCAACAACATCATCAGTCACCTTTGGCCTGACTCCCTGTTCTCCTAGTGATGTTGCCTACATTGAAAAGGTGCTGGTCTCTGATTGTCCAGCAGCTCTGGAGGAATGGGTAGATGTCAGGTGAGTTCTCCTCTCTGAGTCGGGGCCTACATTTCCTCTAATTATTTTCCAATGGGAAGACCTCTGAGGTCTGTGCACAGCAGTGGCTTCTGGAACTGGAAGCCAATATGTTGGCATGCTGATTGGTTCGTCCAAAATCTCTAAGTGGGCGTGCTGCCCAGGCCCATGGCCACTTAAGTTCCTGACTGGCACTTACCACAGTGGTTCTTTCCCAAAGGACACAATATGATGTCGTCACCAGCTGTCCAGTTGGTGGGAGAGACCCCTGTTTACTGGCTTCAAGTCCATGGTTTGGGGGCAGTGGTGAACAGCATATTTGACATAAGGACCAGATGTCAGTAATGTATTACTTGGAGTGCAACAGATGTTTACAAGTGCAAAATATATAGTTAATTCAAAGTGGAAACAAAAAAAATTCTGTAATTGTTACCTTGATCTTTGGCTTTTTGAGCAAAATCATTAATGTAATCCTGTGAACGACCATCTGTAAAGACAATTCCGACTTTTGGGATATTTTCCCTTGCTCCTTGTGATGGAACGAAGACTTTTTCAGACAGATGTTGTAGGGCCAGGCCTGTCATTGTTCCTCTCTCCATGTACTCCATTTTCTTGACTGCGGTCTTAATGTTTTGTTTGGTTTTGAACTTGTTGAGAGGGAATTCTGTCCTGACTGAGCTGGAGTACTGAATGAGGGCGATACGTGCGTTCTGATCACCAACCTCTAGGGCATCGACAATCTGGTTGATGAATTTTTTTACCAGCTGGAAGTTTTCAGGTCTCACACTCTTTGACCCATCAATGACGAAAGCTAAATCAACACCTCCTGAACTGCAAGCTGTGTGCAAAGTTAAGATATGTAGTTAAAGAAGAAAGAAAGATCTTACATATTGTCCTTCCACTTCTGTGAATTATTGATGATTTCCGTTGTGCCCTGTGTAGATTTGGCCAAATAAAAGATACGCTCGGGATCAAGCTCTTTGGAAAAACAACTAAAAATGTAAGTGGATACCGCAATCTCAGAGGTCTGTAGTGAAAAAAGTTCATAATTGTGCTACATCTGGTTTAGAATGAACAGTCTAGATTTCTTTAGAACATTACTGTTAATGGGTTTGTTAGTGGGATGATCTGTGAGGTTCATTATCAATGTACTCCAGGACAATGAAGCAGGGATTGAAAATCATATGAGGGAAGATGGATATACAGTAAAGATATAGTTTCTTCACAGATCTTGTGGTTAATGTATGGAAAAGCCACAGAAGGTGGTGTAGCAGGTAACAGAGGGTGACTGCTATCTCAAACATTTCATGCAACTTCATCCAGAGACAGAGGAGCAGGAGTGTTCTGATCAGCTGCTCCAGCCTGCTTCACCATTCGAGATGTGGAGGTGCCGGTGTTGGACTGGGGTGGACAATGTCAGAAATCATACGTCACCAGGTTATAGTACAACAGGTTTATCTGAAAACACAAGCTTTTGGAGTCTTACTCTTTCTTAAGGTGTTAGTGAGAGAGTAATATCAGACAGAATTTATAAGTAAAAGACCAAAGGATCACACCATTGATCAGGATGTACTAAACAAACCTAAGATGCTGTTAAATTTTTAATCAGTTCAATTGATTAATCTGTATGTGTAAATGCCCGAATTCCTTTCAAGTCGCTCAGAGAATTAAAGGTTTTATCAAGGTAAAAAGAGGTGACATTTTAGGTCTGACAATGCAGTGAATCTGTGTTTTGTTTGGAGTCAGACTGGTTTTATTTCTAAAGTGGGAATTTATAAAACGCCACATTAATTGACTGTCTATAAATTGTGTGCTTTTTGAACAAAATAGAATGTATCTGCAAATATAAATTCAACCCATAGATTTACGTGTGTGGGTGTGTACATGTGTGAGAGTGTGTGTGTATGTGCGGGAGAGACTGAGTATGTGTAGGTGGGGAAGAGAGAGAGAATGTTTTTGTGTGTGTGTTTTTGTGTATGTGTTGCACAACAATCACCAAACGGGGATGTTCCCTCCCAGTTGGGGAACACTTCAGCGGTCAAGGACATTCAGCCTTGGATCTTTGGGTAAACGTCCTCCAAAGTGGGCTTTGGGGTACACAAAAATGCAGAGTCGCCGAGCAGAGGCTGATAGCCACGTTCTGTACCCATGAGGACGGCCTCAACCCAGATGTTGGGTTCATGTCGCACTGCAGGTGATACACCACATCATACACTGTCACACAAACACTCACATAAACATACATACACTCGCAGATCTACTCTCATACAGATACTATCTCTCTTTCTATCTCTCTGTCTCTCTCACACACACACATACACACACTCTCACTCTCCCTCTCTCACACACAAACACTCATTCTCTCTCTCTCTCTCTCACTCACACACACACGCACTCCCCGACACACACACACACATACACCAAGTGAACCTAGTGAAATACCTATGTATTTGGAAATACATTCTATTTTGTTCAAAAAGCACACAATTTATGGACAGTCAGTCAATGTGCCTTTTTAAACTCCTACTTTAGAAATAAACCCAGTCTGAGTCCAAACGAAAACACAAACAGATTATAAACAAGGCCTCACTTCTAATATGCATTGTCTGACCTAAAATGTTCCCTCTTCTTTACACTGATAAAACCTTTAGTTTTCTCAGAACAGTGACTTCAAAGGAATTCAGCGTTTTTTTTTCATATACAGATTAATCAATTAAAACCTTCTAACTGATCAAAGATTTAACAGCATCTCAGATTTGTTTAGTACATCCTGATCAATGGTGTGACCCTTTGATCTTTTACATATAAATTCTGTGTCTGATACTACCTCTCTCACTAACTCCTGAAGAAGGAGTAAGACTTCGAAAGCTTGTGCTTTCAAATAAACCTGTTGGACTATAACCTGGTGACGTATGATTTCTGACCTTCACCATTTGAGATCATGGCTAATTGTCTACCTCTAAACCATATTCCTGCATTATCTCCATGTTCCCTGATGTTGTTAGCAATTAGAAAAGTAATGATCTCTACTCTAATGGCCATCAGACAAGGGACTGGGGACAGAATTATACCATCAGTTACATGCAGGCTCATGCCAACATTTTGGGTTTCACTTTCACTTATAAATAGCACCAATGTGCTTTGTATACATGCCCAAATTAAAGCAGTATTCATACTAATGTGCTGATTTGGGGAGATTGAGAATCTGCAAAACAGCTTCATTTCAGTTTAAAACCTTAAAATAGCTAAAAGATAGGACAAAATAGATTTTATCCATCCAGTCATGCATCATTGGCAACCATGATCTCCTGGCATTAACATGATTCTTTGAAGGAATTAGGGAGGATTTTCCCAAATTCATCCTGAAAATAGCCCCAGTTTTTTTTTTGTTACCTCTGCTTTTGTGTCATTAGGCATCAGCATCACTAATGTCGGGATAGAGTCATGTATGAAGCTGCACAAATGAGGCAAGCACTGGTACAACTCACACTCTCATGTGCATAAGTGCAAGTTGGCTGAGCTTCAGGTTATTAACTTTTTGATTCCATGCTGAAATGAAACTTACTGCTACATGTTCTTCCGTCCGGATTTAATGTGAATCCTTCATTGCAGGCACATTTGTAAGAGCTAGAAGTGCTCACACAGATATGTTCACAATCATGATCTCCACTGGCACAAAGATCCACCACTGAAACACAAAATCCAGGCTGGGTCAATTCCGATAGAGGAAATATATGGAAATATACTCTTAGGATGTCTGCTAACCAGATCCTCTATGTTCCTAATTTGCATCAGCAAATTTCTTTGCTTATTTACTCCCACAGCACTTCATCCTTTGTTAATTTTCCATTCAGCTGATCCTTTCCATTCTCCACCAAACCCATTTCTCAAAGATAGGTGGCAAGTTGGTCTGCCCCTTCTAAAAGCCCAAATCTCAGTCCATTCAAAAAATCATTCCAAATCAAGCTCTAACCCAGTGGGGGAAGATGTTTGTATAACGGTAATGTCACTAGACAATGAATTCTGATGCCCAGGCTGGGAACACGAGTTCAAATCCCACCATGGTGGCAGCGTTTCTTTCTATTTACTCATAGGATGTGGGCATCTCTAGCTAGGCTAGCATTCATTGCCCATCCCTAATTGCCCAGAGGGCAGTTAAGAGTCAACCACATTGCTGTGGGTCTGGAGTCACATGTAATCCAGACCAGGTAAGGATGGCAGTTTCCTTCCCTAAAGGATATTAGTGAACCAAAACAAAAACAAAGTTGCTGGAAAAGCTCAGCAAGTCTGGCAGCATCTGTGGAGGAGAAAACAGAGTTAACGTTTTGGGTCCGGTGACTGAGGAAGGGTCACCGGACCCGAAATGTTAACTCTGTTTTCTCCTCCACAGACGCTGCCAGACCTGCCTGGCTTTTCCAGCAACTTTGTTTTTGTTCCTGATTTGCAGCATCCGCAGTTCTTTGGTTTTTATATTAGAGAACCAGATGGGTTTTACCTGACAATCGACAATGGTTTCATGGTCATCATTAGATTCTTAATTCCAGGTTTAAAAAAAATTAATACAAATTCCACCATCTGCCATTGTGGGATTTGAACCCAAGTCCCCAGAACGTTAGAGATAACAAGGTGTGGAGCTGGATGAACACAGCAGGCCAATTGTTAACAGGCCTGTTGTGTTCATCCAGCTCCACACCTTGTTATCTCGGATTCTCCAGCATCTGCAGTTCCTGTTATCTCCCCAGAACATTATCTGGGTTTCTAGGTTAATAGTCTAGTGATAGTACCACGAAGCCATTGCCTCCCACTAACTGATGGAATTTAAATTCAATTCATAAAATATATAGCTAAACTGAGTAATAGTGACCATGAAACTACCATTGATTGCCATAAAAACCTACCTGGCTCACAAATATCCATGAGCGAAGGAAATTTGTTGGCTACATGTGACTCCAGACTCTCAGCAATGTGCTTGACTTGTAACTTCCCTCTGAAATGACCCCAGCAAGCTGCTGAGTTCAACGGATAGGCAACAAGTGCTGGCCTGTCCAGTGATGTTAGTGAAAAAAGAGCTCTTTACAAAATGCTTCAAGTTAACAATTAGTTATTCTTCACTAAATACTGCCTTCCCCATATAACTGGTGTTACAATTCTTCCACCGCCTTACCCCCCAACCTCAAAGCCAACCTATATGTCTTCAAATACTTTGTTAATCATTGTTTCTGCATAGACAGTGAAGAGGACTGGTGATAACACTCTTGACCGATTCCAGTTCCAATTACAGTGAATTATATCATCAAGAAACACAACCAATCTGCAAACAGAAGGAGAGCTGCTGGAGTAGCTAAACAGGATGGATACTAGTTCAGAGCAAACACTGACTGATCAGTATTATTACTTTGAATTATGATCTAATGGACATGAACACTGCGGCTGCCTCTTAAGGGTTGATGCTATGAGAATGACACCAATTTCCAATTTTTGGTGCTTTACTCACCGCAGAAGGCTTCCTGGAATTTTTTGGAAAGTTTTTCGATAGCACTGTAGCTTTCCACATAGTCTAAGTGGTCTTCCAGGGGCTCGCTGGCAATTTCACGCAGTGAGCTCATCTCTGCCTTGCCCACGCCAATGGCAAATATCTCAATGCCACTCTGCTTGGCTCGTGTGGCTGACTCCTGCACTCGGTCCTGGGGCCGGCCATCGGTCACAATAATGGCAACCTGAGGGTGGGTGGACACAAAAATGGTCAGTTTCTTGCAGTAATTATGAATGAGTGGGTTGATTTTATTCTGTTGCTGTGTTTTGCTTAGTGATAAAGTGAATCCAGAAAGGCACGTGTGTCTGTGCCTGCAAATTATAATCAATACCCATTGCAAATGTACTGTTACTCAATGCTTCTCAAAATGGTTAACCTTAGAAATGATCCTGGCACCAGTAGTGGGCATCGCCCTTCAGCAGAGGTACACCAAGGACACAGTCCCAAAGTTCTGGGCAGAGTGTATCAGATCAGATTGTTATCCTGACCATTGGGGATTGATGCACGTTAATGAAAGTTGTCGTCCCGGTTAGGGTGGGTACAATACAGTTGGCCACAGAATTGCTGATCAGTGTGGGTACAACACATCAGGAAACAGAGGTCCTGGTTCCAAGAAAGCTGTTGGGAATAAAAGATACATTTAACACATCATTTTGGCAACTAAGCATTTATAGATATTGATTTTTATTTGTTTGGGGACCTTTACCCGCAAAGCAATCATTAAATGAGTTACTTTGTCTGATTCCTAATATTATAGGTGAGCAGAGTACAGTTTTTGGCCTGCGTTTTATCTGTTGAAGAATATGGAATACTATCAGTTTGTTCTGTTGTTGATGATGAAACTGCCCATAGGAGGCATCAAAAACATCACACTATCTCTCCTGGTGTGGCGTTTGGGCAGGGAGAAACTAACATCTTCACAGACATACAACATGATTAATAAGGCAATATTTTGTAAGATGTGCAAAGTCATTGGGGCTTAATAGCTGAATGTAATGAAGTCCCAGTGTAACACTTCAAAGGCCCGATACTTATAATCCTGCCCAATGGTTTTTTCAGGCTGTGCTACTGCCAGCCCGTTGTTTTTTCTCCTTAGAAATATTCCTTACATTCATTCTGTCCCATTTATTCTTATATTTATTGCTTACATTCATTTTTAGTCCTGCCAGTGATGTCCGCATTCCATGCATAAAGTTTTAAAAAACATCCTTATACTTACTTCTGCTATAGTGCTCTTATGTCACTATTTTCTAAAGTTATGGAAGCTGCTGCTAACTATATCCTCTTGAAAGGTGTGGCAGGTTTGGAGTGGCAATGTGACACCCTTATTCAAGAAAAGGTGCAAGGACATTGCAGCTACAGACTCCGTTAATTTAGAATCAGTGGTGGATAAGGTTCTGGAATCCTTAATCAAAGAAGGCATTTGAGAAGATTTCAGTTAATTAAGTAGAGCCAGCAGGATTTTGTGAAAAATAGATCATGCTTCATGAACCCAATTGATTTTGTTTTGTTGAAGTACCAGAGAAGGTAGATAAACAAAATGCAGTCGCTGTTGTCTATATGGATTTTAGCAAGGTATTTGATGTAGTACCATGTTATGAGGGCGGCATGGTGGCTCAATGGTTAGCACTGCTACCTCACAGTGCCAGGAGCCTGGGTTTGAGTCCCCCTCCAGCAACTGTTTGTGTGCCGTATGCGCATTCTCCCTGTGTCTGTGTGGGTTTTCTCCGGGTGCTCAGGTTTCCTCCCACAGTCCGAAAATGTGCAGGCTAGGTGGATTGGCCATGCTAAATTGCCCATAGTGTCCAGGGATGTGTAGATTAGGTGGGTTTGGGGAATGGGTCTGGGTGGGATGTTCTGAGGGCCGAAGGGCCTGTTTCCACAGTGTAGTGATTCTGTGGAAAAGGCTGGTTATTAAAGTCGAGGCCTCTAGAGTAAAAGGGCCAGTGTGCAAATTTCCTCCAAGCCACTCACCATCCTGACTTAGACATATAGCATGGTTCCTTCATTGGGTCAAAATCCTGGAATTCCCTTACTAACTGCATCGTGGGTCTAGCTACAGCACAGGGACTGCAGAAGTTCAGGAAGGCAGCTGAACACTACCTTCTCAAGGGCAACTAGGGAAGGCCAATAAATGCGGCCAGTAACACCATGTCCCACAAGTGAATAAAACAAAATTGGATAACACATTAGTATAAGGAATAAAAGCAGCAAGTCATGATAATTGGTTGTTTGTCAAACTGGAGGGTGATGATGTTGCTTGTCAAGGGCCAGTGCATTTTTTGTTTCTGTATATAAATGACTTCCATCTAGGAATAGAAAGTAAATATCAAAATTTGCCACTGGTTTGAAACTTGAAGGAGTTGTAAGAAGAATATGAATTGATTGTAGCAGTTCAAGCAAAATGGGCAGACAAGTGGCAATGGAGTTTAATGCTGAGAAGTGTGAGGTGAGGCATTTTGGCAGAAATGATGGGGAGAAGCAATAAATATTTAATGGCTTAGAGCTGAAGTACGAAGGGACAGAGAAACCTGGGAGTTTATGTGCATCAATCTTTGAAGGTGGCAGGACATATTGAGAGAGTGATTAGCAAAGGTCATGGGATCTTGGGCTTCATAACTAGAGGCATGAAGCACAAAATCAGGGATGTTGCACTGAAAATAGGTAAAATTCTTGTTATGGTTCCAACTAGAGAATTGCATACAATTTTAGGCACCACACTTGAGAAATGTGAAAGTCCTTGAGCGGGTGCAAGTATTATTTTTAACAGAGTTGTTCTAGCAATTGGAGGGGGATGGGGAGACCATTAGTTGCAAGATTAGGTTGAACAGGCAGGGGTTGTTCTCTGTGGATAAAGGATATTCAGAAGAGATTTGAGATGGTCAAGATTGTGATCAGCTTAGATAAGATGGACAGGGAATATCTCATTCAGTTAGCTAATGGTACAAGTATTAGAGGACAATGATTGAAGACTTCAGGCAAGAAATGCAGAGTGAATGTGAGGAAGACATTTTTGATGCAATGAGTGGTAATAACCTGGAATTCACTGTCCATGAAGGTGTTGAAAATGATCAATGATTTCAAAAGGAAATCTGTTGGTCTCTTGAAGGAAATCAACTTACAGCTGGGGACCAAGTGGGGAATTGGAGTGCGTTGTTCTGTGGAGGCTGGCATGGACTCGCTGAGCTGAATGGTCTCATTCTGTGCAGTCCATGATTATGACCTCTGGTCTGTAACTTTCTTTTTGCTACTCCTACGGTCAGAGCTCCTCTGTCCTTCCTCCATATTTCTCTAAGGCTACAAAATTTAATATTATTTAACATTCCTGTCCTCTGGCACCAACTATGTGGAGATCAGCATTTATACTATCTTCAGTTCAAATTCATTTTTTTTACCAGAATTTTAGCACAGTGTAATTGATATTCAATGGCATTCCCATCACTGAATTCCTGCTATCAGCATTCTGAGGGTTATAATTGACTAGAAACTCAGCTGGACACACCATATACATACAGTAGCTACAAGAGCCAGAATCCTAGTAACAAGTAACTCGCTTCTTGATTCCTCAAAGCCTGACTACCATCTACAAGACAGAAGTCAGGAATGTAATGGAATACTCTCCACTTGTCTGGATGAGCGCAGCTCCAACAACACTCAAGAAGCTTGACACCATCCAGGATAAAGCATCCTATTTGATTGGCACCACACCCAAAAGCATCCACTCCCTCCACCACCAATGCTCAGTAGCAGCAGTGTGTACTATCAACAAGATGTACTACAGAAATTCACCAAAGATCCTTAAACAGCAATTTGAAACCCATGACCACTTCCATCTACAGGGACAAGGGCAGCAGATACATAGGAATGCCACAAATTCCCGTCCAGGTAACAGTCTATCTTCAAATGGAACTATATATTATTGCTTCTTCACTGTCATTGGGTCAGAGTCCTGGAACTGCCTTCCTGACAGTATGGTTGCCATTGTGTGCCTACAGCACATGGTCTGTAGCAGTTTGAAAAGGCAGCTTACCACCAGCTCCTCAAGGGCAATTATGCATGGGAAATAAATGCTGGCCCGGCTAGTGATGCTCGCATCCCTTGAATGAATGAAACAATCTTTGACACTCAGTGTCAGTGAGTTCTGAGGAAGGGTCACCGGACCCGAAATGTTAACTCTTGTTTTTTCCTTCACAGATGCTGCCAGACCTGCTGAGCTTTTCCAGCAACTTTGTTTTTGTTCTTTGACACCCAATGTTCCCTTTGTTATTCATTCTGGAGGCTTGGCTTCTCCTGGTGATCCTGAGTTAGATCTTTTTTACATTCTTATGCAACACCAATTTTAATTGTTCCATCATTAGTGGGTAAGCCTTTCATTTACTATGTCTTAAAATCTGGATGCCCTCCATAAGCCTCTCTGCCTCTCTTTCTACCTTTTTAAACTTTCTTGACTGTCATCTTGTCAACTTGATACTCCTGCTGTTGGTGAGATTTTTCTGATAGTAGCCAGTAACACTTGGAGCTGGAGTTGAATCTGGATTAGATTTCAGACTCGGAGGTTGATATTAGTTTGTACACAGGGATTAGGTTGCAAGGATCCCAGGTCCTTTACACTGAATGAGTCCAGGTTTCACATTTATGCTTCCTAAGGTCAGACAGCCACAGACAACATTTCATTTAGGTTTTTCAAATTTAGAGTTTCAGGCAAGGAATTTCAGGAATTATGGTTGGCATGGACTGGTTGGACCAAAGGGTCTGTTTCCGTGCTGTATGACCCTATGATTCGATACATGTAAGGGAGATTTTGCCATTCAAGAGAGGAGGGGAGAAAATAATCCATAATCCAGAGCTGAACCAAACTACCAATGACATGTGATTGTAATGAAGAGGCTTTTAAATTGGGGAAGATCCATACAGTAGGGACTGATTAAGATTCACTGCATGAGACCTAACTTTGAGAAACCAAACCTGACCCCATTTGAAAGCACTTTGAGTATCAATGACAAATGGCTTCTTGAATACTGAATTATCATTGATAAGTTCGAAGCATCCATTGATCCATGTTAGTAGATGAAGCTGTGGAATTGACCTGAGCGTTGAACAGCCACAAAATAAAACAATATTGACAGTGCAATCTGTTTAAAAGACATCTACTTTTTTCTTGAATCAAAATTCCTGAATGCACGCACTGTTCTCAAATTACAGACCTTTGTTGCAGCACTGGGTTCTGCTGGTCCTAAAGGTAATGATTCCTTTATGGCAAGAAGTTTGGAATATTAGGTATCTCTAAATTGTTGAAGGAGTGGACATGGGCCACAACGGACTTGTTACTGTCATTCCTACTAATCATCTACAATGCCACATTTTTGGGGAAGTTGGTGGCATCGTGGTAATGTCATTGGTCAATTAATCTCGAACCCTCGGCTAATGTTCTGAGAATAAGAGTTTGAATCCCACCGCGGTAGATGGTGAAATTTGAACCTCATACAAATTTGAAACTTAAAAGAACAGCTAGTCGAATGATGACTATGAAACCATCGTTGATTGCCCATCTGGTTCATGAATGTCCTTAAGAGAAGGAAATCTGCCATCTTTATCTGGTCTGGCCTACAAGTGACTCTAGATTCTCAGTGATGTGGTTGACTCTTAATAGCGCTCTGGGAAGTTCAGGATGGGCAATAACTGCTAGCATAGCCGGTAATGCCATATCCCATGCATGAATATATATATTTTTAAAAATGGTTTTACTATTGATCTGTCAAACAATTCAAACACTTACTTACACTTAAAGATTTATTGAGCAAAATGATCTTCAAACCTTCTTGCTAAGATAGCCATCTGCATTGAGTAAATAGCAAATACAAAAAATTGAAATCTTTGTACTTTGCATTGTGACTGCCAAAACACCAGGAACAGTGGGCAAGATATCAGGTTTGTCACAGGCCATTTGATGAGAACAGACAATTGTCCTCAGAAGGGAGTTGAGAAATTATTGTAGTGATACAACACAACACTTTGAAAGCCCCTGAAACCTGGCCATTACTGAAACCATGAGAATAATTACATTTACAGATATATATAATTATACTGACTGAATTTAAATTAGTACTTTTTTTTAAACAGGAAAATTATAAAGATTTTTAAAAGCATTGTTCATTTCCAGTTTAAGAAAGAGGTTTCTATAGTTACCTTGCTGGCTGCACCAGGCTCGACCCGTGCCCCATTAGACTCACTGAAAGCAATGTTGGTTGCAAATTGGATGGCGAGGCCAGTCATGGTACCAGAGGAGAGTGGCTGGATCTGGGAGACAGCTCGCAGGACACCTGCCTTGTTGCGATGTGCATTGAGAGGGAACTCATTTTTGACGGTACTGGCGTAGTTAACCACCCCGACGCGGGTGGCATTTGGACCAATGTCAAGAGATTCAATTACCTGAGATACAAACACTTTCACCTGTTCAAATTCAGATGGGCGTACACTCCTAGAACTGTCAATAATAAAGATTAGGTCAGTTGGTTTACTCCTGCACAGACCTGCAAGAGAAAGAAGGAAAGAAAGGAGTGAGGAAAAGCAAAACAGAAATAGTTTAAAGAAGTTCAGTCTTAAAGTTTAATATAGCATGTTAAAGTTCATCTATTAAAGGAAAACAGTTGCTAGTATCATGGAAGGTACTGTTTTACTGAACAGAAAATGCTGGAGAAACTCAGCAGGTCAGGCAACATCTGTGGAGAGAGAAACAGAGTGAATGTACGTGACTGTTCCTCACTTCTTAAGAAGTCAAATTGGACCAGAAGCATCTCTCCACAGATGTTCCATGATCTGCCGAGTTTCTCCAATATTTCCTGATATTTCAGATTTCTAGCATTTGTAGTATTTTGCTTTTATTTAATTGTTCCACTGAAAACTTTATCTCCCTGTTCTTTTTCTGAAATCATTGCTTTATGTTACAAAATGGTGCGATCTCATCTTCTGGCATGTCACCCGATTGTCTGTCCTTGAATGTATGAAATTAGAGAATACTTTTCAATAGTTCATTAGATTGTGAGAGGACCTGCGCCAAAGCCTGTCTCCTCTCTTCCTAATAACTGTCTGTAGTTCACCTTCCAGCAGGTGTCACTGGAGTCACTGTAGCTTGGGCACTGAGGGCAAGTGAAGTTTCCCTATTAAAACATTGATGGAAACAGTCCACTCCCGGCAGACCAGGAATGAACCAGAATGAATCATTTTAAGCTTCTCACCTTAACAGCACCTTTAATAAAAGAACCACTATGGAGATAACGATACAGCATGTTTCTTTTTAAACAAAGGTCGGTTTATAAATTGGTAGCACATTCTCTGCACTCCATTGCAGAATGCTAGGGTCTTGCAAAAGCATCTCCTCCGAGTTGAATGAAGTATTATAACCAATTCCTGCAAAAGCTGGGGATTTTCATTGGGCAAGATGACAAGAAACATTACTTCCTGACTATCTGTTCTGATTATCAAACTCAGTCAATTTGAAATTGCTTGAAACATAGAAAATTGCTGGTGTAGAAGGAGGCCATTTAATCCATTGTGACCCATGCTGGCTGAAAAAGCTATCCCACTTGCCAGCTCTTAGTTCATAGCCCTTCCAGATAATGGCACTGCAAGCATATGTAGGGATATTGTTAAATGCAATGAGGATTTCTCCCCCTACTACCCTTCTAAGCAGTGTGATCCTAATTCTAACCACACTGTGGGTGAAAAGCTCAATTCCCATCAAAACCTTTTGCTAACTACATTACCCAATGCCCCCTGTTTATTGACCATTCTGTTGAGGGAACTTGGCTCTTCTTATCCATTATATCTCAGCTCCTTTTAATTTAAGCATTTTATTTGATGTGACTTGACAGTGTACTGCTTGCAAACTAACTTGTCAGGAGAGTTTCGTTGTTTCTATTAGAAACAGTAAACAGCACAATGTCTTGGAAAGCAACAACAAATCATAGTTGATCATTTGGAAACTTAATTAGGAACCAACATTATCATAAAGATGAGAAATAGAATTAGGAGTGGGTCAACCAATCTCACAAATTTCCTCCACTATTCAGTAAGATTAAGGTAGTAATTGTTGCCTCAGCTACACCTTTTGATTTGCACTTCTGCTCCCCACTGTAACCCTTGACTCCCTCATAGATCACAAATCTGCATAACTCATCTCTGAATATCCTCAAAGACCTAGCCTCCACTTTGCATTAGAATAAGGATTCCAAAGATGAGTGGTTTACTGCCTACTAAGAAAAGAAAGCCCTCCTCATTTCCACATTGTTGAAACTGTGTCCCTCTTGTTCTACATTCCCTCATGAGGGAATTCCCTCTCAGTATCTCATCAGCCAAGCGCTCCCCTTCCACCACCGCCATCTCATATGTTATAGTAAGAACATCTCTCGTTCTTCTAAACAAGAATAGGCTCAACCTTGTCATCCTTTCCTCACATGTCAATCTATGACAAAACAAATAGCTGATTATGTTAGCCAAGCCCAAACTCAACATTACAGTGAAAGTGAAAACAATATTTTGGAGTGCTAAAGATGTTGGCGGCAGGTACTTTATAGATCACACTATTATTCTTTTTCATTGACAATATTAAAAGGAACTAGCGAAATGCCAGGAATATCTGCAACACCAGTTTTAGTCTAATTACCAACTGTGGTAATGTGTGTGCAAAAAATCCTTTGCATTGACTTCTTCCCTCCAACAACCACACAATGCATCACTATTCTAGCTCTACTGAGGGCTTTCCTAATGATTGAGTGGGTAAATGCTCCTGGATTGTGGCACAATACCATACAGACATGGAAGGTGCAAGGTCCCTGGCTTCATTTGGTCTCTGCTGAGATAACCCATCTCAACTTTGATAGCAATTGGGTGCCCCAATTGGCATAAATATCTTCGGGATATTTTGAACTGTCCTTTGTGTTGAAGAGACGTTTTTGCACAATGATTTGACATTTCCATAAAGTTGCAGAGAATTAACCAAAAACTTCAATTCCTCAGCATTTTGAGCAAGAGGTTGCCACAATATTAGGGTTAATTAATTCTACGAGAGTGTGAATATTCGTCTGCACATTGAGTTTAAATGTAAATTGCAGTGCACCTTGAGAATTTTACTCAAGTCCTGAGTAAAATTCTACTCTTCAACCCACCAAGAGGAGTTTAGCCTTAAATTACGACAAGGACAGACCATGTGATGCACAGAAAAAACAGTTTGAGGATTTTGAAGAGTCAAAATGCTGCCTTTACGGTAATTTCTGAACTCAAAATTGCACTAGCCTCACCAGTGCCACAATTTCCCCAACATTATATTCTTCCAAAGGTATTTCAAGTCAGTGAAAAGTCGTGAACTCGATTTAAGAAAATGAATCTTGCAAAATTGGGAAATAGATTTTTAAAAGACTGGTGGTTTTCCTTGTACATTGTGGACGAGAAGGGATCATCAGATGTAAAAATATCAGGTGAAATTAATATTTAATGCTAGTTGTCTCTTTTTAAAAACGATACACGAGTGTAGCCTCTTACCAGCTGAAACCTGTGGACCAGATCTGAGAGGTTTGACTTTGGGTACGCCATTCACCTGAACCAGGATTAGGGCTGAGAGGAGCAATCCACTGAGAAGTCCCGTCATCTTGACCAGAAGCAGTTGCTGAAGTTCAGGCTGCAGACAGAGTGTGGCAGAGAGCGGGACTTGCTCTAGGTATTAACAAGAGGCTGGAACACAGCCTGACACGTGTGGAATACCTGAAGGGGCTCCAGGAAAAACGTTGACATTTAACTCTTTGACAAAATTATCCCCCAGCCTTCGGCCGTTTATAAATAAGAAAGCCAAAACAAAAATCAGACTAAGACTGGCATAAATTAAGCAGGGGAAAAAGGAATGAAGTGTTAAAACACATTAGAATGATCGAGTGGATGAAGATATTGAAACTGAAGCTGTAATAGTTTTGGTCAGTACATAAATGTTCTTTTGGAGTTTTTAAAGTAGGGATGGTTTAGATGGTGTGGAGTGCTGGGTTTGTGTTTTTTGTTGTAACTGTTTACATTTTAATAATGTCTCTTTTTAACACCCTAACCCAGTACACTTAAAACTTTACCACCTGGTGGGTGCCTGTATTTTGTAAAAACTATTAGTACAGTCGGGAGGAATGGGATCAAAACATCACAAATAAAGTCGAATTCCTCAGCTTTTTCCTGGTTTTTAATTTAAGCGAAAAGGATTGCCAGCAGCAGAGGCGAATAAAGGGCAAGTTACACTGGAACATGAATGTACTGTCGGAACATGAGTGTACTGTTATGCCACTAATTAGTGTAGTCTGCAGCATCCTTAACCGTGTTACTGCACACAGACCCGAAGTTTCCTCTCAAGTTCACTCCCATCCCTGTGTTTGACTTTCTCTAACAGCGCGCGTTTGTAATTGTGTGTAGCTTCCTCTGTCCCTTTGTACATTTTACAGTATTTAAAATGACCTCGCCTCCCCATTGCCAGCCGCACACCAGTACTGGGCACGATGTGGCTTATTCTCAAAACTGATCATTAAAAAGAAACATACTTTGTAAAGCCCTTCACATTCCGTACAACAACAATATAAACAGCGAGAAACACTCAGCAGGTCAAGCAGTGCTTTGTGAAGTCAGAGATGCCTCACGGCCAATGTGATTCTTCCCAATTCTATTCTATCACTTCAGGCCTGTTCCAAACTTCGCCCGACTTCAGAATCCACGAATGGAGCAGTCCTGAATGCGGTTCCAGTCTAGATTACACATTCAGAGCATAACATTAAGTTTGCTGGGGTATAAGGAATAAAATAATTGAATAGAATTACATTGAGATCTGAACACACTTAAACGGGTAATGAGGGCTAGTAATGTTCGTTTGGAGAAATGATTTTAAAGTCTAACATTGTCCCATTCCCTGGCTTCATTGATTCAAGTTTTGCAGCGTTTTGGTTTTATTTCTTTTATTAGGAGGCAAACGGGAAGAAATTCAATTTCTCTCACTTATAATAAATGTTTTAAATAAGGTTTCAATGACTTCAGTTGTACTTAACTCCTGCTATTGGCAACACGGAAACAGGCTTAACGCATTTATGTTCATCCAACCCCTTTAAGTTTAAAGAAAAGTCACTGGACTCGAAACGGTGACTCAGTTTCTCCCTCCACAGCTGCTGCCAGACCTGCTGAGTTTCTCCGGCAATTTGTGTTCTTGTTTCAGATTTCCAACGTGTGTAGTTCTTTGTTGTATTCCGACAAATATATCCCCCAACCTCCCCTAGATTCACGCTGAAGGAATTGTGCTACTCGCCTCAACCATTACGTATTATCCAGTTTAATGATGGCTACTTAATGAACTCAAGTGTTAGACACCCCACATGGAGAAACTTCAAACTCCTTCATTATTTTGTAGGTAACCGCTCTTTCTGGAGGAAACCCTCGACCCAGTTGTCTTTCCCGGTAGCAATAACATTTTAGTTCCTTGCCTAGTATTTCTTTCTGTGCACCTTGCCCGGTGCCTCCAAATCCTTTTGCCAGCACGAAAGCCAGATTTGCAAACAGTGCTCCAAGTGTCAGGCCGTTTAAATATTTGCCCTCCCCTTAAATTTGGAACACTTGCTCGAGCAATTTCAGCAAACGTTCGATGAAATCTTTCGTTGCCCCGAAGCAAACAAAAAGTTGCTTCTATTCAGCAATGGGGGGAAACCACTGCACCACTACTGATTAAATCAGGAACAAACTCCAGCTCAGTAAATATTGACTTATTCCGACACTTTTCCAGGAATTCATTTTACAACAGATCTTCGTGTATGTGAAATGGACTAATGTACAATCGGCTTTTAAAAAGGTCTGGGAGTACTCGGTTACAGTGCAGGTGCCTTTTACATTTGCTGCTTTTTGGAGTTGGCGGTCTCAGCAGAGTTGGCCCTTTATTTTGTCAGCGAGAGTTTGATGTGGTAGATGGGTGTCGTTTCAAGAAGTGGTGTATTCGGTCGGTCTGGTTACCGAGGCCGTTTCGAGTTCTACAAGGGCCAGGGAGAAGTCGATCCCTCAGTTTATATCTCTCGGCCACCTGATGCCATGTTTGAAAATGTCAGTATGCTCCCCAGCTCCTATGCAGGCGTTCACCAACTGGAACAGGCCCTCTGTTTTTCTCAGGCTCTACACATCTCCAACAAACAGGCAGAATCAAGGCAAGCCGGATGGCTAGAGAATTAGAATTTAAAAGGTGAAAGACCCAATTTCCCATCCCCAGAAACCCTGATAATTCACAGCAGTCTAGTGAAAGTAAAAGCTGACATTGAAGAGATACTTAGGAACGCCCGGGTTAGGCTGGTACTAATAACTAAGTCACCTGTCTTGTTCCAAAAAAAAATTCACATTACTCCCCTTCATCTACCTAAAGATCATGTTACAAAAACAGGTATACCACAATTCTGTATTCTTATAGAATCCCTGCAGTGAGGTATTGTTCCAGTTCACCGATCATAGCTGAGGACATTTGTCTTTCACACCTCATTGCTAGTGCATAACCCTGTGGCTGGATTTTGTGGTCAGCAATAAATTGAAAGCTCTATATGGTGAATTTCATTTTGGCATAAACTACAGGGAATCTCAGGAATGCAAAGTGGTGTTATTTGTCTTAGATCAGGTAGTAGCACATTTTAATTTTTGCTTTTACATTTCATTTTAAACAGCTGAAATATAATTTTAAGAACATAGTTTCATGGAATTTTTTTTTAAGCATGAATTGGAAAGATTGTTTTTCAGGCCCACAGGGGTTGTTCAGCTATTATGATTTAGCATACTGTTTAAAAACAAAGTTGTAATGATTGAATTGATTCAGTATCTATGGCAAACTTCCAGTTAATACCGGAATAGATTACGTAAACAGATTTAAATGAAAAATCTTGCTATTACAGTGAATGTCTTAAAGCACTATTAACTAATCACTGTTTTTGTAGGCAACTCATACTTCAAACTACAGAACATTTAACAATATATAAACACACCATCAAGTATGTGTCACACAGACATTACATTCTCCCAGAATCAGTCTAATGATACTTCACTCCCACAGCTTTACTTCTATTATCTTCTTTTCTCAGCCTGGCAACTCAACTCCAGAATGTCTTTTCAAGTGCACACTTTTCTCCCTCTAGCTAAAGCTAGACAAATCTTCCAGCCCCCTTTTAATTCCTCTCAAATTTGTTTCTTCTAATCAGAGTTTCTAACCTTCATTTCTAGAGACTTTTGCTCTATCTGCCAGACTGTGGGAAAGTGTCACAAGATAATACACCAATGTTATTTAAGACATTATCTTAAACATTTTCAAACTGCTTGAAACTCCTGCAAATGGAATTGAAACTGGGTAAAGTGCTTAGAAACTACAAAGCCATTTCAAGATGGAGGTAACAGAACAAAACTAATCACCCAGGGGAAGGGGCTTAGTTAAAACAAGACTCCCTCCAATCCAGAAAACCACTGAAACCAATTACAGTTTTAGGAAAATGTTAACAAATACGAAGTACTGGACATTGAGCTACTGTTGTCATATACAGACCCATCCAAAAAAAAAAACCTTTTGGAAATGTGCACTGAAATCAGAAATTCAAAACAGTTTTTGAGATCTTCAAGATTACAGAAAAGGAAGCTGATGGCTTTACTTGTCTCTCTCTCACGCTCAAAGAAACTGAACCAGTTTCCAAGAAATGATGAGAGAGAAATAGCAGAGTGGACAACCACCAACCTCCAGATCCAACACATCATCCTCCGACACTTCCGCCATCTGCAATCCAATCCCACCACCAAAGACATTTTTCCCTCCCCACCTTTGTCTGCTTTCCGGAGAGACCACTCCCTCCGTGACTCCCTTGTCTGCTCCACACTCCCTTCCAGCCACACCACACCCAGCACTTTTCCCTGCAACCACAGGAAGTGCTACACCTGCCCCCACACCTCCTCCCTCACCCCAATCCCAGGCCCCAACAAGACTGTCCACATCAAGCAGATGTTCACCTGCACATCTGCCAATGTGGTGTACTGCATCCGCTGTACCCGTTGTGGCCTCCTCTACATCAGGGAAACCAAGCGTAGGCTTGGGGACTGCTTTGCAGAACACCTGCGCTCTGTTCGCAACAAACAACTGCACCTCCCAGTCGCAAACCATTTCAACTCCCCCTCCCATTCCTCAGATGACATGTCCATCCTGGGCCTCCTGCAATGCCACAATGATGCCACCTGAAGGCTGCAGGAACAGCAACTCATATTCAGCCTGGGAACCCTGCAGCCCAATGGTATCAATGTGGATTTCACAAGCTTCAAAATCTCCCCTCCCCTAACCGCATCCCAAAACCAGCCCAGCTCATCCCCGCCTCCCTAACCTGTTCTTCCTCTCACCTATCCCCTCCTTCCACCTCAAGGCCCACCCCCATCTCCTATCTACTAACCTCATCCCACTCCCTTGACCTGTCAGTCCTCCCTGGACTGACCTATCTCCTCCCTTGCCCCCACCACCCCCCACTACACTCACCTTTACTGGCTCCATCCCCGCTTCTTTGACTTGTCTGCCTCCTCTCCACCTACGCTCTCCTCTATCCATCTTCTTTCCGCATCCCCCTCTCTCCCTATTTATTTCAGCACCCTTTTCCCCGCCCCCATTTCTGATGAAGGGTCTAGGCCCGAAACGTCAAGCTTTCCTGCTCCTATGATGCTGCTTGGCCTGCTGTGTTCATCCAGCTCCACACCTTGTTATCTCGGATTCTCCAGCATCTGCAGTACCTATTATCCCTGGACAACTGCTGCTGACTGCATCAGGAAACCAGCAAATTCATAGCCTTCAGTTTAGACATTATACCCAAAAACAAATAAAGGACCCTAAACTATATATTCTTTTGTGTTCCTTGTACTGGACTATCCCCTTTCATCTTTGTACTTCTGTGTTTATGTGTAGGGGTTCTTGTGACTGTATGGAAGCCTGCAACCATATGGTTATTGTTTTTCTCAGGGTTAGCAGTTAATAAAATGCTTCCACTTAAACTTGTGAATTGGCTCGTCATTGCTTAAGGTAAGAACAATTAACATTTTAGTTTGATAAAAGATTAAATAAACCTTAAACTTTTGTCGTGACCAACCAAACAGGCTGAAAAGAGGGAGTCAGTTCACCCCTTTATGCCTGGTAACAACACAAATTAAACTTGTCTGTGATATCAGCGATATTTTATGAAACCCTGCAACCTGATATCACAAATCATTTCCTCTTATAGCCTTCCCATGTCAAAATCCATCACCAGAGCAATAGTGGCCTTGTATGCAGGTAGAAATGCCGATTTTTTAGATCCCAACTCTATTTTAACATGGAATTAAAATGGACAGTTCATTGCACAACTGTTTACCATTGGACATTTTGAACACCTTTTTTAGACTTGAGCTCAGGAGTCTAACTACTGTTAGAATACAGGTTGCTGACATTGCATCCCGGCATAAAATCCTTAGATTGTTTTCCTGTGAAAAGATTTGAGTCTAATAATCTATAATAATCAAACTACCTAGATTTGCTGTCAGGCATACAACCATAGTATAGTCACACAAACATTCAATTTTACTTTCAATTGAAAATCATCACAAAACATGCTTATAAAATTCAATTTTAAACTCTAATTTATTCAAGGTGATTCTACAGGAGAATTAATTTCTCAAAATAAGGAAGTTCACATCAAATTGGTGACTTTTTAATTGAGTTCCAACAGGTGTGGACTTCAACATGATATCAGTTGGAGGAACAGAAAAAAATCACTGACAGCAATGCTTGAATTTCCACATTTGTGTATATAATTGTAGATATCAGAAGTTGCAGTCACTTTCACAGCTTTACAATGGTGAATACTGACAGTCTCACCAATACAACTGCAAATCTGGGCCATTATTTACACCAGTAAAATTTTCTGCCTATGAAGAGCAGAATCTGAAAAGTTAAAACTGCGAACTGGGGAGGGTTTTCTGCTAGGTTGCACTATTTTGTTCAGTTATTCACTCCAATTCAGCCAGTGCAGTGCAAAAGGTCCCGATTTTAAAATTATTGCAAAGAGGAGTTTTTGTTCAGTTTTGAGCCAGAAGCCAGCTCTGCCCACAAAACTGACCATGCCCTGATCAAATTAATTGCCGACTCAAGTTTATGCGTATTGTACCAACTTGCAGGCCTTCAAAGGAGGCTCTTAGAATTAATGTTTTAGCACAAGGAAACACAAGGCAAGTTTTAAAAGCTTTTGTACATAGTATTTTAATTTAGTAAGAGAAAATACTATACTCCTGCAAAAACAGCATACGGTTCTATATATTTTACAAAAGTCACTTTCAATTATTTAAAATCAGGTCAGTCAAAGTGGTGAACTAGACACTAGTTTAATTATGCATACTTTGCTTAATACAGCTGAAAATAGGTCACAAATGGTATTTACCATTCAAGTATATTCAGCTATGTTTTCATACAAGTTTGAAAAAAATGTTGAAGTTGATGGTTGGTTCGCCTGATGCTGGGGAGGTATCACAACTCCAACTGCAACCCGAGCTACAGATCTTTGTTAAAACATGAAAAAACATATAAATTGTTGATTCATGGCATGTTTTATGTTCACCAATATGCAAATAATTAAGCAGAAATTTAGGGGAAGTAAACACTTGTCAAAACTGGAAAAGTTTCGAACTGAACTTACACCCAGATTGCTGATGACATCTATAGCAGAAACTCCAGGATACTCTGCCTGTAAAATAATGATTTAAACAGATGTAGGTGGAAGTGCTGTCAAGATGCTAAGAATACTTTATGCATTTTCTTCGGTTTACAGACTTGCTCCAGAGACCAAAATGTTTGTTCAGATAAAAGGTAAGATGGTATTGGTAAGAGCTCCATACACTATAAGTTAACATGCATCATTGTACAGGGGTCTCACATTGCATATGAGCTTAAAGTTTCCAACAATTTAGATTTTTGAACAACTCAACAAAATGCTATTGTTTGTGCAATTTATTTATCAAAAATCTCTATTTTTAAAGTTGGTTCTGCTTCTGTAAATGATGTTATTGATTGCACAGAAATTTGAGGGTAGTTGCATTTGCCACAGTTTAGCCAAAATGTACCACAGATTTCAAACGTTATGTGAATTTTCAAAAATACAAAAGACTACATTAAAAGTGCAACAATTATACTTTGCAAATTTTAAAAAGTACACTTAAATGATCCTGAGGTCTCAACAATTTTAATGCTTTATATCTTGTTCTCACAAGCTGTAAATTTTAAGTAACACAAGCAGCTAGTATTGAAATCACCTTTCAAATGGTTTATAGATCACAGATAAATGGAAAATTTTATAATGGACTCAGCTGCAAGTACTGTAGAATGTAGTAATATAGAAAAATAAAATGCTGAGTCAGCAATAAATAGCAAACAGGAAAGACAATACCAAAACCTCATAGCTATCACGTCTCAAAATGCAACAGTAAACACACAATGGTCAAAAACTGACACTCATTAAACATGTTTTTAAAGTTTTCATACATTGTCCTTTCAAATGGACAAGAACAAAGCCAACTGGTTATTTTTTGAAAGACGACACTTAATATGTATTTGACTAATTCGACCTTGGGAGCAGTATTTCTTATTTTTTTAAAAGAACATATTAAGAACTCGTTTATGATTCCACTGAAAATTCCGTAAAGAAAGTATTTTTGTCCTTGTCCACACCCCATCCATCTGACCTGCACCAACATTTAGATTAAAATAAATCACTCTGGAGCAATATTTAGACCAGTCATTAGAAGACAGCACAATTTTAATTTGTTGATCTTTAGCTTACAGAGTAAATATTTTTCATCCAATCTTAATTTCAGTCTCATTCAAACATATGAGCTTTTCCACTGCCAGTAAGATATTACAATACTTTTAAGTGTGGTTTACCTTCAGTTAAGTAATTAGAATATGTTTAATAGGAACTATTCATAAGGTACTCATTTAGCAACCTGATAAATAGGTTTTATCCTGACGTATCGCAGTTGGAATACTAATAGCTCATTTCATGCTTGACACAAATCCACCGAAGCTTGAATCTTCTACAGTCAAATCCCATTGAATCACCTTCTGTTGATATATGCAACCATTCTGCAAAGTAGTTTAATCAATCTATACATTCGTTGACTGAAGGGTGACTGTACTGGAGACATATGAATGCAGTGTGTCATAATATTAGAGAGGTTATGATTTGTGTGCTTATCCAGTAGTTATAGCTTCCATAAAACGATGGTTAATTGTGAAAAAAATTATTAAAAACCTTAAGGATTCCTAAACCAGCCTGGAATGACAATGCTTCTGTGCAGCATCCAAGCCATTAGGAAGCAGTTTCAGAGTTGAACATCATCTGATGACTGTTAAAAGTATACTTTAATGTCAGTAAAGCTCTTAAAATACATCTATCAGGTAAATAAAACATGATGGGAGATGATTTTTTTAAGCTGGTAAATATACTTTTGAGGCACTGTAACTTTGTGAAGCAAATGTTTACTATTTTTTAAAAAAAATCTAACTGAAAGTGTGTAGCTATCATCTAAAATTCACTCCTAATGACCTATTGATGGATTTTGAAAGGAGATACACTCATCAACTTAGAAATGTTGGGATGGATTCCACAGGTGAGTAGAAAATCTAGCCATGCTCTGAGCATTTCCAGTATTTTGTTTCTTTTACAGAAAATCTAGTCTATTACCTAATAGTTCAATGCAATCTGTATCAACATTACTGGAACATACTTTCAACGTGTCAATTCCAACACACAAGTATTGTCACCAATAGCTATCAGAGCCAGTATTAGAAATTTAACATATACTACAGATGATACCCATCTGAACCTGAAATCCCCTCACTTTAGCAGGTTTTGATCTTATGATTTCCATTTTACTCAAGCAAAACAAATAAGCTCCTCAAAAATCACAAGCATAACAAATTATAAAATTCACTGAACTGCCAAAAAATGCAAATAGGGCAGTTATAAAGCTCAGCATGTTCTTAATACTATATTGTATGTTAACATTTAAATAGGTACTGAACAGACACGTTCATATTTGGTCACTATATTACTTTGGTGTACACGATGGTGGAGACCTCTTGTGTGGCAATTCTTCTGGTGCCTCTACAACCTCCTCATATAATGGCAACTTCATAATGTCTTCATATGCTGGTGGCTGAGTCTAGTTGCAAAATTAAGTGGTTCATTACACAATGTTATTTAATAATACAGTTCAAATCAGAAAATATTTTAATTCACCTAAATACATGAGAATGGAATTTGAAAACGGTGGTTAAAATATCTCTCTAGTTCAAATATGAATCAGAAGGAATAACAATTTCAGTACACTAATGGTATGTTCTAGTTTTAAAAGAAGCATGACACATATGGATCTCGAGTAGTACAAACAGGTAAGGGATGCACTAAAAATAGTATTTCATCAACAATTACATATCTGCCTAAGGTTCACACTTATCAGTGTTTTCTTCTCTATAGTTGATTAAGGTAATTTATAACTCTCTGCACTGAACTATACTCACTATTGAGTTTTCGGTTTATCTTCCTGCGGAGATTTTTCCTATTTGGAAAACCCAAAGACAAGAAAAACAATTTAAATATTCAAGGCAGAAGTTGATGCCTTACGGAATTCTACTCTCATGCCTGACATGCATAAGTTAAATCTAGCCCAAGTACGTATTTTGACATTGAACAAATCGAAACCAAAGTTTCTTAGACATTATCTCAGATCTTCCTTCAGTTAACTAAATCAACATTACAGAGCAGACAAGTCAGTATTTCAATATTATTATGATTTTACAGGCTGGAATGGGTGGTGGTGGTGGTGGTGGAGGAAGGGCGGGATTGGGAGGTGAAGTGAACAATGATTTTTCCTACGGCAAGGATGAGACCTAGGGTTCAGGCACATAGTTCTTTGAAATTTGCCTCATAGATTGACAGGGTAGTTAAGGCAATGTTTAGCATGCTTGCCTTCATTGCTCAGACCACTGAGTATAGGAATTGGGATATCAGGTTGTGCAGGACGTTGGAGAGGTCACTTTTGGAGTAGTGTACAATTCTGGTTGCCCTGCTATAGGAAGGATATTATTAAATTGAAAACCTTGAAAAATTAGTTGACTTTCCCTCCAATTTCCACCCAACTATAGCTTTCCCATGGCCCATCTCCAACCCTTCCCTTCCTTTACTTAACCTCTCCATCTCCATTTCAGGGACGATACTGTCCACTGCTATCCATTACAAAGCCACCGACTCCGATAGCTACCTTCACGACAGCTCTTCACATCTCGTATCCTAGTTCCTTCGCCTACGTTGTATCTGTTCAGATGATGCCACCTTCCAAAACAGCACTGCTGACATGGCTTCCTTCTTCCATAACTGTGGTTTCCCGCCCACTGTAGTTGACAGGGCCCTCAACCACATCCGAATTATCATCCATGCTTCCAGCCTTGCTCCTTCCCATCACTCACAACAGGTTGATTGGGTCCCCCTTGTCCTCACTTTTCATCCCATCAGCCACAGCATTCAAGGGATCATCCTCCACCATTTCAGTCAACTGCAGCAGAATGCCACCACCAAACACCTCACTCCCCCTGTCTGCATTTAATAGGGACCTTTCCCGTGGGACACTCTAGTCCATTCCTTGATGACCACCAACAAACCCTCTTTGCACAGTATCTTCCCATGTAACCGCAGAAGGTTCAACACCTGCCCACTTCACCTCTTCCCTGCTCACCATCCAAGGGCCTAACAGTCTTTCCAGCTGAAGCATTATTTCATCTATATAACAAGCATGGGGCTGGATGAACACAGCAGGCCAAGCAGCATCATAGGAGCAGGAAAACTTGACGTTTCGGGCCTAAACCCTTCATCAGAAATGGGGGAGGGGAAGAGGGTTCTGAAATAAATAGGGAGAGAGGGGGAGGCGGATAGAGGATGGATAGAGGAGAGGATAGGTGGAGAGGAGGCAGACAAGTCGAAGAGGCGGGGATGGAGCCAGTAAAGGTGAGTGTAGG
>JAHRHZ010000026.1:4297894-4312738 GCA_024137785.1 Ginglymostoma cirratum | reverse complement strand
TGGCTCCATCCCCGCCTCTTCGACTTGTCTGCCTCCTCTCCACCTATGCTCTCCTCTATCCATCCTCTATCCGCCTCCCCCTCTCTCCCTATTTATTTCAGAACCCTCTTCCCCTCCCCCATTTCTGATGAAGGGTTTAGGCCCGAAACGTCAAGTTTTCCTGCTCCTATGATGCTGCTTGGCCTGCTGTGTTCATCCAGCCCCATGCTTGTTATCTTGGATTCTCCAGCATCTGCAGTACCTTTTATCTCTGATACAATTTCATCTATATCTTCTCCAATCTGGTCTATTGCATTCGCAGACTCAATGTGGCCTACTCTACACAGGAGAAACCAAACGCACACTGCACTGGGTAACCACTTTGCAGAACACTTCCAGGCTGTGCGCTAGCATGACCCCAATCTTCCCTTCGCCAGTCATTTTAACACAGCATCCTGCTTGCATTCCCACTCGGATGTCCTTGGCATGCCGCAATGCTCCAACAAATCACAGTGCAAACTGGAAGAACAACATCTCATCTTAAGATAAGGCACTTTACAACCTTCTAGATTTAATATTGAGTTCAACACCTTCAGTGAACTCACTCCCGTTTCTTCCCCTTTTGCTTTATTTGTTGAATTGTCTGTCACCACGTTCTCTCTCCCCCCATCCCACCCCGACTCCAGTGGGATCATCTGTTCTTTCCAGTTTGACAGTTAGACACACCATTGTCCTGCCATTCTTACATTCCAACCACTTAATCTACACAATCAGCACCCTTTCTCCCCCAGCATTCCAATCCTCCACTATAGCATAAATGTGGTCCCTCTATACTTCACATCAGCTCTGATGAAGAGTCATCTAGACTCAAAACGTTAGCTTGCTCTCTCTGTGGATGCTGCCTGACCCGCTGTTATTTTTAGCATTATTGTTTTCAGTACAGATTCCAGCACCTGCAGTAATTTGCTCCTAAGTATTATTAAATCGGAGAGGGTTCAGAAAAGATTTATCAGGATGTTGCTGGGACTGTAGGGTTTTGAGTAAAAAGGAGAAGCTGGATAGGCTGGGAGCTTGGGAAGTTGAGGGGTGACCTTATAGAGATTTATAAAATCATGAGGGGCATAGATAAGGTAAATAGCAAAGGTCTTTTCCCTAGGGTTGGGGCATTCAAAACTAGAGTATGGTTTTAAGGTGAGAGGGAAAGACTTAGAAGGGACCGGAGGGGCAAGTTTTCACATATAGGATGGTTCGTATATGGAATGAAGTGCCAGAGGACACAGTAGATGCAGATACATAGTTACAATATTTAAAATACATTTAGTCAAGTAAATGAATAGGAAAGGTTTAAAGGGATATGGACCAAATGTAGGTAAATGGGACTAGTTTTTGTTTGGGAAACTTGGTCAGCATGGACAAGTTGGGCCAAAGGGTCTGTTCTTGCACTGTATGACTCCAAAAGAAAGAGGTTGATTAAGAGGAGAGAAACAGAATACAGGAGAAAACTTGCAAGGAACATAAAAGCAGACTGTAAAAGTTTCATAGTATGAAAAAGGTTCTAGCAGACAACTGTAGACTCCTTGTGGAGAATTGATAAATGGAGAACAAGGAAATGGCAGAGTAATTAAATAACTTCTCCAGTGTTATAATTTCATAGATGACTTAACTCAATTCCTCAGAACTTTTAGGAAAGCAAGGGTCTACTAGGAAACAGAAATTGAAGGAGATCACTATTATTGTTAAAACAAAATGCTGGACTTATCAAAGGAACTGAAAAATGATAAATCCTCAGGTCCTAATAATCTACAACTCTGGGTATGAAAGGAGATGGACATAGAAATAGTAGACATGTTGGCTGTCATCTTCCAAAATACTATAAATTCTAGTACAGCCATTGGAAAGTGGCAAGTACAACCTCACAAATTAAAAAAGGGACAAAACTGGGAATTACAAACCGGTTAGCCTAACATCAATAATAGGGAAAATGCTGGAGTTTATTATAAAAGGTGAGAAAACAGGACACAGAAAACACCAATGGGATTACACAAACTCAATGTGGCTTATGAAAGGAAAATCATTTTTTTTTGAGGTTGTAAACAGTAGAATAGATGAGGGAGAACCAGTGAATATGGTATATTTGGATTTTCAGAAAGCCCCACATAAGAAGTTAGTGTACAACATCAAAGCATGTGAGAATTGTGGAATAAACTGGCATGGATTGAAAATTGGTTAGCAGACAGGCAACAGAGAGAGGAATAGGTCATCTTCACAGTGGAAGGCGGTGACAAGTGAGAAACTGCGGGGATCAGTGTTTGGCCCCAGTTATACAAAATAGACACCAATTTGGGTAAGGAAATCCAAAGTAATATTTTCAAGTTTGTGGATGAAACAAATCTAAATAGGATTGAGGGTGAAGAGAATGTTAAAAAGCTTCAAAAGTAATTTAGACAGGTTGAATGGTCTAAAATGTACTGCAATTTCAATATAATATGGATAAGTATGAGGTTGTTCACTTTAGTAGGAAAAAACAAAATGGCAGAGTATTATTTAAATTTCAACAGTTTGGAAATATTGATGTATAAAGGGAACCAAAACAGAGATAGCTGGAGACACTCAGCAGGTCTGGGAGCATCTGGAGAGAGAAAGCAGAGTTAACATTTCAGGTCCAGTGACCGTTCTTCAGAACTGGGGTTGCAAGCAAGCATGAACACAAAGGTTCTGAAGAAGGATCAAAAGAGCTAAAATGTCAACTCTCCTTTCTGTCCAAAGATGCAGCCAGACCTACTGAGTTTCTCCAGCTATTTCTGTTTCACACTTCCAGCATATGCAGTTCTTTGTACGTTTTTTTTGTATAAAGGGACCTGGATATCCTTGTACACCAATCATTGAAAGCAAGGGTGCAGGAACAGTAAACAGTTAGGAAGGCACTTGGTACGTTGGTCTTCATTGCAAGAAGGTCTGTATACAGGAACAAGGAAGTCTTACTGTAGCTTTACAGGGCCTTGGTGAGACTATACCCAGAGTACTGTGTGTATTATATTGCTCTCCTTACAGAGGAAAAGATATACTTGCCATAAAAGGAATGCAGTAAAGGCTCCTCAGACTGACTGTTGGGATGGCAGGTTGGTCATACGAGTAGAGATTGAGTTGACTGGGCCTGTATTTGCTGGAGTTGAGAAGAATGAGAGGGGAATCTCACTGAAATGTACAAAACTTTGACAGGGCTTGATAGATAGATCCATGGACGATGCTTTTCTTGACTGGGATGCAGAACAAGGGGTCATGGCCTCAGGATACATGGTAGGCCGTTTTGGACTGAAGGTCAACCATAATCATGCTGAATGGCACAGCAGGCTCATTGGCCAATTTTCTTTGTTTCTACATACCAAACAAGCGGAGGATGCAGTTTTGATTATACAAGCTTCACTAGTTTCGTTACATTTAACAGCTCACTCTTCTATCCTTATAGTTGGCCTTCTGCACATGAAATCCTGACATTTTTGAATAAAAAAGCCACACTGCTGAGACAGAGGAAGATTTCAAGCAGAATCAGCAGTGCTGAAGAGATTGGGGGCACTATAAATTTATATTAATCAACATGGTGCTTTACTAATGTTTCATAACAAGCACAGCATACAATGAGCTTTAATTCTAAAATATTTACAGATGATCATGAAATTGGAAAGCTGTAGGAAATATGTGAAACTTGAAAGGGTTCAGAAAAGATTTACAAGGATGTTGCCAGGGTTGGAGGGTTTGAGCTATAGGGAGAGGCTCAATAGGCTGGGGCTATTTTCCCTGGACCATCAGAGGCTGAGGAGTGACCATATAGAAGTTTATAAAATCATGAGGCATGAATAGGGTGAATAGTCAAGGTCTTTTCCCCAGGGTAGGGGAGTCCAAAACTAGACAGCATAGGTTTAAGACGAGAGGTGAAAGATTTAAAAGGGACCTAAGGGTTTCATGAAGAGGGTGGTGCATGCATGGAATAAGCTGCCAGAGGTGGTGATGGAGCCTGGTACAATTGCAACATTTAAAAGGCACCTGGATGGGTGTGTGAATAGGAAGGGTTTAAGAGGCATATGGGCCAAATGCTGGTAAATGGGACTAGATTAGTGTAGAATATCTGGTCAGCATGGATGAGTTGGACTGAAGGGTCTGTTTCTGTGCTGTACATCTGAGTCTAAATATCAACGTTATCATGGCTAATGTATTGCAATGTCCTAAAATAAAATCAGCAATACAAGTAGTTTAATAACAAGACTATATGCAAACTCATTCATGTGGTTGTGAAGCTAGCAGGTAAATTCAAAATAATTTAATTAAACTGCTGTGCCATTGACATGGCTTCACACTCAATCCCATAACCTCAGCTCCCAATGACAGTATAACATATGTTATGCACATCTGTTGCGGGAACTCAAGTGGGCATTTTAGGATGCACATCCACTGATCATACACAAATGAAGAAAGACAACATATCTGATATATTCATCTCTTTACGTCCCCCCGCAAAATCAATTCAGCCACAATAACCTTAATGATTCTTACCCGAGAACGAAGATTAAGAAGCGTGTCAACTAAGCTGCTCTCCTGTTCCAATTCCTTAATAAACTTGAAGCAATTCCATGTAGAGTAGATGAAGAAAGACTACAGACAAAAATGAAAAAAATTGTGTCAAGGTACAACTATCACTTAAATATTTTTCACGTTAGTTCCTAGGTATCAGGCCAGGAGTCTGACTAAAAAACTTACACGCTTTTAAGTAGCACAAATGCCAAGTTGCAAATTAAATGATGTACATAATTGTTAAAAGGTAATATATTACTAACAACCTTGATGAGCTGTGGTCAGTTTACCCTGATTTGTTTAGATTGAAAAGCCAAGAGTGAAACCTGTTGGAGTCTATGGGTGTTGTATTTATTTCGAATTTTAAACCCCTTTCACTTGTTCTGTTCCTTCACAGATATATTGCAGATAAATAGCATTGTACAGTTTGAAGGAAATGATAAGATTGGAAAAATACAGAAGGGAAAAACAAATCCTGTCATTCAAAAATCCAGACAAAGTGTGCTGAATTGTTTCTCATAATTCTTTTGATTTTCTTTTAACTGATGGTAATACAATCTTGTTTGCACAATAATGGATGATTTTTGACTCAACAGCTGATAGTGGTCCTGAGTTCTTCCTTGTATTAGGACTAATTATTATCAGTCTCTTTCACTCAAAAACGGTGAGGTATACTCATTATTTGCAAGCTTCTAGACATCTGACTTGTGGTTTTGTAGTAAATTACAACTGGACCAATCCCAAGGCTGTCGTTAGGCAGTTTTAACTTAACTAAAAAAAACTCCTGGTGCCACTCTATCTCATATAGGTTAACACCTCACTGCTCCAAAAAAAAAAGTCTTGTGCAGGTACAAGTAAACCACAAATTTCACTTAATCTTCAAGTTACAAAACTCTCCTGCAACTTTTAGCTATATAGCAGACCAACTTCCACATTTCAGCTCATAGTGCAAAAGGAAAAAACAGTTCCCATACATGCCACCACCATTGGAAAGGAAATATGAAAAGCTACTCGTTAATGCATTTCGTGACAAGGTGAATATGGTATGTACATATTAAGACACAAGAGAATTACATTCAATTATCCTCACACATTGTTTATGCAACACTTTTACAATTTATCTTTCCTCTTATATATTTAAACTGTCCCAGCATAATTTCACTCGATAGTGTATATGTCAACCACACAACCTTTGTCTATTTTCACAAGAAATCAATTACCGAACATATGAACATAAGAAATAGGAGCAAGAATATGCCACTCAGTCCCTCAGACCTGTCCCACCAATCAACAATATCATGGTTGAACTGTCCCAGGCTTCAACTCCTCTTCTGTGTCAGCTTCTCATAGGCCTAAACTCTTGATTTTTTAAAAATCTACCACCTCTTTAAATACTTTCAATGATCTAGTCTCCACAAATCTCTGGGATAGAGAATTCCAGACATTCACCATCTTCTGAAAGAAAAAATTCCTTTGCAGCTCAATTTTTAGGGACACTTATTCTGAAACTACATCCCCTTGTTTGAGACTCCCCCATGAGCAGACACACCTTCTCAACATTTACCCTTTCAAGCCCCCTCAGAATCTTGTTATGATTCAATAAGACCAGCACTCATTCTTCTAAACAAATGAATAAAGGACTAACTTGTTTAGCCATTCTTGATAAGTCAATTCCTTTATCCCAGCAATCAGCCTAGTGAATCTCTTTTGAAATGCTACCAATGCCAATATATCCTTTTTTAAATACAGGATCAAAAACGATACGCAGTATTCCAAGTGCAGCCTCACTAACACCTTGTACAATTGTAACAGGACTTCCCTGTTTTTAAAAACTTGAACCTCTTGCAACAAAAACAAAAAGAATGCTTATTTTGTGATTCATGCACAAGAACACACAGATCCCGCTGCGCTGCACATTTTTGGAGTCTTTCTCCACATGAATAATTGATTCTTCCACCCAAATGACCACAGATGTTCCTAACAAACTCCACTTGCAAAGCTTAGTTACTCACTCAACCTATTGCCATCCCCTTGCAGATTCCTAATGTCCTCATCACAACATACACTCTCATCCATTTTTTAAAATCATCAGCAAATTTAGATACATTACACTCTGCCCCATCCTCAAAGTCAAAGTCATACAGCATAGAAACATGCCCTTCAGCCTGCCATGTCCATGCTGGCCACTGAACACCAAACTACACTAATTCCTGCACGTGGTCCATGGCCTACTATGCACTGGCATTTTATGTGCTCATCCAGATACCTATTAAATGTTGCAAAAGTACCTGCCTCCACCAATCTCTCAGGCAATATGTTCCATATTTCTAACATCCTCTGGGTGAAAAATTTTTTCTCAGATCTCCTCTAAACCATTTACTCCACACATTAAACTTATGCCCTCTGGGACACATCTGATTGTGGAAAAGATTTTAAATAATCTAGTCTGTCTGTACTTCTAAATTTTGTGTATCTCAATCAGATCCACCCTCAGCCTCCTCTGCTCCAAGGAAAACAAATCCAGTCTATCCAGTTTCTCCTCAGAATCAAGACTTTTCATCCCAGGTAACAACCTGATGAATCTCTCTGCACACTCTCCAGTGCAACCATGTCCCTCTGATGGTTTGGCAACAAGAACTGCACCCAATATTCCGTCGGTGACCTAACCAATGTTTTATAAAGTTGTAACAAGACTTCCTTGCTCCCATATTCTACGCCCCTGTTAACAAAGGCACGCGGCCCATATACCTTCTTCACTGCCAGTCACCTGTAAACACTTTCAGAGATCTATGGACTTGTACACCAAAGGTCCCTTTGTTCCTCAGTACTTCCTAGGGACCTACCATTCATCGTGTATGTCCTTTTCATTTTAGACTTCCAAGAATGCATCACCTCGCACTTATCAGGATTAAATTCCATCTGCCTTCACTCTGCCCAACTTGCCGTCTGATCAATATCAGACTGTAGCCCGAGTCCATCCTCCTATCAACAACATCACCAATTTTTGTGTCTTCTGAAAATTTACTAATTACACATTCTACATTCATATTAAGTCAATAATGTACGTAAAAAACAGCAAGGGTCCCAGCACCAATCTCTATGGTACACTGCTGGTCAGACTTACTGTCACAAAGACGTTCCTCCTCCAAACTATGCCTCCTATTTGCAAGTCAATTTTGCATCCAGTCTGCCAACTTGTCTTGGCTCCCATGGGCTCTTACCTTTTGGACCAGCCTTCCATGTGGGGCCTTGAATGAATGAATGAGCTTTATTGTCACATGTACTCAAATGAGTACAGTGAAAAGTTGATAAGTCGCCACTTACAGCGCCATCTTAGGTACAAAGGTACCTAGGTGCCTGTACCCAGGTGCAACTTCTTCAGTTACCCTGTGAAAATGTCACCAACACACGGCACCACCTTAGGTACCCAAGTACAATCCTTTTCTCTATTCTGTGACAACGAAGAAAAAAAAAAAGTTACATTACAGCTATACACAGTGTAACCATAGGTCAGAAAAACAAACAAGTTAAAAAGAAAAATATCAGTCTCTCTCCAACGGCTCTCCACAGCAGACCAGTGCAGGGGGCCTCCAAGTGTTCTGACTGCAGGCTGCCACCATGTTCTGCACCTGGCCACTACTACCACACTTCGGTCTGGGCCACTGTTTAGCACCAGGTCGCTGGTCACGATGTCCCTGCTTCGGGCCACTGTCTCTGCTTCAGAGGCCAGGTGTCCAAGAAGACACAAGAGGAGAAAACTATGGAAGGCAGGAAAAGAAAGAAAGAAAGGAGAATGAAAGAAAAAGAATAAGTGGAACAGGCGGTTCCGGCTGGAGCATCCTCTGCCTTGACAAACACCTTACTGAAGTCCAAGTCAACATCAACTGCACCATCACCATTTATACATTTGGTTAACTTTTCAAAAACACAAATTTGTCAGACAGGATGTCCCTCCAATAAATCGGTGTTGACTATTCCTGACCAGTCCCTGCATTTCCAAGTGTTGTTTAATCCTGTCCCTCAGAGCATTTTTCCAATAATTTCCGTACCACTGACATCAGACTAACTGGTCTATAATTATCTGACCAATCCCTACTGCCCTTCTTGAACAAAGAAACCACATTAACTGGCCTCCAGTCATCTGGCACTTCATTGGTGGCTAGCAAATCATTAAATATCTCTGTCAGGGCCCCAGAAATCCCCTTCCTTGTGTCCCATAGCAGCTCGGAATATATCTTACTGGGCCCTGGGGATTTATGCACTTTTATGCCTGCTAAATATCTAATACCTCCTCCTTATTAATCTTAACATATTCCAGAACCTCATCATCCCAAGTGAAATCCCTGGCTACAATGTCTTTCTCCTCTGTGAATACAGATGAGAAAGACGTCATTTAACACCTCACGCACATCTTCTGACTCCATATACGGATTGCCCTTTTGTGTCTAATCGGCCCCACTCTTTCCTTGATAATTCTTTTACTCTTAATATACTTATAAAACACCTTGGGATCTTCCTTGATCATATCTACCAAAAAAGGTATTTTGTGGCCCCTCTTTGCCCTCCCAATTTCATTTTTATGCAACGTCCTACACACTATACTTTTGAAGGGCTTCCCCTATTTTTAATGCACTGTACTTGACGTATGCTTCCTTCGTTTTCTTTATCAAACTGTTGACATCCCTTGACATTCCTGGATTCCCTAGACTTGCTGTCCTAGCTCTTCACTCTTAGAGGAAGATACTCACCATGAATTCTCATTATACTACTTTTAAAAAGACTGCCAATTTCCAAATGTAGACCTCCCTTCAAGTAGCTGCTTCCAGTCTATGTTTGCCAGATCTTATCTAATGATATTGAAATTGGGCTTCCCCCAATTTAGACACTTAACTTCTGCACTATTCTTTCCATAATGACTTTGAAGCTTAGAAGGGTTATGGTTACTGTACCCAAAATGCTTGCCTATTGAAACTTCAATTACTTGACAGACTTCATTCACTAGAGTCAGGTCTAGCACTGCCCCATCTCTTGTAAGACTGTGTACTGGCACAAAAACTCTCCTGGATGCACTTACGCTCCACCCCATCTAATCCTTTCACATTATGGTGATCCCAGTTAATGTTAGCAAAGTTAAAATCCTCTGTAACTATAACCCGGTTTCTCTCACATCCCTATGATTTTCCTACATATCTGCTCCTTAACACAGAGTCATTAATATGGTTAGTAAATTATTGAGGCCTAAGACTGATTCTTATGGCGTCCAATAGTTACTTCTATCCAACCCAAAGCAGACCGGTCAATCCATACTCTGTATTATGCGTGATCACCATGGTCAATTCATGCTAATATATTACCTCATACTGTGAGCACCTATCATTTGCAATAACCTTTCATTTGGCACCTTAATCAAATGCCGCAAGAAATCTAAATACCCTACACCGGGTCTCCTTTACCAACTCTGCTTGTTATATCCTCAAAGAATACGAAATTCATCAAACAAGGTTTCCCTCTCATAAAATCGTATTAACTCTATTTGATGGTTTTAAGCATTTCTAAATGTTCTGCTATTTCTTCCTTAATAACAGGCACTAGCATGCTCCCCACCAACAGATATTAAGCTAACTTGTCTATAGTTTCCCGATTTCTGTCTCCCTCCCTTCTTGAACAGGGGTATTACGTTAACAGTATTTCAATCTGCTGGGAACCTCCTGGAATCCAGTGAGTTCTGGAATATTTTGCCTAATGCCTCCACTATCTCTGTAGCCACTTCCTTTAAAACTCTTGAATGCAGGTCCCCAGCTCCAGGTAACTTGTTTGCCTGTAGTCCCATATGATCATCATACATTTTTCCTTTCATGATACAGACTGTTACAAGATCGGTCATTTCACTGATATCTTCCCTATCTGTCACCTTTGAAAGTTTATAGTGTCCTCTATATAGTTATAGAGGATTTTAACTTTGCTAACATTAACTGGGATCACCTGGAAGTGAAAGGATTAGATGGGGTGGAGTGTAAGTGCTCCTCTGATGCTGCTTGGCCTGCTGTGTTCATCAGCTCTACACCTTGTTATCTCTCCTCCTGATCAGTTGTGCAATATACTGCTTAAAATCAAACAAACAATCTCTGATCATAAATTCCCTACAGTGTGGAAACAGGCCCTTCGGTCCAACAAGTCCACACCGACCCTCAGCGCATCCCACCCAGAGCCATCTCCCTATAACCCACCTAATCTACACATTCCTGAACACTACGGGCAATTTAGCATGGCCAGTCCACCTAGCCTGCGGGACTGTGGGAGGAAACCGGAACACCCGGAGGAAACTCACGCAGACACAGGGAGAACATACAAACTCCACACAGACAGTTGCCCGAGGGTGCAATTGAACCCAGGTCCCTGGAGCTGTGAGGCTGCAGTGCTGCCCCTGCACTCTACAAATTTGTACTCTATGTTACCCTTGCCCATCCGATTTTTCCAGTCAACATGCAGATTAAGACTATCCATTATGACTGCAGTGCCTTTCATTATTATTACTTTCATTATTACCTCATTTATACTTTTTCCTACAGTGAGACAACTCTTCGGGGGCATTTGGATGTTTTATAGGACTCCCGAATATTTAAAAAAATTCTTGGAGGGGCCTATAGATGATTCCCACCAGTGACTTCTTTTCTTTCCTTCGCTATTCCTTATTTCCACACAAACTGATTCCATATCATAATCTATTGTACCTATGGCAATACACTGAACTGCACTGACAATGCTACCTCATCTCCCTTACCTTTTTCCTTATTCTCGAACATCGAATATGCTTGATGAAAACAGAAATTGATGCTTTGTTTCTGACTTCTAGCATCTGCAATTCTTTGGTTTTTATCGTTTGAATATCGAGTTCCAAGACCTGGCCACCGTATAACCACATCTCCCTTATAGCTATCAAGTCAGATCCATATATTTCTATTTGCGCCAATAACTCATCTATCTTGTTACAAATCTTGCATGCAATCAGATAAAGAGCCTAAGCTTTGGCTTTTTACTATTGTTACTAGTTCTAATTTATGCTGCACTTTTTCTATCCCTATCTGTCATACTTTAAGGATCATTTGCCTTTTCACTTCCCTGCATCTTTTCTTGTTTCTTCTTAATTTTTTTAAAACTCCTCTTCAATTGAACCCTCCTCCCACCATTAGTGGTTTAAAACCCTAACTACAGCTGCAGTTACATGATTTACCAGAACTCTAATCCTGGTATGGATCAAATGAAACCTTTTCCAATTGAACAGGTCTCTTTTTCCCCAAAATACTGTTGCCAGTGCCCCAGAATTCAGAATCCATTTCTCTTAACACCCATCTTTGAGCCACACATTTACCTCTTTACTCTGATTTAGCTTACACAAATTTGCATGTGGCTAGGTAGCATTGCACAGATCATCATCTTTGAGGTTCTGCTTTTTAATGCAGCCTGATGCTGCTCATGATCTCTTAGCAGAACCTCTTTCCTTTGCCTACCCATGCTGTTAATATCTGTGGGCTACAACAAGATCCTTTCTCATCCACCCAAGATCCTCTCCTAACCAGAAGAGACGCCCTGAAACTTGACACCAGTTAGGCAACACAGCATTCGGAACTCTGTCTTTGCTGCAGAGAACAGTATCCATTCCCCTAACAATACTATTCATTTTATTTATTCACTCGTGGGATAGGGGCATTGCTGGCTGACTAGTATTAATTGCTCCTCCCTAGTTGCCCTTGAGAAGATGTTGGTGAGATGGCTTCTTAGACCACTGCAGTCCATGTGCTGTAAATGGATCCACAATTCCCTTAGGGAGGGAATTCCAGGAATTTGACCCAGTGACAGTGAAGGAACAGCATATTATTTCCAAGTAATGGTGGTGAGTGACTTGGAGGGGTTTTGGTGGTTGAGGGTTTGGAAGATGCTACCTTAGTACCTTTGGCAAAACTCTGCAGTGCATCTTGTAGGTAGCACACACTGCTGTAATTGACTGTTGACGGTGGATGTTTGTGGATGTGGTGCCAATAAAGTAGGCTACTTTACCCTGGATGGTGTCAAGCTTCTGGAGTGTTGTTGGAACTGCACTGACCAAGGCAAGTGGGGAGTATTCCATCTTGTGCCTTGTGGACAGTGGGCAGACTCTGGGGAGTCAGGTGATGAGATACTCGCCACAGAATAATTAGCCTCTGACCTGCTCTTCTACATGCTATGTTTATATGCTGAGTCTAGTTGAGTTTCTGTTCAGTAGTAACCCCCAGGATGCTGATTTGAGTGGGGGTCGGGGAGGGGCGTTCAATGATAGTGTAACATCATTAAATATTAAATGGCCGTGGTTAGATTGTCTCTTACTTTCCCTATTACGTCTACATTTCTGTTGTACCCCGACCGCTTGTGTGGGGGTCTGGATCATGGTACTGGTGATCAGTTTGTTCATACTCTCTGCATCACACACTCCCATTCTTGACCCTAGACCATATTTGACGCAAGCAGTGTGACTACCTCCTAAATACTGTGTCCAGATATTTGTCTCCACTCCCTGATGGGTCACATTGTCTGCAGTTTGGACTCCGGATCATAAACTGAGCCGAAATCCCTTGAACAGCCAACATTTACTGTAGATGTGGTCAATGTGAATTGTACTGTAATCCACCAGCTCCCATATACTACAGCGGCAACACATTGCCTTCTTAGCCATCTCCATTCTCTCAAATGAATGCTAAATATTTTAAAAATAGATTTCTTAACTGTACTCCTTAGCTGCAGCAATTTCTCTTAATTTAAACCGCTTAACCTGTCAAGACAGACACAGAAATAACAGTCACCAATCAGCTACCTGTTTTCCTGTGACATTGCACTTCAGCTTTGACAGGTAGAAACAGGTCGTGCCCTTCTTACACAGATCTGCTCTTCTCTTTCTGAAGCCACCATCTCAGCATTTTTTCAAGCTGCTGTCCCTGCTCTCTACCACACTGTTTCAGAAGTGCAGCGTTCTCGCTCTTTAAGGTGTTGGTGACTATTTCTGGATCCTCCTCTCTCCTGCTCTCTTCATTAATAGCACAGGTACACCTTTTGTGCCTAAGTCAGACATGAGCTTCCAATAAAACCCACACATGCCCAAAAACATCATAATTTCTTGTTTAGTTTTAGGAATGGAGAATTCAATCAAACTCTTCACTGTTGCCATTCTTGGCATCACTTCTCCTAGTCCTATAATGTGAATTGGCAAGTTACGTTTGCTTTTGTGAATTCATTTACAGCAAGAGTTATTGTTAGTCAATTAACTGTAATTGCTTACACTGGTCTGCTAATTGTTTTACATGCTTTTCCTAAGTGTTACTATAAAATATTACATTGTGTAATTTATTTAAGCAATTAGGCACTTCAGCTACACCTTGATTTACAAAGCCTTGGAATGTAGCGGGGGCCACTTTAAACTGGAATGGCATGATTTGACAGTAATGTAACCCATTTAATGTAACAAAAGCTGATATCTCTTTAGCTCAACAGATCAAGCCTTGAAGGGAATGAGGTACCACAAATCCCAGTAAAACAATCTTCTTACTGAGTAAAGTGGATAGGAATCTGTTTTTGTTATTGTATTTATTTTGCTGTAATCATGCAGAATCTAGTCGAACAATCTAGTTTAGGAACTGACACCACTGATGAACATAGCCAACTGAATCTCTATTTCCATGTGAATTTGTTGTAGTCCTACCCTATAAAAATGTTCTTTTATCACGACAGATCCCGCTATGTCCTCATTCCTGGCTAACATAGTACTTCCTATCTCAAGAGATTTCCTTAGGTTTCCAAAGTTAACATTAATAGATCCTCCCATTGTTCTAACCCTAAACACAAGTGTACATTGTCTAATTGCCTCTGGATTTCTGTATTGGCTGATCAGATTGTAGGAGTTTTGTGTTGTGCACTACCTAACTCTCACTCTGTTATCTTCCACTGCTCTTGCCACCTGACATACTTGCCCTTCTATCTCTACCTTCCTCTTTATTACTATATCACTTTGATATGTTTTGTGATAGATATTCTTCCTGCAATTTGGAATATCTACTAGACAAAGCAGGTTACTAACCATCCTAAATTGTAACATGTCATCTGCCATTCTATGAAATTTTCATAGGCAAACTTTCCTGGAATACTTTGCAGGCCCCTGTAAATCTGTCTAGAAACATGGATACAGAATTCAACATTAAAGAATTCATTAAAAACCAAAAGAACTGCGGATGCTGTAAATCAGGAACAAAAACAAAGTTGCTGGAAAAGCTCAGC
>JAHRHZ010000026.1:4284596-4297494 GCA_024137785.1 Ginglymostoma cirratum | reverse complement strand
CAGCAGGTCTGGCAGCATCTGTGAAGGAGAAAACAGACTTAATGTTTCGGGTCCAGGTTCTGAGGAAGGATCACCGGACCTGAAATGTTAACTGTTTTCTCCTTCACAGATGCTGCCAGACCTGCTGAGCTTTTCCAGCAACTTTGTTTATGTTGTTGATTAAGAATTCATTTTTGTTTTACTTAAATACTTCACTGATCAATTTTAATGGATCTCTTATTTCATGACCATAGATCAATTTGAATGGACAAAACACTAGATTTATTTGGGGAGTCTCAAGTAGTAAATATAGCAGCTCTGATGTTCAAATCATCAGTTTCAGCCAAACAACAGATTATACTTCATGCCAGTTATTTTAAATACCAATATAAATTTGTCATTCAACAACATCTGTTTTTCTTACCTTCAAACCCATAACACACAGAAACAGAAACGTGAATGCAATCATGGCTTTAGTGGAGCCTGGCTCAATCAGACTGTCTCGTTCTGGGAAATAAAACTTGGCACGAAAATTATAACTTACTTAGAAATACAAACCAAGCAACATCAAACATTTTTTAAAAAAGAAATAAAAAGCATTACAAAACTACTGATTTCATATCATTAAAACCATATAAGACACTTGTCAGGCTACACCTGAAATACTGTGAACAGTTTTAGTCTCCATACCTAACTGAAGATATATTGGCATTGGAGGCAGTCCAGAGATGGTTTACCAGGTTGAGTCCAAGCATGGAGGGATTTTCTTATGAGGACAGGTTGAGTAATTTGGGCTTGTACTCATTGGAGTTTAGAAGAATGAGAGCTGACCTTATTAAAGCATACAAAATTCTTAGGGAGCTAGATTGGGTAGGTGCAGAAAGGTTATTTTCCCTTATGGGAGTGTTTTAAGAGCAGAGGGGATAATATCAGAATAAGGAGTCACTCATTTAAGATAGAGATGAGGAGGATATCCTTCTGTCAGAGGGTAGTGAACCTATGGAATTCTTTGCCACAGACTGGTGGCGAGACTAAGTCATTATGTAGCTTCGAGCCTGAGACAGTAGGATTTTTAAACCTGTAGAGGAATCAGGAGTTGGGAAAGGGTAAGAAAGTGGTGTTGAAGGTTATCAGATCAGCCATCATGAATGGCAGAGCAGACCCGATGCAAATAGCCCGCTTCTACTCTTACATCTTATAGTCTTATGGGTTTCAACAGGGCAGTTGATGTAGGGATGGAGATGTAATTAGCTAGTCTTTGTGATGGACAGGTTATGGGGTCAGAGGCTCAGCTCAGGGTCAAACAGGATATCGAGGTTTCAAACACTTTGGTTAACCCACAACAGTGACTAGAGAAGGGCAGACCAGAATCAGTGGTAAGGAATTGACATTTGCAGCACATCCAGTCAATGGTTTAAATCTTTCAGTGTTTAGTTGGTGGAAACTGCTGCTCATATAATCTTGGATATTAGGTAAGAATGCTGCTAATACAGAGGTAGATCAAAGGCTATATAGGGAAGCAGGTGAAACTGTTCTTGCGTGATGTTACAGAGGGGGTAGCAAGTAAACGAGAAATAGAATGTGGCCAAGGAGAGCACCTCAGGGACTCTTAATAATAATGGCACGGAGTGGGAATAGGTGTTATTTCAAGATATTCCAATTAGATATATACCTCCAATTAGATATTTAAAAGTGGAATCAGGCAAAGGCATTCCCATTGAGCATAAAGGTGTTACAGGGGGTTTACACGGTCAACCACACTAAATATTACAATGATAGGTGGCGTAACTTGAGACTTTTACCAGGGCCAGTTCATTACTATAGTGACAGCATAAATAGAATTGGAGATGTTCAAACAAGTTGTAGGAAAGATGGATGTGTAATTAGCAGGCAATAACACACAGGGATGGGATAGTAGTTTGAGAGGATAATGAGATGCCGGTAGCTTTTCTTTTCAGGAAGTGTTAATAAAAACAGACTTCCAAAGAAATTAAGGACAATACCCAAGGTAAGAAAATCACCATTATCAATCTCATCTTCAGCCAACACGTAACAAAAAAAAATCAAGAGGCAAAAAGACAAAAACTGTTCCCTTTAAAATGGAAAATCCAAGAACCTTAAAAATAGGTACTTACCACATTTTGAATATAATGTTTTGCGTGCACGTAATCTGGAAGATCAACATAGATGCCAACTACTTCTATGCAATAGATGAGGAAGTCAACTACCAGGTAGCATATAAATGGAATCAGAAAATCTGGGAAGTACTACATCAGAGAGAGAGAAAAAAAGGAAACAAAAATGGATCAATAGGAATGCTGTTTCCCCCATGTATATTTGTTGGATGATTGGGAAATTTAAAAAGTGAAATAACAAATTGAAAAGGTCTTTATATTTCATGGAGTACATTTCTCCTAGGGTGTACTGGTACATCTCTCTCCCCTATCCCGCAACTTCAAGCAAAGTTTCCTTTCCTTACTGACTACTATTGATTATATTCCTAGGTGTTTGAGTGCAGCCACCTGCCACCAGATTCCCAACCTCACCTATCAGGCAGTTAGTCAATCTATCCAGGTGTCAGGCAGGACTCTGTAAAGGTTTAATCAATTGGGATCCTGTCAATCTCATCCTTGGATGCCCTGCATCTTTATGCCCTCTCCTTAAAAATTAAAGCGAGAGCAATGCACTGTAAATATATTAATACTTCCTCCAAAATTTTGCAAAGTTAGTTTGTGGGCAACATGCCTGAGATATCGCAAGTGAATTTAACAGCTGTTTGTTAGAAGATTAAAGTGTTAATCAGTTCAAAACATTTTAATCCCTAGGGATAGGTTGTATTTATTCAAAATTGCTGAAAGAGGCACCAGTAGAGAATTGTGATTCACTCGATTATCACTGAAAGATTTGTGGACACAGAGATAACAAAAGACTGGAAACAGACCAACATGGTGTTCACACTTTTAAAAAAAATGCTATAACAAACATAAGCAACAAACAGAGACTTGACAAACCAGTAAAATACAGGAGTCCACTTGGCCTATCATAATTGTGATGGCTCTTTGAAAAAGTTAGCCAATTTTTCCCACTTCCCTGCACTTAACCTGTAGATTGTTTCTCTCTCTTTCAAGTACATATGTCTAATTCTCTTTTGAATGTTGCCACTGACTCAGTTTCCATCACCTCTTCAGATAGCGCATGTGGGTTATTCTACCACTCACATTTTTTCGTTCTTTGTTTACTGACTATTCTGTCACTGGACACAGGTTTTCCTAACCAACTGTAATAATTAATTAATTAATTCCTTCATTCATGATCAATTGTATGAAATTTCTTCATTCTGTGGATCACCTTGCAGCAATCTCTTCCCATCTCAAGAACTGATCTAGTAAATCTTTTCGGCATCCTTTCTAGGAACTTGACATCCTTCTGAAAATGTGGTGTCCAGAAATGAAATCAATATTCCAGTAAGCCCTAACAATTTTCCTATTTTTCTTCCCCATAATTACCTTACTTCTGTAATCTATTTGATTATTAATAAAGCCACAGAGTTCATATATCTTAGCAGCCCTCTCAACTTGCACTACCACCTTCAAAGATTTGTGTACATCTTTCTACATGCTTCTGTTCCTCCATTCTTTTTGAAATGTGGCACTTGATTTAAATTACTTTTCTTCACTCATCCTTAAAAACATATTTCACATTTTCTTGCATTAAAATTTAATATGCAATGTTTGCCCATTTCACAAGTCTATGTCCACCTCATTGTTCACTATATGAGAGATTTTGTTTTAAATCAACAATAAACATTGAAATTACTACTCGGATGCTCAAGTTCGTTCCATTAATACATATCAAAACAATAGATCTAATATCAACTTTTGGATAACCTCTGTGTGTACTTTCTTTTAATCTGAAAAATAACATTCACAATTGTTTTCTGATTTCTGTCCCTTAGTCAATTTTGTAACCATTACGCCTTTGTCCTTCTAATCCCACAAGTTTTTATTCTGTTCAGTTGAAGACCGTTCATATAATAAAAACCTAATAGCCAGTTTTCATTTTAATTCAGAAGGGACACAGATCAACAGCTATTTGTATTTATTTTGTATCTTTAACAGAGCAAAGCAACCCAGGCACTTCATAGCAATGTTATCAAACAAAATATGAACTGAGGAAATACCACAGTAAATAGTCAATGTTTGGTCAAAGAATTAGGTTTTGAGGAGCGTCTTAAAGAAGGAAAGAGAAGGAGAAAAGGAGGAGACAGCTTAGGGCTTTGGCACTGGAAGTACGGCCAATGGTGCAGAACTTAAATAAGTTCAATTAGAGTACAATTAGAAAGCAGTGCTAATGTCAGGGGTTCAAATCCCACCACAGCAGCTGGTGATATTTAAATATAATTATTTAGAAACTGCAATTGAGAGCTAGCATCGGCAATGATGACAACAAAATTCTCATCAAGAATTGTAAAAAACCCATCTGGTTCATTAATAGGACTCTTGCTCTTTTCCTGTAAATCTACATCTTTTTAATTACTTAAATTTATTCCATTAAACAGTATAATAACACTGGTTTTTCACAGGCTACACAGGGGAAATGCTGAGATAGGTGAGATTTGGCATGCTGCTTTGCTCAGAGGCAAGGGGATAGAATTTCACAGAGTACTTTTGTGGACCAATTCGGAACGAAAATTGCAGATAAGTGTAATGCAGGACTTCTGCAGCTGTATTAATAATAATTTAATGCAGCCTTCACACAGAGGTAATACTCCAAACTTGGTCTGTACTTAGTAAAATGAAGGTCTGTGCACATATAGATAAACAAACTTCTAAAAGGTCAACTTCATGCAGTTGGAACAACAGTGGCATTTTTTTCACACGTTCAAAGAAGCCTACAAATCCCACATTAAAAAACGACCCCGTTGGGAGCTTTTTTTAAAAAAAAAAAGTCTGGCCGAGAAAGCTCAAAAACAGACATTTAGAAAATTGATCTTGTTCCAGATTCCATTACATGACAAATTCTGTGAAGCTCAGTCTCTTCAACGTGGTGTCAAGTTGGATGTCAAAACAGAGCATGAACTCAGATTGGCAATCTCAGAAAAGATGCACAAATTTGAACCAAGGTAATGTAAGAAGTTTGATAACCTAATATAACTTAAATGAATGTTTTTATACAGATAGATGCCTGCTAACTGTAGTATAAAGTGAGAGATCTTACCTTAATAATTCCATAAACTCCTAAGCCACTTAAAACAGTCATGAAAACGTCAAAGATAAATGATGTAAAAGTGTCCGCTGAAAGACATAGTATATTTTCACACATTAATGGAATGGAAAACAGCTGTAAATAGCAGAATTAAGATGTGACAATTAATCAAATGAATTAGGAGACTGTCCAGCAATGACAAGGTGACAGACATACTGTATCACTGCTCAAAAATCAAACCCCTTTCCAGTAAAATACAGTTAACCTGTGTGTTGATAATAATTGGGTTGAGAACTAATGTTTTATTTGAATAAATTTTCAAACTTTTTTCCTGCTTAGTTAACAACCAGAATATTTTTGACTTTCTGCTTCTTTGAGGTCAACGGAATAGTTTAAAGCTAAGATGCTGAACAAAATTTAATCTAGATATGAGCATCAAAACCAATATTCAGGATCAAAAAAGAGATACCAATTTTCGTTTAACTGAAAAGCCGCTACCAAAAACAAGTAAGTTACTTCACAAGAGTTGCCCCTTCCCTTTTCCAAAACATACATTTCACCCCTTCACCTCCAAAACAACCAAACCTAGACTTAATTTTGTTTTATCAAAACCAAAATAAGTCATGTATTGCCTGGCCACATTAAATTTATATTTTTAAAAAACAGTATCGTAAAAATGGAAGGTGATTTACCAAAGCCTTTGGATCTAATATATGACTTTAAAATGCAAGGTCGCTCATCATGTTCTACAGCACTAACATACATTGGCTGTGTCCACACCATTTTGGTACACGGCAGATTTTCTGATCTAAAATCATTAAAATGTTAAGAAAAGAACATCTAAAATATTTACCTACCTCCATGAAAGACACCTTCAAGATGAATACCAACCATAGAGACATCTACCCTCGAATCTGGCCTGAACAACCGTACCAGTTCAAATCCAGCCATTACAGTCCAAACAACCTACAAAACAAAAAAAGCATCTTGCTATTATTAAATACATTTAGCAACAGTGTGAAGGAGTTTGATAATACTATATTCCCATATTGTTTTCAAGTATTATTTCAGGTTTATGCTCGAATAGTCCAGTTTAAATTATGTCTGCTAGGTAAGATTAAATTTTTAAAAGCAAACTGCTAATTGTCACAGTAGCTGTCTTGGTGTCATTTTGTCTGGTTGGAAAACAGCAATCACATTTGCTTTAATTACACTGTAAAACCTGAGTCTTCTTTATCAAAGTAAAACTTTGAATTAATTAGCTTGAAATTAAGCATGATGTTATTTTTAAACAAGAACTGTCATGTCAATGAGTTAGAATTTGGTTCTGCTACGTGCTTTAATCTGTTAACTGTATCTGTAGCTCAGAACAAATTTTCAGGAAAATGTCTTGGTAGGAATTACTACTCATGTTTTTTCTTCATTGCCTTAGTGCAGGGGAATAGAAACATGCTAACCTATGTGCTTTTTATTCACTTGTGGGGCATTGGCATCGCTAGCTGGCTGGCATTTTTTTTAATCACCCTTGAGAAAGTGGTGGTGAGTTGCCTTCTTGAACTTTTTGAGTCCGTGTGCTGTGGGTTAGCCCACAATGTCCTTAGGAACAGAATTTCAGGATCCTGACCCAGTGGCAATAATGGAATGGCAGATTATTTCAGAGTCAGGATGGTGAGTGGCTTTGAAGGAAACTTACAGGTGGTAGTGTTCCTATGTATCTGCTGCCCTTGCCCTTCAAGATGGAAGCAGTTGTGCGTTTGGAAGGTGCTGTCTAAGGATCTTTGGGGAACTTCTGCTGTGCATCTTGTAGGTAGTACACACTGCTGCTACTGAGCATCAGTGGAGGAAGGATTGGATGTTTGTGAATGTGGTGCCAATTAAGTAGGCTACTTTACCCTGGATAGTGTAAACCTTGAGTGCTGTTGGAGCTGCACCTATCCAGGCAAGTGGGAGTATTCTTTCACTGTTCAGACTTGTGCCTTGTAGACAGTGGGCAGATTTTGGGGAGTTGCTCACCGCAGTATTCCTGGCTTTTTATCTGCTCTTGTAGTCCCTGTTTTTTTTTTTTGTGGTGAGTGCAGCTGACTTCCTGGTCAATGGTAACCCAAGGTCTTGTTAGTTGGGGATTCAGTGATGGTAACACAACTGAATATCAAGGACTGGTGGTTAGATTGTCTCTTATTGGAGATGGTCATTGCCTGGCATTTATGTTACTTGCTACTTCAATCATCAGAAAATATTCCCACTTCTGATGTTATGGTGAAGAAAGGTCATAGTTGAAGCAGCTGAAGATGGTTGGGCCAAGGACAGTACCCTGAGAAACTCCTGCAGAGATGTACTGGAGCTGAGATGACTGACCTCCAACAACCACAACAGTTTTCCTGTGCGTCAGGTATGACTCCACCACTGAAGAATTTGCCCCCAATACCCATTGAGTCCAGTTTTGCTTGAGATCCTTGATACCACATTTGGTTGAATGTAGTTTTAATGTCAAAGTTCATCACTCTCATCTCTAGAATTCAGCTCTTTGGTCCACGTTTACCGCAAGGCTGAAATTAGGTCAGGAGTTGAGTGGCTCTGGTGAAACCCAAACTGAGCACCACTGAACAGGTTACTACTGAGCAGATGATACTTGATAGCATTGCTGATGACACCTTCCATCACCTTACTAATGACAGAGAGGAAGTAATTAGCCAGATTGGATTGGTCCTGCTTTGCATGTTCAGGAAACACCTGGGGAATTTTTTACAGTTTTGGGCGAAAGCCAGTGTTGTAACTGTACTGGAAAAGCTTGGGTAGGGGAGCAGCAAGTTCTAGAGCATAGTCTTCAGTGTTATTGCTGAAATGTTGTCATGGCCCATAGCCTTTGCTGTATCCAGTGCCTCCAACTGTTTCTTGATATCACACAGAATGAATCAAATTGGCTGAAGACTGGCATCTGTAATGCTGGCGACCAGCAGAGGAAGCAGAGATGAATCATCCACTTGGCACTTCTGGCTGAAATTGGTGCAAACTCTTCAGTCTTATCTTCTGCATAAATGTGTTGCACTTTATTATTGAGGATGGGGATATCTGTGGAGCCTCTTCCTCCTCCAGTGAGTCAATTGTCCACTGCCATTCACAACTGGATGTGGCAGGACTGCAAGGCTTAGATCTGAGCTGTTCGGTGTGGGAATCACTTAGTTCTGTCTATCACTTTCTACCTATGCTACTTGGCATGCAAGTAGCCTGTTTGGCAGTTTTAATAGGTTGACACCTCATTTTTGGTATGCCTAGTGCTGCTCCTGGCATGCCCTCCTGCACTCTCCATTGAAACAGGGTTGATTTCCTGGCTTGATAGTAATGGTTATGCCAGACCATGAGTTTGCAGATTGTGCTGGAGTACAATTCTGTTGCTGTTGATGGATTATAGCACCTCATGCATATCTATTTTTGAGTTGCTAGATCTGTTTGACGTCTGTCTCATTTAAGTTGGTGATAGTACCAAACAAAATGATGAAGGGTATTCTCAGTCAGAAGGCAGGACTTGGTCTTCACAAGGATTATACGATGGCGCTCTTACCGATATTGTCATGGACAGGTACATCTGCAGCCAGCAGATTGGTAAGGATGAGGTCAAGTATATTTTTTCCCCTCTTGTTGGTTCCCTCACCACCTATGAATTGTTCAAAATAATTTGTATTCTTGATACAAGGATGGAACGTTGCTTGTTTAGATGCAATTTGTATCCAAAAAGGATGTGCAATTTGTTCACAATGTAATGTAATGCTAGAAGCTAAAGAAATAAGAGATTGACACTTACGTCAGTTTATTAAACTCTGGTTAGGCACAACACCAAATGACCCTCACCCATATCCAAAGGGGCTAATTTAGAACCTAGACTACTTCCTAACAATGGAACAGGTAAATCAGAAATAGGGAAAGTTGAAAAGGGAGCCTCTTCATCGGCACAATTTCATCATTGCTCTGTTATGTAATCCTTCTGTAACAGAGTTCAACATTACTTCAGAGATAAAAAAAACAAAAAGGTATAGCCTGTTATGGCAGAACTTGAGGAAGACTGAGCCTTGAGGGATAAGAAACTTCCAACTTGTCTTTGTTGATATGTATATCCTTGTAATTCTGCTATTTGCTTGCAATTTTCTCTGCAAGCTCTTCACTAACTCCTGATTCCTTATCTGATATGAAGGAACTGCACAAATGCCCCAAGTGTAATGTAATTAAAGTACAATAGAAATTAAGCATAACTTCTCAAAATTTTAATTCCCAGTATTTTTTTAAAAAAATATATGGCTTGTAAGCCTGTGATGCAACTTATAGTAAGTGTTTCATCTGTACTACATGATCCCTTTGTTCTTCTACCCAATCTTACCAATCTTATTTTACAACATAACCTACCTTTCCAAGTTTACTAACGTAATTTGTTATTCTGAGAAGCGAGTTAAAATCCCACCATGGCACATGGCGAAATTTGAATGCAATTTTTAAAAAATGTGCAATTCTGAAGCTCGCCTAATGGCGACCAAGTAACGAGTCATTAACTCTTCTTTCTCTCCAAAGATGCTCCCAGACCCACTGAGGTTTCTCCAGCAATTTGTTTTTATTTCAGATTTCCAGCATCTGCAGTCCTATGTTATATATTACTCATTTATGCAATTGCATATGGAACATTCTCCCATGTTATGTAAATTGGTCAGAATCCTATTGGCTTGGAAATGAGATCAAACATTACTTAGCCCTTTGCTCTGCGAAAGCATCTTCATCACATGTACTGTCTAAGCAGGCAGTTCTCCACCACAATCTCAAGGGCAATTAGGGATGGGGGATAAATGCTGAGGTTGCAAAAGATGCCTACAGTCCATAAGTGAATAAAAATATCCTAATGGCTCACTAGATTTAAAAAAAAAGCTTTTTTCCATGATGTCCTTAGTTCTTCTGCCAAACAGAAATCGGTGTTCTTTCATTACACGAACTGTAATTTTTTAATCACTGGAAACATTCTAGTAAATCTCTTCTGTACTATCTTCAGCTAGGAAGTGTGCTGCTCAGAATCGGATACAATACTCCTGCTGGGGCCTATCAGTGTCTTATATAGGTTTAGCATAGCTTCTTGCCTTTTATATTGTACGCTTTTATTTACAATGTTCAAGAATCCATGTGCTTAATTAATTAGGTGTGGAGCTGGATGAACACAGCAGGCCAAGCAGCATCATAGGAGCAGGAAAGCTTGACGTTTTGGGCCTAGACCCTTCATCAGAAATGGAGGAGGGGAAGAGGGTTCTGAAATAAATAGGGAGACAGGGGGAGGCAGATAGAAGATGGATAGAGGAGACGATAGGTGGAGAGGAGACAGACAAGTCAAAGAGGCGGGGATGGAGCCAGTAAAGGTGAGTGTAGGTGGGGAGGTAGGGAGGAGATAGGTCAGTCCAGGGAGGACAGACAGGTCAAGGGGGCGGGATGAGGTTAGTAGATAGGAGATGGGGGTGCGGCTTGAGGTGGGAGGAGGGGATAGGCGAGAGGAAGGACAGGTTAGGGAGGCGGGGACGAGCGTACCACCCTACCAACCTCCGGATCCAACGCATCATCCTCCGACACTTCCGCCATCTGCAATCCGACCCCACCACCAAAGACATTTTTCCCTCCCCACCCTTGTCTGCTTTCCGGAGGGACCACTCTCTCCATGACTCCCTTGTCCGCTCCACACTCCCCTCCAGCCCCACCACACCCCGGCATTTTTCCCTGCAACCGCAGCAAGTGCTACACCTGCCCCCACACCTCCTCCCTCACCCCAATCCCAGGCCCCAAGAAGACTTTCCACATCAAGCAGATGTTCACCTGCACATCTGCCAATGTGGTATACTGCATCCGCTGTACCTGTTGTGGCCTCCTCTACATCGGGGAAATCAAGCAGAGGCTTGGGGACCGCTTTGCAGAACACCTGCGCTCAGTTCGCAACAAACAATTGCACCTCCCAGTTGCGAACCATTTCAACTCCCCCTCCCATTCCTCAGACGACATGTCCATCCTGGGCCTCCTGCAGTGCCACAATGATGCCACCCGAAGGCTGCAGGAACAGCAACTCATATTCAGCCTGGGAACCCTGCAGCCCAATGGTATCAATGTGGATTTCACAAGCTTCAAAATCTCCCCTCCCCCAGCCGCATCCCAAAACCAACCCAGCTCGTCCCCGCCTCCCTAACCTGTTCTTCCTCTCACCTATCCCCTCCTCCCACCTCAAGCTGCACCCCCATCTCCTATCTACTAACCTCATCCCCTTGACCTGTCCGTCTTCCCTGGACTGACCTATCTGCTCCCTACCTCCCCACCTACACTCACCTTTACTGGCTCCATCCCCACCTCTTTGACTGGTCTGTCTCCTCTCCACCTATCCTCTCCTCTATCCATCTTCTAACCGCCTCCCCGTTTCCCTATTTATTTCAGAACCCTCTTCCCCTCCCCCATTTCTGATGAAGGGTCTAGGCCCGAAACGTCAAGCTTTCCTGCTCCTATGATGCTGCTTGGCCTGCTGTGTTCATCCAGCTCCACACTTTGTTATCTCGGATTCTCCAGCATCTGCAGTTCCTATTATCACTGCTTAATTAATTAGTTTGTTAGCCTGTCCTGTTGCCAGAGATTTGAGAGCAAACACCAAGTTTGGTCTCTCATTTACTCCCCCATTAAACTAAATGATTTATCATACATTGGCCCTTTTAATTCCTCCTATAAAAGATATCAATACATTAAAAACGCATATCTTTCACCTGCTGGCTGGCAAAATGGACAGAAGCACATGTCCTTGCAGTTTCCATCTTTTTCATATATGTAAGACAAAGGTCTGCAAACTTTGAAATAGTGTTCAAAGCTGAAGTCTTCAATGCATAATGAGAAAAGCAGTGGCCTGAGAACGGAACCATGGAAAATTCATCTCCTTCAAGTCTAATAGCAGCCAATTATAAACCTGTGTATTACCATCCACTTAGTTTTATACCCATGCTAGTGTGGACCCTTTCACGTGTAAGCTTCAATTATACTATGAAGCCTATCACATGGTACTTTATCAAATGTCTTTTGAACATAAGAACAGGAAATAAAAGGAAGGCTAGTTGGCATCGAGTCATTCAGTAGGATTACAGCTGATATTCACTCTCAGCTGCATCTTCCTGAGATATCCCCATATACTTTAATCCTCTTAATATCCAAAAATCTGATCTTGAACATGACTCAACAACTGAGCACCCATAGCTTTCTACCACAGAAAACACCAAAGGTTCTACAATCTTGAGTGAAACAATTTCTTACGTTAGTCCTAAATAGCTGACCCTTCATTTTCAGGTTCAAATGTCCAGTTTTAAACTCCCCGGTTGAAGAAAACATCCTTCCAACAGCTCTCTGTCACAGTTACCCTAAGAATTTTATACACATTTCAATGAGATCACCCATCATTCTTCAAGGCCTAGTCTACCTATGACTCTTCATGACACAATTCCCTGATCCTATGAATCAGTTCAACGAACCTTCTCTGCCCTCCTTCTAATGCAAGCCAACCTAAATACACAATAACAACTACATCTCCCCCAGCACCTACTCATTGTTACCTCATCAAAAACGCAAATGATATTTGAGATAACAAGATGTGGAGCTGGATGAACACAGAAGGCCAAGCAGCATCAGAGGAGCAGGAAGGCTGAGGTTTCGGGCCTAGACCCTTCTTCAGAAA
>JAHRHZ010000026.1:4260347-4284196 GCA_024137785.1 Ginglymostoma cirratum | reverse complement strand
CTGCTCCTCTGATGTTGCTTGGCCTGCTGTGTTCATCCAGCTCCATACCTTGTTATCTCAGATTCTCCAGCATCTACAGTTCCTACCATCTCTGAAGCAAATGATATTTCATGGTTTGCCCTCAATAACAAATGACAAAAAAAAATTAGACTCACGACTCTGGAAATTTAGTTGTGAGGTACTCAGATTTCAGGTCTTATCTGATGTTCCAAGCTCCCACGCTTAAAGGCAGAAAGCACACGTACATTTCTGGCTGGAAACAGACTCACTTGGTGAAGAAGTAAGAGAAGTCTTCTAACTAAACCTGGAACAATTGTTAGGGCCTACACATTTGCAAATAAAGAGTTTGTTATCTGCTCGAGATCTGCACAGCATTATAGGTTTGCTCTGAGATAGAGTGCCACAATTGCCTGAGCTTCAAATAAAAAAATACAGAAAACCGACATCTATACTAGGTTACGCTGCTGCCATGAACGCATATGTCCTGGTCCTGTATAACCTCTCCCAACTTCTCTCTCCTACACTCCGATACACCTTTGAAGGTGAATATGGGGCAAGCAGTGCCCCAAAATTTATTAGCCATACACTTTAATTGTTGCAACTCAATGGCCCAGTAATATTATCCCTAGACTATTATTCCAGAATCTCAGCTAATATTCTGGGGACCTGGGTTCAAATTTTACTATGGCAGATTGGTGGAATTTAAATTCCATAAAGAGTCTGGATTTAAGGGTCTAATGACGACCATGACACTACTGCCAATTGTCAGAAAAAATTCAGCTGATCTACAAATGTTCTTCAGGGAAGGAAATCTGTCATCCTTATCTGGTCTGGTCTACATGGGACTCCAGACTCTCAGCAATGTGCTTAACTCTTAACTTTCATCTGGGCAATTAGGGATGGGCAATAAATGCTGGTCTAGCCAGAGACACCCACATTCCATGAATGAATAAAAACAACTCAGTGCACTTCAAGGTTATTCTAGTGATACAATGCATAATCAGCTATAATCAAATTCCAAAATGTGCAGCTCCATCACTGTTTACAATGACATTAATATCAACTAAGTCTAAAGTCACAAAGATGATTAGATTGTATCCAGAAATTGCATTGATTCACTTTTAGGGTAGGGAAAGATTACCATCTGAATATAAAACAAGGGCAACTTGGGATGATCAAGTTTAAAATATCCTGAATTATCTTGACAAGGTGGACAAGGAAAGTTTACTTACTCTTGTGGGGGGAATCCAAACCTAGGGGATTCTTATAAAATTCAGGCTGCCCTTTTAGGACAGCAACATAGGAGCATTTTTCTCTCAGGTTTTGTGAAACTTTGGAACTCTCCGCCTCAGAAGGCAGTGAAGGCTTGGTCAAATATTTAAGGCAGAAAAAGGAACCGTCTTGCTACGCAAGGGAATTTAAAGGTAATCAGGAATAAATGGGATTGTGAAATTCGAATCACAAACAGATCAGCTATGATCTGCCTGAATAATAGAGCAGGCTTGAAGAACCAAATAGCCAACTTCTGTTGCTTTAGTGACATGTATTTTTTACATGCATGTTGCAATATTGAACAATGAAAAATGATGGTAAAGATCCAACTTTCTTTCCGTCACATGGCTGATCACGAATCACTCCCATTCTTACCAAATGGCATTGACATATGTTGGAAAGATTGCTCATCCTGTTAGGCCATGTTATGAATGTACTTTCCTCGATCATCAAGTCCTTGAGTGCGACATGAACTTGGAGCTTCTCGTTCAAAGGTAAAGATGCTACCTACTGTACCACAAAACTTCCTCTTCCCTGCCCACAGTTAAACTTATATTTGGGGCCAATTAAATCATCCAGTTCCTTTCTTATTGTTATTGTCCTTGTAGTTTATAAAAAATGTACCCAAAATGATTTCCCATATGGACAATAAAATGAAATTGAATGTAACGGAATTGAAATAAAAGCAAAGTTCTACAGTCACTGTAGATCTGAAATAAAAACAAAGTGCTAGTGAAAAATAAGCATGTCTGGCCACTTTTGTAGAAAGAGAGAGACAGAGTTAATGTTTCAAGATATAATAAGACTCCTCTTTAAAACTGAATTGAATGCTATTTTGCATTTCTCAATCTCTTTATTTTCACTTAGTTAAACACCAGGGTGCATGCATATCTGGCGCAAATGCTATAAACCTATTTACCATATTCGGTCAAGACACCTCTGGGTTAATTTCTAGGTCATCTTAAAAGTACAGGTTTCCTTTATAATCAATGGCATATATAAGCTAGTCAGCCAACACAATCAAGATGTGAGCAGCCAAATTACAAGTCTTTAAGATCAAAAAGACTTCTTTCAAAACCTGGGCATTTCCTCCAGTACATGAATCACAGTGTATCCGTCTGATTTTCCTTCAATAATTCAACGAGTTTACCTCCAAATATCGCAGCTATTTCCCAATTTCCATCATGCATTTTGGTTTCATTATTGACCGACAAACTCCAGATGAGCAATTCAATGACTTCTTTTTAAATCTAAGAATCAAAAGGTGCACTTTTTCTCTCACGTATATTAAGTTTCAACAACTGACATTTTATTTCTGTAACAGAATTTCTGACAAAACTTGTTTGATACAGAACATGTTAGAGAAACTCAGCAGGTCAGTCAGCATCTGTAGAAAGTTAATGTTTCGAGTCCAATGACACTTCTTCAGAAACCATTAAAAAACATATTTCCTTAAAGCAAGGCGAATTATGCAAACAATATTATTTTTTGTTGAAAAACACAAGTACATTATTTATTCAAAAAAGTTAAACTTTAAAGTGCATCACATATCAGAAATTTCAAATACACATCAAGACTGTTCATTTCAACTTCTGTAACATCATCCAATTCTCTGCCTCGTCTGATATGCTGCTGAAACATTTATCCGCACCAATTTCTTTAGATTTACTTACCTGAACACATTCTTGGATGTTCTACTACATTCTACGCATGTAAAATTGAGGTCACCCATTATTGCTTGTGGTTTTACATCACCCCTGTTCTTGCTGGGCAATATTGCTACCAGTTAAGCAATGTCTCATTTTTAAAAAAATTGTCAGGAGATAGTGGACTGCAGATGCTGGAAGCCAGGGTTAATAAAACGTGGAGCTGGAGAGCACAACAGGTCAGACAGCGTTGGAGGAGCAGGAAAGTGGGCATTTCAGGTCTGGACCTACTGACTTTTAAAATTGTCATCCTAGTTTTCAAACACCTCCATGATCTCACTTCTCTAGCTCAGCTCCACCTTCAGTTGCTTGGACACTAAGCTCTGGAATTTTCTCACTAAACCTTTTCTCTTTAAAAGAAAACCTCTCTTTCTTTCTTTTAGATGCTAATTTAGACCCTAGGGAAAAGACCCTTGTCATTCACCTTATCTATGCCCCTCATGATTTTATAAACGTCCCTTAACCACCCTGTCTACCTGTGATGCAAGTTACAAAGAACTAAATATCTGAATCCCTAGGTCTCTCTGTTCAACAACACTACCCAGGGATCTACCACAAATTGTACAAGTCCTGTCCTCACTTGTATTACCAAAATATAATACCTCACATTTATCCAAATTAAACTCCATCTGCCAGTTCTCAGCCCATTGACCCAATTGATCAAGATCTCTTCGTCATCTTAGATAACCTTCTTCACTGTCTACTATGTCACCAATTTTGGTGTCATCTACCAACTTACTAACCATGCCTCTTATATAAATGATTTGGATGAGAATATAGATGACAAACAGAAGTGGACCCAAAACCGATCCATGTGGAACACTGCTGATCACAGGCTTCCAGACTGCAAAACAACCTTCCACTCTTTTAAACGAAAGGTGCAAACAGAAAAAAAAACAAGAACCACCACCACCCCCCTGACACCGTCCCCATCAGATATTCCTGGGACAGGGGCAGCACTGGGTGAAGCCCACGCAGCTTTTTCGAAACAGAAAATAAAGTTACATTGACTTCGTGAAATAAAAATAAAGACCCTATTACTCTGGAGAAAAAGGAAAAAAATACAAATAAACAAGAAAAAAAAAGCTCTCCCTTGACTCTGTCCCCACCAACCTCTTTTGGGCAGGGACCACAGGAGGCTAAAATAAAAAAAAACAAGCAAATTCAAAGAAAACAAATAAACAAACAAGCAAATAGAAACAACTTAATAAACAAATTCCCTCTGCTCCGTCCCCATTAAATAATCTTGGGACAGGGACAACAATGGTTTAAATTCCAGAGGAAGTTCCTCTGCTCGTTTCAATTAAAAATAAAACTCCCCTCACACCGATCCCTATCGGGTGCAAGAGGGACAGCAACAGTACAGGGCTAAAATAAAAGATCCCTTGGCTCTTCTGAAGGGTCCAAAATCAGAACAAAGTGAAAATAAAACAGCCCTCCATCTCCCACCATAAAGCCAATTTTGTATCCAATTTGCAAGATCACCCTGACTCCCATGTGATCTAACTTTACTAATTACTAGACTAACTAGTTTACCATGCAGAACCTTGTCAAAGGCTTTACCAAAGTCCAAGTAAATAACGTTTACTGCTCTGCCCTCATTCAATCTTTTTGGTTACTTAATTAACAAAAACTTAATCAAGTTTGTGACACGCAATTTTTCTTCTACAAAACCCCACTGCTGATCCCTAATCAATTCTTGCCTCTACGATTGCACATAAATCCGATCTTTCAAAATCGCCTCCTACAATTTCTCCACCACCGATATCAGACTCACAGGTCTATAGTTTCCAGGCTTCTTCTTACAGCTTTTCTTAAACAATGGCACAACATTAGCCACCCTCCAGTTCTCCAGTACTTCATCTGTGTTTATAGATAATACAAATATTTCTGCTAGGGGCTCTGCAATTTCCTCCCTAACTTCGCACTATGTCCTTGGATACACTTGATTGAGTCAGAGAGTCATACAGCATGAAAACACACTCATCGGTCCAACTCATTCACATCGACCAAATTTCCCAAGTTAAACTAGTCCCACCTGCCTGTATTTGGCTCAAACCCCTCTAACCTTATCTACCTTTATGTTTTCTAAGACCTCCAGCACTTCCTCTTCTGTAATGTGAACTGTTTTTAAAATATCAATATTTATTTCCCAGAGTTCTCCATTTCTTTCTGAATATAAAAACGGACAAAATACGCATTTAATATTTTTCCCATCTCCCGTGGTTCAACACAAAGATGACCACATTGATTTTTAAGCGGTCCTACTCTCACTGTAGTTGCTCTCTTGCTCTTAACATACTTGTAGAATTGTTTCAGATTATCTTTAATCTTATCTGCCAAGGCTTCACATATCCCCTCTTTGCCTTCCTGATTTCCTTAAGAATACCCCTACACTCTTAATAGTCTTCAAGAGATTCAGTTGATCTCAGTTGTCCATATCTAACATACAATTCTATTTTATTCTTGAGTAGAACTTCAATGTCTTTATTCATCCATTGTTCCCTAATCTTACTAGACTTGCCTTTCACTCCAACAGGAACATAACGCCTCTGAACTTTCATTATCACACTTCTCAAGGGCTTCTATTTGTCAGTTGTCTCTCTTCCTGTGAACAGTCTATTGGAAGTTCTTGGTTCATACCCTTAAAATTTGTCTTACTTCAATTAAGAAGTTTAACGTTGAAGACTTTCTCACCGAGCCAGTGTGTTTGATTGCAGACGTTTTGTCACCTTGCGCCTCCGGTGAAGCAAAGTGACAAAACGTCTGCAATCAAACACACCGGCTCAGCGAACAAGTCTGTAACCTCATCCACAACCCGAGCTACAAATCTTCTCAAAAACTTTAAAAGAACTTTAACTTTTATGGATGACTAATCCTTTTCCATAACTATTTTAAAAGTAACAGCATTATGATCAATAGTTCCAAAGTTTTCCCCTACAATCACTTCAGTCACTTGCCCTGTCTTATTTCCCTTGCCTTATTTCACTCATGGGACATGGGCATCACTGACTAGTCCAGCATTTATTGCCTGCCCCAAGTTGCCCTTGAGAAGGTCGCGGTGAGCTGCTTTCTTGAACTGCTACAATCTATGTGCTGTAGGCAGACTCCACAATTTCCTTTGGGAAGGAGTTACAGGATTTTGAGCCAGCAACAGAGAAGGAATGGGGATATATTTCCAAGTCAAAATGGTGAGTGACTTGGAGGGGAACTTGCAGGCGGTGGTGTTCACATGTATCTGCTTCCCTTGTCACTCCAGATGCAAGTGGTGGTGGGAGTGGACGTTGGTGGAGGAGGGGGTCTACAAAGAGAGAGCAGGGGTATGAGAATGATTGGACAGAGAGCCAGTGACTTCCAAATCCAAACTCTGGGTGACCTGCTCAACATTTGCACATCTGGTTTATTTGGGACCAAATCCTGTTGTGTAACACTATAAGATGCTTTAATGGGATGTTTCAAAGTATAAGTTACCGCATGCCTATTATTTTCCTCAGTGTGCATCAACAACAGTAAGTGTTGTTTTCTTTGCAAAATTAAAACCAAAATTGGTTCAAATGTTAAACGGGGACATCCGTTAGTAACGGCTGCGCCTCGTGCTGCCCGATCGCGCTCAGAGACGGTTGAGACAAAAATGGAACGAGGAGGGAAGAAATTGTAAAACAAGGCGGGCAAGAAAATCCCTCTTCAGTCCCCAAAACGCTCATCTCACAGCTAACGTCTCTTTTTATTAAAATTATTATTTTGGGTAAAAAAAATCCGACGAACAGACAAAATAGACTCTCATCGTGGCGTCCTAAACGCCATTTATCTTCATCGCCTCCCCCGCGTGCCCCAAGAGGAGAAGGTAATCTCTCCTTTTAAATAAACTTATTTATATAATATTATTATTGGATTTATTTATCTCACTCACCGTGTAAGAAGCGGTAAGGATGATGCTTCCAGTTCGGACATGGCAGAAGAGACATCTGTGGCTTCCGTGGTACATGTTGGATACAAATTTAACCATATTTTCCCAGTTATCTTACAACATTAATGGGGTTTTTTTAAAGTACGATCATAAGAAGGGGTGTAAATCAGAGAGAGGTGATGGGGGTGCAGGTTGTTTGGTTTTAATATCACCGCACTCTTCCTGTCTCTTCTCGGGGACCCGTTAAACGGCCCAGGATAGAATTTACAACTTCGCCACTTCCTGCTTCTATTTCCCACATCACATGACAACAACAACTTGCACATTTGAAAAAAAAGAGATTCAGAATTTTTGCTTTGGGGTGGGTACCTATATCTTTCCTCCCCATTTTACAATGTCTCTTAATTCCAATAATGTCCAAAAATTTAACACAAAGTGGTGTACTGGCCAATTTGCACTCTACTGTTTACACAGAGCATAATCTGTCAGGGAGATTTGTCCACTGCTTTTACTGGTCTACCAGCCAATTTATTTGCCTTCTTTTAAATCAAGGCAAACTGGTGATTCAGGCTTCAGTTCTGTATGGTAATCTAGGATGGCTAATCTCCTTTGGTGGGGGGTGGGGGGGTCATGCAAACAGCTGCTTGCTTGAAACAAACACAGAAAGAGCAATTTGTGTTTGATAAGGTATTTGCCGACACTGGCTTCCGCATTCATCGGTGACTGCCTCCGGATCAAACTCACTTCACGTGGACTCCAAGTGAAGTTTCATCCTTTGTGCTTCAAATCCTCCCAGAATCTTTGAAATGGACAATGTTTTTCAGAGAGCTAATCTTGCTGCATCCTGAGCATTACACTCAATGCTATGTGCCACCGTGTCCACACTCTCAACCTCTCTCTCCATCAACACCATTTCATGCCATCTCAGAGCTGTCTAGGCCCGAAACGTCAAGCTTTCCTGCTCCTATGATGCTGCTTGGCCTGCTGTGTTCATCCAGCCCCACACCTTGTTATCTCGTCTATCCTTTGGCTTGTTTGGCGTTCTAACAAGAAACTTTTTCTCCTTTCAGGCATTAAGGAATACAAGCTTCAACAATTTCCAAAAAAGGGCCACTGGACTCAAAATGTTAACTGTACTTTTTCTCCACAGTTGATGTCAGACCTGCTGATTTTCTCCAGCAGTTTCTAGTTTTGTTTAATAGGCTATGTGAAAAACAATTTTTTTGTTTTCCCGCACATGTTGGCTGGTCCTTACTTGCCAAAAAATCCACTTTAACTCCAAAGCTTTGTCAAATCAGCATGAGGGGAACCTTGTCATTTGGTAAACAGATCAACCATCTAAAGCAATTTATCCAAAAACTGTCGACAAAGATTTGTGCAGTGGAGCCTTACAAGCCTGGTCCGCACTGTTAAGACTCACAAATATATGGAGAAGGGTAGCACATTTTTAACTTAAACGGTTGTACTATAGATTAGAGCTGTTCTAATTTAAACCTTTTTGCTTCGCCACCGAATTAGTTATCTTGTCTTGCAGACAAAGTTGTAGTCATAGTTGATTTGATGGACATTGACTCGTTTCAATGTAGTTTTCAGAGTACTCTATTCTTTACAGTTTAGAAAGGATATGGCTATGGACTTCAATTTGCAAAGTCTCAGAAACTGTAAGTTAAATGAACAACTACTTTATACTTTTTGTCTGCTGGTGCTGGTTGAAGGAGAAATGTTCATCTATTCTCTTATCATTGGGAACTTTTGTGTCTATCTGTTTAACATTTCGATTGATTCACTGTGGCTTTTATTTAATTAATTGACACTTCTCACTTCTCGCTGAAAGAGGTGCAGATACTGGAAATCAGAAACAAAAACAGAAATTACTGGGAAAACTCAGCATGTCTGGTAACGTCTATGGAGAGAAATCAGAGTTAACTTTTCAGGTCCAGTGACCCTTCTTCAAAACTTCTCATTTTTGTTGGGTTCTTTGATGCTGGACAGATTAATCAGCAAGAAAGAAGGGAAAGTATGATGATGTCCCAAGAGAGTGATTCACTATTAAAAGTGTATCTGTTGTTTCAAATTAACCAGCCATTGTTTTCAATTCTGATATTTCAACTTGGATACAGCAAGTATGCTATTGCAGCAACTTTATGTAGACAATTTCAACTGCAGCTCTTTCAAAATGGTACATGTCTGCTACTATTAGGAGATTATGCAGACATGTTTCCTCCAACTCAAATTCACTGCTGGGTGATCCTTGATATAGCAGATAGTTACCACAATATCGAAATGCAAGGCAAAGTACATCATTGCCACTCTACCCAATAGTGCTAAGGCCCATTCTTCAACCGTGGTAGTTCCTTGTGGGTTTGAGGTTACCCACAGTAGTCCCTATGACCCTTTTCTTTGCAGTTAGCTTTTTTTTTGGCTGGTGTGCAGGCATCCCTAAATCTACTTTTACATTCATTCTTGTCTGACTTTTACTGTCATCTTTGTTTTGATCTGACACATTCTGGATTTTGTGGTTCTTTTGAGCAATTATTTTCTCGCATCTATTTTTCCAGCCCACAAAGCTGGGGTTTATGTTTGGATTTTGTTTTAACGCTTTCTCAATCATGATTCATAAATTGTTTTTCACATAGGATATTAAAACAAGATTGCTGTGCAGTGCTTTGCATGCAGATATAAACACTTGGTTGAGAATTACACCTGAAGGTCTCAGGAATATATAAATTTGTTTATTTGCTAATAGGAATAGGAATAAAATATAAAACTAGCATTAAATGAAGTGTGAGTAACATTTGTAGCAAAAATAGAAATTAAACTAGAAATATCATTTGGTAAACAATTGTTTAGCACACTCTTACGACATGGCTCTGCTTGCTATTTAAACACATATGTTAATCCTCAATTTAATGGGTCAACATGTCCATTGAGTTAGTGGACAGAGGAATATTCTACAATGTGTTATATGTTCATTTACCAATTTTGTTAATAGTGGCATGATGCATTTGCTTGCTTTGTTTTCTGTTGATCCTGTGCTGCGAAGGTCCTCTTTTTAATCAGAAGAATGTCTGCTTTCTCAAAATTAATAACTATAATAATTATTAGTAATAGAAACACTGGAAAAAGTTTAAGAGCGTGCGACTTCTAAGAATACAATTTTGCATGCAGACTGTTACTTTTGGAGATAAGTGGGAATTCTCCCATTATTGTTGAATGGAGAATGTTATTCCCATTGTGATCTGTAATATGTTTTTGTGAATGTTTGTTTTTCACTTGATGCTCTCAATTGTTGGAAGAAAAAAAGTTTAATTTGTTTTATTTGAAAGATTATTCTGGAGATTAATATGACATTATGCTTTCATCAACAAATAATGTTGCAAATAGATTTACTATTTAACTGGATGTTCAGGTTCTGTAATGACATAAAAATAGCCCGGATATATTGAACACCACAGTGAAGATAACAGAATGATGCATTTAACCTCACTCAAACTTTTAGTGATAAAAATGCACTGTGGCAAGTTTCTTGAGATCTTTCCAAATGTCTGAAGCCGAAGTCGAGGAGGAGGGAATACTTTATAAGTCACACTTTTTTTGAAAAAAAAGCATAGTGTTTCCTCTGGCCTGGGCTGCTTCCTACCACACTGAGGCTTCTGTAACAGTACCTCTATTTGCTTATTAGGTTTTTGCAGACCATTGGAATGTGAGGTAATCAAAAGGCACTCAGTAACATTCTGTCCCCAAGAACTGCCTGAATCTAGCAATGAAAATAGTGAATACCTTTCAGTGATTTGCCATTTATAAAGAACATGGCTATTTCTATTTGTTTTTGCACATTTCAAACCATTTCAGCCTTATTACATTCAAGTAGCCCTCTACATAGAAGACTTTTGTCTGTGCAGTACACTGAGAGTATCAACAAGAGACATTAAACAGAAAACCAGGTTAAAACCATGAAGCACCTTTTATGTCATCAGGAAATGCCGTATCTTCCTGTGACTCCATTTATATGTATTCTGTCTCCTAAAAATCCAGAGACTGAATTTCAAATACAAGACTAAGAAAATTTTTTACTATGAACCCATTTACTTTTGCACCTGAAATGACAAACCATAAAAATAGTTTACCACTGACAATGACTCCTTTACATATTAGACCACTGTAGGTATAAACAGAGAGAAGTACAATAACTCTCCAATATTACACGTTTCTGCTTAGACCTTATAAGATCACTTTGTTATCCTTTGTTATCTCTAGACTGGACTATTTCAACACTCTGCTGGCTGGCCTCCTACCTTGAACCCTTCATAAATATGAACTCATGCAAAACTTTGCTGCCCATATGTTAACTGACACCAGGTCCCATTCACCCATCACTGACCCGTTCACTGACCTACAAGGTCCCAAACCAAAAATGCATTGATTTTCCAAAATCCCATCCTTGTTTTTAAATCCCATTATTGTTACTTTTCTATTTCTGTTACCTCCTGCAATGCTACAACCTTCTGAGATCTCTTTCTTCATCTTGTACACCTCAATTTTCATTGCTGCATTACTGGAATCCTGATATTCACTTTCAGGCATCTTCTTCATCAAATTAGGTTCTGAAAGGGCACTGGGCAGACAGTTAATTAGGCAATGGATTTTGCCTGGAGAACCCTGGTTTGAATTTAACCCTGACAAATCAGATGCATGTTTCTTTTGCCCTAACTGTAATTGTTATATCTGTCACGAGTTAGCATTTGGGTGGTCTTAACCCAATTTTTGATGACCATCAACCCTTAATACCAGATGGCCCCTTATTTGGAATTGCTTAATATAAAACTGGTAATCTTATTTAGAAAGGTCATCAGATAGCTGCTGTTGGAAGTTAAAAGATCATATTAGTTCAAGAGGCATTTTCTACTGCAGCTGGTGCAGAGTTGGTGAAGTCTGACATTTCTGTATTTGGCTGGGCAGTCATTTCTTTTGCTTGGCATCACGTGGGGACACATATTCTTCATTTTCTGAGCAGAAGATTCAGTCCTAAAGGCTGCTAATTAAGAATTAATTTAAAGGCCAATTAAAAGTTGCTATATCTTGTTGATAAAAGTAGATATGTGGGTGGCACAGTGGCCCAGTGGTTAGCACTGCTGCGTCACAGTGCCAGGGACCTTGGTTCAATTCCAATCTCAGGTGACAGTCTGTGTTGAGTTTGCACATTCTCACTGTGTCTGTGTGGGTTTCCTCCCACAGTCCAAAGATGTACAGGTTAAGTGGGTTAGCTGTGCTAATTTGCCCTATTGTGTCCTGGGATGTCCAGAAAAAGTGGAATAGCCATGGGAAATGTAGGATTACAGGGATAGGGTGGGTTTGGGTAGGATGCTCTTTGGAGGGGCTGTGTGGACTTGACAGGCCAAATGTTCTACTTCCACACTGTAGGGATTCTATGAAATTGATGGTATTGATTTTCAGCACTGACATCAATGGAAATAATTATAGAGCCAGAAACCAGGGCCCTTAATTATTTTTGTCTTGATTTCACTTGTAAAAATAAGAAATGTTAGTCTGTATTACTAATTACAATTAGGGACATGCTGTCCACGATTAATGTTTCCAAATTTCATGTCAATTGGACTAAGGTAAAATTCATAATTTTCAACATTCTTCATTCCTCAATAATAACGGGTTAATTTGTATCACTGCTTAAAGAGACTGATTAATTTTTATTCTGTTTTCAAATAATGACTTCACAATATTCAATATCAGTTCTCTGCCACATTGTAGAAAATAATCTAAAATTTGCTGTGTCAGTTGAAATGAAATGCAATCAAATGAAATGAGAAGAAAGAAAAACATATGAAGCCTGGTGATGACCTAATGATTAGAAAGGTCACTGGTTTCAGTGTGCTTCTGTGGATGTGTTAAATTTGTTTTTCGGAGACCCTCACGGACTTGATGCAATAGCAAGACACTGACCTGAAAAAACACAATCCTTTATTATGAAGCAAGTACAAGCTGTGGAGGATCGCTGTACACAACCCGGCACATAGTGCTGAGTTCCATAAGCGATTCTCCCCGAACAGCGGACAGTCCCCGCTTTTTATACTCTATGAATTGGCTGATACATAAAACAATTACTACATCTGACAAATGGTGGATACATAAAACAATTACTACATTTGGAACATAAAGAGAACAGGATTCAGCATTGATCGTTCACAAAGTGTCTGATAATGACAGGATGCAATTTCAAGCCGCTGAAGTGTCTGGCTTGAACAAAGGTCATTCACCTAGCCACTTCAGTAGAAACAGAAGTTTCATACCTTTACAGAAGTTTCACCCCTTTACAGAATTTTAGAAGTCTCACACCTTTACAAACGTTTCCCACCCAACCCTATTTGGGCAGGAAGTTTAAGATAGTTTCCACATACCCCTGTGTAAGAAGATAAGGAGCATAAAAATTAATGATAACAAGCATGGGGCTGGATGAACACAGCAGGTCAAGCAGCATCATAGGAGCAGGAAAACTTGACGTTTCGGGCCTAAACCCTTCATCAGAAATGGATCTCTGATAAAAATTAATGAGATGTTTTCCCATTAACATCTCAGATGAAGGAATGTATGTATTTAAATTAAGTACTGTAAACCCAGCGGAAATGAACTAAACTGTTGCAGCAACCCTGGAAAAGCTGAAGCTCTATTTACAACCGATGCAGTGAACCAGATGTGGTAATGTGGAACATTCATCAGCCAAATTTTTAATTTCATTGAATTATAAGGTTGCTTGCTAAACACCATGCTGCCCTAACTCATTTACATTACTTCATAAACTGCATGCATTTAAGCACGCACAGCACTCTCAGAACTGTGTTGGCTGCCCCCGCCCCGCTTCCCTTTGTTGCCCCTTTATCTGCTGTTCCTGAAGTTAAATTCCTGACACTTTCCATATACTCTGTCCTAATACTTCTTCTGGAAACTTTAATAACCTTTGCTGAATCCTTCCACATTTAACTTTTTCCATCATTTTCCATGTAACTGAACCCACCCCTACTACTTTATTTATTAATTTTGTGGGATGTGGACGTCACTGGCTGACTGACATTTCTTGCCCATCCCTAATTGTCCTTGAGAAGGTGGGGGTGAGCTGCCTTCTTGAACCACTGCAGTCCACCTGCTGTGGATTGACCCACAATGCTATTAGGGAGGGAATACCAGGATTTTGACCCAGCTACAGTGAAGGAACGGCAAATTACTTCCAAAGCAGGGTGTGCGGGGCTTGGAGGGGAACTGGAAGTTGGTGGTGTTCCCATATGTCTGCTGTCACTGTCCTTATAGATGGAAGTGGTTGTGAGTTTGGAAGGTGCTGTCTGAGGATCTTTGGTGAATTTCTGCAGGGCATCTTGTCGATAGCACACACTGCTGCTACTGAGTGTCCGTGGTGGAGGGAGTGAATGTTTGTGGATGTAGTGCCAATCATTTACTACTATTTAGTTTAAAGCCCTATCCACAGCCTCAGTTATACGATTTGCCAGGACTCTGGTCCCAACATGATTCAGGTGGAATCTGTCCCATTGGAACAGCTCCCTCCTTCCCCACTGCTTGTACCAATGTCCCATGAATTAAAGTTCTGAGAAGCGTCACCGGACCCAAAAAGTTAACTCTGTTTTTTCCCCTTCACAGATGCTGCCAGGCCTGCTGAGCTTCTCCAGCAATTTTGTTTTTATTCCCATGAATTAAAACACATTTCTCCCACACCAATCTTTGAGCCACACGTTTACCTTTTTAATCTTATCAACCCTTTGCCAATTAGCTTGTGACTCAGAGATTATTACCTTTTCAGTTCTGCTTTTCAATTTAACCCTTAACTGCAGATATGCTCTCAGCAGAACTTCTTTCCTCTTTCTCCCTACATCATTGCCACCTACTAGGACCCCAACAAAATGGATCTTTCTCCTCACACTGCAAGTCCCTCTGCAACCCAGATAAGATATCCTGAACCTGGGAACCAGGCAGGCAACATATCCGAGATAACAAGCATGGGGCTGGATCAACACAGCAGGTCAAGCAGCATCATAGGAGCAGGAAAACTTGACGTTTCGGGCCTAAACCCTTCATCAGAAAATCAAAATCAATTTTCTGATGAAGGGTTTAGGCCCGAAACGTCAGGTTTTCCTGCTCCTATGATGCTGCTTGACCTGCTGTGTTCATCCAGCCCCATGCTTGTTATCTCGGATTCTCCAGCATCTGCAGTACCTTTTATCTCTGAGGCAACATATCCTTCGGGATTTATAATTCCAGCCACAGAGAACAGTGTCTATCTCCTGACTATCTATCACTGATTGCAACAATATGTCTCTTTTCTTCCCACTTTTGAATGGCTCCCTGGTCAGTTTGCTCTTTCTCCCTCCTGCCCCCACTTTCATGTTATAAAGACTTCCAGATTTCACATTATTTTCTCCTAAAAATAGTTCTGTTTATTAAGAAAAACAAATGAACACTACAGCCAATGTGAGAAGTTTCTAAAAATACTGATGGAAAGTAAATAGAATAAACTGTGAAATGATAGATAAAAGGATCCTCACAAAATGCCTACAAGGACTTTTCCAGTTACTTGTTTGCAATCTTGTGTCTATAAAAGTTCTGCCTAAGCTTGACATCACACATCTGGTGCCAAGGATTGCAGTTAAACATAGTAAATGTTGTTCAAAGCTCTGCAGGGAATAAATCGGAAAGAATATATTTTCTGCTCCATGTTACAGTGCTGTTGAACATATAAATGAAACTACTGAGGCTCATCTGATCCAAACGTTAATTCCTGGCTACATTTTACTTTAATGGAGTGAATGGGGAGAAAGTGTCCTGCTTCTTTATTTATCTATTCACTGCATTCAATACAACTCAAATTAAATATCTGTAACAAGATATGTCAACCCTTCTTTATATTCTACCCGTACAAAAAAGCTGTTGCATTCAAACCCTGACATTGTCCAGTCACAGCAAATGATTAGTACAACCATTGACAAACATCACAAACATGCCATATACCATGGCTAGTTTGATTAACTCATGAAGACTTGCTCCTGTTTCCCTGGAAAGAGGCTTATCTCTTGGTCTGAGAGAAATTTGACATCAGGTTAGCTTGTTCAGCCTGTTTGCCATCTTTATTAACATCCAAGCAACCTGGACCTGGGTTTGATTCTAACCTAGGATGACTGACTGTGTCTGTGTGGAATTTGCACATTCTCCCTTAGCCACTGTGGGTTTCTGCCAGGTGCTCTGGTTTCCTCCCATAGTCCGCATATATGGGGATTAGGTGGATTTGCCATGCTAAATTGCTCTGTAGTGTCTAGGGATGTGCCGGCTAAATGTATTAGCTGTGGTTAATGGTGGTAGGATGCTCTTTGGAGGTTCAGTGCAGAATTGATGGGCCAAATGACCTCTATCTGCATTATAGGGATTCTGTGATTGTGAGGGAGGTAAGCCAAGAGTGGACAACTTCAAGATGTCTCTATGCTTACATGGACTCGCACCTTCAGACAAAATTTGGGAATATATCTTGCTCTTCAGACATGTTGGATATTTTGTTTTCGATTTGTTCTGCAACTGTATACCTGACATTGAGGATCAGGTGAAGTAACACCATTAACAACAGTTCATCAACACAGAATGCTTCTGCACTCTCCTTATTTCAGCTCTGAATATGATGTCTGCTCTGACTGGGATCAGTAACTTCTCTGATCCAGTCCTTCAAACCAAAGTTGAATCAATCCCCAAAAGTATATTCGAGAGTTCCTGTTAAAGGGGCAAAGTGGAAAAGGTGCCTGGCAAACTTTTTATAATATGCTCACACATTACATCACAATGTAAGATGCATCAATCAGTCTCAACACACAACTGTGTTAAAAATGACACATATCCTCACCTATCTAGAAATCAGTCCTTCCTTTAAAATAATGTTCCAGGCCAAGATTTTATAAATCTCTTAAATAGAAATTGACATGTTAATAACAGGCCATTTTTAAAAAAAAATCAAAAGCCTCCTTTCTGTGTTTGGTGATTGTTCTGATCAATTAAATGTCTTAATCACTGTGGGCAGAATCTTCCCAGCCACTGAACTTCATGTGTATCGATGAGAAAGTTGGGAAAATTGGGTGAGATCGGCAGAAATGAGATTCTTAATGTTAGGAGCAAAAGGTCCCATTCTCCGACTAAATGTTGAATGGTGAATCGAGAACTCATTAGTGAACAGCAAGTGATCTATCTGCATACATTTGCATGTCCTTATTAGTTAATTTCACCTCACTTATTCATAGTTTCCCATTCTCCCAGCCACCAGATTGACATTAGACTCTGTCCATTCCTGGCATGAAAGTCAGAGTAGTTACCTGGTGATTCCAACTCACTGTTGGTCCTCTGGAACTCCATCTTCGACACCAGATACCAACATCTCAGGGCATCAGAATCAGGGCAGCAACCACTTATGCCCTCCCATTTGTGGATGTTGGCATTGGACATCTTAACTCCCTCATGGTACAAGCTAATCCACATACAATACAATTCTACACTTCAGTTCTGCACTTTGGAGCCTATCAGCACCTTTTATTGGAATGCTGCTGGCAGGACACTTTGCACAGAGGGTTAGGCACCTAGCCCGTGGATTTGATCAGGCTGAATCTCAGGAATCCACACTTGATCCCTTACGCTCACTCAGCTAGCTTCTACTTGGATGTTAACAGCATCACTGCCTTGCCTTTTTGTGCTTTGCTAACTCAGTCAGAGCTTAATGGTTCACAGTACTTTGTCTTGTCCTGCTGTTTAGCACAGGCACAAAACTAGACAGCTTGTCATAGTTGTCATCAGTCAAGTGGATGGACATGTTGCTGTATGGCACAGTGCTACATAAACTTCTCATCTGGAGGACAGGATCTCTTTCAGGGCCATCCTCTTATCCACTGACTCTGTGCAGCTACCACCTGCCCCTGCAGGAGACTAAAGAGAGATTGTGTTGCAAAAAATAGCAGTTAAAAATTCAGGCATGTTAAGAATTCATTCCCAGTGGCAACAATGGCGATTAGCGCACTGTGATTCTTAGTTGTTGGATTTTGACATTACCACATGAGGCGTCACAGTCCTCACTGACTAGGGCCAGGATCTGCTTTGGGGTGAGAAGATGACTGTTGGGCACCCCACCCATCTTGGCTCCTACTATTTTACTATGGGATGTTTTCTCTTGGAACTGAAGCAAAGGGAGGGAATGAGTGAGTTGAAAATGGCTGGTACAGCTATTAGTGCTGATGCAGGTAGAGGAAAGTGGTGAGGTGCCCTGAGTGAGTAGACATCCCAGACACCATTCAGGGTGAGTAGTGTAGGAGGTTGTTGGGGTAAGTGAGAATGAGTGAAAGCAGATGTTGCATGTAATAGTGAAAGTTGCAGAGCCTTGGTGAGAGGTAGGTGCAATAGAAGAGATAGACGGAAGTAGCAGAGAGAAGATGGTGGCACGTAAACAAACACAGATAATGCTAGAGAAACCCAGCAGATCTGGTAGCATTTGTGGAGAGAGAAACAGAGTTAATATTTTGAATCTGGTATGATTCTTCTTCACGGAATGCACCGTCTTCTTCAGGCACTTATCCTAGCAAAGTGGAGAAGGTAATTGGATCTTCCTACATTGCTAGACGTCTCTCTGGACTGCAGAAACAGCACTAACTCAAATGGCAACATCAGACCATGTTGGCAGTGTCTGGTGGCACAGTTTCCTTTGCTGGTCCCTGAGGGAAGACAGCAGCCCAACCCTGCTCCACCCATCCACCAGGACCTCTGGGTCGCTGTTGGCAAAGCAGGATGCCACATTCCTCTGTCTGCTGTGTGCTGGGCAATTCACTTGAACTATGCAGGTCACCTCCAGGCTGATAACGCTTGACCCAGGTGGTGCTCAGCTGTGTTTAAATATGGCTAGGAATCTCAGGATATCCTGGCAGTTATGAGCCTTTCTGCCTGTAGTGAAGAGTGAAGATATGACAGGCAGAACACCATAGGTGATGTGGTGCATGGGCAATGAGGCAAGTCTCAGAGAATAGCATGAGAAATCTCGCTCATGTATACGGATAGAAGCCAATCATGAGACTCACTAAAATTGATACATGGCTGATTTCTGGTAAAACTGAGCAACGAAGCAAGGGCAGCCTTGAAAGGCTGTTTTTCATGAGTCACGTGTTGATCTCATGAATTTTCTGAAGTATTTGAGAGCTTTAAAGGTCACTTTAAAGATGTTGCCCCTTGATTTCCAAATTTTATATATAGCCAACGAAGATGACAAATTTTGTAATTAAATCTGTCAAATGTCCAGTCACCACTACTTTTATTTAAACTGTTTGCTCATTTGAAGCTATATTAAATAGAGTAACTTCTGATCTTTTAGAAATTAATGCTTCCAGCTTTTTGGAATTATTTTTATTTGGAATGGGTGTCCAGGGATATGGAGCTCAGGTGGGTAAATAAAGATGAAGTACATGACAGCCAAAAATTCTTGGTACATTCATGAAATATCTCATCTGGTGTGTAGCATACAAAACAATATTTTGAGACCTAATAAATATGATACCGTAGCGTACAGAACCTTGCTTTGACACAAGGGCAAGGAACAGTCAAAAGAAGTAGGAAAGAGATTCCACTCTTAAACATTGACACAGGTGACACTTGCTATTTATTTATTCATATATTGTGCTAATACTTTTCCACCAGAAGGTTCTTAAAAAGTCAAAGTGCTACTATTTTGATTGCATAAATTTATTCGGTAACTCATCTATTCCATTACAGCACATTGAACTGAATTTTTGGGGTTAAAAATAGGCCTTTATGTATGAAAACAGGCAAAATGCTTCAATATGTAATGTAACTTTCCTTAACCAATCCCTATTACATTGGTGACAGCTGTTTTGTATGTGTCCTGAAATGCCACCTAAAACATATGATATGTTTGCCTTACATGTGCAAATTATGACTTCAGTATTTGTTTCAGACCCCTTTGCAAAATGGATTTGGATGAAATTGTCAGGAGATCGAATTGTCTGAAACCAGTCAGTTGCCTGTAGGACTGTAATATACTACAAAAGGTGGTGTGCACAGCCCAAACCACCATGGAAGCCAACCTTCCACCTATGGACTCCATTTACACGGCTTGCTGCAGTGGAAAGGCTGCCAACGTCATCAAAGTCACGTCGCACCCTGGTAATGATCTCCTACAACCTCTTCCATCAGGCAGAAGATATAGAATCCTGAACACATGCATCAGCAGGTTCAGCAACACTTTCTTCCTAGCCGTTATTAGACTGATGAATGGACTCTTAAGCCTCAGATAATGCTGATCTCGCTAACATTGATCTTGCCTAGCACACACCCTGTTAAATGTAACCTGTATACCTCTGCCTAAGTCTTTTTGATCTGTACATCCTTGCTCACTGTGATCTGCCTGTACTGCTCATAAATAAAGCTTTTAACTGTACTTAGGTACACATGACAATCGATCAATGCATTGAAATGTGTATAAAATTCCTGCTTATGTGCTCAGATTTTGGAATGGGTGACTACATTGTCAGTTAATTTTATTCACTTTGGAGACCAGCATTTTTAAAAATTCATACATGAGATGTGAGCATTGCTGTTGAGCCAGCATTCATTCATGAAATATGAGCATTGCTGTTGGGCCTGCATTTATTGTCCATCACTAATTGACCTTGAGAAAGTGGTGGTAAGCTGCCTTTTTAAACCCATGCAGGCCATTTGATGTAGGTAGATCCACAATGCCTTATGGAAGGGAGTTGCAGAGTTTTGAGCCAGCAACAGTGAATGAACAGTGATATGTTTCTAAATCAGGATTGTATGTATCTTAGAGAGAAACTTGTAGGTAGTGGTGTTCCCATGCACCTGTTTTCTTTGTTCTTTAAGGTGATAAAGGTTGTGAGTTTGGAAGTTGCTGTCTAAGGAGACTGGGTGAGATGTTGATGTGCAGCTTGTAGACGTATTGCTTTTGATGTGTGCTGATGGTGGAGGATGTGGATATTTGTAGATATGATGCCAATCAAGCGGGCTGCTTTGTCCAGGATGGTGTCAAGCTTCTTGTATGTTGTTGGAGCTGTGCTCATCCAAGCAACTGGGGTCAATTCCATCACATTCCTGACTTATGCCTTGGAGATAGCAGACAGATTTTGGAGAGTAAGGAGGTGAGTTACTCATTGCAGGATTTCTAGCCTCTGACCTGTTCTAGTAGCTACGGTACATACATGGCTAATCCAACTCAGTTTCTAATCAGTGGTAACTCTCAGATCGTTGATAGTGGGAAATTCAGTGACGGTGATGCCATTGAATGCCTAGAGGGGATAGTTAGGTTCTCTTTTGCTGGAGAGGGTCATTACCTGGCATTTGTGTGGTTTAAATGTTACTTGTCACGTATGAGCCCAGGTCTGAATGTTGTTCAGGACTTATTGCATTTGGACATGGGCTGCATTTTTGACCAACAATATCCCTCATTTTATTAAGTACAAAATACTCAAACAAGATTGATTCAAAAACCCCAGAATTATCTAACTTAAGTGAATATTCTTACTGTATTCACAGTATTGAAACATAATAACCACTTTATGATTATTTCATAAATAGGTTTCACAGTGAAATCCAAACTCATTAGTATTGCCTCAAGCGAAAGTGGTAGACAAGTGGGCTTTGATGGATTGTTGGTTTTCTGTTGAAATGGTTGCTATGTTATTATGGTTGTCTACACCTTGGCAGTTAGAAAAAAACTGCTGCCAACTATTTGTGTTTCACCTAAATTTTTGTTGGCTGTTAAAGTCAAACAATAGTAACCAAATTGGCACTAGCTCAGTAAAAAAAATTTCCCTAGAGCCAAGTGCCTTTTCAGTTTCTTGTCAAAACTACTTATTGAGCAACTTTGATTTTTGTTCTCCATGTAAAATACAGCATTCTGAATTTGTGAATTTCCTATATGGGCAAGTGTTATTTACATTAACTTCAATGAAATTCTTATCCCCAGTAATTTCAATGAAAAGTTTGTGCATGTGTAAGAAAATATTTTGCAGCCAAAGAGTAATTCTTCTGGAATTAACTCTGAAATTAATGTTGATACCTTTTGAGTTACAGTTCTGTACATCTTTCTCTGCCATTAACTGCTGACACACTTGAACTATATTACCTGACAATGAGACACTAAGACCTTAAGACTAGGGAGCAGAAGTAGGCCATTAAGTCCATCCAGTCTTCAGCACTATTCAATGAAATCATGGTTGATCTAAAAATCGTCAACTACTCTCTCCTGCCTTTGCCGCTAAACCATTGATTCCCATACTGATTAAAAATTTGTCTATCTCAGGCTTGAGTATACTTAACAACTCAGCCTTGACAGCACTTTACGCTAAAGAGTTCCACAGATTCACTACCTCTTGAGAGAAGAAATTCCTCCTCAACTCTGTCTTGAATGTGTGTCCCCTTATTGGAGATTACGTCGTCTGGTCCCAGACTCTCCCACTGTGGGAAACAACATTTCTACATCTACCCTATCAAGTTCCCTGAAGAATGTTGTGTGCTTCAGTAAACTCATCTATCATTTTTTAAAATTCCAATGAGTATAGGCCAAATCAACGTAACTTCTCCTCATAAGACTATTCCTCCATACCAAGTGAACCTTCTTTGGACTGCTCCAATGCCAGTGTATCTTTCTTTAGGTAAGGGGCTTAAAATTGTTCAGTGTTTCAACTGTGCTCTGACTAGTGCCTTATATAGTTTTACCAAAACTCCTTTCTTTTTACTCCAATCCCTTTGAAAAACAATGCCAACATTCCACTTGACTTCCCTATTACCTGCTGAACTTGAATTTACATTTTGTGATTTATGCATGAAGACTCCCAAATCCCTCCGTGTTTTTGTCTTTCTCCATTTAAACAACATTCGGCTCCTTTATTCTTCCTGCCAAAGGGCGTAACCTCATATGTTCCAACATTATATTCTGTCCATAATGCTAATTTTTTATCCACTAACTATTCCTCTCCAAACACTTTATGTCATCCTCAGCCCTTCCCTTCCCAACTATTTTTGTGTCAACAGCAAATTTGATTATGGTACATTCACTTTTCCTCATCTAAGTTTTTAATACACCTTGTATGTATTTATGGCCCCAGTAATTGGAGCAAAAGGTTGAAATGACAACCAAGGTAAGCAGAATCCTAGACTTTCATCAACATCTGTACAGACGCCGCTTGAGGAAAAGTGCAGAGAATGCACATACCAACACATCAGTATTATTGATGATAGATTAAACTGAGACATTTGTGAAGGAATTGAAAAGAAGAACTTACATATATCTTATATCTTTCACAACCTCAGAACATCCCCAAATGCCTTACACCTGATAAATTATTTTTCAAGCAGAGTCATGGTTAAGACCATAAGACATAAGAGCAGAAGTAGAAATTCAATGCATTGAGTCTGCACTACCATTCAATAAGATCATGGCTGATCTGATAACCTTCAACTCCACTTTTCACTTGCAATATATTGTTGAGTTGTGGGAAGTGCAGCAATGTGCCCGCAGTACAGTCCCTTAAACAGAAATGAGTTAAATGACTAGGTAACTGAATAAGAGATAACAAGCATGGGGCTGGATGAACACAGCAGGTCAAGCAGCATCACAGGAGCAGGAAAACTTGACGTTTCGGGCCTAAACCCTTCATCAGAAATGGGGGAGGGGAAGAGGGTTCTGAAATAAATAGGGAGAGAGGGGGAGGCGGATAGAGGATGGATAGAGGAGAGGATAGGTGGAGAGGAGGCAGACAAGTCAAAGAGGCGGGGATGGAGCCAGTAAAGGTGAGTGTAGGTAGGGGGGTAGGGAGGAGATAGGTCAGTCCAGGGAGGACGGACAGGTCAAGGGGGCGGGATGATGTTAGTAGATAGGAGATGGGGGTGTGGCTTGAGAT
>JAHRHZ010000026.1:4210015-4259947 GCA_024137785.1 Ginglymostoma cirratum | reverse complement strand
GAGATGGTCCAGGTGAACTTCAGGTTGGGGTGGAAAGTGTTGGTGAATTGGATGAACTGTTCGAGCTCCTCGTGGGAGCACGAGGCGGCGCCGATGCAGTCATCAATGTAACGGAGGAAGAGGTGGGGTTTAGGGCCAGTGTAGGTACGGAAGAGGGATTGTTCCACATAACCTACAAAGAGGCAGGCATAGCTTGGACCCATGCGGGTACCCATGGCCACACCCTTTGTTTGTAGGAAGTGGGAGGAATTGAAAGAAAAGTTGTTGAGGGTGAGGACGAGTTCGGCTAGGCGGATGAGGGTGTCGGTGGAGGGGGATTGGTCCGTTCTGCGGGACAGGAAGAAGCGGAGGGCCTTTAGGCCATCGGCATGGGGAATACAGGTATATAGGGACTGGACGTCCATAGTAAAAATGAGGTGTTGGGGACCTGGGAATTGGAAGTTCTGGAGGAGGTGGAGGGCGTGGGTGGTGTCACGGACATAGGTAGGGAGTTCCTGGACCAAGGGGTAACTGAATAATGCTGTTTGAGTGATAAACATTGGTTTCAAAACTGGGAGAACTTTTTTCTTTGAAATAATGCTGTGGTATCATTTACTTCCTCCTGAATAGGACTGTGGTTGATGATCTTGTCCAAAGGATAGCTCCTGTGACACTGCAGCATTCCCTCAGTACTCCAACAAACTGTCATCTGAGATTACATGGAGTAGGGCCTCAGTCTGCAACTTTCTAACTCAGGCAAAATACTTGACCATTTAAAACTTTTTTTTTAACTAAGTATGAATATTTTTATAATTCTACTCACTATTGACTAATACACATTCTTATTTTAGATCTCTTAGACTACATTAATTTCCATCCAATCTGATTTTGCTATAAGGATTTGGGTGGAGAAGGGTCGAAGATCTTAGGATCTCAAAGGGAACAGACCTGTTATACTAGATCTCAGTAACAGTCTTAGTAACCATGTCTATCTTACTAACGTAACTTGTAAGTGCTATGATGAAACAAATACAAGAAGTGGTTGGAGCTACTGGAGTGTAAAGGCTGAGGAACCTGACAACATTCTAGCATTAGTATTGAAAACTTGTGCTCCAGGACTTGCGGCACCCATAGCCAAACTGTTCCAGTACAGTTACAACAGTGACATCTACCCATCATAGTGGAAAATTGTCCAGGCATCAGCTGTACACAAAAAGCAGGACAAATCCAACCCAGCCAATTGCCACCCCATCAATCTGCTCTCAATGATCAGTAAAGTGTTTGAAGGTGTCATCGGTGGTGCTGTCCAGCAGCACCTGCTCAGCAATAACATGCTCACTGATACCCAGTCTGGGTTTTGCTAGGGCCACTCAGCTCCTGATCTCCTTACAGACTTGGTCCAAACATGGACAAAAGAGCTGACTTCCAGAGGTGAGGTGAGAGTGACAGCTCTTGACATCAAGGCTGCATTTGACTGGGTGTGGCATCAAGGAGCCCTAGGACAATGGGAATCAAAAGATATCTGGGGCAAACTCTCTGCTGGTTGGAGTCATACCTGGAAAATAGGAAGATTGTTGTGGTTATTAGAAGTCAGTTGTCTCAGCTTCAGGACATCTCTGCAGGAGTTACTCATGCTGGTGTCCTTGGTCCAACCTTTTTCAGCTGCTTCATCAATGACCTTCTCCCCATCACAAGACTAGAAATGAGGATGTTCATTGATGAATGCACAATGTTCAGCACCATTCGCAACTCCTCAGATATTGAAACAGTTCCTGTTCAAATTCAACAAGATCTGGACAATATCCAGACTTAAACTGATAAGTGGCAGTTAACATTCGCGCCACACAAGTGCAAGGCAATGGCTAGAACCAAAAAGAAACAATCCACCCACCTCCCCGTGGTATTTATTGATGTTACCATCACTGAATCCTCTACTATCAAGATCCTTGAGGTTACCATTGAACAGAAACTCAACTAGACTCACCACATAAACACAATGGCTACAAAAGCAGGTCAGAAGCTAGGAATACCGTGGCGAGTAATTAATTTCCTGACTTCCCAGAGCCTATCCATCATCTGAGAGGCATATGTCAGGAGTGTGATGGAATAATCCCCACTTTTCTGGATCAGTGCAGCTCCAACAACACCCAAAAAGCCTGATACAATTCAGGACAAAGGAGCCTGCTTGATTGACACCAAATCCACAAATATTCATTCCCTCCACCCCCAATGCTCAAAATCAGCAGTGTGTACTATCTACAAGACACACTGCAGAAATTCACCAAAGATCCTTAGGCAGCACCTTTCAAATCCATGACCACTTTGACCTAGAAAGACAAGGTCTGCAGATACATGGGAACACCACCCTCTGCAAGTTCCCCTCCATCCTGACTTGAAAAATTATAGCTGTTCCATCACTGTTGCTGGGCCCAAATCCTGGTGTTCCCTCCGTAATGGCATTGTGGGACACATGGACATGGACTGCAGCAGTTCAAGAAGGCAGTTCACCATCACCATCTCAAGGGCAACTTGGCATGGGCAATAAAAATACTGACCAACCAGCCATGCATTCATCCCACAAATGAATAACAAAAACTGCATTTTGTTTATGACAAGAGGCTCTTCTTGTTAGACTATCTAATGGATTTCCTCGATGAATCAGGCAAAGAAGTTCCTGTAGGTTGCAGCTCAACAGGATCTTGGTGGGATCAGATCTGCCTTATAGTGACCAAGGCTACCTCATACAACATAATGGCAGCCGTGGGTGTCTGTTGATTTAACTTAGCTGCACCATTACTCCAGCACTATTTGGCCTATACAAAGAGACTACCATTTGAATGAAAACTGTTGTTAATCTGAGGAAAGGTTGGTTTTTTAACCATCTTGCTCATGCGACTTTTATTTATGTAGCATCTCTGTCATAGAAAACCACCCCAATGGACTTCACAGTGCCATAATCAGACAGTGAGCCAGAGAAAAAAATTAGCAGTGATGATAAAAAAATCTGGTCAGAGGTGGTTTTCTAAAATGTGCCTTGATGGACAAGACAGATGTGGAATTGTGCAGAGGTTTGATAGGCCAGAGATGCAGGAAGAGCGAGTAGTGGCAGGGTTTGTGAGAGATCAAGATGGTTCGAGCTATAGATATTTACATAAATAAGGGGGGATGGTTGGGGGTGAGGCCATGAAGAAACTTAAACGTGAGTCTGAGAAATTTTAGGTTGGAGGAGTTGCAGTATCAAATGACTGTATTGGTTAATTAAAGGGGAAATATCAATTCAATAATATTAAAGTACAGTAGAGTTTTATTATTGGTCTCAGAATTGAGTGTGGTGTTTAGCTGACATTGACAGCAACATACTGGCCTGTCAACTTTCATTAGTTCTGAAAAGATGTACTGACTTTACGAAACAAATGTAACTTATTTCACCACAACTCAAATCGAACAGAAATAAGCCCAGCTTTGTTCATTTTGAATGAGTTGGAAATCTCTCTCAGCAGTTGCTCATAAACTCTTACTGTTGGCAGTAGCCTTGTCTTAACCACTAGGAAGTTGTGGTACAGTGGATTCAATGCATATTCTGTGAATGAGAAAAATTAGGGAGGAAATTGCTCCATCTACAAGGGTTAAATTGCTGAATGTCAGTATAAAGCTATAAGCTTGCCTTCCAAATGACTGGATTTTGACTTTCACTTAAAAACCCATCATGTTCCTGTTACAAATATTAAAACACAGAATAGCAACAGCTTGCAGTTGTATAGTACCTGTAATGTAACAGGACATCCCAAGGCAGCGTTATCAAAGGCAATATTGACACTGAGCAATATTAAACTAGATAAGCAAAATTTGGTCAAACAGAATTTTTAAAAGAGTGTCTTAAAGGAGGGACAAGAGTTAGAAAGCCAAAGAGATTTAAGGAGGGAATTCCAGAACTTCGAGTCCAGGTAGCCTAAGATGTGGCAGCAAATGGGGTAATTAAAATAAATTTAGAGCTAGGGAGCTTAAAATAGAACAATTTAGAGGCTAAGAAATATACTTATTGATCAAAAGTCACTGTCTATAATATCAACATATATCATAAGTGTGCATTTGCTGCATTCTTTCAAAAGGAAGCTTCATGTATCTCTTAAAGTCAATGGAGCTGTAATAATTGATATGAGTTACTTGCTGTTTATGCTGTTTGCCATGCAAGTAGTCCTGTTTGGTGGCTTCACCAGGTTGACATTTTTAGGTATGCCTGGTGCTGCTCTTGGCATGCCCTCCTGCATTCTCCATTGAACCAGGGTTGATTCCCTGGCTTGATGGTCATGGTTGAGTGGAGGATTGCCAGGCCATGAGATTTCAGATTGTGTTTGAGTATGATTCTGCTAATATTGATGGCCCAAAGCACTTCATAGATACCCAGTGTTGAATTTCAGATCTGTTCAAAGTTTGTCCCATTTAGCAATGTAACAGTGCCACACAACACAATGGAGAGTCTCCTCAATGTGAAAGCATGGTTTTGTCTCCACAGGGAGTGTGTGATGGTCACTTTTGCTGATACAGGCATGGTGGGCTGAAGGGACTGTTCCTATGCTGTACTATTCTGTGTTCTATGTTCTGTCTTGGAGAGATACATCTGTGGCAGACAGATTTGTAAAGATGAAGGTAAACATGTTTTTCCCTCTTGTTGGTTCCCTCACCACTTCCGTTGACCCAGTCTATTGACAATATCCTTTAGAACTCGAGCAGCTCTTGCAGTAGTGTTGTTACCGAGCACCCCTTGGTGGTGGACATTGAAGTTCCCCATTCAGAATACATTCTGTGCTATTCCCACTCTCAGTGCTTCCTCTAAGTGTCGTTTAACATGGACAAATACCAATTCGTCAGCCAAGGCAGGATGGTACGTGGTAATGAGGAGGAGGTTTCTTTGTCAATGTTTGACATGGTACCATGAGAGTTTATGGGGTTAGTACAAATAGGCCCCTCTAGCCAGGGCACTATTATCTGCACCAAGCTTCATCTCACTAACAACTACTCAATTGAAGATCAGGAGGTTGTGTGGTACTGGTAGTGAGGCTGTTGGTTTGAATCCCACCTCAGGACTTGATGGCCATGGAGAGTGCTGTCATAATGCAGTCAAACCAGTTGACTACCAACTGCAAATCCTTCCAACACACCCCCAATGACAGGCAGTAGGAGTGGGAGAGGTTCCTGGTCAGTCGTCTAATATAAAGAATGATGAAGCTTCTAGCATCATTATCCAGACTCTAAAATGCATACTGCCACAAAGAAAATGCACCAGCTTCCATACAACTCACAGTTGCTCTCCCTTATAAGTGATTGAACCACTGTGATTGGGCTGCTATGGAGACAGTATAAGGGAGGGAAAGAGAGATAGCAAGAACTGCAGATGCTGGAAGTCAGAGTTGATACAGTGTGAGCTGGAGGAACACAGCAGGTCAGGCAGCATCAGAGGAGCTGGAAAGTTGGCGTTTCAGGTCGGGACCCTTCTTCAGGGCAGTTGAAGGGTCCTGACCTGAAATGTTGACTTTCGTGCTCGTCTAATGCTGCTTGACCTGCTCCAGCTCACACTGTATTGACTGGAGACAGTATAAGCCATGTTTCAGACTGAAATCAGTTTACAAGGAGTGTTTCAAGATAAATTCTCCGTATACACTTCAGTATCACGTAGTTTACCCGACAAAGGCCTGGCCAAGCCCCCAAATTCTTGTATTTTGTAACAATAACCTCCCACTTCTTATAAGTGATTTCCTTACAGAGAAATAAAGGGTATAAGTGTTGCAAGGTTTCACTGCCTGCCTGCTTCGAGTCTAAAGACTGTAGATCTCAAAAGTATCTTCCAAAGTCATTTATGTATGTCTGTCGAATCTTTACCAGATTTACTATGCTACTGGGGACAGATGGGAATGTGAAATCAAAACACAAACAGATTAGCCATGATCTTATCATATGACAGAACAGGCTCCAGGGGCTGTATGGCCTATTTCTGTCCCTAAGTTGTTTTTAATGATGGCATTACAATAACCAGTTGGTGATACCTGCTTTCATCCATTTCTTTGCAAGCCTGGCACAAAGGATAGATATCAAACCCAGATGTGATGGACATTTTCTCCTAATGTTCTTGCAGTATTTTGTGCAGTGCTTGGTTTATAAAACTGGCTATCTATCAAATTTTGTCACATTTTTCTCAATTACTTTGTTTTCCCAGTGTTATTTCAGATATTTCGGTGAATTGCAGCTTACTGTTGCATCTCCTTAGTAATTAGGGAAAATATAGGAAGAAAATTATCCATTTTCAGTTAAAATATTTCGTCAAGTGAGATACATGATGCCTGGTCTGACATGGCTTGGAGCGACTTTTCTTGTGTAATCTTTTGCTCTTCATCTCGTTGATTTTGCAATTGGGTTCTTGGGCATCTTACTGGGGAATTGCACAGCCGGAAAGGTGAGTAGCTGATCGCTACCTGGTTGTATCAGTGTTCTCTTTGCTGGCATGATATTTAAAGTCCAATGGCACACCATTTCAGATGCTGTGAGCCAGGAACAATTCCTCACACTGTGGAGCTCGAGCCTCTACATTCAGGACGTGGGAAGCTTTGTCCCTGTTTCGCCAACAGGGATCTGGAGGTGGTGGGAGATGGCATGGTGGAGAGGAAGGCAGTCCTTTTTCCAACAGATCACCGCAGGAGGCCACACCACCAGATCAAGTCAGCCTAGATGCCAGGACTTCCTGGGTGAAGTAGGACACCCAGCTATGCGGGAGAAAGTTCGATGACCTTTGCACTTTGTAAGGATAAATGCCACTGTCTTCTATCTGCGAACTCACACAGGTAGGGTCACCTATCACACTAACTCTGCCAGTACACACACTCCTCTCACAAAGGCTCATGGACTACAACTGTCACTATTACACGCATCACATTCACTGAATGGCTGTTGCCCACCTCATTCTCCAAACTACTAATCCTTCATGTCCTTTGTGCTTCCTGCTCATTCACTGGAAATGCCCCGCCAACTCTCCTGCTCCTGCATTTTGAAACCACCTGTCTCATATTCAATCCTCCCTTTCTCTCATTTCAGGAAAGATTGACTAATTGGCTCATTATCTGGACTAAAGTCTCCATCATTACACTCACCCCTGGAACATCTAGATAACAAGGACACCTACTTGATACCCCTTTAATAAAAACTGAAAGAACTGCGGACGCTGTAAATCAGGAACAAAAACAAAGTTGCTGGAAAAGCTCAGCTGGTCTGGCAGCAACTGTGAAGGAGAAAACAGAGTTAAGAGAAAACAGAGTTCTGAGGAAGGATCACCAGACCCGAAATGTTAACACTATTTTCTCCTTCACAGATGCTGCCAGACCTGCTGAGGTTTTCCAGCAACTTTGTTTTTGTACTTGATATTCCTGGTCATCGACTACAGCTCCGCCTTCAACACTATAATTCCCTCAGGTTAATCTTAAAACTCCAAGACCTAGGTCTTGGCTCCACCTTATGCAACTGTATCCTCAACTTCCTGATCCACAGTTCGCAATCAGTGAAGATAGACAACTGTACCTTCCCCACAATAATCCTTAACAGTGGACCCCCCCAAGCATGCCTTCTCAGCTCTGGACTGCACTCCCTGTACAAATTATGAATGAACACCATGTACGAGTTTGCTGACGACACCACTGTGGTAGGACGGATATCAAACAATGATGAGTCAGAATACAGAAAGGAGAAAGAGGGCTTCATGTCATAGTGGAATAATAACAACCTCTCCCTCGATGTCGGCAAAACAAAAGAGCTGATCATTGACTTCAGGAAGAAAGGAAGTGGTCATGCCCCATCAATATCAACAGAACTGAGATGGAGAGGGTTGAGTGCGTCAAGTTCCTAGGAGTGACAGTAACCAACAACCTGTCCTAGACTTCCCACTTAGATGCTATGGTCAAGAAGATACAACAGTGCCAGTTCTTCCTCAGGTGGCATAGGAAATTCAGCATGTCCATAAGAACCGTTGCCAACTTTTACAGACGCATCACAGAAAGCATACTGTCCGGGTGCATAACAGTCTAGTAAGGCAACTGCTCTGCTCAGAGCTGTAAGAACCTATAGAAGGTTGTGTGTACAGCCCAGACGATCACAGAAGACAACTTCCTACCCATGGACTCCATTTACACTTTATGTTGCTGCGGAAAGGCTGCGAACAACATCAAAGGCCACTCTCACCATGATAATGCTCTCTGACAACCTCTTCCATCAGGCAGAAGATACAGAAGCAGGAACACATGCACCAACATGTTTAAGAACAGCTTCTTTCCTGCTGTTAGACTGCTGAATGAACTCTCTAACTTCAAATAATGTTGATCTTGCTAATGTTGATCTTGCTTTGCACACCTCCTGTGCAGTGTAACTTGTAAGCCTCGCTCTGTCTAAATGTCCTTTGATTTCTCTGTCCTTGTTTGTTATGATCTGCCTGTACTGCTCGCAAAACAAAGCTTTTTACTGTACTTAGGTTCGTGCGACTACAATAAATCAAATAAAGTCAAAGCATCATACCCCAAACTACCTACCTGTAATCACTGGACTGGTTGCACTTAACATGTTGGACTCACCATGGCTCAATTCTGGACTGAACACTGAAACACACAGATACCTGGACTCTGGATCGAGCACCCAACTGACCATTGCTAACGCTTGGAACAGAATTAGGCAAGATCCTCCACTAACTGTGGCACTACTTCCTGACTGACAGTAGTCCCCTTCCACCTGACTAAGGACTGCTCCCCTTTGATTTTTACAATGGCCACTTACTTGAAGCACGTGCAGTGTATTTGCTGCATAACGTTCTGACGCATGATGCAGGTATGACATTGATGTGGCATGGTGCCCTACAGTGACACCTGAATTAAGAAGTCAATGTGAGGTAGACAGAGGCTAGCAATCTCCAATAAGCACAGAATGAGTGAGCACTAAGAGAGCAAGCTAAGGGCCATAACATGAATCCTGTTTTTTGCAAAGTCACCCGAATTAAAGTGTGTAAGGTTTGAAGTGCTGAGTGTGAGTGTTGGTTGGCAAGATAGCAGGATGGTATGGTGAGGCTGGTGGTTGGCTGATGCCAAGTCATATGGATGAATGGTCGAGGGGGAATGTGGCCTTAGAGCAGGCAGGGGTACAGTTGTGAAGAAGCAGCTGGGTGATGATCAACACAAGCATTCAGCAAGCTTCAGCTACCAAGTACCCACGCTGATTTAGATGTGAGGGATTTGTATCATCTATTTTCCCGGTACAGTAGAGGACAACTGGAAATGTGGACAAATTTAATGTGTATTAGAGCTTTACTGAGATACAGATGCATAGAAATAAAGTAATCATTGCTCAGTGGTGAGATTCTGAATTCATCTCTTAAGGCTTGACAGGGAAATTTTCTCAACATCAAGAATCTGACTTTTTCATCCAAGCCTTATTTTCTTACCTAATTATTACTTATGCCACAGCAAGGGAAGGAAAATTGTGCTTAGAATTTCACACTGCTGAAAGCAAATAAATTATCCATGAAAAATTTGGTAATCAATAGATGACTGAGTCATTGAGTACATCAACATTTTACAGGTATGTGGAAAACATCAAAATCATCATAATACATAAACAAATCTGATTATGTAATAAAATGACCGCTCCACCTTTCCGAGTGACACTAATTAAGTGCAACATAGTAAGATTGAAGAACTATTTTTCTGTTTGATTTTCAGGTAATCCATATCTATGGGTGTAACACAACATCAAACAAACAGTATTTTTTTAATATGCATATCAATAACCTTGTTTCAGGGAATTCCCTTGGAAAGTTTAGCTTTTACATTCACACTCAGTTTTCATTCAGCTCCCAAAATAGACATTTTGATTGGTGTATAGAAATTACTTGGATATTTGTGGGAAGACCAATGTATGAATAAGTGAGTGTGCGAATGACCATTAATAACACAGTCTTTGAATCTTGGCTTTTTCAAGTAATATAGTTGCTTATCTAAATGTCTTTGAAGAGCAGCAGAGATATTTTGCCAGTTTTCCAGTGTTAGAAAAACATTGGACTAGCGTTATGAAGCAAGATGTAAGGTACAAGGTATGGATGCAATGATTGAATAATCTAACATTTTCTTGACAAATCTTTTATTGTAAATGTGGAAACTATCTCAAAACAAGTTATCAGTTTTTAAAATATTTTTATAATACTACTTAATTCCAAAAGTGTGGTACTTAGCTATTTCCTTCTAACTCCTAAACAACATTCTTAATTTAATCTCTATTTTGAATTGGTATTTCATATTTTACTAACTTGTTTTATACTTTGTGGAAGAATGGATCATGATGTACGAGGAATACATTTGAAGATCACTTAGGCAATAAAAGAATTGAAGTATTGAAGGGGCTCTACTCATTGTGCTGTCAGTAAATAAAGTATTCAAATAGCCACATGATATAACCTGCACTTTCATGCTTAAACTCAGATGAATATAACCTATGGAATAGCATATGGTACTTTTAGCTATGTATTACTTAGCTAGACTCAGGTCTTTATCTCTGGCCTGGAACATTGCCTTGTAAGAAAGACTTAACATAGAAATATAAATGTTGTTTAATCTCCATGATTCTTGTTGGAATGCAGCTGAAACTGATGAGATGGCGATTTGGGGTTTTACTCTCTCTTCCACTATCTGAAGGGATTGCTCATCAGTGTTTTGACTGCATTTGTCTGCTGTTCCTAATCTATGGCCAGCCACTCCAAGGGACTTTGAAAGCCAGAGATCTCTTGGTGGTTTGCTCCTGGGCCTCATGAAGATGAAAATCCAGAGATCAAGAATGGACACAGCAGATGCGATTGTCAGAGATAACAAGGTGTAGAGCTGGATGAACACTGCAGGCCAAGCAGCATCATAGGAGCAGGAAAGCTAGACCCAAGGATCTAGGCCCGAAACATCAAGCTTTCCTGCTCCTATGATGCTGCTTGGCCTGCTGTGTTCATCCAGCTCCACACCTTGTTATCTCGGATTCTCCAGCATCTGCAGTTCCTATTATCTCAGATGCGCTTGTCAATTCTGATTGACTGAGCTTGTTCTGCATTACAAGCCAATATTCTGTGAAGGAGTACGTGATCTTTGCAGACACACTTGAGACCTTCTGCAACTAGTGGGAACTGGAAGAACCACCTTGGTTTGTAGATACAAACAGTAATGAATTAGATGAGGATTCTTTGTTTCATTTCTTTATTGGACTTTATTATTAGTCCTTTTTTAAAAAGAGGCCAGTTTTATTTAATTTGATTTTGATTAACAAAACCTGGGTCATCTAAATTAGCCAATCAGGTAAGAAATAGAGGTTATCTCTTGCCCTCATAAGAAATAGTTATTATAAACTATTTTTCCTAACCAACCTATTCGGAGATGTTATTACACACTGCTGGAGCAGGCAGGACTTGAACCCAGACCTCTCGATCCAGGGACACTACCACTATGCCACAAGAGGGGTCCAATAGTTATTTTTAATCAACTTGTTCAACTATGTTGTGAAACTCCTTTGGACCAGGTGGAACTTGAACGTGGACTTTCTAGCTCAGAGGTAGCAACACTACAAATGTGCCACAAAACTCTCCTGTTAAATAAGTTTAGGTTAATTTCAACCCATTTTCTGTTCAATGCCTCTAGCTCAGGTCTAATTATACATGAAGATGAATAAATTGTCTCACTGAAGCCTGAAGGATCATCGCTAGCTTTATTTGTTACTGTTGTAATGGATTTTCCAGTGTTAAAACGAGAGCAGTGGGCATTGTTCTCCATTGGAGAAAGCTATCCTCACAGTCCCCAAGGCAATCTTGCCATTTAGACGTTGGAGGTTTCATGTTGAAGAAATTTGAAATGTTTGTCTTGAAAAACAGTTAACATTTTTCTTAAATTGGGTCATCATTTCTAGAAATTAGCTTTACTTTGGAACAACAAATATATCATTTCATTTTTGCAAATTTTGGAACAATTCTATTAACATTTTAAAACAGGTGTCTCTGATTTTACCAGAATATTTACATGTGTTCATTCTTCTTTTACACTGATTGGTAATTTTCTTTTGTTTCAGGAATGTATTCCAGAAACAAAATTCGAGAAGAACAACAGTACGTACATAATTTGTACATCGGGTGTAATTATTTCATAGGCTAGTCATGATACACAAAGAACTTCTTTTTGACTTGGCATTAGGACTCACAATGCAGCATACACCAATTATGAATCTATTGAAATCAGTGTTAAAGAATGCAAATAATTTAGTGGAACTATGAGACCTTTAAAATGTCATTGTTAAATATTCAATTTTGTACGTTAGTGAATGAAATTCCATTTTTTTTTTCTTCAAACATGATGCTGGAAGCGTTAAAAGCAGGTTTCAATGGCACCTTTTAATGTTGCATTTAAATAAATAACACCCATTAAAAAGACTGAACAAAGTTGATTTACATGGAGTAGAGAATTTGAATCTCTAATATTACACCTCACTGGGGTATAGTGCACTGGAAATCAAGTCCGCTATTCACAAAGTCATCACAAAAGTTTCGGAATACACAGAATTCCCAGTCTAACTGTCGGATTGGCTCAAGTCAAACAGAAACCACCATCCAGGTTTCCGTAGTTGACAGGAACTACTATTTATTACAAATAGATTCTAACCACAGGTAAATTACATGAACAGTCGACATATAACTCTACTGGTTAAAACTTCTTACCCCCTTCTAAAAGCCCCTTCTATACACACACCAGTATACTCACCCACACAGACAGACATACACAGCACCTTCCCCATCTACCCACCCACCTACCACAACACCCCCCCCACCCCACACTCCACCACCCGCCAGCAAGACTCTATGATTCATACTGTTCAGAACAGGCAGTTTGGTTAATGGAATCTGCACTGACAAAAATACTCTAAATCTATGCTGGTACCATTTTCCAGCATTTGGTCCAGAGCCTCAAATGTCGTGACATTTCAAGTTCTCATCCGAGAATATTTTAAACGTAATGAGGTCTCAACTACTCTCCCAGGCAGTGCATTCCAGGCCCCCGCGCCCTCTGGGTAAAGGAATATTCAAGTCCCTCAACTCCCCAGTAAACTCCTTGCCTTTCACCTTAAAATTATGTCCCCATGTTATTGACCTTACAACTAAGGGGAACAGCTGCTTTCTATTCACCCTGTCCGTGGTTCTCATGGTCTAATGCACATCCATCAGGCTGCCCGTCAATGTTCTTTTAATCATAGAATCCTTACAGTGCAGAAAGTAGCCATTTGGCCCATCAAGTCTACGTTGACACTCCAAAGAACATCCAACCCAAACCCAGCACCCAACCCTATTCCCATAACCAACTAATCCACCTAGTCTGCAGATACCTGGATACTACAGGGCGATTTAGTATGGCAAATCCACCTAACTTGCACATCTTTGGATTATGGGAGGAAACCAGATACCTGGCAGAAACCCATTCAGACACAGGGAGAATGTGCAAACTTCATACAGACAGTCAATGAAGGGTGGAATCGAACAAGGGTCCCTGGAGCTAACCACTGAGCCACTGTGCCTCTGCTCTGAAGCAAACAACCCAATTTTATCCAGTGTCCCTTCAATACCAAAATGGTCCATCTCAGGCCACAACCTGGTGAATCTCCTCTGCACCCCATCCGGTGCAATCACATCCTTTCTACAGTGTGGTCACCAGAACTGTACACAGTACTCCAGCTTTGGCCTAACCAAAGTTTTGTACAGCTCCAACATAACCCCCATGTTCTTATAAACTATGCTATGACCAATAAACGAAAGTGTCCTGTATACCTTCTTAATCACCCTATTAATTTGTACAGCCATCTTCAGTGATCTGTGGACAGGGTCCCCAAGATCCCCCTGTTTCTCTGAGCTTCCTAGTGTCCTGCCATTCATTCTCGTTACTTCTTCCAAAGTACATCACTTCATATTTATCAGGGATTAATTCCATTCACCACTGAATGGCCATCTGACCAATCTGTCTATATCTTTCTGAAACCCAAGACCTTCTTCCTCACTATCAACTACCCAGCCAATCTTCATGTCTTGTACGTGTATGTGTCATGTGGAAGAGGGCCAAAGCCATTGAATTCACTGTTGAAAAGAATCACCTTGTGAACTAAATTGTTTAAGAAGACAATCCAGCATCATCTTCTCAGATGCAAAAATGTCAAGTATCCCAAGATCAAGGGCAAACCAAAGGTGGAAAAGATGTAAGGTTCTTAACCTTTTGTATTTAAAATTGTTTGTAAATGTGTGTATTATAAATGCTGGTTAGTATCTCATGGTATTGTTACGATAAGTCAAAAATATGTTTTAAAGAGAAGAAATGTTATTACTATTGCTCAGTGCATTATTGTAATCAAATGCTCTGGATTAATTATAGCCTTTTTGTAATGGGAATAAAGGGATTGCTTTATGAAGTACATTTTGCTCCTGACGTCAAAATGCATTTAAAATGGAATGACCACTAAGACATTGCATCCCAACTGCTGCAAAAAGCCATGTCTTAAGGTCATTTTTTGAAAATTCATCTGTGGGACGTAGGAGTTGCTGGCTGGCCAGCATTTATTGCCCATGGGTAGTCGCCCTTGAGAAGGTGGTGGTAAACTACTGAAGTCCATCTGGGTTGACCCACAATGCCATTAGAGAGGGAATTCCTGGATTTTGATCCAATGACAGTGAAAGAATGGTGATATATTTCCAAGTCAGAATGGTGAGTGGCTTTGAAGGGAACTTGAAGGTGGTGGCATTCCCATGTATCTGTTGCCCTTGCCCTTCTAAATGGAAGTGGTTGTGGGTTTGGAAAGTGCTATCTGACAATCTTTGGTAAATTTCTGCAGTGTATCTTGTAGATAATACACACTGGTACTACTGAGCTTTGTTGGTGGAGGGAGTGGATACTTGTGCATGTAATGCCAATCAAGCATGTTGCTTTGTCCTGAATGGTGTCAGCTTCTATGGTGTTGTTGGAGCTGAACTCATCCAGGCAATTGTGGAGTATTCCATCACAGTCCTGACTTGTGCCTTTTCGACCATTGACAGTATCCGAGGTGTCAGGAGATAAGTTACTTGCAACAGTATCCCTAGCCTCCAATTGCTCTTGTAGCCAATGTGTTTCAGTGGTGAGTCCAGTTGAGTTTCTGGTCAATGATAACCCCCAGGATAGCGATAGTGGGGGTTCAATGATGGTTAACACCATTGAATGCCAAGGGGCAGTGGTTAGATTGTCTCTTATTGATGATGGCCATAGCTTTGCATTTGTGTGGTGCAAATGTTACTTGCCACTTGGCAGCCCAAGCCTGGATATTGTCCAGATCTTGTTGCATTTGAACATTGTGTTTGGGGAGTCATGAATATGCTGAACATTGTGCAATCATCAGCAAACATCCCCACTTCTGACCTTATGATAGAGGGAAGGTGATTGATGAAGTAGCTGAAGATGGTTGGTCCTGGGACTCTACCCTGAGGAACTCCTGCAGAGATATTCTGGAGCTGAGATGACTGATCTCCAACAATCGCCACCATCGTCCAATGTGCAAGGTATGACTCTAACCACTGGAGAGTTTGCCTCCCCAATGCCCATTGATTCCAGTCTAGGTCTTCTTGATACCACACTCAGTTGAATGCAGCCTTGATATCAAGGGTTGTCACTCTCATCTTGCCAGTTAGATGTTAATTGATGTTGTGGATGAACATTTGCTTTTAGAATAGCAGTTCTGCCATCCTTACCTGGTCTGGCCTACATGTGACTCCAGACCCACGGCAAGTTGGTTGACTCTTAAACTGCCTCTAGGCAATTAAGGGATGCGCAATAAATACTGGCCTAGCTAGCGTGAGTGAATAAAGAGTTGCTTTCAAATCTCTCCCTCATGCAAGATCAGAAGATACCGATAAAAAAATGATTAATATTGTTTCTCTTTATCCTTCATATATTCTGTTTCAGGAATCTAGTTGTTGAGCGAAGCAAGCAATGTATCTTATATGTGTGAAACAAGTGTGAATGACGTGCTAGAAGCAGCATTCCTTTTCTATGAGTAGATTCAGCTGGTCACTCACATCATTATGAAAGGGTTTTGACAGTACAGAACATAAGGAAGGAAAAGCAAAACAATTAAATTGCTATTCTGACAGGGCAATAAAAATGTCATTCATCGAGACCCTTTAAAGTATCAATAGCAGAAATGGCCAGCCTTTGAAAACTGTTCACGTTGTGCAAATAAACAATGTGTAAACATTTTGACAGGAAAGCTGTAGCAACACTAGGAAGCAAGTACTTGATGTGTTTACAGAGTACACTAATGCCAAGCAAGACTTCCTGTATTGCTGAGCCTTCCTGGTTGGTAATATTCATAAATCCTGACAATAATAAATGTAAAATTCTGCCAATGCTGGAGATCTGAAATAAAAGTAAAAAGTGCTGGAGAAACTAAATAAGTCTGGCAGCATCTGTGGAGAGAGAATCAGAATTAACATTTTGAGTCCAATATGACTGTTCTTCAGAACTGTTACTAATCTACATTTCCTGGCAAAGCTTTTACAGTAGTTCCATTTTGGTGAGGTGTTAAGGTGTTAGTGGACAATAAGTTTTGACACTAGGAAATGGATGTCTGAAGTGGAGGCTTTAAGTACCAGTGCTGTATGTACATTGCCAGCTTTAGTGATTTTACAACTGGCTTCAAATGTTAAGGAAGACACATAAAGTGCCTTATTTTTTGGTTAAGGTATTTGCTCAGTTGAGGATAATTATTACCAAAATCATTGCCAAAGCATCTCTACATTCAGAAAGATCAAAAATAACTAACCAAACAAAGTTCTGTCCTTTGTTTTATCTATATGACAATCATCAAATGCAACACTTAGAGTCATAAAGTCATAGCGTAATACAGCATGGAAACAGGCCCTTTGGCCCAAACTGGCCCTTGCTGACCATGGTGTCCACACAGCTAGATCAAATTGCCATATTTGGATCGTATCCCTCTAAACCCTTCCCATCCATGTACCTATCCAAATGTTTTTTAAATGTTGCTATAGTACTTGCCTCAATCACTTTCTCTGGCAGCCCATTTCATATATGCCCCACTCTCTGTGTGAAGAAGTTGTCCCTCAGGTCCTTCTTAAATCATTCCCTTCTCACCTTAAACCTATGCCCTTTAGTTTTCAATTCCCCATCCCTGGGCAAAAGACTATATGCATTCATCCTACCTATGCCCCTTATGATTTTATACATCTCAATAGGTTACCCCTCATCCTCCTACATTCCAAGGAATAAAGTCCTATCCTGTCCAACCTCTCCCTATAAATCAGGCCTACTAGTCCGGGCAACATCCTTGTGAATCTTCTTTGCACACTTTCCAGTTTAACAATGTCTTTCCTAACACAGGGTGACCAAGAATATACACAGTACTCCAAGGGCGGCCTCACCAACAACTTTTATAACTGTAACATAATGTCTATATTACGTCTATACTCAACGTCTATACTCAATGCCGTGACCGATGAAGGCCAGCATGCTAAATACCTTCTTCATCACCCTGTCCACCTGTGACGTTGCTTTCAACGAACTATGTACTTGAACTCCTAGGTCTCCCTGTTCCACAACACTCCTCAGAATCCGACCATTGACTGTATGAGTCCTACCTTTATTTGACTTTCCAAAGTGCAACACCTCACACTTATCTGTAATGAATTTCATTTGCCGATCCTTAGCCCACTTCCTCATCTGATGAAGATTCCTCTATAATTTTTGATAACCTTCCTTGCTATCAACGATACCGCCTAATTTTGTATCATCCACAAACTTACTAATCATGCCTGCACATTCACATCCATATCATTTATGTGAATAACAAATAACAAAGGTTCCAGCACCAACCCCTGTGGCACACCACAGTCACAGGCCTCCAGTCCAAGAAACAATCTTCAACCATCACCCTCTGCTTCCTACCAATTATGAATCCAATTAGCTAGCGCTCCCTGGATCCCATGCGACCTAACTTTCATGACTAGCCTGCCATGCGGTACCTTGTCAAAGGCCTGACTAAAGTCCATATAGACAACATCTACTACCCTACCCTCATTCATCCTCTTGGTTACCTCTTCAAAAAACTCTAAAAGATTTGCCAGACAACACTGCCCATGCACAAATCCATGCTGACGATCCAAATGTTGGTTGATCCTGTCCCTCACTATCTTCTCCAATAGCTTGCCTACCACTGATGTCAGGCTCACTAGCCTGTAGTTCCCTGGCTTGTCTTTGCTACCTTTCTTAAACAATGGAACAACATTAGCCAGCCTCCAGTCTTCTGGAACTTCACCAGTGGCTAAAGATGAAGCAAGAATTTTTGCAAGGGCTGCTGCAATTTCTTTCTTAGCCTACCAAAATGTCCGAGAACGGACTTGATCAGGCCCAGGAGATTCATCCACCTTAATGTGCCTTAAGGCTGCAAACACTTCTTCCCTGGTAATGTGAGTGCAGTCTAAAACATCCCTGCTTGTTTCACTGATTTCCTTACCATCCATGATTGTCTGCTCAGTAAACACTGAGGAGAAATATTGATTAAAAATCTCCCCCATCTCCTGTGGCCCCACACATAGACGGCCTTGCTGATCTTTAAGGGGCCCTATTCTCTCCCTAGCCACCCTTTTACTCTTAATATAGCTAAAGAACCTTTTGGGATTATCCTTAACCTTATCTGCCAGATCCATCTCATACCCTCTTTTTGCTCTTCTGATTTCCCTCTTAAATGTGCTCCTACGCATTTTATAGTCATCTAGGGATTCATTTGAGCCCTATAGCTTAAACCGAATGTATACTGCCTTCTGTTTCCTGACCAGAGCCTCAGTATCCCTCGTCAGCCAGTGATCCCTAAATCTGCCACATTTCCCTTTACCCTAACAGGGACATACTGTCCCTGGACTCTTGAAATCACACTTTTAAAAGCCTCCCATTTGCCAGTCATTCCTTTTCCTTCAAACAGACCTATCCAATTGATTGTTGCTGGATCCTGCTTAATGGCCCCAAAATTGGCCCTGCTCAGGTTTACCACCTTAACCTGTGGACCTGGCCTATCTTTTTCCATAGCTATGTTAAAACAAAGAGAGCTATGGTCACTGGACCCAAAGTGCTCTCCGACTGACATTTCAGTCACTTGCCCGACCTCATTTCCTAAGAGGAGGTCCAGTGTTGCACCCTCCCGAGTAGGGCCCTCTACATATTGATTTAGGAAACATTCTTGGACACATTTGAGAAATTCCACCCTGTCCGGGCCTTTTACATTCTGGGTGGCCCAATCAATACAGGGGAAATTGAAATTTCCAGTCAATACTACTCTATTATTCCTACAGGTATCTGCAATCTCTCGACGCGTGCAGTAGAGAATATTTTATTGCATTTATTGCATGCCAGTTTGGATCTTCACAAATGAAAGATTTGCTGTTGACATTCATTGGTAGGTTTGTGGCGGCAGAAAGAAGCAGCTGTAATGCTAGCAGTGTGGTAGGTGTCAGAAGAGGGACGTCTAGATGTTAGTCACAGGTCCTGAGTGCTAGGTTCTGCTACTGAGGGGGCAGCACATCGAGCAGCATGTATTATAGATGTGATGTAGTGGGGTTTGACAAAATGAAATGTCTTCATTCTGCAGGGGATGGGCGTTGCCAGGAATCACCCAAGGGTCATCCTCAGAAGACTACAGTGTCCAATTTCCAGCATCTGTACCTCATGACTTGGCAGCAGTTTCCACAATGAGCCTAATGGCCTCAGTATTGGTCAGGACTGTTGAGTATATACTTACATGCTATTTTCTATCCAACACCAATACCTCATGTACTTCCCCTAAAGGACAACAATGAACTTTTAAAATAATTGATAGTGGTTACAAAGTTGCCATTAGATTAGCTTTTGATTCCAGAGTTGTGTTGAATTCAAATTTCACCGTCTACTATTGTGGGACTTGAACCCATGTCCCAGCAGATTAACCTGGATTACTAATCCAGTGATACCAGCACCACTGCCTCCCATTAAACTCTTACTTCTCCCTCCAAGTTTCTGCGAGACCTGTGGACTATTTGCTGCACTTCCTGCTTTAATTTCAGATTTTCAGCATCTAGAGTTTTTTTAAAATTCATTCATGGAATGACTGAGGGCATCATTTATTGCCCATCCCTAATTGCCCAGAGAACAGTTAAGAGTCAACCACATTGCTGTGGGTCTGGAGCCACATGTAGGCCAGATAGGTAATGATGACAACTTCCTTCCCTAAAGGACATTAATGATACAGATGGTTTTTTCCAACAATCGACAACGGTTTCATGATCATCATTCGACTCTTAATTCCAGATCTTTTAAAAACTCAAATACCACTGTCTGCCATGGTGAGATTTGAACCAGCATCCCCAGAACATTGCCTGGGTCTCTGGATTAATTGACTAACTTGTCAACAACATCTTTGCAAACATAAATTTCACTAGAGAGGAAGAAAACAACAAACAGCTCCCATTCTTAGGCATAATGGTAGAGAGACTGACTAAAGGTGAATTCCAGACCTGAGTGTACAGGAAGGCCACACACACGGACCAAATTCTTAACTCCAATAGCAACCACCCCACCATATATAAACAGAGCTGCATATGGACACTATTTAAACAAGCCACATCAACTGCAACACTCTGGAACTCTGGAGAGGAAGAGGGACACCTACGCAGAATTTTCACTGTCAACGGATACCCAAGAAGTTTCGTCTGTAGATGCCTACAAAACAAATGACAGTCAGAGAACACAGTACAACGGAAGGCACTAACAACACTACCCTACATCAAAAATATATCGGAAAATGACTACCAAACTCCTAAGACCACATAAGACCATGATTGCACACAAACCTACAGCAACACTGAACCAAATGTTATCTAAGATTAAAGGCCCCATACCGCCAATAAACAAGACCAACATGATATACAGAATACCACGTAGCAAGTGAATTAAGTATTACACTGGGCAAACAGAGAGGAACCTGTGACCAGGATACACGATCACTAGCTGGTAGTAAAAACTTGTCTCAATACTCACAGACAATGAGCGCCATCAGTTTGGCTGGGACAAAGTGACCATACTGGCACAAGCAAACACCAGACATGCAAGGGAATTTCTGGAAGCCTGGTTCTCAACACGGGACTCTATTAAAAAACACAGAGAAATAGACCCCCTATACGGACCGCTGCCAAAACAACAGAATCTGAAGCGACAAAACCATCACACCAGAGGATCATATAAATCCGGAAGGAAGCAGGACACCAACGCTTTGATTAGAGGTTGCACTGTTGACGTTGCCTACAAAGATAACAAAACATCTGCATACACAGAACAACCGGCTCGGTGAGCTAATAAACAACTGCATCCAGAACTCGAGCTACAAATTTTTGCTAAGAATTAACAGCGTAGTGATAATACCACAAGGTCATTGCCTCCCCCTTTTGCTAATGTATTCTTTGCTCACACTGCATTATGAAATTCTGACACAAATTTATTCTTTAACATCTAATCTCGATTTGTCTTTGTTGGGGATTGTTTTATTTCCAATCTCACAAATTTGCAATTAGTGGTTCTGTAGATAATCTGTGAACCAATGAATTTAATGTTACTGATCACATTATCTCTATCTTTAAAGTTAATGGCAGATTAATAACTTTTTAATTGGAAATTAATCAGCACTGATATAATTTACTTTGAAATATGGCCATTACTTTATTCGCTGTAATATAAGCAAAGCAGATATAGCCAAGTTTGTAAGATTCTGGAGACAGATAGGACTTTATAGTCTGGAGTTTGAAACTGTGTAAAGTTTGGCATTTGTAGCTGAATGCCAATTCCTGTATATGGATGGGCTGTTTTCTGTATCTATTGACATTTCCTTCAAGTAATGTTTTGTTGAGTTCTAGACCTTAAGGACTATGAGTTTATTCAGCTGTTTACAGACGCACTTTGTCCCAGAGCCTGTCACATTTAAAACTCCAACTCTGCACATCAGATATACATTTTGGCGATATGAAGTGGGAAAGGAATGAAATTTGTAATGCACATTTTTCTGAAGCTTAACATACATTCTCTTTGGCTGACTTTCCATTTGAGCTTTCATCTCAGCTTTACACTGGCATGTTATCAAATAGAAAACTGGAGGCGATGCCCTAATGGTATTATTGCTGGACTATTAATCCAGGTAATGTTCTGAGGACCTGGGTTTGAATCCTCCCATCACAGATAATGGAACTTGAATGCAATAAAAATCTGGAATTAAGGTTCTAATGATAACCACAATCTATGGTTGATTGTCAGAAAAACACATCTGGCTCACTAATGTCCTTTGAGGAAGGAAAACTGTCATCCTTACTTTGTCTGGCCTACATGTGACTCTAGACTCACAAAAATGTGATTGTCTCTTAGGGATAGGCAATAAAAGCTGGCACAGCCAGCAATGCCTACATCTTCTCAATGAATATATATTAAAAAATTATTTTCTTGAACTTATTGTGTATCTTGTCATTAATAATACACTTTTATTAACTAAGATTGAGTTTCCATTATTTACTTAGTTATTTGTGATGGGAACTGGAAGAATCATATATGCTTGGGCAAAAGACTTTTTGATTGTAAACAAACAGAGTACAGATTGGAAGAATTGATGTTTGAAAATTTGGCTTGTGTGGTTTTACTTGTGGTGGATTTTCAGGTTAAAACAATTAAGAACTGATTTTAAATTTTGGGCATGAGTGCCGCTTGGTGATGACTGGCAAGTGCCATGCCACTAACCTGCCTTAATTTGTAGACTACTTTTGGGCAGGTAGAGATGAATGTCATAGCCAGCAGACAGGATCATGTGGCAGCAGGCTGTCAGTGGGGATCATAGATATTTACCTTGGCCAAGTGAATGTCAACTGTGGAGTTGTGACAATCCCAGTTCAAGCAGCTGGTACTATAATACCCCTTAATAGAAAGCGAAAGAACTGTGGATGTTGTAAATCAGGAGCAAAAACAGAAGTTGCTGGAAAAGTTCAGCAGGTCTGGCAGCATCTGTGAAGAAAAATCAAAGTTAACATTTCGGATCCAGTGACCCAGAACTGAGGGAAGAACTTGAGATGGTGGTGAGCTGCCCTCTTGACCCACTTCTGTTCTTAGTTTGGCATTGCAATCAAGAGTTGGCATGAAGCAAACATTTATTACATAAAATTTTTTTTAAGCAATAGTTTTCTTTGTATTTATGTAGGGGGATAACAACTCAATTAGAGTTGAACTTTGAGTGTAAGGCTGCTTACAGTCTTTACAGAGTATAAATCAGTTCAATCAATTTGGGGAATGTTGCCTGTTTCAGACCGCAGAAAATAATGCTTCTCAAGTAATAGCAATTTCAATCTGTGGTTGTTGCCTTGCTTGTCAAGCTAATAAGTTTGTGAACAGCCCCGTAACAGTTTGTTACCAGATCGGCAAGCAAGTCAACAACTGCGTCAACAACCCGAGCTACAAATCTTTTCAAAAACCTTGAATTCCAATCTGCATTTGCACAGAGACCTCACGCCCTTTGGCTGTAGATGGAGAAGCCTTGGTTTTTGGTTTGAGTTTCAACTTTCCTTTTCCTGTGGTCACCTAATGCATGTCCCTGCAAGAATGATTTGAGAGTGTGTAAGTCCATTTGTTGTATGAACTTCTCACATGTTGGTTCACTGCATTTGGTCAGTTGTTCTGGTTGGTTCTGGGCTTGTTGATGTAAATCTTCCCACAGTGACCATCTATTAAGCAAATACCTTTCAGGATATTATGTCGTTCTTAATGGAACATATTAGAGTATAATTAGAATCTCAAACTGTTTTGTGACAGACTCTTTACAACGAAAGTTGCCTCTGAATAACATGAAATCATTCAAATATATGTTTATTTTTTAAAAAATAATTGTTAGTCCAGAGAATGTTACTGTTGCTGGAAGTGCTAACATTTTTGGAGTCATTTCCTTTTGCTTAAAGTTCCAAAATGAACTTTTTACAGTACACTGCCAACATAAACTCTAATTCCATGAAAGATTTGATATGTAACTGTAGCAAACTATCTTTCAGGATTCCTTTGTCAGGGGAGATTTCTTAAAATGATGTCCTGGAGAGAAATGGGCATATGAAAAAAATTATATTACTGTTACACTGATCTGATCAAGATGATGCATATGGTATTGCTAAGCTTGTGCCTAATTAGTTGTGAACAGAATTTCCAAGAAAGCAAAAGGAATCAGTGCCTGCAGCCAGTGTAACCCGAATGTGTATACAACCTAGAGATCAAAATCACTCTGATAGATTATCAAGCAAATTATATGCTCACTGTGAAAAGTAGGGTCATAATAGACACTGAATTTTGAAGTTTAATGCGAATTTTAACACGCATAATATCCATGCTTTGTATTGTCATATCATGCTTTTGTGTTGCGTAGATGCCTGCAAGGTCTGGGAAATTAGCCTCCCTGCAGTAAAGACAACCTGCTGGTTAAAGCTAATTGGACACTCTTATCCTGTTGAGATATAGCTGCAAACCAGATCTCTTAAACCAGTCACAGTCTTTATTACGAACCATCTCATTTATTTTTATTTGACTCCAACATTTTGTTTCTATTTACTGTCATTTCCAGAACAAAGCTAACATTTCAGAATCAAGTATGAATCCCTTGAGGTAAATTCATGCTGAATGAAATTAGCATTTGAGCATTTAATGCACTTTTTAATAAAATTCTCTTGCCTGCAACTTTAATGGAAGCATTAAGCAGTTTAGTTAAAAGGGATAGCTCTTTATTTAACTCTTAGAAATGTTTCAACAAATATGTTAAACTTTCGTCTGCTAATAAGATGCATTTACACTAACTGTGGAGAGTAGTTAATTTAAGCTGTGAGTAGGCTACTGCAAAGAAAAAAACAGAGCCTTGGGTTGAGATTTGGGTTCTGTGCACGAAGAGTGAAACTGGTGATTTAAGGGGCAACTAACTCCTTGCCGCTACAAGTGGGAAAGCTGGATCGAGCCCTAATTGGGGGTATTTGAAGTGATGACAGGTGAATGTCATGTCCAGTCAGGAGCCTTGCCACTGAAGTCTCACCCAGCCTGACGTTGCCAACCAATCAAAAGGTGGCAGCTTCTGGCTCCTAGAAATTGTCTCTGGTGGTCCAGTCTATGAATTCAAAGGGTGGTTGACAGAATAAGATGGTAAGTAATTTTTGTTGGCTGGGCTGGGGGAATGGATCTCAATATGGGGATTGTGGTAAGAGGGGCCAGGGTGTCTGAGGGCATGGACAGAGAGATGGCTTTCAATGACCACCCCTTTCTCCCCTATGCCTGACCCCTATTGCCCATAAATTTGGACAAATGGAAACTTTGTCCTGTCCTGACAGGAAGGTAATTGGGCCTGAGGCGATTTGGGGCCTCGCCAGTTAATCTCGTCACTAAAATCCTTCACCCTCTGAAGTGGTTCTGCTAAATTTCCTTTGCACACTCTCAAGGAACTCCATGTTTTTTTCTAAAGTGTGGTGACCAGATTTGATGCAATTCTGCGGCTGTGGCTGCAGTCTAACCTGGGTTTTATAAAGGCTAATTCAGCATAGTTTCCCAAATTTTCTCCTCAGTTTCCTTTCTGCTTTCTCTATGTGATAGTTCTGGGAGATATTTTCTCTGGGAGATACATCTAAGATTCTATAGAAGTTTTATGGGCACCAGTAACTTGCCATCGTGACCTTTACTTGTCGATGAGGTGACTATCAGTACATTTGGCTTGACAGTGCAGGCCTAACTGTTATGCTAAGTCAGCTGTTCACCAGGTATCCCTATGTGCTCATTCCAGTGGGGGTTGGGGGTGTGGAGATGTGTGATTGTGGTGTAGTGGTAATGTCACTGGATTGGTAATCCAACATCTGAGGTTAATGTTCTGAGGACATTGGGGTCAAATCCCAGCACAGCATGCTGAATGATGAACTTAATTAAGAAAAATCTGGAATTAAAAAATTAGTCTAATATTGACTATAAGCAGTGTCAATTGTTATTAAAAATCCATCTGGTTCACTAATGTCCTTTAGGGAAGGAAATCTTCTTTCCTTACCTGATCTGGCCTACATGTAACTCCAGACCCCCAGCAATGTGGTTGACAATGAAATTAATTTGGGCTGTGGGATTTGCTGGTTGGGCAAGCATAATTGCCCTGGAGAAGGTGGTAGTGAGCTGCCTTCTTGAACTGCTGCAGTCCATTTGATGTGGGTGTGTCCAAAATACCATTAAGGAGTGAGTTCCAGGACTCTGACCCAGTGACACTGAAGGAACAGGGATTTTTTTTCCAAGTCAGGATCGTGAGTGGCTTGGGGGATAACTTACAGGTGGTGGTGTTCCCATGTATCTACTGTTCTTCAAGATGATAATGGTTGTGGGTTTGGCAGTTTCTGTCTAAGGGCCTTTGGTGAATTTACACAGTGTATCTTGTAGATGGTGCACACTACTGCAACTGAACTTTGGTCTTGCAGGATGTAAATGTTTGGGGATCTGGTGCCAATTAAGCAGAAACTTTGTTCTGGATGATGTCAAGCTTCTTGAGTGTTCTTGGAGGTAAAGAATTCCAAAAACTCATGACCGTCTGAGCGAGATGGAAAGATTTCCTCATCTCTGTCTTAAGCGGACAACCCTCAGGATCTTATACGTTTCTATCAAATTTTTTTTACTGTTCTACTCTTGAGCAGATACAAGCTAGTCTGTACAACCCTTCCTCACAAAGGCAATCAGTGCATTCCAGGTATTAGTCTGGTAAATCTCTGAACTGTTTCCAATATATTTAGTCCCTTCCTTAAATAAGGAGAATTACGCTGTACACAATACTCTAGACATGGTCTCACCAATGCCTTTGATAACTGAAGCATAACCTCCCCATTTTTAAAATTCAATTCCCCTTTCAATAAACAATAACTTTCGATTAGCTTTCCTAATTACTTGCTGTAAGTGCATACTAGTCTTTTGTGATTCATGCTCTGGGCTGATGAAATTATACACTGGTGAGTCTTACATCAATTATCAGGAAATTAGAAGAGAAGATTGTTAGGGACGGGATTTACTTGCAATTGGAAAGGAATGGATTCATTGGGGATAGTCAGCATGGCTTTATGGAGGGGGAGGTCTTGTCTCACGAATTTGACTTTTAAAATTCATTTGTGGGACATGGGTGTCGCTGGCTGGCCAGCATTTATTGCCCCTGGCTAGTTGCCCTTGAGAAGGTGGTGGTGAACTGCCTTCTTGAACCACTGCAGTCCATCTTCTGTGGGTTGACCCACAATGCCATTAGAGATGGAATTCCAGGATTTTTTACCAGCATCAGTGAAGGAACGGTGGTATATTTCCAAGTCAGATGGTGAGTGGCTTGGAGGAGAACTTGAAGATGGAGGTGTTCCCATGTATCTGCTACTCTTGTCCTTCCAGGTGGAAGTGGTTGTGGGTTTGGAAGGTGCTGTCTGAAGATCTTTGGTGAATTTCTTGTAGATGGTACACACTGTTGCTACTGAGCTTTGTTGGTGGAGGGAGTGGATAGATACTTGTGGATGTACTGTCAATCAAGCATGTTGCTTTGTCCTGAATGGTGTCAAGCTTCTAGAGTGTCATTGGGGCTGCTCTCATCCAGGCAAGTGGGGAGTATTCCATTGCACTCCTGACTTGTGCCTCGCAGATGGTGGACAGGCTTTGAGGAGTCTGGAGGTGAGTTACTCACCGTAGTATTCCTAGCCTCTGACTTGCTGCTGCGGAAAGTATGTTTATGAGGTGAGTTCAGTAGAGTTTCTGGTCAATGGAAGCCCCCAGGATGTTGACAGTGGGGGATTCAGTGATGGTAACACTACTGAACGTCACCATTGAGTTTTTTGAGGAAGTGATGAAGACAATTGATGAGTGTAGGGCAGGGAATGTAATCTACATGGATTTTACTAAAGTGTTTAAGGTCCCTATTGGTAGGCTGGTCCAGAAGGTTAAGTCCACATGGAATCCATGGCATGTTGGTATGTTAGATACAAAATTGGCTTGGTTATAGAAGATAGGGGGTAGTTGTTAAGGGGTGTTTTTCTGATTAGAGGTCTGTGACCAATGGTATTCTGCAGGGTTCAGTGCTGGGACATCCACAGTGTGGATGCTAGAAATCAAACTCAAAAACAAATTTCTGGAAAAACTCAGCAGATCCAGCAGCATTTCTGGAGAGAAAACAGAGGTACTGTTTCAGATCCAGTGACCCTCCTTCAGAACTGATTATAGCTAGGAAAGGTTGATATATATGCTGAAGATGGAGTGGGAAGGAGGGGACAAGTAAACAATGGAGATGGAGCCTACAGCGACAGAAAACAATTGGGCTGACAAAGGAAATGGTAAAGGTCAGCCTGGGAGAATCAATAGCTGCTCATGGGAATCTAGTGGCTGACAAATGGTTGTTTGTGGTAGCAGCCCATTTCATGACAAGGCCTTACATGTGAGGATTGAGGTAAGGGCATAGGAGAAGGTGCTCAGGCCCTAAAATTACTGAACTCGATATTGAGTCTTCACGGCTGTGGGGTCCCCACACAGAAACATTTGGAGTATTGCATGTAATTCTGGTTACCACTCTATAAGAAGGATGTGGAGCCTTTGGAGAGGGTTTCCAAAAAGTTTACCAGAATGTTTCCTGGACTGGTGTGTATTAGTTAAAAGGAGAGGTTGAAAAACTTGGGTTGTTTTCTCGCGAGCATCGGAGGCTGAGGGGCAACCTGGTAAAAGTATATAAAGTTATGTGAGGCATGGATAGGGTGGATAGTCAGTATCTTTTTCCCAGGGTAGAAATGTGAAATACTAGGGAGCTTATGTTTAAGGTGAGAGGTGGGAAGTTTAAAGGAGATGTACGAGGCATGGTTTTTATGCAGAGGTGTGGGTTCCTGGAAGACGCTGCCAGGGGAGGTGGTAGAAGCAGATATGATAACAATATTTAGACAGGTACATGAAGAGGTGGGGAATAAAGAGATACAGACTACGTGCGGGCAGGTAGGATTAGTTTAGAATGGCATCATGGTGGGCCGAAGGGCCTGTTCCTGTGCTGTACTGCTCTGTGTTATATGTTCTAGACCACCTTTCAGAAGTCTGCTGTATATGCTATTTCCTCTTGAATAGGTACATGGTTAAACATAATCTTCATAATAGCTGGATGTGCAAGTTTCTGAAGGCAGTTGAATTTTGAATTCTTTTTTACTTGTCAGAATGGATTAACGTGACCTTGTTGCTTGGGGAGAAAAGATATGTGCTTGGGAAAAGAGATTGCACTATAGATAGTAAAAGTGTGGTTGCCCTTGGTCAGTGATACCAATTTCTTGGATGGAAAAATGTAATTTGGCAGTTGAGTGGAGAAAGTATTGCCAATTTTAGGGAGGGAAACTGTTGAAGAAACCGGGGAGTAAGACAGGATATGAAAGAATGTATCAAGAGAAATGGTAAGTAAAGTTTAGCTGTTTCATTGGTTTCTTAAGAAAGAACACCATGCCCCAGTCAGTTAAACAAATTTAATTGCGACTTTGTGTCAATACCTTTCGGCAGTAAATCTTAGAGAGCCTCAGGTACCAGCATTTACCTTCTGTGCCAGTCTAAACATTCCTTCAAATACTTATTGGTTTTGTTGGTTGCACAGTAATGAAAAATGGTATTCACGGAGTCTCAAGTTGTAATCTTGAATGAATAGGGCTTTCTGAATATTTTTGATAGTTCAACTGTCCATTTTTTTTCCTATATAAAGCTGCAGAAAAAAATGAGAAGCAAAAATACTGCTGATCCTCTTGAGAGTAACCTGTTATGAATTAACTGGGAGCATTAAATGAAAATATGTAAACAAATTACAGAAGGCCACTTTTATACTTGCAAATGGAATCTTTCACTTAAAAAGTCACCAGGGACTTCCAAACAAGTTTCTCAGATTGTACTCTTGTACTGAATCTGGAAAACCTCCGACAGGCTCTCGTTGTAAATTACATTATAAAGAAAATTAATAAATTGGTTTCAGAGTTGCATATTTTAAGTTCATTGAATACAAGTTGCAGTCTAATATGATTGCTTCACATTACTAATGTCCCAGGATTATATGGAGAATTAGGATAATTTCAGCAGCAAGCGGTCTTCAATGTAACCATTCAGTCTATAAACCCTTAAATTCTTGGAACAGGATTCCAGTTTACAGATCTTAAATGCAGCAAGAAAATCTTTCCTTTTGTTGAACGGAATCATTTTGTTCAACAAATGTCTTCTTTTAAGCATTTTGCTCAACCGTGTTGTACACTAAGGTTCTCAGTACAAAAGTCATCATGCAATGTGTTGATTTGCTGCTTCTTCATGTGTTAAAATTTATTTTGTATTTTTTAAAAAAAAATTGTGTCACCTTTAGCAATTAGTGCACATTTTCCTAAACAATAGGGGAGACTTGTAATCTACAAAAGTCCTGTGTCAATTTTACATTCTGACTGAACCTAATGTGGTAGGTGACAAATATCTGGGATAACACATGCTCCAATTTTCTGTTTCATTCTCTAGGGCACTGTGTGGTCTATATCCTCTGACTCCATTCTCAGTGGGATCAGAGACGGACCATGTTAGGAATTGCATGACTGGATTAGTATCGTTTTGTGCCTGAGTGGAGTGTGCCAGTATGACACATCTGAACAGCAGCCTCATCTGAGATCTGCTCATCTAATACAAACTGGGCATTGAATTTGAGATTTATTTCAGATTATTACTGGACTAATTTTAGGTGGCTAATAAAATTCATATCAATATGATTATTCCACATGAGTAATGTAAGCAAACAGGGAAAAGTTATGTCAAAATTTTTGATTTTCAGGTGGTAAACTGCAATGATAGGTAGGAAATTAATCTATAATTTCCCATGTGAAAAAGTCCAAGCAGACACTGGAATATTTCAGAGAAAGAGAGAAAAAAGCTATGTTGAAGAAGAAAAAAGGTCATTTAAATACATCTCTTGAAGAATTTGCATTTGTTTTCATTTCTTGAAGATGTCCCAAATGCTCTGCATTTAATTAATTTACTCTCAATGTGCAGTCACTGTGATTTGTAGACAAATACATCAGCAAGGTTTACAAACAGCGATGAGATGAATACCTTGCCCATTTACAATGGCTGAGTTTTTTTTGATATTGGTTGGGGTTAAATGTCGGTCAGGACATTGGACTTCTGTTGGATGTGTTGGATCTTTAACATTCACCAGATGGTGCCTCCGCTTAATGTCTCACTTGAGAGATGACACATTTGACAATTCAATGCTTTCTCAGTACTGCACTGAAGCGCCTGCCAACCCTGGATTATAGCACCCCTGGAATGGAGTTTGAATGCTCACGCATCTGAGTAAGAGCAATACCACTTAGTCAAGGAGACTACTATGAAGTTAGGATTCAGAACTGGAAATTTAGCAACTCACCTTCTGGGGCAACAATTAAAAGAGGCCCAAGAGAGCTGAAAAAGGAGGACACAAGATGAAAAGCACAACAAGAAAACATTTCTCTCAAGAGAAGATTTAAATACATCTAGAGGTCTTCTTGGATTGTGAGTATTTACGGTTAAGCAAAAAAAAACCCCAGCAACTTCTGTATATGATCATTTATTACATTCTGGAAACAATGTTTCTTTTATTTTTGTAGTTGAAATTGACCCTTTTTTTATAAAACTTAAATTATTTTCTTTTTCTCCGTGAAGTTTTAGAAATTATAGAAAGCTGGCTGATCAAAGACTGCAAAAGTATTTTTTTGAAATTTCGTTACTGATATTTTATATTTCACTAAAACAAATGCAAATTTGCAAATAAAAAAAATTGCGTTTGTTTACCCATTGGCAATTCAGAGTGTTCCTTGTGTGATATTTAAATGAATTTGACAATAAATGAAGACAAGAAAACAAGAATGCAAATTTGTTCTAAACCAAACAAACCAAAATGATTTTGGATTATTAGAGATAACAAGCATGGGGCTGGATGAACACAGCAGGTCAAGCAGCATCAGAGGAGCAGGAAAACTTCATCAGAAAAAGTTTAGGCCCGAAACGTCAAGTTTTCCTGCTCCTATGATGCTGCTTGACCTGCAGTGTTCATCCAGCCCCATGCTTGTTATCTCGGATTCTCCAGCATCTGCAGTACCTTTTATCTTGGATTATTAGAGTTTTTTAGAGCACAAATGATAGTATACAGGATTTTTTTTTAAACAAGTATACCTTTCCTCTAGAAGACAGTAAGGACTGCAGATGCTGGAAGCTAGAGTCGATAAATGAGGAGCTGGAAAAGCACAGCAGGTCAGACAGCATCCGAGGAGCAGGGAAGTCAATGTTTCAGGCCGAAATCCTTCATCAAGACCTATGCTTTTATAAATCCAGTGGTTATTCTTTTCGCCTGGGTCAATGCTTCTGATTGAAAAATCTAACTTAGGTTTCAATGATTTTAAATTTCTCACTTTACCCTTAGATAGGAGCAGAGGAAGGAGAGTAGGCCATTCAGTCCTTCAAACCTGCTCTGTCATTTATATGACCGATCATTTCAATGCCTTCTGCCCACCCTATCTCCATAACTTGTTACATAACTGGTATTCAGAATGTCTCAATCTCTGCATTCAACATTCTCAAAGATGGAGCTTCCACAGTCCTTTGGGGTAGAGAATTCCAAAGGTTCACAACATTCTGAATATGAGATTTCTCTTCATCTCAGTTATAAGTGGCATTCCTGTCATTTTTAAATAATGGCCCCTGACTCTACAGTCCCTTACTAGGGAAACATTTTACCGATATCCACTGTCTGTCCCTTTAAGTATTTTACATGTTTCGATGAGATTACCTTTCATTCTTCTAAATTCTAAGAGCAAACAGGGCCCATTTGCCAAATCTCTCTTTGTAAGACCGTCATGGTATCCCAGAAATAAATCTGGTCAACCTTCGTTGCACTCTCTATCTGGTGTTGTTTTAAAAATTCATTTGTGGGATGTGGACATCGCTGGCTGGCCATCATTTCTTTCCCATCCCTAGTTGCCCTTGAGAAGGTGGTGGTGAGCTGGCTTCTTGAACCGCTGCAGTCCACCTGATGTGGGTTGATCCACAATGCCATCAGGGAGGGAAATCCAATATTTTAACCCAGCAACAGTGAAGGAATGGAGATATATTTCCAAGTCAGGGCGGTGAGTGGCTTGGAGCAGAACTTGAAGGGGGTGGTGTTCCCATTTGTCTGCTGCCCTTGTCCTTCTAGATGGAAGTTGTCATGGGTGTGGAAGGTACTTTCTGAAGATCTTTGGTGAATTTCTGCCGTGCATCTTGTAGATAGTACACGCTGCTGCTACTGGACATCGGCGGTGGAGGGAGTGGATGCTTGTGGTTGTGGTGCCAATCAAGTGGGCTGCTTTATCCTGGATAGTGCCAAGCTTCTTGATTGTTGTTGGGGCTGCACACATCCAGGCAACTGGGCAGTATTCCACCACACTCCTGACTTGTGCCCTGTAGATGGTGGACAGGCTTTGAGGAGTCAGGAGGTGAGTTACTCACCACAGTATTCCTAGCTTCTGGTCTGCTCTTGTAGCCACTGTGTTTATGTGGTGAGTCCAGTTGAGTTTCTGGTCAATGATAACCCCCAGGATGTTGATAGTGGGGGATTCAGTGATGGTAACACCATTGAGTGTCAAGGGGTGGTGGTTAGATTGTCTCTTATTGGTGATGGTCATAGACAGGCATTTGTGAGGGGCAAATGTCACTTGCCGTTTGTCAGCCCAAGCCTGGATATTGTCCAGATCTTGTTGCATTTGAACGTGGACTGCTTCAGTATCTGAGGAGTCATGAATGGTGCTGAACATTGTGCAATTATCAGCGAACATCCCCGCTTCTGACCTTATAATGGAGGAAAGGTCATTGATGAGCAGCTGAAGATGGTTGGGCCAAGGACACTACCCTGAGGAACTCCTGAAGAGATGTCCTGGAGCTGAGATGATTGACCTCCAACAATCACGACCATCTTCCTATGTGTCAAATATGACTCCAACCACCAGAGAGTTTGCCCCCTGATACCCATTGATTCCAGTTTTGCGAGGGCTCCTTGATACCCTAGGTTGAATGCAGCCTTGATATCAAGGGCTGTCACTCTCGCCTCACCTCTGCAATTCATCTGTTTGGAAACAAGGCTGTAATGAGGTCAGGAGCTGAGTGGCTCTGACGGAACTCAAACTGGGTGTCACTAAGCAGGTTACTGCTGAGCAGGTGCTGCTTGATAGCACCGTTGATGACACCTTCCATCACGTTACTGATGATTGATGGTAGACTGATGGGGCGGTAATTGGCTGGGTTGGATTTGTCCTGCTTTTTGTGTACAGGACATACTTGGGCAATTTTGCACATTGCCAGGTAGATACCAGTGTTGTAACTGTACTGGAACAGTTTAGCTAGGGGAGTGGCAAGTTCTGGAACACAAGTCTTCAGTGCTATTGTCCTGAGAAAAGGAGACCAAACTGCACATGGAACTCCAACTGCAGACTAACCAAGCTTCCATACAATTGAAAGAAGCTGTCACTACTCTTGTACTCAAGTACTCTTGCAATAAAAGCTAACATTTCATGAGCCATCATTATAGTTTGTTGCATCTGCACATTAGCCATCAGTGACTTACCGACAAGGCCACGTAGGTCACATTGTTCATCTATACTTTCCAAACTTTTAGCATTTGAGAAGTACTCTGCACATCTGTTATGACAACCAGAGTGAATAACCTCATATTTTTCTATATTATATTTTATCTGCCCTGTTCTTGCCCAGTCACTAAGTCTCTCCAAATCCTATCACAATACACATTCACACGTACGTTTGAGTTATCCAAAAAGTTGAAAATATTCTATTCGGTCTTTGAATCCAAATCATTGATGTACATTGTGAACAGCTGGAGCCAAGTACTGACCCTGTGATACCCCACTGATCACAGTCTGCCAATGTGAGAATGACTCATTTAATCCTGCTTTCTTTGCAGAGGTGTCTCCCATAAATCTCATCCTCTGATTCTGCCACACTGTTTTTTTAAATCTGTTTCTCATTCTCTGTTTCTGTCACTCTGTTTCCCACAAATCTGACTGTCCCTACTTGCAGAAGATTCCCAGTGTCTGGATCCTCCTCTCTCCCATGCTTTTAGCTGCTGGTGACTGTCTGTGGGACCTTCTCTCTGCGTTTAAATGTCTTTGACATAGCAGTTATAAATTTTTGGCACATCTGGTGGAAGCACCACAAATCAGGCTTGGACCCATGGTGACAGAGTGCTGATCTTCTCCTGTGGCCTTTTGAGAGGGTGCACCATCTGCCCAATACAACTACAACCATTTTGGGGAGGGGTGGGAGAGGGGAGTGTAGGCAGGGCTTTCAATATCTTTATTCTTATTTCAGGGAATGTCACTTTCAAGAACAACGTTTGTTACTCATCCTTAATTACCCTCGAGAAGGTGGTGGTGAACCTTGCCACCTTGAACCATTCAGTTCATCTGGAGCAGATACACCCACAGTGCTGTTAAGGAGGGATTTTCAGGAATTTGACCCAGTGCCAATGAAGGAATGCCAATATTGTTCAAAATCAGGATGGTGCAAGTGGTGGTGCTCCCATGCATCCACTGCCCTTGTTCTTCTTGTAGTAGAATTTGCAGATACGAGAGGTGCTGTCAAAGAAGCCTTTAGTGAGTTGCTGCAGTCATCCTGTAGGTGGTACACACTGCTGCTACTGAGAGTTGATGGTGTACATATTGAGTGTTTAAGGATGTGAACGGAGTCCTGATCTAGTGAGCTATTTTATCCTGGAATACATCAAACTTCTTGAGTGTTGCTGGACCCCCAGTCCCAGAAGGATATGGACTTCCAGAAGGCATTTGAGAAAATCCCACATAAGAGACTGATAACTAAGGTATAATTAAAGGCAATTACTGATATGGCTGGAAAATTGGTTGTGTGGTAGGCAACCAAAACCAGGGATAATGGTTAGGTACTCAAATTGCAGGATGTAACAAGTGGTGTCCCACAAAGACCTGTGTTAGGACCTGAATTATTCATATAATTTATTAACAAATTAGATAATGGCATAGAAAGTCACATATTTAAATTTACCAATGACGCAAAGTTAAGCAGCATTATGGACAGTGTAGATGATAGCCTAAAGTTACAAAGGGATATTGGCAGACCTAGTGAATGGGCAAAACTGCGGCAGATGGAGTTCAATGTAAGCAATTGTGAAGTTATCCATTTTGGGCCAAAAAAGGATATATCAGTATTCTTTTCACATAGTATTAAGCTAAATAAAACGGATGTCCAAGGAAACTTGGGGTTCAGGCGCATAGATCTTTAAAATGTCAGAAACAGGTGCAGAAAATAGTCAAGAAGCCTAATGGAATACTGGCCTTTATATCTGGAGGATAGGAGTACAAGGATGCAGAAGTTATTCTGCAGTTATACAAAACTCTGGTTAGACCTCACCTGAGGTACAGTAAGCAGAGCCATGCCTTTAGGAAGGATATATTGGTCTTGGAGGGAGTACAACATAGATTTACAAGAATGATATTGCAACATTAAGGATTGATCTGAGGAGGATTATACAAATTAGTCCGGTTTTCTCTCAAATTTGGAAGGTTAATAGGTGATCTGATCAAAGTCTTCAAGATATTAAGAGGAAAACGGAGGGTTGATAAAGATAAAGTATTTCCACTGGTTGGAGATACTAGACCCAGGGGGCATAGCCTTATAATTACAGCCAGAGCATTCAGGAGAGATATTAGGAAGCACTCCTACACACAAAAGGTGGTAGAGGTAGAGGTTTGGGACTCTCTTCCCTAGGTGATAGTGGATGCAGGATTAGTTGTTAATTTTAAGTTTGAGATAGGTACATTTTTATTAAGCAAAGGTGTTAAAGGATATGGGCTAAAGGCAGGTGTATGGAGTTTGGGCACAGATCTCATTGAATTGTAGAACAGGCTCAAAGGGCTGAATGGCCTACTCCTATTCCTATATTCCAGATGTCCAGGCAAGTAGGGAGTACTCCATCACACTCCTGACTCGTGCCATGCAGATTGTGGACAGACTCTGCAGAGTCAGGAAGCAATTGCATCCTGGGCCTCTTTGAGACCCAGTAAATGCTTAATGGCAGTATTTGCAGGGAAAAGCACATTGGCTTGCAAGCAGTTCCTATTCACTTCTTACAAATGTTCTTGGACTTCAGGATTTTATTGAACAAAATAGCACAGGCACAGGGTTTGATTCAAGCACGAGCTTCCTGTCTATCAAAACAAAACCCTTCTGACATCCTGACATCCTCAATCTGGTTTAAAAGACACTGCCTCAGGTGGTTTGTTTGTTTTAAATCCCTCCCCAATTTAACCTTAGCTCCCCCAAGAAACACCAAAGAATCACAACCTATTAAGGAAACAAAACCTTGACTGAAAAACCACAGGCAAAACCTTTCTGTTCAAACTTTAATTTGGACCCAGGATTTGGTTGTTATCCTCAGATTAATGTAACCTCTGAGCCCTAATACCCCTTGGATTTGGTAGAAAACTTACAATCCTTCAATGGCTGGTCCTTCCAGTAAGAACTGTATGCCAATGAGCCAGATCAACTATTCCTCACCCTCCTTTGGGACAGGAGAAACCCCTCCCACCCCAAAGACCAGGTTTGGCTGGAATAGTTACAATCTCTAACATGGCTGCTCCATCCGATGTTGATTGTAGGCCTGAGTCATGCTGACCGCACTGGATCTTTCTCCTGAATGTAGTAAAGTTGCTTCAATTTCACCCCCTTTTGTGGTGATTCATATCAAGCACAGTTCTGAAGAAGGGTCACTGGATCCGGAACATTAACTCTGTCTCTCGCTGTCTCTCCAAAGATACTGCCAGACTTGCTGAGTTTCTCCAACAGTTTCTATTTTTGTTTTACAACATTTTCCTATTGTTCAGGATGTCTGAGGGCTAACCCTCCTCTATGTACTTCACACCCAGTCCAGCAGAGTATGATCAATGAAACAGTGCAGCCCTTTTCCGTGGGGAAAATAAAAACAGTTCAGACAATACGATCAATTCACAATGGTTCAAAATATCTCTTCTGCAGTTTGGAGATGACACAGCAACAGCACATGGCCCTTAGATGAACAAAGGTTTGAACAAACCATTCCAACCCCACCATTCAGCGGACACTCATTTGAGTAACAATGACCAGGTTCCAATATTAGGCGATCAATCTTTTGATTACATCAGCTGATGACAGGTAGTTTCCTGCATCATTGTCACAAAATAGAAGCCAGATGAAGTTTAATCTGTCATTCTGAGGTAAAGGTACCATAGTTCTGCTCTGTCATTAGCAAGAGGGGGAAAAACGCTGGTGGTGGTTTAACCTGAGGTCATCACTTCTCAGGCAAGGGGTAAGCTTGAGAAGGAGAGTCCTTCATGATAACCTCAGCCTGTGGAGGAATTGAACCCTCACTGTTAGTATCACTCTATATTGTGAGCCAGCCATCCAGCCAACTGAGCTAACCAACACAGACACTGGCTGAATTTAACCCCTGTGTATTTGTGCTGGAAGTTGCCTTTTATTTACAACATTGCGACCAAGGGGGTTGAGGATTCTTTTTCAGATTTCATAAAATCATATTGAGGGGATTCCAATTCTACAGGCTTCAGGAATAGTAATCACATACCTTCCCTGCACAATTCTATTGTAATTTCTATTGTGGCTTATGCACTTTCAGTGACTTGGTGATTATTTGAATGTAAAAGATATGCAACAAGATCAGACCATACCAATGACATCTTTTTCAACTATAAACAATTTTCCTTGCATTAATTTGATCTAATTTATCCAATGTCCTAAGGAAGCTGAATAATCTGTCTGCAACCCCTTAATAAGAAATCTCTAAGAACAAAATAACACACTACAGTAAAACACCAAACCATTTACATTCAAAATTATGATTCAGCACTGCAGTCCATCTGTCTTCCTGGTTACAATCTCTGGATGAGCCATATTGTTCGCAAATTTAGAGCCTTATTTAACTGAGTTGAATTTTACACTCTGTTTTTCTCTTCAACAACTAATATGTTTTTTCATCATTTCTGGACTTATTTGCCCTGTTCACAATTGTTAGCATTCCATTCTCCACCCTCCTTAACCTTTGTGTTGTCCGAACTGCGCGGCATATGTTCTGTCCCAAAATCTCTCTTGTCCACTACCACACTCTATCACGTACATTAGCACTGTATCCTCCATCTTTCAATAGCAAAAGCTTTATCTTCATCTTTATATCCCTTTAAAACTTCATTTTATCCCATATGTGTAACTTGATCCCCTCCTATGTCCTTCACCCAACCACACACCAAACACTCCATTCCTCTGATTAACACCTTTGAACAACCCCATCCTGCCTCCTTCCACACCAACAGTTGTAGCAACTCCAGCCACTTGGACCATATTCTTGGGAAGCCGTCTACTTTTCCTTCTTCTAAAACTGGCTCAAAACTCACACCAGCAGAGGAGTTTTTATTCATTCACCTCTCCTCATCTCATTCCTACCCTCATATCTTTTCCTGAAGGAAGATTGCCCCTGAGGCAAGCTAATGTTGATGGGGATCATTTTTTTGAAATTTAAAACCAGTGGCTCACTGGTTAGCACTGCTGCCTCATGGCGCCAAGGACCCGGGTTTGATTCTATTCACAGGCGACTGTCCATTATGAGTTTGCACGTTCTCCCTATGTCAGCATGGGTTTACTCCAGTTTCCACTCGCAGTCCAAAGATGTGCAGGCTAGGTGGATTGGCCATGCTAAATTGCCCATTGTGTCAAGGGGTGTGTAGGCTGGATGGATTAGCCATGGGAAATGCAGGCGTTACAGGGCTAGGGTAAGGGTGTGTGTCTGGGTGGGATGCTCTTCGGATGGTCAGTGTGGACTTGATGGGCTGAATGGCCTGCTTCCACACTGTAGGGATTCTTTGATTTCCCAGCCACTCACCTGGTTCCAGCTAACTCCATCAGTCCTTGGTGTCATTGACAGAAATGCTGTTGATGTGCATTATCATCACTGTTCATTGATAAAGTACAACATACCAGAAACTGAAAAACATGGCAACTGATACTACAATGTGGAGTTAATTTTATAGAGCAATTATTTTTGCACTATGATGTATTTTCATACCGTGTATCAGTAGGGTTTATATGACCAGAGATTCAGCCAAACTGCTGTACAGTTGTTGTATGAGTCAGAAGATGGAGGCAGACATTCTTTCCCAGTATCAGCTGTTTTGTTTCAAAACTTTTGGGGCTCTGCTGTAAACATTCACATAATGGGAATTCCCAGTGCAGCTGATCTTAGACAAATTTGAAGGGCATCTGGATCACCTTGTTTAATTGGTAGAGTGGCATTGTGCTTTACCTTTCCAAGTGAAATGCAGAATTAGGGTGGTGGTGATGCAGTTGGAACCTGACATAGGACAACCAATGGTTACTGGAGAGGAGTTGCACTTGTAGAAATAATCACTGCAACAACCCACTGCTTGTAGCATATCAAGATGTGCTGCATGATTTTATACCACATAGATTAGTGCTAGTTAAGGCTAGACAGTTTATGACTTCAAGTTTAACAACAGTCTGGGAGGGTAGTAGAGGCTAGAAACCTCATAACTTTAAAAAGTACTTGGATGAGCACTCAAAATGCCTTCTGGTTAGAAAGTTTGATTAGTTTAGATAGATCGGCACAGACTTGATGGGTTGAATGCCATGTTCTGTGCTCTATGATTTTATAACAGCCCAGAGTTGATGGTCTTTCAGAGGTTTTTGAGCTCTGTATTCTAATGCAGTTATTTTTAGAAAGTAATTAAACTAGGACTAGGTACTTTCTCTCAAAGACTTAAGTTGGAAGCAGTAACAAAGTTAATCGCATTTCTTCTATAGGCAGGATGACCAATCGTGTTTAAAATGGCAGAATGATGGAACAGAAAGACAAATTGTTGCTAGTAATTCTCTGTTGATGTTGGACCAATGGTGTAAGAGTCTGATTGTAGATATTTTTAAATTAGCTGTTCAAAGATTTTACTACATGCCTCTGAGGGAGGTCCAATTTGAATTGGAGCTTCCTGACTCAGAGGTAGGGACTCTACCACTCCACTGCGAGAGTGTGATATAAATTGGTGGACTCAATTGTTTGGTCAGAGAAATTAAGGAAAACTCATCAGCTTCTGCGTCAGATATGAAGCAATGCTATTAATTTATTGATTTTTTTTTTCTTTTGTATTAAAATTACTCTGTAACCAAAATGGGATTTCTGTAAGGTGATTACTGATTTACCTGTTTTAATAGACAGAGAGAGAAATTCCCTTTGCAAAAATCAGGAAGATGTTATATATTAGTTTGCATTGCTGACAGGGCTAACATTTATTGTCCAGTGTGTAGTTGTGCTGAAAAATTGTTAGTATCCCATTTTTTTAGACCATGATGTCTGTCTCATTCTTTTGAGCTGCTTGCAAGGCCTCATCAGAGAGCAAAGAAATTTAGGCCACACCAATTAAGAATAGTAGGCTTCCCTCCCTGAAGGACTTTAGTGAACTGGTTAGGTTTACGGACCAATTTAGCATGACCACTATTACTTATACCAGTCTTGATTTCCCTCCTGAATCTCCTGATTTTCCTGTTAAGAATCCTCTGTATCCCTTAACTCTTAACCCTTTATACTTTTCAAGAGATTCACTTGACTCCAGTTGTCTATACCCAACATATGATTCCTTCTTATTTTTCTCCAGAGCCTCAAATCTTTATTCAGTCATTGATCCCTACACCTACCAGCCTTATCCTTCACTCTAACAGGAACATATTGCCTCTGAAATCTCATTATCTCAGTTTTGAAAGCCTCCTTACAGCCAGTCATCCCTTTACCTGCAAACAGTCTACTCCAATCAATTTTGAGAGTTCCTGTTTCATGCTATTAAAATTGGCCTTACTCCAATTTAGAACTTTTAAGTTTTACACAACTTTTATCCATAACTATTTTAAAACTAATAGAATTATGGCCACTGGTCCCAAAGAGCTCCCCCACCAAAACTTCAGTTCACTTGCCCTGCCTTGTCTCTCAAGAGAAGGTCAAGTATACTCCTTTTCAAGTAGGTATATCTACATATTGATAGAAGAAAATTTTCTTAACCACATTTAAATAAGGCAGAGAGATAACTACCTAGACAGGTAGACACAGGGAGGATGTTCCTGATGGTGGTTATGTCCAAAACCAGGGGTCACAGTCTGAGGATTTGGGGTAGACCATTTAGAATGTAGATGAGAAGACATTTCTTCATCCAAAGAGTGGTGAGCCTGTGGAATTCATTACCACAGGAAGTAATTGCTGGCAAGACATTGAATGTATTCAAGATGTGGCGAGTAATAGCACTTGGGGGCCAATGGGATCAAAGGTTATGGTGAGAAAGCAGGATTAGGATATTGAGTGGACGATCAGCCATGATGAATGGCAGAGCAGGCTTGAAGGGCTGAAAAGTCTCCTCCTGCTCCTATCTTCTATGTTTCTATGTTTAGCACCTTACATTTAATTTTTTGTAAATATCTCTCTGCCTCATTTAATTGGATTATAAGTCATTCCTTTGCTGGTTATTCCACTGTTGATACTTTACTCATCATTTAACACTCTTGGTCACCTGCAGAGACTTATTATCTGACACTCCACTCACACCAATTGTATGATCTTTTGATCTCTCAGCCCTTGATCTCTCTGCCTGTAAACTCTGTGTCAGTGTGCTCTTCTCCTTCGCTGCGTTAGAATCCTGGTCAACAGCCCCCAACTGACTCTCTGTTAGCCCACAGACTGCACAACTTGAATGAAAGTGCTGGGTGAGGTTCTCCTCCGACTTTATCACATTCTATGATAACATTTCAATCCAATCACTCATATTTTCCCATCCACTGAAGATTTTCTTGTTAATGAAAACCTAGATTTCCCATTCTGTCCTCTCTTAATCGCACTGCTCCCTATTTCTTGATGAGTCTTCAAGCCTGGCTTCTCCAGAAAGCAGAGCGCAATCTCCATTAGAGAGCTCCCTTGAATCAGTGAGGGGAAAAGCCAAGCTATTGCTGCTACTTGTGGCATGATCCCCCAGATGGTAAGTTTAAATATTGTCAACATGGAGCGTTATTCTTTAGATATCATGGACTAACTTAAAATCTTTAGACTTTGGTTCAGAGAGAAAACTGTTAAAAATGAGCTGGAACACTTTAAAATGGCTGTCAAAGTCACCTGAACCTGAAAGTAGACAAGCTGAACAGAATTTACAAAGGAATGTTTTAAGAAAATGGCAGAAGAACTATTGTTGTTTGCAAATGGCTGAAACTGGTCACTACGTTGAAATAGTCGACCACACTCTGAAAACAGTATCTGCGAGTAATTACCCTGACATTAAAATTCAGCATCTGGAATATACAGTACACACTGAGTATGTCAGATATTCTGAAGATAAAGCTTGTTGACAATAGATTTTGGTGGTGCCAAGACCATCTTCTGAAACTCATTATGTGAAGAGAAGAATTGAAACGCCCTCTTTAAATTAAGGTCAAAAAGGGAAACTGACAATAGACTATCAAGGGTCCCAGAGAGAGGTTCATCACTGGTTTGAAGTTCAGACTTTCAGGGTAATTCCCACAGAAACTCACCCAGCACTTTCATTCAAGTTGTGCAGTCTGTGGGCTAACAGAGAGTCAGTTGGGGGCTGTTGACCAGGATTCTAACGCAGCGAAGGAGAAGAGCACACTGACACAGAGTTTACAGGCAGAGAGATCAAGGGCTGAGAGATCAAAAGATCATACAATTGGTGTGAGTGGAGTGTCAGGTAATAAGTCTCTGCAGGTGACCAAGAGTGTTAAATGATGAGTAAAGTATCAACAGTGGAATAACCAGCAAAGGAATGACTTATAATCCAATTAAATGAGGCAGAGAGATATTTACAAAAAATTAAATGTAAGGTGCTAAACATAGAAACATAGAAGATAGGAGCAGGAGGTCAGCACATCAGGACTTTGGCCAGATACCAATGTGTATCTTAAGTAGTACATCTGGTCACTGATGATCCAGAGGCTGAATGAACTTGGCCCACGTTATTCATGTAAAAAAAAGTGGTTCCAAAATAGAGCTGCATGCACATCATTCACTATCATTTTATTTACTATGGCTGTTCTATTCATTCATCAAATGTTGCCCCTTTTGAAGTCACATTTCTAGTTCCTGAACTTGTTTGGTGGGAAATCTCTGGTGTCACAACTGGGAGCTTGTTCTCTTTGGCAATCTTGGACAGTAAATATTTCTGGTTGTATTGTGTGCAGGAGGGTGTTTCAGCTGACTTTAGTCCTGTGTTCACTTAACACCCCATATGCACTTCAGTGTAGGAATCCTCCCAATATTTGCCTTGTCTTCCTTGGTGCACTGAAACCATTTTTAGTGCTTCTACTGCTACATTAGCTGAAGCCTCAGGGTTAGAAATGGAAGCTTGTTTCTCTGCATAGTTTAGTTTCACCATGTCCTATCATTGACTTGTTTGCCCATATTTTCATCGGCATTGCCAAGAAACACAAAAGCTGCTTTGGATTATTCATTGAATGCAACCAAAGATGAGCGTAAACATTTTCCCTGTTCAATGAAAACTGTCATTTTCAGCCAATTTGGATGCTATGAATGATGTCTTGATGATATGCTTCACAGTGTGTATATCACAGACATCTCTATCAGGTCCTGTCAGGATTGATTGGAGGATACCAACTTGATTGGGCAATATTGTCAATATTGGGTGTAGCTCATTCATCCAATGTTATTAGGTCATTTAGTTGCCGATGAGTTTCATTACTTGAAAAAAAGTGAACTTGTTTTTACGAAGTTGGGCCATGAAAACAGTTTGTTCAGTTTGCTGCAGCAATGTTGAACTTAAGTCAAAAGTATTTTCTACTTGTACATCTGTGCTGTGAATGGTTTATCTTTCTGGAAAGTAAATGCTTTGAAATATGTGTTCCCGTCAGAACACAAGTAGCTACCCAAAAGGAAAAATCAGTAAAACTGATGAATGAGACTTACTGTTTCAATTTGCCTTGAATACCTTCAAAAAGAAGGACTAGTATGTTTTTTTTTAATTCTTTATGGGATATGGGGTTCAGTGACTGGGCGAGTATTTATTGCCCATCCCTAGCTCCCCTTCAGAAAGTGCTGGTGATCTGAACTATTCCAGTCCATGGGATGTAGTTGAGAAGGGAGATCCAGGAATTTGACCCGGTGACACTGAAAGAATGGCAACATATTTCCAAGTTAGGATGGTGAGTGGCTTGGAGGGGAACTTGCAGATGGTGGTATTCCCAGGTATGTCCTCCCCTTGTCCTTCTAGATGGTAGATGTCATGGATTTGAAAGGTGTTACCTAAGAAGCTTTGGTGAATTTTTGTAGTGCATCTTGTAGATAGTATACATTGCTGCTCTGAGCATTGGTGGTGGAGGAAATGGATGAATGTAGGTGTGGTGGCAGTCAAGCAGGTCGCTTTGTCCTGGGCACATTTGAATAATAAGGGGCAATGGTTAGGTTTTTCTCTTGTTGGAGATAGTCATTCTGTGGGACTTCTGTGTTATTTGCTACTTGCCAGCACAAACCTGGGTTTTATCCAGGTTTTGCTGTATTTGAACATGGTCTGCTTCAGCATCTGTGGAGTCATGAATGGTGCTGAACTTCATGCAATCATCGGTGAACATTCCCACTTCTGATCTTATGATGGCGAGATGGTCATTGATGAAGTACCTGAAGATGGTTGAGACAAGGAATTCCTGCAGACATCTACTGGAGCTGAGATGACTGACCCCCAACAATTACAACCATCTTCTATTGTACCAAGTTTGAATCCAAACAGTGCAGATTTTTACCCCAACACCAATTTAGTCCAGTTTTGCTAGGACTCCTTGATGCCAAGGATGGTCACTGTCACCTCATCTATGCAATTCAGCTCTTTTGTCCATATTTGAACCAATGCTGCAACGAGGTCAGGTGCTGAGTGACACTGGTGTAACCCGAAATCGGTGTCACTGAACAGTTTATTGCTGGGCAGGTGCTGCTTGATAGCACTGTTGATGACATCTTTCATCATAGGCAGTAATTGGCTGGGTTAGATTTGTCCTGCTTTTTGTATACAGGACATAGCCAGGTAATTTTCCACGTCAAGTAGATGCCAGTGTTATAACTGTATTGGAACAGCTGAGCTAGTGGAGTGGCAAATCACCACAAGAAGGAGTGCAACTGTGACTGACCTGCCAACATTGGATTAAGGTACCTGAATAAGCTGCAAATGGAAAAATAGAAATGAAACAACTCTTAAGTTTTGATTTCATATCAGAAAGTACATTGAAATTAGAGTTTTATGAGTTGCTGTCAATGGCTCTGGGATCTTGATGTGGAAGTGTTGGTGTTGGACTGGAGTGGACAAAGTCAAAAATCACTCGACACCAGGTTATAGTCCAACAGGTTTATTTGAAATCACAAGCTGCCCTTCATCTCTCTGCCTATAAAGTCTGTCTGTGTGCTGTCCTCTCACTGCACCTGACAAAGGGGCTGCACTCCAAAAACTTGTGATTTCAAATAAACCTGTTGGACTATAACCTGGTGTCGTGTGATTTTTGGCTCTGGAGTCTACCATTGATTTCACATGAAGCAAATACAACCCTAATATTCATATTCATTCAACATCTATAAATAACATCTTGATATATCCTGTTAGAGGCATTTATCTCAAAGGTAGATCCATTGGTGTATGAGCTGGTGAATATAGCTAAGAAGAGACCCATATGAATGTCGTGGGGGAGCTCCATGTTTTACTGCTAGCTCCCCACAATGAGCAATGGGAAGGGTAGAGAAAGAGAGATGGGATTAAATTAAAGTGGAGATAAATTAAAATCCGAATGTGTATCGTTTAGACAAATGGTACTAGTTATTCAGGCACAGCAGGTGGCACTGTTGAGTTAGAAATGATAAATTAGACCTTTTATGCACCATTTCATAGAATCCCAACAGTATGGAAACAGGCCCTTTGGCCCAACAAGTCCACACCAAACCTCAGAGTATTCCACCCAGACCCATCCCCTTGTAACCCACCTAATCTACACATCCCTGAACAGTATGGGCAATTTAGCATGGCCAATTCACCTAACCTGCACATCTTTTGGACTGTGGGAGGAAACTGGAGCATCCAGAGGAAATCCATGCAGATACAGGGAGAATGTGCAAACTCCACACAGACAGTTGCCTGAAAGTGGAACTGAACCTGGGTTCCTGGTGCTTGAGGCAGCAGTGCTAGCCACTGAGCCACCGTGCTGCCCATCTCTCTAGACGATGCTTCAAAACCTAACAGTGCCATATAATCCTGGGTCTGAAAGAATTATTTTAATATATTCTAATTATGAACTTGTAAGTATCTAGAACAATATTTTTATATATTATGACAATACATTCGCACCTTTTAGAATTTTTAAAATCTTGACTCAGTGATGTGTTTAGTCTTTCTCTAGTTAGTATCTTTGCAGGTGTTCCCTTGCCTAAAAATCGTACTTTTGTTAAAATTGATATGTAAGGAACTAGTACCCCTGTGTTATTAGTATCTGTGTTCCCTGCATTTCAGAATAAGTTTTCCAGGTATGAAATACTTTTTCAGAAAGAATCAACAACTCCACAGCATAAACCTCTTTGAAATATATGGAATCAATTCATAGAAATCAACGTTATGCTAAGGGAATATGTAAAATGCAATGTGACAGTTAATAATAATCCATACAGTTCTATTGTGATGTCAGAGAAGGAGGTACAATGCACCACCTGTTCCATAAACACAGGCTTAATCATTTTTCCCTACCTCTAACTGCTATCTGCTCCTCAGGACGCTTTGGGTATTGTTTCATAGATCATCAACCTTCAGTAACTTTCCAAAGTAACCACATTTCATGTCGGGTAGTGCTAGTGTACTGGTAATGTCACTGGATTCATATTCCAGAAACCTCATATTGCAGAAAATAATCAAGAAAACTAATGTAATAGCTGACCTTTCTAACTGGAGGACTGCAATACAAGGATGCATAAGTTATGTTTTTTGGATTGATGTCTGATGTTCTAATTCTTCCTTTCTCTGATAAGGGGATCAAATTACAACAATGTGATGAAGATTGGGAATAAAATGTGCAATGAATAATTGGGATTGATTCATGATCTATCATTTTGCAGCTCAGCTTGATTGCAGTGGGACTACACCACTCTGCTGACAAATCCAGGATGGACCACATGTAAAAGGGAAGGTTGGGTATAATTCAATGTGTAGATCAATTGAAGACATTGCTAATTATTAGTAAGCATTAGGAATTAAAGATCAATGTGGCTGTCTATGTGTCGAACGACAGCAGATAGGTTAGATAGTAAATGAATATTTTGCGTCAGTATTTATTCTGGAGTAGGACATGGAAGCCAGGGTACTTGGGGAAATAAATAGTGATGTCTTAAAAAGAGTTCATATTACAGAAGAGGAGGTGCTGGAGGTCTTACAATACATAAAGGTAGATAAATCCCTGGGACCTGATCAGGTGTTTCCCAGAACTTTGTGGGAAGCTGGGAAGACATTGCTGGGCCTCTTGCTGGAATATTTGCCACAGGTGAGGTGCTGGAAGACTGAAAGTTGGCTTATGTGGTGCCATTATTTAAGAAACGCTGTAAGGAAAAGCCAGGGAACTATAGACCAGTGAGCCTTACATTGGTGTTCATAGAATCCCTACATTATGGAAACAGGCCCTTTGGCCCAACAAGTCCACACTGACCCTTGGAGGATCCCACCCAGACCCATCCCTCTATAACCCACCTAAGCTACACATCCCTGAACACCGTGGGCAATTTAGCATGGCCAATCCACCTAGCCTGCACATCTTTGGACTGTGGGAGGAAACAAGAGTACCCGGAGGAAACCCACACAGACATGGGGAGAATGCACAGACAGTTGCCTGAGGGTGGAATTGAACCCAGGTCCCTGGCACTGTGAGGCAGCAGTGCTAACTACTGAGCCACTGTGCTGCCCCTTGGGTAAGTTGTTGGAGGGGATTCACAGGAACAGGATTTAAGTGCATTTGGAGAGGCAAGGATTGATTAGGGATAGTCAAAATAGCTTTGTGCATGGGAATCATGTCTCATTAATTTGATTAAGTTTGTTTGAAAAGATGACAAAGAATATTGACAAAGGCAGAGCAGTAGACATTGTCCATATAGACTTCAGCAAAGCATTCGACAAAGTTCCACATGATAGCCTGGTTAGTAAGGTTAGAACATGTGGGATCAAGGGGGATCTAGCCAATTTGATACAAAATTGACTTGAATGTAGGTGACAGAGGGTGGTGGTAGAGGGTTGTCTGATGAGCGTAAATGAGTTGGACCAAAGGATTTTTCTCTGTGCTGTATGACTCTATGACTCTAACCTGTCCCAGAACTGCTTTTGGGCACCACTATGGTTGAGATCAGCTAACTCAACACCAAGAAGAAATACTAACCATTATCTCTTGGGTCTCTTCAGGGCTACGTTTTTTATCAACTGATCCAGCAGGGAGACTCATTGCCGCCATTGGTAAACCAATAAAAATAAGGGAGCCACTACCGTATTAGATGTGGCAGGGGTGGTTTGGGAGAATTGCATTGACCTGCATGGCTCATGATGGTAACTATCTCAGTAACACATACTGAGGGAGTGCTGCTAGTAATAAAGGACAGCCTGATTGCAATGCTCCATTCCAATCAGGGAATGAGACAGCCTGATTGCAATGCTCC
>JAHRHZ010000026.1:4154240-4206625 GCA_024137785.1 Ginglymostoma cirratum | reverse complement strand
CATCACAAAACCAGCCCAGCTCATCTCCACCTCCCTAACCTGTTTTTCCTCTCACCTCAAGCCACACCCCCATCTCCTATCTACTAACATCATCCCGCCCCCTTGACCTGTCCGTCCTCCCTGGACTGACCTATCTCCTCCCCACCCCCTTACCTACACTCACCTTTACTGGCTCCATCCCCGCCTCTTCGACTTGTCTGCCTCCTCTCCACCTATCCTCTCCTCTATCCATCCTCTATCCTCCTCCCCCTCTCTCCCTATTTATTTCAGAACCCTCTTCCCCTCCCCCATTTCTGATGAAGGGTTTAGGCCCAAAACGTCAAGTTTTCCTGCTCCTCTGATGCTGCTTGACCTACTGTGTTCATCCAGCCCCATGCTTGTTATCTCGGATTCTCCAGCATCTGCAGTACCTTTTATCTCTGACCAGATAATCGGTTTAGTGATATTGCTTGAAGTGTAGATATTAACTGGGACAGTACAGAGAACTCCTCAGATTTTCCCGCAAATTGTGTCCTGGGATCATTTATGGCCACCTGAGAGGGTATATGAGGCCTGCATTTCATCTGAAAGGTGGCACCACAGACAATGTAGCACTCTTTCAGGACTGCACCAGGAGTGCCACCCTAGATTTCATACTCTCTGGAGCGGGACTTGAACCCACAACCTTTTGACTCAGAAAGAAGAATGCCACCACAACTTAAATACAGTTAAGAAATACATGATTGGTCAGCAGAGCTCTGTTTGATTAACATTACTGTATCTAATTAATAGTCAAATCATGGCTGTCATCAAGAATAACTTTTTGGAACTCCTTCAAAGACTCAAGTGAATTTTCTTTGTTTACTTCTTCATGCTTTTGTGAAATTTGTAAAATGTCTCATATAGAGATGAATGACGATTAACCCAGGATTTGGTTTTATTTTGCGGTATGTAATGTTACCTGTTGTTCTTAGGTTTAAATAACACAGAAGGAGACCATTCATTCTGACATTCTTGAACTGGCTCTTTTGGGAGAGCCAGTGAATTAGTTCTATTCCTCCTGTTCCTTCTCTTGTAAATATTTTCTTCCCAAATCTATATTTGATTTTTGCTGTTAAATCTATTCTTGGGCAACACATTTTAGATCATAACTGCTTGCTACGTCAAATAGAAAAAAATAATTCTCTACTCCCCTTTGGCACTCTTGCCAGTTATCTTAAATCAGTGTCCTTTGACGACTAGCCCTTGTGAAAATGGGTACCATTACTCCTTATTTACACTATCAGAGCATCTGTATTAAATCTTCCTTAACCTTCTCCACTCTAAGGAGAACAATCAATCCTGGCTTCTCTCATTCTGTTGCATAAAGGAAGTGCCCTATCCTTGAAATATATAATAATCTGGGCTAGCTCTTCAGTGACATAATTTATAGAGGCTTCTCTGTACTCAACAACTCCCCAAGCCCTCGGTTATGCCGCAGGGGGGAAACTAATTCCAAATCCTGTCTGTGCAACAACTTTATTACGACCATCATTTTAATGAAATCTCCAACTATGCCTGTGTTTCTCATTGCTGAGTTCCGCACTGGTATCAGTGCAAGTCAGTGTGAAGTATGAGCTTGTAATGCTATCCCTGGTCTTCTCTCGATAACATTGTACAGCCTTCAGAGCTAGAACTCCCATTACATATTATAGTGATAGAAACTTTAAAGGTCTTGAGTGAAATTCCACTAAAAGGGCTGAATGGCCAGCTCCGGCTCCTATTTTCTACGTATCAATGGTGATAGTACTTTTGGGTCATAGTAGCATTGTTAATTAAAATTAGCCAATGTACAGCCAACAAGAAATAATGGGGTAAGAGGCACAGAATTGATTCACTGCTCCAGTCCTTTGGCACTACATGTTTCATGCAATGTACAAAATGAATTCAAATGAAGCCTGAAAATGAATCTGAAAACTCTGCTCTGATGGTGCAAATATAGAAAGACCTTGAGTTGACTTTCATGTGGAGTAAAGTGGACAAGGAAATGGCTCCTGATGTCCAATGTTACCAGTGGGGGGCCTGTTTCTTTTGCGATCCGGCCTCTTTTAGATTTCTATAGTAGCTTGTCAGCCCTAAATAAACCACCTGCGGGAAGCTCACTGCTCAGAGGGAGGGCAGAGTGTTGGACATGTCGCTGCATAAAACAAGCCGGCATCACCTTGTGACTGGGAGTTGATGTTTTTAATCTTGGTGTGCGCAAATAGGAGTTTTATCTTGGACCAACATTGCTGGACATCCTGATTTACAGACACTGCTCCAAAGGAGCTTATTAATCATGTTAGGACCAACAACAACAAGAGTCAATTCACCAATTCTTCAACCTTTTCCAGTGAATCTCCAGGAATTCATGATCAATTTATTGGGAGCAAGCTAAGAGAAAGAGGATCAAGGAAATAAAAATAATAGTTTACTTTCAACGCTTTTCTTTACCCGTTCCAAAATATTGGACTAAACAAAACAAACCCAAGAACTGTGGGTGCTGGAAATCCAAAACAAGAACAGAAATTGCTAGAGAAACTCAGCAGGTCTGGCAGCACCATAGACACAGAAAACAGAGTTAACGTTTCAGGTCCAATGTTCTGAAGAAGGGTCACTGGACCAGAAACGTTAACTGTTTCTCTCTCCATAGATGCAGCCAGACCTGCTGTGGTTTTCTAGCAATTTTTTTTCCCCAATATATCAGAGTTGGGAAAGAAAAGGCTGACAGTCAAGTAGGTAATAAAATGTATGTTTCCAATTGGCTGTGGGAAAGGGAAGCTCTGTTAAAACAGGCACAAAGGTGAGTAGTTGGGAGGAGAAAATCAAATGATGAAATCTTTAGGAACTTCAGAAATAACTGATGACCCCAGCCAGGATACAGGTTTTTCTCAGGTGACAGATGGATTCCATGCCAAATAAGTCAGCGTGGGTACAGTGAGCAGACCAGTGCCAGCAACACCCTTGCCAGGCTTTGTGTGGCATCACGGGGAGCAATGTAATAATCCTAATAATTGCCAAATTAAGACTACTTTTCAGAACTCTTAGTATGAGCGCAGATCCTGCAACACATCACTATCCTGACACAGCTATTCCTTCTGTCCCCTGCTGCACAATTGCACACTTAACTGTGAGTGCTCAAACAACAACCTGCTTTTATTTTGTTTGCACTGCATTGAGTCACACATTTTTATTAAATTCTTTAATACTCTACGCTTTTGTTCAGCAAATTCTCCTCCCTTTCTCCCACTTGCTAGGTTTTCCTTTTAGCACTATTCTGATGCATTCATAGAAATTTCACAGGTACAAACTTCAACTCCTGAAGGACAAGCTCCCATAGAGAAAAGGAGAGATCAGAAGAGCCAGTGATAATGCAACAATGTTGTTCTCGTTCCAGTGGAAACACCACCATTTGCATTATTGGCATTGCTACAATGGAGATTATTGGGGTACAGGACCTTTCCTTCACTCTTTCTACCTAACTCTTCTGTAAACAACATGGCATTAATGATCTGCATTGCTCTGTTGCAAATCTAATTTTGTTTAGCTTTCCTGTTATGCCTTGAACTTTGACCCTCTTTCATTTGACCATACCACTCAGAGGATTATGGCTGTTCAGTTAAGTAACCAGTGTGTGACAAATTTCCGAAAGATCGACTGTTTGTTGGTCCTACCCCTCCAAGCACTAACACACACTGGATAACACAGATGTTGAGATAGAAGTGATCCACTCAGTACAACTCATAAGGAAAGGACACTGTAGGAATTTACTGGTCAGAGGACAAAGCCAACTGTTGGCTGTGCTGAAATTGCACCTCAGCAATTGCTCAGTATCTTGATCAACCTGTCAGGGAATTATCACCATATGTGGGCTAAGATGCCCCTTTTGTCTGATGGATAGTGGACATTATGCTGCAAGAAACAAAAAACAGAATGATATATGCTTTGGTGATACAAGTTAATGCTTGAACACACTGACATTACAGTAATAACTTTGAAATTGGGGTCCCCTTTAAAATGGAGGTTCTTTTATCATTCCTTATTTAATATTTTTCGTGCCTCATGAGACTTCATTTCACTACATTATAATAATAACTGGCCTTCCATAAAACATAAACAAAAGATTATCGGGTGCCACACTGCCCTATTATGAGTGTTTTAGAAAATACGTGTTTTTTCTTAGAAGGAATGTAAACTAGCTCTAAAATGTAGGTGGGCAAAGAGACAACGGTCATCCTGGCATCATGAGTAGCGGCCTGTGGTCATTGGCCGAGAGGGTTTAAACAGGTGATCGATACAGTAAAGGTGGGCAACCCCCAAAGTAAGGTCTATCAACAGGGATGTAGAGAGAGAGAGAGAGAGAGACAGAGAGACAAAGAGTCAGAGAGAGAGATAGAGATAGAGAGAGAATCCAAAGGAATGAGGTACCAGCCTCTTGGGAAAAGACCAGGAGCTCTGTGACATCAGCCCAAGGGAAGAACAAAAGACTGTTACCACCAAACATTGCATAACATCAGAGCTGCACACTCCCCGATTTCAAAACATCACCTCTTTTCTTCCATTTCAGGGAATAACTTTGGATTGATAAAGCTTTCTCATTTGTCATTGTCGTACACATTCTTTGTCTAGTTAATTAATGCATCATTTAAACTGTTGCTTCTTAACAAACAATAAACCATTTTTATACAGTCAGATATGCCATTGTTTGGCTGAGATATAAATCAAACACTCCCATCTTCCTCCATTGGCAGAAATAAAAAGTAAGAGAAAATAGAGTTCTTCCTGGTCTCTGTATAAATATTTTAGTATTGCTGAAAAATGTCACATTTTGTTAAAGCCTCTTGTCTTGCACTCATTTGGGACAATTTTCAAAAAATACCAAAATAAAAGAAAACAGCATTTATGAGAGAGATAACAAGCATGGGGCTGGATGAACACAGCAGGTCAAGCAGCATCATAGGAGCAGGAAAACATGATGTTTTGGGCCTAAATCCTTGAAGTGTGTTGATTGGGTGGCAAGTGGACTCTTCCTGGAAGTTTAGCGATTAACTGTCAATAGTCATTAATTTGTACATTTTCTATGGCAATGCCTCCATTGTTCAGAGTCCAGTTGCCAACCCATTAGCACTTTCCTCTCATGAATGTTAATTTTCCTTTGATTTGGTATTTCTTACCTACAGTATCAGAAGCCACTCATTATCAACATTATTGGCAGTCACTACAGTGCACTGTGAGGCAAGATGGCACCTGGAGGCTCATCTTCAAAGCCTTATTTGGTATCCTGACCAGTGGAGGGACCTAAAGACCCCTTCCACTTCATCACAGGAATGTGGCAAGGCTGCACACTGTTGCTATACCTTTTTAAAAATTTTTTTATTTATTTGAGGCAAGCATTTATTGCCCATCTCAGAGTCAAAACTAAGAGTCAACCACATTGCTGTAGGCCTGGAGTCACATGTAGGCCAGACCAGGTAAGGATGGCAGTTTCCTTCCTTAAAGGACATTAGTGAACCAGATGGGCTTTCCCCTCAATAATTAGCTATGGATTCATGGTAATCATTAGATTCTTAATTCCAGATCTTTACTGAATTCAAATTTCATCATCTGCCGTGGTGGGATTCAGACCTGGGTACCCTGAACATTACCCGAGTCTCTGGATTAACAGCCCAATGACAATACCACTAGGCCATTGCCTCCCCATGTCAATTAGTTATTGATTTCATCATGGGAGGCAATGTAGAGTGTATATTTTCACATCCTATGGCAACACCATTGGTTGACGGATCTGGATTTTGTAAACAATATTACCCTGCTGGTTATTATTGACATGTTCATTAATGTTGGTGCGGTTGGCTTGATAACACTTGTTTGTAGCTAATTGTTGAAGAAGGCAACAACTGCATTCAATTGGAAGCTTGTATCAATCTGGAATGTCCACCTAAGGGAGACAATTAATTCCACAAAATAATTCTTCATGGGTGTTGTTTATTGGGTCTAACATTGCAATCCACAATACAGTTCGTAATATGATGCCTTGACGAGAGAGAGCAGTCAGCAAGTGGAAGACCACTGTGCTCATCATTGCAAAGCCCTGTTTGTACTTGGGGGAAAAGTCAGTATGAATTAGATGAAAAATGATAGACAGGGTAAAAAGGAATACAAATATGCTTCTCGAAATGAGTTAGCCTCTTTAACAGCTGTTTCAGGAAACCTTTACACAAAACGCCAAATCCTTTGAGATTACCTTTCAAATAGGCTGTGGTCACAAACACCTGCCACCTGCCAGTTGTCTTGGCTTTGAACTCCAGCTCTCTTGATCCTTGAGTTCTGACAGCCTGTTTCATTCACAACCTCCATATTAACAGCATTGCCATTGAAGCTTATGATGCTTTTGTTGCTCCCCTTAGGACCTGCCGGGCAAGCCTGAAATGAACATATGGTCTGAGTATTCACCAGGAGTAAAGTTGCATCAGAAAAACAGACTCTTAATCTGAAGAAATAATCTGGAGGTAAGAATGCAGCCATAGGAAATTTACAAGGATCAGATATGCATCTTGACACAGGAAGAGAACATATCATCTGCCTAACTCCTTTCAACTTTGCTGTTGCCCTGAACTATAGAATTTGGCCATTTACCTAAATTTCTCAACAGACACGCAATAACATGATCCGTGTGTTAAAGTGTAACTTGAGAAATCCTGTCGACTCTTTTTTAGCTGGAAGTGACTAGTGCTTCATGTTTCTTCTTCCAGTAAAGACTTGATTTTCTGTGACTGAACTGGTAAGTAGGAGTGACCGAGAACCTGATCACTTGTTGTCCCTATGGACAAAGATTTTGTATTGTTGACAGACTGTGAATGGAACCAGTTTTCAATGGAAAGAAAATTGATCTGGTGTTAGTTTATAGAGGGTTAAAGGTGCTTGTTATGTCACCTCAAAAAGACTCCTCATATTCATAGAGATCAGAAGAACCTTGGTACAATTCATGCTCTCTGTTGAGTTTGTTAACCATACCAAAGTAAATTAATAGGACTTCCTGTTGGCAGCTACAAAAGAGACCATAATTTTAGTTGCATTGGGTTGTAATGCCATTCTGCACACTATTAGCCCATTAAGGAAGGTAGCACACAATTTTCAGCACAATTGGGAAACATGAAATTTAAAATAAAATCAGAGTGTGCTAGTGAAGCTCAGCAGGTCTGGCAGCTTCTGTGGAGAGAGAAACAGAGTTAGTGTTTTGAGTCCAATGTGACTCTTCTCTAGATAGACAGAACAATTTTTTGGCTTGATGGAAACAGCCTGTTAGTGATGAACAACGTTTGTGTTAATGCTGCAAAGTGAAACAGTAATCTTCACCTATTGCCCAAACGTTTGAGATAAAAGTAACCTAAGGTAGACTGGGCACTTTTCAGCCCAAAAGAGGCACCCTTGGACCCCTTTTGAGTTTACAATTATACATGAGCTATGCAGTCGCAACATGAACAGACACCTTGAAGCTACCAGTGATGCCTTCACAAGGTCCTCCAAATCTGATGGGAGCAAAGACGGTTACTGGATGTTATCCTCTCCCAAACGAACATGCTAGGAATGATGGTGAAAATCGCTGAAAACCAGCTCTGCTAGGCAGAGCATGTCATTTGTATTCCTGACAGAAGACTCTCAAAACAACAGTTCTACTCTGAACTCAGGTACAGCAGAAGGCTCTGTGGAGGATCATGGCAAAGCTTTAGGAATGTACTCAAAAGATCTCTGAAAACATCAAAAGTCATGGGGTTTCCCTGGCATTTGACTAACCAAACTGAAAATGTATAAGGTATGTACAAAATTGGCTTGATGGTAGGAAACAGAGGATGGTGGCTGAGGGCTGTTTCTCGGACTGGAGGGCAGTGACCAGCGGTGTTCCACAGGGATTGGTACTGGGTCCACTTTTGTTTGGCATTTATATAGACGATTTGGATGAGAATACTGGAGGCATGGTTAGTAAGTTTAAGGATGATACCAAAATTGTGGACAGTGAAGAAGGTTATCTAAAATTATGAAGAAATCTTGATCAATTGGATCAATGGGCTGACGAGTGGCAGATGGAGTTTAATTTGGATAAATGTGAGGTATTGCAATTTGGTAAAACAAACAAGAGCAGGATTTATACAAATAATGGTGGGGCTCTGGGTAATGTTGTAGAACAGAGGAACCAAAAGGTTCAGGTATATAATTCTTTGAAACATGCATCACAGATAGACAAGGTGGTTAGGAAGGCATTTGGCATGCTTGCCTTCATTGCTCAGATCTTTGAGTATAGGAGTTGGGATGTCATGTTGAAGTTGTACAAGACATTGGTGAGGCCCCTTCTGGAGAACTATGTGCGGTTCTGGTCACTCTGTTACAGGAAAGATTTTATTAAATTGGAGAGGGTTCAGAAAAGATTTACTAGGATGTTGCTGGGAATGAGGTTTTGAGTTATGAAAATAGGCTGGATAGGCTGGGACTTTTCCCACTGGAGCATAGGAGATTGAAGGGTGACTTTATAGAGGTTTATAAAATCTTGAGGGGTATAGATAAGGTGAATAGCATCGGTCTTTTCTCGAGGGTGGGGAAGTTCAAAACAAGGGAGCATTTTTAAAGGTGAGAGGAGAAAGTTTTGAAAAGGACATGAGGGGCAACCTTTTTAACAGAGAGTAGTTTGTGTGTGGAATGAACTGCCAGAGGGAGTGGTGGATACAGTTACAAAGTTTAAAAGATTTTTGAATAAGTTCCTGAATAAGAAGGGCTTAGAGGGATAAGGGCCAAAAGCAGGCAAGTGGGACTAGTTTAGTTTGGGAACATGGTTGGCGTGGACTAGTTGCACTGAAAGGTCTGTTTCCATGCTGTATGACTCTATAACATATTGAGCAGGTAGAGATGAATTGACAGCCTAAGATGGCATGTTGTACAATGGAAATAGAGTCATCACCCCAAAGGATTTGACAGAAGAGATGTATCCATGTAAGCCATTGAACTGAGCCAAGCCTGAAGAAGGCAAGAGATGGCCAAACATAAGCAACATCAAGGATAACATCATGTAATGAGTACCTAGTTAGCGGCTGATGACACATAGGCAATGAATGAAACTGGGAGTACACCTCTTCACACTTGCAGGTTACCTTGTTAGAGCAGATGACTGGGAGATGGACATGCTGACTTTGACCATCACTGAGATTGTCAGATGCCTGAAAGCACACTTCGGTTGCTAGTGCATTCCTGTTATTGTGGTGAGTGGCAATGTCCTCATTTCACGGTGAAGATTTCGGCCAATTCATATATGAATGGGAAATTCAATACCACATACTATTTCCCCAGTCAAATGGAAAGCCCAAAGTGGCAGCGAGAGAAGAAATCAATCAGGCCCTGCACAGAGATATTCAAGGCAATCCTCGAGTGGAGTAACACACCTTATGTAGGCATGGAGAGTAGTCCAGTACAACAACTAGTCATTCCGCACACGAATTATTTTTCCCATTGAAAGCAGAAGTAGTAACAAGCATGGTTGACAAAACCAAGGTGAAACAGCAGAAAGTCAAGTTTTGTTTTGACAAGACTGCTAAAACATTGCCAGAGTTGAGCATTTAACAGCCAGTCAGGGGACAAACCTTCAGTACTCCTAAACAAGAGTCAGCCCAATTAGCAACTTAGAACCTGCAAGAGCAGTTGTCATCTTGATTGTATATGGTGCGGGTGAATGACCATTTGCCTTTGCAACCACAGGTACCTACGTACATCCAGGGAAGCTGATTCTCATCTGCAGGCAGCTAACAAAGAAATTACAACCACATCACCTGCACAGACCCCAGATCAAACATCAGATCCAGAGGTCCACAGCAACCCAACAATAGAAATGGAACAGCAACAGGTACCAAGGCATCAACAAATACCGCAGACACAGTGAGGGGATATCACCTGGGCGAACAGCCAACAATAATGTGCATGCATACTGCTAAGAAACCTATATGATTTAAAGTTTATGCATGCAATGCATATGCAGGACTGATGAGAAAATCAAACTGCTAATGCATTAAGTCAATAATGTTTGTATAGGGTAACTCAAAGTGTACATGATAATGCAAGCAATTTTTAATGATTTTGCTGTACAAAAGGAAGGATATTGGATTGAAATGCAATCACCTCCTAATGCCCTTCCTCATCTGCTGTAGTCATATGCCCTCTACCACAAGGCATACACACTGCAGGCAACCATCTCACTGACCCTTTATTGAAGATATCTGTCTGACCAGACTGTTGCCTGTTATGCTCAGGACAAGGAGTATTCCATATCTCTGCAATATTCCTTCTTCATCCTCTGTTGTTTCATCAGTTTTGGAGTATGAGGGTCAAACATACTGGTTAAACCTGTCTGTGAAAAAGACTATCCGTTTACTGCATGCAGCAGGACAAACAGATTATTTCTAATTTCCAGGACTTCTATTCATCACCTTAATGGCAAAATAAGCAAACAAAACATTTTATTCTGTTAATCGAAGCAAGAAATTCAATAAATCTGGGAAAGATGCACGTTTTAATTCTAAACATTGCCCATCTGTTATTGATGTCTTATCAGCCAGTTGATCCTATTTCTTGATGACCGATGATACAAGAATCACCCATTCCCTGAATCTTTTATCTGCACCCATTAGTCATGTCATTCTGATGTCTGCTTGTAGTATTCTCACAGTGAGAACAACATGACCTCCTGTACTAGAAAACACTTCGAGCAGAATTGCCTGTATATACAGAAAAAATCTATCATTTGAAATCTGCTCCTTAAATGCCATATTCTAAAGGGATCCACAAACAGTATTTTATTGAAAGAATTGATTAAAATATACCTGTTTATTGTACACAATGGAAATGCTCTGCTCTTTTTTCATTACTGTCAATTTGATGTACAGTTAAAGTCTCCTTTGTACACACTAATGTATCACTAACACCATATATTATTATGTTTATTTCTTTCAATGTTTTCACGAAGTGCTCCACTTTATTCTGCATCTAACCTTTGTAGGGTATTTTGGTCTTCTCATCAGGTCATAATGCAGTAATATAAATTGGCATCAAACCCAGTTGGCAATGGCCCAAGGAAAAGACTCCTCCTTCAGGGATGGGCCTCTGGGAAAGGTTTCACCAAACAGTTTTAGTGCTGAAGGAGGCCATTTAGTCCACCATGCTGGATTTTCCAGCAAAGAAATGATATCGGGAATGGCGAGCAGCTTGTCAAAATAAGACAAGGATGTAAAACTGAGATTCTTGTCACTGAGGACAGAAAGTCCAATTTTCTGCTTGGGTTTTTAATAACTTGAGAGAATTTTGCTCATGAGCAGTGAGGTGCCTGTATTACCATTTCTATTTTACATCATTTCGCCTCATTTCAATAGAGACTGCTGTTCTCCAGGCAATGGAGAAAGAAGTCGCACAGCACCAATTCCTGATGGGAAAGGCATGTGCTTACTTGAAGACTTGAGCACACTGGTGTCTTCTCTGGTCATCTGTCTTGGCCAACGTTCCCCAACATTTCAGGGAACGCTCCATGGGCAGTGAGGTTGGCACTGGTAAATCACCAGCCTCACAATGGCATATCTCTGACTCATTTTCGAGATGGGGGAGCATGGTTTCAGTACTTCAGTTCATCACTTTGGAGCTCACTGATACCTTACAATGCAGGGTTGCTGCCTGGCCTTTTTCCATGCTGGAACATGCACAAATCTCATGCATTGGAACAAGGTGCTTCTCAGGGCTCTTAGCTTGCTCTCTTATCACTCACACACTTTTACTAGGATGCTCACAGCATCTTTGCTTTGCATTGGGTTGCCTTTTAGAATATACAGGAAGCCAGACAGCTTGCACTGGTTACCAACACTTATGAGTCATGGAAATGGATATGTTGGTATATCGCACCATGCTGCATTAGTATCACATCTACAGCACTGCTTATGTTTCAATTGAATGGCCATGTCTTAAAGTCTTAGAGAAGTAGCCCCTTAGTCCAGTCAAAGGGACTATGGTCAAACAAGGGGCTGGTCCATCCTCAGTTAGGAAAGGTGGCAAAGTGCCAAAGGGAGTGAGTAGGAAGTGCAGAAGGCAGGAACGGTTAGTAGTCTGGGGGAATGGGGAGGGTGAAGGCTTTTGAGGGAAGATGCTGCATGCAATATTGGAATGGTAGAGTACGATAAGGGTTGGGAGATGGGTGCAGAAGCAGAGTTAGACTGACAGTGAGGTAGCAGAGAATTGTTTTTCCCTCAAAATCTTTGGAATTCCCTTCCTCAAAAGGCAGTGGATGCAGCATTTTTAAATACCTTTCAGGCAAAAGTAGATAATTCTTGATTTCCAGGGAGATGAGAGATTACGGCGGATATGCAAAAATCTAGAGTTTAGGTTATATCAGATCAATCATGGTTTGATTTTTAGGATCATAAGCTGTCATTTCCACCAGCTCCAGCCGGATACCACTATCAGACACATCCTGGTCCCTCATCCTTCATTCCCAACACCTCCCCATATCCCACGGCCCCTCCCCATGTAACCACAGAAGGTGTAACACTTTACCTCCTCCCTTCTCCCTATCCAAGGTTGCAGACACACCTTCCAAGTGAAGCATTCATTCAATATAGTTCACTATATTCACCATTCACAATGTGGTCTCCTCCACATTGGTAAGATGAAATGCAGATGGGTGACCACTTTGCAGAACACCCATGTTCTGTCTGCAAAAATAGCCCTAGCTTCTGGATGCCTGCACTTCGACGTACCACTGTGTTCTCTGGCTTGCTGTTGTGGTCCAGCAGATGCCAGTGCAAGCTGGAAAAACAGCGTCTCATTTTTCCTCTTGGGGACCCTGCAGCCTTCGGAACTCAATATTGAGTTCAGTAATTTTAGGGCCTGATTACCTCTTTTCATGTCATTTAGCAACCATCACACCTCAGACCCTGTCATCATAGGGGCTGCTTTAAGCACAGTCAATCCATTCTCACCTATTTATGGTCCCCATTATCAGCTTTTCTCCTTCCCTGGTATACTGTGATCCATCCCTTTGTTTGCCTGTCTTTCTCTCCCTCTTTGTCTCCACCTATCCTCTCATTCCTTTAACACCCCCACCATTCCAAACTCTTGTATATACCACCTGTTCCTAGCTACTACTAGCTCTGATGAAGGGTCACTGGATTCAAAACATTAATTCCGTTTCTCTTTCCACAGATTCTGCCAAAGCTGCTGACTTTCTCCAGCAATTTGTGGTTTTGTTTCAGCTATGGTCTTATTGAATGGTGGAGCAGGCTTGAAAGGCAGAGTGGCCTGCTGTTGTTCAGTGTTTGTTTGTAGATGGTGGCACTTTCCCTTGTGCAGTACAGAAGATCATTAAGACCATAAGACCTTAAGATGTAGGGGCAGAAGTAGGCCATTCAGCCCATTAAGTCTGCTCCACTTTTGAATGAGATTGTGGCTGACGTGATTACCACACTTTCCTATCTTTTCCTCATAACTCTAAATTACCTTACTGATTAAAAATCATCTTGACCTTCTTGATGCATGTTTCTCTGGACCTGGAGACCATGCTCACCTGGGTGGCTACTTTAGGCCAGGTTGGCAGTATATGAAGTGGTCTGTAGCTGGGATTTAAACATGGAACCCACGGTGTGAATGCTGTAAAATGCAATCACCAGTGAGCACTTCTGCTACACTGAGCGCAAGATTGGATGAGATTGGTTCTGTGAAAATGGAATACAAACTTAATGAGGTGGGCAGTGGAAAATCACGTGAGAAAAGTTGCAAATTCCTCCCTGAAACTCCAAAATTAACACTTCGCCAAAATCTGTGACTATTCAACTCACTGTGTCTGTGCCAGGTCCCCAAATGTGCCAATTTCTCGCTATCTTTTTCTCCCCATAATCTTGCACTTTCTTCATTTTCAAATAACTATCTTGTTCCCTTCTGAATGCCTCAATTGAACCTACCTTCATTACACTGTTTGGCAGTACATTCCAAACCCTCATCACTTGTGTGAAAATATGCAGTGGTTTATATGTTGCATCAACTTTGAATTGTTAAGTAATATACGTTTACAAATTTGATAAATAAGGAATATTTTTGGGAATATAATTGGCATCAAACCCAAAAATATTGATTGTTTGGTTTTTGTTGAGTCTTGCCCAGCTTCGAGATGGCAGCTGGTATTTCCTCTCACTCTAACCCTTGCATATCTTTGGGCTGTAAAACCTTTTGGCTTCCGTTCTAACCACTCTTGCTGGTAGTCAGGAGCTCCAATGCAACTTGAGTGTTTTTTTAGAAGGTTTCACCATTTGATTTTCTGTGACCAGCTGGACTTGTTGCTACACTTTCATCACTGGCTAGAGATGGCATGGTGGCTCAAAGGTTAGCATTGCTACCTCACAGTGCTAGGGGCCCTGGTTCAAATCTAGTCTTGGATGACTGTCTGTGTGGAGTTTCTATGTCCTCCCTACATCTGGGTGGGTTTCCTCCCCCAGTACCAAAGTTGTGCAGGTTACATGGATTGGCCATGCTAAGTCGCACTGTAGTGTCCAGGATATACAGGTTATGTGGGTCAGCTATAGTAAATATGGGGATATGCAGAGAGGGATTCTCTTCAGAGGAACAGTGCAGACCTGATGGGCCAAATGACCTCTGTGTGAACAGTGGGGCATTTCTATGATTGTGTCAGCTGACACACCACCACTCAATTGGAATGTTTGCAAACACAGCATCATCCAAGTCAATCAGTCTTAACTGTCTTTTAAACAGTAATTTTCTCATCTGCAATACATTTATAACTAATCAAGAAATGTCCATTGAAATTGTTTTTCAAAAATATGCTCTTTCTTAAAATAACCCACTGATTTTCTTTCCTGAGAGTTGCCCTCAACAGTATCCTGAAGATTTATCTTTAATTCATGGAGATTCCTGGTGAGAATTTGTGATCCTGCCTAACGGCATCTGTGACTATCAGCTGTAGCCTTGCTTTCTGCTTTCTTGTTCATGGCTCCAAAGCCACATTGGGAATTGAGCCTTCAATCTAGAAGGCCAGGAAATTAGGCTGAATCTCCAGCATGGATCGGGCCTCCTGGGAACTCAGACTTTGAGTCAGAAGCTTTACAGACACAGCTGTGGATGCCTTCACAGTGGTATCAGTCTTACCTGAGAGGCTTGAGGGAGAAAATGGTTAGGGGAAACGGAGGAAAGTTGAGATTCTGACCTCAACTAAGTCAACGAAAGTGAAAGAGGTGATGGATCCACAAACTGACTGTTATTCAGTGACCCACCAATGAGAAATGACAAATAAACAAGCAAAAGAAAATGACATTGCTCATCTGAATGATTTTTTTTAAACTTAACATGATTCAAATTTTTTTACTTACTAGTGTGCAGTCTAATGGCATATGAATGGCATAATTCCTCTGATGATACATCAGTGTTTGTTGGCATAGCTGACAGCACATTGTCATGCTCTGGAGTGGCAAGAAGACTCACTTAGCTCTGCAGGGGAATCATTGTCCTTAAAGTGGTGAAGTAACTGCTTTAGAATCTATTGCTTGACTCAGCTTTATAAATTAATTCAGTAACTCACCAAGGACACAATAGCGCAGGCAGTGAAGAATGCATGGAAGTAAATTTAGGCACATGCTTGACTTTATAATAACATTGAATATGGAGAAGAACAATTCAGCAGTCCTATATTTTCTCTTAAAATTGGTCTAATTTTATGCAGTAGGGAACCAACTTGATGGCTCAGTAACATTTGTCATGAAACTCCTTAGTAAAACAGATCATCAAGTAATGTACTGGTATTACAGTTTTGCACATTAAAAAGAAATCAAAGTTATGGAGAATTGCCAGTGGGAATAAGAATAATCAGGGTTTAACTGATAATGCCATTACCTGTGGTGTTGTGCTGTACAGCTAGGAAGAGATCCTGTTTGTATTCCCAGCATAGGCATTTCAACTGGAATCAGTTTGCAGGAAATTGTAGTTTACAATGGCAATAGTCTCACTTGTAGGTGTCCTTGTTATGGAGGTACGGGTACTAATGAAGTCATCACCCAATAGTCATTTCACCATACATAAAGTCTTGGGTACACATCTGTCATCTATCTGACGAATGTGGATGAGCTAAATCCAATATCTAATGTTACATTCAGGTTGGGGGAGTCTCAGTCTGTGTTCCAAAGGGCAAAGTGCAATAAGTGGATGGTGTGAGTTTGCATGTAATTGGCACAAGGGCTACAAAGGCCATGGGAATTATTGGTGCACCGGGGACATGAGAGACAATGGGAGATGGGTAAGATGGATAAGTGGCACGTAGGATATGAAGTGCCATTGGAGGTGGGTACAGGGATATAGTTTGACACCAAGCTGGTTGATGGCATGAAGATGGATAAAAAACATGGTTTGGTGTGGATGGGACAGGGAGATTAAGGGAGTTGGAGCAGGGGGGATGTTTCACATTTTATTCTTTATCTTTAAACTTCAAATATACTGCCAGAGTCCCAGCTTTCCAGCCAGTCCACCTTGAGCACAAGTAGCAGTCTCCACTCTTCTCACATCACCTGGTCTGTCTTCCAATCCTGTCTACCACTTCCCCTCCCCTTGGCTGAAAATGGGCAGGGCAGGGGCCATTTTTGAAGATTGTTCACAGACTCAAGATTTCTCCCACCTCCTCAAAGCTGACATAGGAATGGCAATCTCACCGTATAGGTCTTCACAATATTTTCCAAGCCAATGGAAAGAAGATCAGCTGCTAGTCTGCTGCCACTACCCTTAGCACTACTGATATTGCCCAATTTCACCACCACTTTTTTTACAATTTTATTTGTCCAGATCATTTGCATGCTTCACATAGTCAGCAAATACTTTTTCATTCATGATCTTTTGATCTTTTTCAGCAGCATTTACATAGTATCTTTAACTCAGGAAAATATCAATTGCAATCGTCTACCTGATGCAATCAGAGAGAGTGGGGGACAGTGTCCATCTGAGCGGTAACCATCCTAAGACGATAGTTTATATCTTGGTGGTCAAGCATTGCCTGGTGTGACTTGGAGTAGCATCTTCTCTATGCCGTGTTGCCATATGGCCCTCAGCTGCTCAAGGGTCTGCATGTGCCAATCTCCGGGCAGGTGCCATTCCCAGATTTGACATCTAGTTTCGGAAGAGGCTGTCACACACACGGTCCTTGGAGGTCAGGGCAGATGAAAATGAAATCAGAAGGAATGTAACTCAGGGCACGGCCCTGGCAGGTCCATCTTTACATCATTTCATGCAGAGGAAGACAGTGGGCTGAGAAGATGCACACTCAGCTGGCCCCTGTTTTCCCTAGGCCTTCCTTTCTCCCAGCTGAACTTCTCGTTTCTGCTCTGTTAAGGAAAACAGTCAACCTCCAGAGGTCATGGCTGTCAGTGACTGTCTTCCAGTTGTCGGTGGCAGTGTCTGCCACCATCCTCTCTCACTCGTAGGTGTCGTTTTAACAGAGGTACAGGCACTACGAAGGCCATCACCCCATGACCAACTAACCTCACTGAAGGTCTTCGGTGCACATCTCTCATCCATCTGACGAATGTGGTTGAGCCAACTCTGATGTCACTGGCTTTGTGCGCTGATGTAATTAACACATTGCAGGACAGTTTACCAGGAGTTGCTGAGTATACGTTTAAGACAGCGAAGGTGAAAACTAGTCAGCCTTTTCTTCTGGCTAGTCACCACTGCAGAGGAGTGTGCTTAGGATGCAGTGTTGCTGGACTCGCAGTTTAAAGTTCTCTGTCATACTGCTGTTATTCCACTCTCTCTTACTCAGTTTTAAAAATAACAGCTGCAGCATTTGCAATGTGGATGTTGAACCTAGTTAACAGTGTAGTTGAGTATGCAACTGCAATTATTTATTATTTTTCCTATCTTTTCAGCTTGGCATGAAATACAGTAGGCCTACAGTATTTTATTGCTTCAGTTTACTTCATTATTGTCTTTGAAATAAATCTGTTTGGCAGTTTAGCACCCAGATTAATTTTAATCCAATGAAAGGTAGGTTAGGATTAGGGTTGGGGCAGGCTTGACTAATGGAGTGCTCTGACAGGCTGAATATTAAGAAATTATCTAGAATAAAAACCCAAAACATAAAGATGCCAAAAGCAACATGATTACTGTCTCAGCTTACTACACTGTAAAGGCAATGGCGCTTTTGCAGTGGCATGAAAAGTTGGTCACTTGGATGCATGACATTTCTCCTCAGGCTTACAGTATAAAATATTCATGGAACTGCATTTTGAGTTATTAATATGTTCATGCAGTAGAATCCCACTATAACATACTGCCTCATGATTAAATTCCATTTATAGCATCATTTATTTTGTGGTTTCTCCTACCCGTGACTTGTTCCTTCTTGGTGACTATTCAGCAAGTCTTCCTTCATTCAGCCTTTGGTTCTGATGTGCCACCTAACATTTCTTTCCAGTCTATCAGTAAGCGAGTTGTTAATTAGCAAGTTCCTGCATATTAACAGCTCGCTCAATAACTGGGAGAACATTGAAATGGATAGGAAATTTAAGCAAGAAGAGAAATATCTACTTATCTTTGTAACCCAATTTAGAATTTTTATGATTTTTCAATGCAAATCTATATGGTGAAGTGAGTGAGTATTGCTGCACATTGGTGTCCTGGAAGTGCCTGATTTTTCTCATATGAGCATGTATTTGAAGAATTACCCCCTGTTCAAAGTATCATGTGATTGCCAGCACTATACAAGTAAAGGTCGGCTTGAGTCATCTACTTGGGATAAGATAGAGAAAAATATTTGATTAGTGTTGTGAGGGGCAAATATAGAACTTTTTGGAATCAAGCTAATGACCCTCATTACAGTTATTGGAAAAACTGTAATAGTTCACACTGCATTGAAGGAACAGATGGAACTCAAAAAAATTTATCTTAATGGTTACACTGGCTGAAGAAAGCAATAATCCAACTGCTCATGCGTGTAATCATTTGCAAACATTTTTAAATGGGCCAAATGTCAATACAGTTTTTTCCTTCCATTTAATCACCAACCACTTGACTAACAGAATTGTAACCTTTTTGTTGACCTATGCATCTTTTGCATTTATTTTGTCCACTTCTCCCGAAACATAATTTATTTCACAGCACAGATAGTAAAGCAATTCTTACCTGAAATCTGGAAGGGGATAAACACAGCATGAATAATAGGAGCAGTCAATGTTTTGGGTATAACCCTTCTTCAGGACCTCCTTTCCTCCAGATGCTGCCTGGCTTGCTGTGTTCTTCCAGCCTCCTGTTTGTCTACCATGAATAAATAGGAGTCTCTTATAACTGGTGACAGACCTACTATTGTTGACCATCCCACAAAACAGTTTATGTAATGTCATTATTTTTATTTCTTAACCTGGTAGAAGTCCATGGGAATGCATGGTGCGAAGCTTCTGATGGCATTTATATTCAAATTGATGCTAGATCCCTGTAAAATGGTCTAGCTAGTCACTCAGTTGTTTTCACTACCATCACCTTCTCAAAGCAATCAGGAATATCGGCGATGGACAATAAATGCTGGCCTTGCCAGCAGTGTTCACATACCACAAATGTATTTTTAAAAATGACAATTAGGAAAAACAGGAAAGGAATAAGTTCCCTTGAACTCTGTTTCTCTGCTTGACTGAACTATTTCAGATCAGTACAGAGTTTTTCTCGCATCAATAATCTTGCACCTCTCAAATTGTAGTTTCTGTACAGATAAAATTAATTCACTTGATATGGGAAGTGTGCTGGAAACCCGAAGGTAATGATGGAAGTTTGATTGACAAAAAGCACTTTTTCCCACAAGCTTCAACTTTCAGCTGTACCTGAAATGCACAGCACTGGTTCCCAACTCTTGGTGATCTCTGCCTTGGGGGCTTCTGTTCTGTTCTCCCATTAAATACGGAACGAGACAACTTATTTTCACCTTATTTTTGATAAAGACTGACCACTTCCAACATGTTCTGCTGAAGTGAAAAAATGTTGTTCATTTTAAAACAGATGCTTTTAGTCATAGTGCATTAAAGATTTCACAGCAGTAAAGATCCCTGTTAAGATTCAAGGCAATACAACCAGTCAATCGTGTGTAATAAAGTGTAATTTATAGGAGATTTGTGAAGAGGATGCTCACAGAAGCATCAGTTCACTTGATTTTTATCATTTCCCTACCTTTGAAAAACAGCAACAGTGACGGTGTCAGTGTTTTATGGGTTGGAGCCATGAGGCCTGTTGAATCTCTTTTGTGGTCATTAGTTTTACACAATGACATTGCAGGAATGGCGATAAATTACCAACTCCGGATGGTAAATGGTTCAGAGGGGATCTTGCAGGTGATGGTATTCCCATGTATCTGTTGCCCTTGACCTTCTAGCTGCAAGTTGTGGTGGATTTGGAAGGTGCTGTCCGGGGATCTTTGGTGAATATCTGGTGCACACTGCTGCCACTGAGTGTCAGTAGTGGAGGGAATGAACATTTGTGGATGTGAAGCCGATCAAGCTGCCTTCTTTATCCTGAATGGTGTTGAGCTTGTTGAGTGTTCTTGGAGCTGCACCTATCCAGGAAAGTGGGAAGTATTTCATCTCACTCCTGACTAGTGCCTTGTAGATGGTGGACAGGCTTTGAGGAATCAGAAGGTGAGTTACTTGCTGCGAGTAACCTACTCTTGTAACCACTGTATTTATATGACCATCCCAGTTCAGTTTCTGTCCAATGGTAACTTACAGTGTATTGATAGCTGGGGATTAAATGATGGTAATGCCATTGAATTTCAAGGGACAATGATTATATTGATTCCTTCTGGAAATGGTCATTGCCTGGCAGTTGTGTTCCTATTTCTCATGGTTTTATGGTTGCTTGAAAGCGTTGTTGATGATGACACTTTTCATTAGTTTACCGATCATCAAGTGTAGACTGATGCATGGTAATTGTTGAGGTTTGAATTGGTCTGCATTTTTTTACATTTATGGGCAATTTTTCAAATGTAAACCACTATGAGTTTTTTGAGGAAGTAACCAAAAAAAACTGATGAGGGCAGAGTGGTAAAAATTGTTTACTTGGACTTTAGTAAAGCCATTCACAAGGTTCCATGTTGTAGACGAATTAGTAGAGTTAGATCACATGGGATTCAGGGTGAGCTTGCCAACTGGATTCAAAATTGGCTCGATGGTAGGAGACAGAAAGTGGTGGTGGAGGGCTGTTTCTCGGACTGGACGCCTGTGACCAGCGGTATTTCACAGGAATCAGTACTGGTTTGTCATTTGTGTAAATGATTTAGATGAGAATATAGGAGGCATGGCTAATAAGTTTGCGGATAACACTAAAATTATTGGTATAGTGGACAGTGAAGAAGGTTATCTACAATTACAAACAGATCTTCATCAATTGGGTCAATGGGCTGAGGAGTGGCAGTTGGAGTTTAATTTGGATAAATGTGAAGCATTGCATTTTGGTAAAACAAACAAGGACAGGACTTATACAAATAATTACCCGGCCCTAGGTGGTGTTGTCGATGAGAGAATGCGGGGTTCAGGTACATACCTCTTTGAAATTTCTGTCACAGTTAGACAGGGTGGTTAAGAAGGCTTCAGCATGCTTGCCTTCATTGCTCAAAATTTTAACTATAGGAGTTGGGACATCATGTTGAGGTTGTACAGTACGTTGATGAGGCCTCTTCTGGAGTACTGTGTGCAGTTCTGGTCACCCTGCTATAGGAAGGATATTATTAAACTGGAGAGGGTTCAGAAAAGATTTACCAGGATGTTTCCAGGAATGGAGGGTTTGAGTTATAAAAATTGGCTGAATAACATAAGAACATAAGAACATAAGAACTAGGAGCAGGAGTAGGCCATCCGGCCCCTTGAGCCCACCCCGCTATTTAATAAGATCATGGCTGATCTTTTTGAGACTCAGCTCCACTTACTCGCCTCCACCCCATAACCCTGAATTCCTTTACTGTTCAAAAATTTATCTAGCCTTGCCTTAAACACATTCAGCGAGGTAGCTTCAACCGCTTCACTGGGCAGGGAATTCCACAGATTCACAACCCTTTGGGTGAAGAAGTTTCTCCTGACCTCAGTCCTACATCTGCTTCCCTTTATTTTGAGGCTATGCCCCCTAGTCCTAGTTTCACCTGCTAGTGGAAACAACCTCCCTGCCTCCACCTTATCTATTCCCTTCATGATCTTATATGTTTCTATAAGATCTCCCCTCATTCTTCTGAATTCCAGTGAGTATAATCCCAGCCTACTCAGTCTCTCCTCATAACCCAACCCTCTCAACTTTGGAATCAGCCGAGTCAATATCCTCTGCAGCCCTCCAGTGCTAGTATATCCCTTCTCAAGTAAGGAGACCAAAACGGCACACAGTACTCCCGGTGTGGCCTCACCAGGACGCTATACAACTGCAGCATAGCCTCCCTGTTTTTAACCTCCATCCCTCTAGCAATGACAGACAAAATTCCATTTGCCTTTTTAATTACCTGCTGCACCTGCAATCCTACTTTTAGCAATTCATGCACAAGGACACCCAAGTCCCTCTGCACAGCAGCGTGCTGCAATTTTTTACCATTTAAAACATAGTCCATTTTGCTGTTATGCCCACCAAAATGGATGACCTCACACTTTTCAACATTGTACTCCATCTGCCAGACCTTTGCCCACTCACTTGGACTAGCTATATCCCTCTGCAGACTTTCAGTGTCTTCTGCACACGTTCCTCTACCACTCATCTTAGTGTCATCTGCAAATTTTGACACACCACATTTAGTCCCCAACTCTAAATCATCTATGTAAATTGTAAACAATTGTGGTCCCAACACTGATCCCTGAGGCACACCACTAGCTACTGACCGCCAACCAGATAAACACCCATTTACACTTACTCTTTGCTTTCTACTAGTCAACCAATCCTCTATCCATGCCAATACATTACCTGTAATACCATGCAACTTTATCTTATGTAGCAGCCTTTGGTGTGGCACCTTGTCAAATGCCTTCTGGAAATCCAGATACACTACATCCACAGGTTCCCCATTGTCCACCATGAAAGTAATGTCCTCAAAGAGTTCCACCAAATTAGTTAAATGACCTACCCTTCATGAACCCATGCTGGATGTTCCCAATGGGACAATTTGTATCCAGATGTCTTGCTATTTCTTCCTTAATGATAGATCCAAGCATTTTCCCTACTACCGAAGTTAAGCTAACTGGCCTATAGTTACCTGCTTTATGTCTACTTCCTTTTTTAAACAGTGGCGTCACATTGGCTGCTTTCCAATCTGCGGGAACCACCCCAGAATCCAGTGAATTTTGGTAAATAATTACTAGTGCATTTGCTATTTCCCCCATCACCTCTTTTAGTATCCTGGGATGCATTTCATCAGGGCCAGGACACTTGTCTACCTTTAGCCCCATTAGCTTGTCCAGCACTGCTTCCTTGGTGATAATGATAGTTTCTAGGTCCTCACCAGCTATAACCTTCTTGCCATCAGTTTTTGGCATGTTACTTGTGTCTTCCACTGAGAAGACCGACACAAAATAACTGTTTAATGCCTCGGCTATTTCCTCATTCCCAGTTATTAAATTGGCCTTCTCATCCTCTAAAGGACCAATGTTTACCTTCGCCACTCTTTTACGATTTACATATTTATAGAAACTTTTGCTGCCTATTTTTATATTTTGAGCTAATTTACCCTCAGAATCTATCTTACTTTTCTTTATAACTTTTTTGTGGCTTTCTGTTGGTCTTTAAAGATTTTCCAATCTACTAGTTTCCCACTACTCTTTGTTTTTTTGTATGATTTTTTAATCTGATACTTTTCTTTATTTCCTTAGACATCCATGGTTGACTATTTCTTTTCCTACAGTTCTTCCTTATCACTGGAATATACTTCTGCTGAGCACTGTGCAAAATTGTTTTGAAAGTCCTCTACTGTTCCTCAATTGACCCACCATAAAGTTTATGCTCCCATTTTACTTTAGCTAACTCCTCCCTCATCCCATCATAGTCTCGTTTGTTTAAGCACAGGACATTGGTACTAGATTTAACCTTCTCACGCTCCATCTGTATTTTAAATTTGACCATATTGTGATTGCTCCTTCCGAGAGGAACCCTAACTGTGAGATCATTAATTATTCCTGTCTCATTACACAGGACTAGATCTAAGATAGCTTGTTCCCTTGTATGTTGCATTACATATTGTTCAAGGATGTTATCGCAGATGCATTCTATGAACCCCTCCTCAAGGCTGCCATGACCGACCTGGTTTGACCAATTGATATGTAGATTAAAATCCCCCATGATAATTGCGGTACCATTTTTACATACATTAGCTTTTTCCATGTTTATTACCCTCCCCACCACAATGTCATTATTTAGTGGACTATAGACCACACCTATCAGTGACTTGTTCTCCCTGCTATTCCTAATTTCCACCCAAATATATTCAACCTGTTGTTCGGTAGAACCAATTCTCATCTCTCACTACTGCCCTGATATCATCCTTAAAAATCAGAGCGACACCACCTGCCTTACCTTCCTGTCTGTCCTTCCGAACAGTTTGATACCCCTGGATATTTAACTCCCAGTTATGACCATCCAGCAACCATGTCTCTGTAATGGCCGCTAAATCATACCCATTTGCCATTATTTGTGCCGTCAGCTCATTCACCTTGTTTCGAGTGCCCTGAGCATTCAGCTAAAGTGCCCCTATGCCAGTTTTTGCACCTTCTTTTTGGGTCCTATCACCTCCATTACTAACAGCTCTTGAATTCTCCTTCCCTTTAACTTTTTTCCTAATTTTCAATGGAGTTGAAGCTTCCTCGTCACCTGCTAACCTGCTGCTTTGCCTTACACTAGCTGTTATTCTCCCTCTACGCTCAGTCCTCCCTTCCCCCCTAATTACTAGTTTAAAGTCCTATTGACCACCCGATTTACCCTTTTCGCCAGAACACTGGACCTGGCCCTGTTCAGGTGGAGTTCATCCCAGTGGTATAGATCCCTCCTGTCCCAGAACTGATGCCAGTGCCCCGTGAAAAGGAAACCCTCTTTCCCACACCACTCTCTTAGCCACGTGTTTACTTCTCTAATCCTCGCCTCCCTATGCCAATTTGCACATGGCTCGGGTAGCAATCCAGAGATTATGACCCTTGAAGACCTGTTTTTTTAATTTTGTTCCTAGCTTTTCATAATCCTGAAACAGGTCTTTTTTCCTAGCCCTGCCTATGTTGTTGATACCTACGTGGATCTCAACAACTGGATCCTCCCCCTCCCTGTCGAGTATCCTCTCGAGCCGGTCAGAGATGTCTCGCACCCTGGCACCGGGTAGGCAACACACCATGCGGGATTCTCTATCCTGCTTGTAAAGGATACTGTCTATTCCCCTGATAATGGAATCCCCTACAACTACAATCTGTCTTTTAGCTCCCCCCTCTTGAATGGCCTCCTGGACCATAGTGCCATGGTCAGTTGATTCATCCTTCCTACAGCCCTGTTCCTCATCCATGCAGAGAGCAAGTGCCTCCTGTGTTCCTGTCTGCAGGGTCCCTCTACCTGCCTCACTTGCAGTCACACCCTGCTGTCCCTGCCCGCCAATTGAACTAACATTAGTTAATCAACTAGGTGTGACTGCCTCCTGGAACACAGCATCCAGGTATCTCTCCCCCTCCTGGATGCACTGCAGTGTTTGGAGTTTGGAATCCAGCTCATCAATTTTGAGCCGGAGCTCCTCAAGCAGCCAACACTTGCTGCAGATGTGGTCACTGCTATTCTCAATGGGAGCAGCTAGCTCCCACATCATACAGGTACAACACATCACTGACCTGCCATCTTTACTTAGTTAATTATTTAAGTTAACTCCGCAGGTTAGGGTTAGGAAAGCTAACCTTCCCAGGCTGCCCTCGCGCTCTCTCCCGGACTCCCGCCGCTCAACAACTGAAGGCTGCAGTCACGCGAGGTAAGACTTTTATAATCAAAAGCTTATCTTCCCAGGCTGCCCTCGTGCTTTCTCCCGGACTCCCGCCGCTCAACAACTGAAGGCCGCAATCCCGCGAGGTCAAGAATAGCCTGGGACATTTTCCACTGGAGAGTAGGAGGTTGAGGGGTTACCTTATAGAGGTTTATAAAATCATGAGGGGCATGGATAAAATGAGTAGTAAGGGTCTTTTCCCTAGGGTGGGGTGTTCAAAACTAGGGGGCATATTTTTAAAGTGAGAGGAGAAAGTTTTAAAAAGGACATGAGGGGGTAACTTTTTTTACACAGATAGTGGTTTGTGTTTGGAATGAACTGTCAGAGGAAGTGGTAGATGCAGGTACAGTTACATAGTTTAAAAGACATTTGGACAAGAACATGAATAGGAAATGTTTGGAGGGATATGGGCCAAACACAGGCAAATGGGACAAAGTTTGGAATATGTTCAGCATGCACTAGTTGGATTGAAGGGTCTGTTTCCATGCTGTATGACTCTATTACTTTCTACTGAGGGAGCAGTCCCATACCTGATAGGACAATAGGTACTTTACTTCTAACCTATGATCCCTAGTTCTAGATTGAGTGGCAAGAATAATTTTTTCAACATCCACCTGGTCAAGTACCCTCAGGATCTTTCGTGTTTCAATTAAATAATTTCTGATTCTTCTGTAGAGGACACAGGCCTAGCCTGTCTAGCCTTTCCTGAGATTATGATCTGCTTATTCCATGTATTATTCTAGTAAACCTTCTCTAAACTACTTTCAATGCATTAACATCCTTCTGTAAGTACGGCGACCAGTACTGCGCATAGTACTCCAATTATAGTGTCACCATGTCCCATGTATCTGAAGCAGTGTATCTCTGTGTTGATGTGTCTCTGCTGACATATCACAGCAAATAACACCTGCCCATTTAAAAGACTATTTATTTATTTCAGAATCAGTTACTTGCCTTAAGATGGCCCTTACGATGGTCTCATTTGTGATCATTTTCTTGACCTTTCTTTGAGGCAACACGGTTTATGTATTTCAGTGGCACTTTCAAGCAACTGATCTGAGTGCACTACAATTCATGAGATGTGATGTGAGCGTGACTGCAGCTTACAATCAAACATTTCACTGCCTTTCAGATGTCAGTAAGCACAAAGTGTTGAGGCTCTGCAACATTGCACAATGCTGCCTACTTTTAGTGCTTTCTAAGCAGTACATCAAATGTAAGACCAGCATAATTTAGGTGTGGAAAAAATGGCTGGACATGGGTGGTGACAGCACCAGGTTATTAGTTGTTGTGTTCTTACAGATTAAAGAAACAATTGTTATCAGTTTAATGATTAGCCCAATCCCCAGTCTGTGTAAAGGAAACCATTAGCCACTCAGAATGTTTACCAGCCTACACTTGTTACTGCCTCTTTAAGATATAAAACAATTTGCACAAGTGGTATGTTGCATTCAATTGGCAAATGTTGGAATAAAGGAACTCCTCTATTCATTGACTTATTGGCTCTCAGTTCCCTGAAAATTAAAGCGGCAAATTAAAAGTCTTCATCCTTGTGTCTAAATTATATCTTACCATCATCCCTCTCTAGCTCTGTAAGCTACTCCAGCCTGACCATTCTCACCTTTCCTGATTTTGTTTCTTTGATTCTAACCTCTTGTGTATCGCATCAGTATCGACCAAGAATTTGGAAATCTAGAAAGCATATTTTGGATATCTTTCCTTAAATGGCTCTGCTTCTCTGTTTCCTACTCTTCTTTTAATATTCTCCTTAAAACTTATCACTTTGAACAAGAATTTGTTCACTTTCCTAACAGTTCATTTGTTGACACAACACATTTCTTATGCTTTATCTGTGTAATGCTTTGGGGATGTTTCTCTTCCTTAAAAGCACAGGTTGATGTTGAAGTGACAGTTCAGAATGTACTGTGAGTTCCAGTACTTCTTGGTCTGTGCAAATCAGATTGAGGGCTCTTGTGGTGCAGTGGTAGTCTCCCTACCTTTGAGTCATGAGGCCTGAGTTCAATCCCACCTACTTCAGAGGAGTGTAATAACATCTCCGGACAGGTTGATTCGGAAAATATCTCTGGATGACCCTCAAAGGGACATTGATAAGGTCCAATGTTCTCATGGGAAAAAAAGGTCTTTTGTAGTGCAGTGGTAGCATCACTAACTTTGAGCCAGAAGGCCCAGGTTCAAGTCCCATCGGCTCCATTGGTGTGTGATAACATCTCCGAACAGGTTGATTAGAAACTTTATGAAAGAAACTGGTGCAAAATGGATCGATGAGATAATTATTGCAAACAAAAAGTAACTTCCCAAAAGGTGATTTGGGATGGGTGCAGGAATCTTCAGAAGCTGGTTCAAAATGTGAGAAGATGGACATGGGAGTAGAAATAGGAATAATTATAGGAGAATTACAGCAAGGATTTCTTCCAGTACCATTTAGCAAGAGGACAGTCAGGGAAGTTGCAGATGGTCAGATGGTCAGTGAATATTAAAGCAGTTTGTAAGGAGTGAAATAGAAAAGATAATGTTTCAAAAGCAATTGATACTTTCTCAAAATATTCACAATATTATCAAATCAGACATCACAAGATAAATGGTCCAGGAAGCAAGTTGGCAACCTTGTGGACACTCAGTTCCCTTTACCTTGAAATATTATCAGCAAATTTGCCCCAAGTTGAAGAGCTATGCTGTGCTACAGATGTAAGGAACAAAGGAACATAAGATCAGGAGTAGGCCATTCAGGCCCTTCAACCTACTCCAGTGTTCTAGATCATGGGTGATCATTTATCTCAACACCATTTTCCTACACTATCCATATGTCCCTCAATTGAATTGAATCATCAAATCATTTATTTATCGTCATGTGTATTCGACGTAAAAATACAGTGAGAAGTGAGTATCTTCACTGTACATACATGGCGCCATTCACATTAACTTAGAATAAGATAAGAAAAAAAAAATAACTTAAGCAAGTCCAACTTGCCACTTCCAAGGTGGCAGCTTCCTCGAGAGTCATCCACATGCAGCAAGAGGTTAGGCTGGTCAATCTGGCTAGCTTGCGAACAAAGAACATGTTGTTATATTGCACAGATTGTGGACTGGACAATGTACCTTTAACACAGTTAGATGACACCATAACAAGTGATAAAAGGCACTTACCTCACCTTCTGAAATCAGTACCATTATTTTTATTTCTATTACCGTATATTAAACTGAAGCACGGAACCCAGACTATTTCTGAGATTTTATAACAGTGTAAATAGTTAGTGTGGTTAATAAACTTCAAGACAAAGAACTGGTCTTCGTTACATTGGCTAACATATAGCAGGGCATTCAAACCTTTTCATTCTCGCAGTTGTGGTTGACCCTTGAAGCTACATCAGAACCTGGTAGAAGAAGCATAGAGCTTATGAGCAGGGAGATTATGCTGGAAGTATATGGAATGTTGGTTAGGCCACAGGTAGAGTACTGTGTGCAGCTCTGGAATCCATGTATAGGAGGGATGTGATGGCATCGGAAGGAATGCTAAGAAGATTTGCAAGGATGTCGCCTAGGCTTGAGAATTTCAGTTATGAAGAGAGATTGCACATACTGGGGTTGTTTCCCATGGAGCACAGGAAATTGAGAGGGGACATGTTTGAGGTGTATAAAATTATGAGCAGCATATATCGTGTGGAGAGGAAACAACATTTCCCCTTGATGGAAGGATCAGTAACAAGGGCGTAAAGCTAAGGTGAGGGGCAGAAGGTTCAGAGAAGATGCAAGAAAACACTTTTACACCCAGAGGGTGGTAGGAATCTGGAACTCACTGCCTGTTAATCAGAAACCCTCATACCATTGAAGAAGTATTCAGATGTGCACTTTTGATGCCAAGACATACAAGGCAATGGGCCAAGTTCTGGAAAATGGGATTACAATAATTAGATGGTTGTTTTTGACAGGTGCCGGTGTGATGGGCCAAAGGTACATTTTCTGTGCTGTAGACCTCTATGACTCTATGACTGTAAGAGAAAGGCCACCTATGGAATTTAAACTCCGTAACATCCAAGGAACTGGGTTTCTCAACAAGAAATCTTGTCCCATCTCTTGAAAAACAGACGACTAGGGCCATAATCTCTTTTCTATAAGATACAATGTGTTCATTGAAGCTACCAAGAAGGGTCTAGGCCCGAAACGTCAAGTTTTCCTGCTCCTATGATGCTGCTTGACCTGCTGTGTTCATCCAGCCCCATGCTTGTTATCTCAGTCTATATTGGGTTGTTTTGCATGCAGATTGATATTATTCATATGCATAACCACTTCCTAATGCAGTGTGAATAGAGAAATGCTAATTCAATTAGATATTCAAGAAGTTTCAATTCTGAAGAAGTCATATCGAACTCGAAACAAGGACTATTTCTCTTTCTCCACAGATGCTGCCAGACCTGCTGAGTTTCTCCAGCACTTTCTGTTTTTATTTCAGATTTCCAGCATCTACAGTATTTTGCTTTCATTTAATAATCTGATTAAACCATCATCTCCCAAACCATCCACAACCTCATCACTTCAGGTGACCTCCCACCCACAGCCTCCAACCTCATCATTCCCCAATCCCTCACTGCCCGCTTCTATCTCCTTCCCAAAATCCACAAACCTGACTGCCCTGGTCGACCCATTGTCTCCGCCTGCTCCTGCCCCACTGAACTTATCTCCACCTATCTGGACTCCATTTTCTCCCCCTTATTCCAGGAACTCCCTAAAGGCCCTCTGCATCTTCCTGTCCCGCAGGCCCGACCGGTCGCCTCCACTGACACCCTCATCTGCTTAGCCGAACTCGTTCTCACCTTCAACAACTTCTCTTTCAATTCCTCCCACTTCCTACAGACAAAGGGGGTGGCCATGGGTACCCGCATGGGCCCAAGCTATGCCTGCCTCTTTGCAGGTTACATGGAACAATCCCTCTTCCGTACCTACACTGGCCCTAAACTGCACCTCTTCCTCCATTACATTGATGACTGTATCGGCGCCGCTTCATGCTCCCACGAGGAGCTCGAACAGTTCATCCACTTTACCAACACCTTCCACCCCAACCTTAAGTTCACCTGGACCATCTCTAATACCTCTCTCTCCTTCCTGGACCTCCCTGTCTTCATCTCTGGCAACCACCTAGAAACCGATATCCATCTCGAGCCCACCGACCCTCACAGCTACCTAGAATACACCTCCTCCCACCCACCTTCCTGCAAAAATGCCATCCCTTACTCCCAATTCCTTCACCTCCGCTGCATCTGCTCCCAGGATGAGGCATTCCACTCCTGCACATCTCAAATGCCCTCGTTTTTCAAGGACCGCAACTTCCCCCCCTCAGTAGTCGAGAACGCCCTTGACCGTGTCTCCCGCATTTCCTGCAACTCATCCCTCACATCCACTGCCCGCAATAAAGAAAGCCAAAACAGAATCCCCCTCGTCCTCACGTACCACCCCACCAACCTCCAGATCCAATGCATCATCCTCCGACACTTCCGCCATCTGCAATCCGACCCCACCACCAAAGACATTTTTCCCACCCCACCCTTACCTGCCTTCTGGAGGGACCACTCTCTCTGTGACTGCTTTGTCTGTTCCACATTCCCCTCCAGCCCCACCACACCCGGCACTTTTCCCTGCAACCGTAGGAAGTGCTACACCTGCCCCTACACCTCTCCTCTCACCCCCAGCCCAGGCGCCAAGAAGACTTTCCACATCAAGCAGATGTTCACCTGCACAACTGCTAATGTGGTATACTGCATCCGCTGTTCCTGTTGTGGCCTCTTCTACATTGGGGAAAGCAAGCGGAGGCTTGGGGACTGCTTTGCAGAACACCTATGCTTGGTTCGCACTAAACAACTGCACCTCCCAGTCGCGAACCATTTCAACTCCCCCTCCTATTCCTCAGACGACATGTCCATCCTGGGCCTCCTGCAGTGCCACAACGATGCTACCCGAAGGTTGCAGGAACAGCAGCTCATATTCCGTTTGGGAATCCTGCAGCCTAATGGTATCAATGTGGACTTCACAAGCTTCAAAATCTCCCCTCCCGCTACTGCAACCCAAAACCAGCCGAGCTCGTCCCCATCTCCCTAACCTGTCCTTCCACCTATCCCCTCTTCCCACCTCAAGCCCCACCCCCATCTCCTACCCACTAACCTCATCCTGCCCCCTTGACCTGCCTATCCTCCCTAGACTGACCTATCTCCTCCCTACCTCCCCACCTACACTCACCTGTACTGGCTCCATCCCCGGCTCTTTGACTGGTCTGTCTCCTCTCCATCTATCTTCTCCTCTATCCATTTTCTATCTGCCTCCCCCTCTCTCCCTATTTATTTCAGAAACTCCTTCCCCTCCCCCATTTCTGAAGAAGGGTCTAGGCCCGAAACGTCAGCTTTCCTGCTCCTCTGATGCTGCTTGGCCTGCTGTGTTCATCCAGCTCCACACCTTGTTATCTCTTATTTTAGTTGCAGAGTTGTTTTGCAAGAGGACAGTGACATTTGGCAGTGATATAACTGCTCAATCTTGAAGAGTTTCTGCTTTAAATGAGGTATTTCATTTACTTGATAGCAGTCAGTGATCAGGTGCAAGTGCAATATTCAAATAATAGAGTATAGACAAATAAAAGATATAGTCTCGGTACTCCTGCCAAAACATAGGGCTGCTCTCTCACTAGACAGAGACTGTCAGTTCAACCTGAGGGTCACTACACCCCAGGTGAGGGGAGAGGTTGAGAAGGAGAATCCTTCACAATAATTTCAACTGATGTGTTATTGAGCCCATGCTGTTGGCAACACAAACCAGAAGTCCAGCCAACTGAGCTAACCAGCCCCTCGTATACAGCCATGTCAACCAATTGGACCTAGTAAATACTTTTCTTTCAGTGGTTAACTATAAATTATTCAATACTTTTTTGTTAAGAACTTTATCCCAACTATTTAATTACTTGAGGAAATGTGCCTGATTCCCAAAGATTATCGCATATTATCCCAAAACACTCATTAATCTTATCTTTATATTTCATTATTGGCTTATGATTCTCCAGTTATCATTCCCTTCTCCCAAACTCAATACCATAGCATGTCTTCCTGAATGTTGTGTTTGACTATTTTAGGTTGCACTTTACATATAATAAACCATCTTTTTCCAACCGGATACCCAGCAGTTCATTTTGAAGTTATTTGTTTTTGCTGGGATTCTGTTCCTTTTTTCATTTTTTTGTTATTCATTTGTGGGACATGGGTGTTGCCAGCTGGCCAGCATTATTGCCCGTTCCTGGCTGCCCTTGAGAAGGTGTTTGTGAGCTGCCTTCTTGAACCACTGCAGTCTACCTACAATACTGTTCAAGAAGGAATTCCAGAATTTTGACCCAGCGACAGTGAAGGAACAGTGATATATTTCCAAGCTGGGATGGTAATGGGCTTGCAGATGGTAGTGTTCTAATGTAACGACTGCCCTTGTCCTTCTAGGTGGAAGAGGTCGTGAGATTGGAAAGTGCTATCTGAGGATATTTGGTGAATTTCTGCAGTGTATCTTGTAGATAGTACACACTGCTGCTACTGAGCATTGGTGGTGGAGGGAGTGAATGTTTGTTGTTGTGATGTCAATCAAGTGGGCTGCTTTATCCTGGATTGTGTGAAGCTTCTTGAGTGTCGTTGGGCCTGCACTTTCCAGGCAAGTGAGAAGTATTCCATCACACTCAGGACTTGTGCCATGTAGGTGATGGACAGACTTTGGGGAGTCAGAAGGTGAATTACTTGCTACAGTATTCCTAGCCTCATATTTTGTCTCTATTTGTTAGTACAGTGTTAATGATGTGGAGAAGTTTAAATTGTTGTCACTTGTTGCTTTAAGAAAGTGGTGTTTGGCCTTCTTGAAACATTGCAATCTTTGTTGTAAAAAATACAGTGTGGAGCCAGAGGAACACGGCAGGCCAAGCAGCATCAGGGGAGCAGGAAAGTCTGAAGTCCTGACCCGAAATGTTAATTTTCCTGCTCCTCTGATGCTGCCTGGCCTGCTGTGTTCCTCCAGCTCCACACTGTGTTGTCTCTGACTCCAGCATCTGCAGTTCTTACTACCTCTGAGCAATTTTTGTTGTAATGCTAATCCCATGATGGGTGCTGGGTAGTAAATTCTAGTATTTTAACCCAGCGACGATGAAGGAGCTGGGATATATTTCCGTGTTAGGATGACTTCAGCCTTACAGATTATAGTTTTCTGATCATATAACAACACTTATCTTTGTTGGTGTTGGAGGTTGTGGAACCAGGCAGTTTTGTCAAAGTCTAGTGCTCTGTGAACAGGAGTTGTACTGTGACCCCTAATTTTGCTAGATATGTACTTAACCAATTCAGCTAAATTAGGCCCCGTCTGGTATGTCATAAACTCAATTTGATTTGAATTTAATTTCTTGGGGAAGAAAAAAACTTTGCCTGAAATGTCTCAACTACATACATTTATTCCAGGTCAGAAAAACATCAGTGTGACATCTTCTCCTTCTCATTTCAATAATCCTTACAGCCTGTCTAAGTGAGTTGTTAAAAGTTATGTGATGGGGGGTTGTGTTATTATGTACCTGTGTGCACTAGGGGCACTGGTTGAGACTATCCACTTTTAATCACAGAAGTCTATAAGGTCAGAGGAAGAGGAGATTTTTGTCATAATTATTATGGCCTGAAGTTATGCACTTGTGTTCCTTGGTCCACAATGAAATAGAGTGCTGAATATTATAGGGGTGAGGATGTGGGTCACCACTGCTTGGTCCACCAAAGGACAAAGGTGTCATACTGACTGACTCTGTACAAGGCCGTCACACAGCCACAGCACTCTGCAGCTGACTTTAAGCAAGTGAGGGCCGGACTTCCCTCCCTCAGTCCTACCCTTGAGATCTGCTGGCCTGTCTGATAGCTTGTCAGCTCTGGGTAGTCTGGGTGGGATAATAACACAGCATTAGGCATTGCTGGGACTGAAAGAAGGCTTGTGAAGAAGGGCAATTGATCCCAGAGGATGAAACGAAGGTAGATCCATGACAGATGTAGAAATTTGATTGCAATAAAAATCTGAAGTAAAAAGCTAGCTTAATGGTAACTGCTGTTGATCGTCATTCATTCATATCTATTTCACTGATGTTCTTTAGGGAAGGAAATCTGCCATCCTTACTTGGTCTGGCCTACATCTGACTCCAGACACACAACAGTGAGGCTGATTCTTAACTAGGGATGGGCAATACATGCTGAACTGGCCAGTGACACCCACATTCCGTAAACAAATATTTTTTAAAAAATCAGGTTTGATAAAATCTGAAAGATCATTTACATATTTCATAAAGCAGAATGGACTGAGTATGTGTGAAACTGACACTGTAGATTTAATATTTGACATGTGAGCTGTTATATTATTGGCCTGATACATCAAGTGGAATATTAAGAGTCTGAGATGATTTAGAAGCACCATAAATCCAATGTTTTAATCATTTCTGATATATCATCCTTTGATAAATGATTTTTGCCCTGCAGCGATGCAGCTGACAAATGACTATTGGGTTGTGTATGTGCCACAATGATGAATGATTTTTCGTATTGTACGAACATTCTCGTACATCTGTGAGCTTTGTAATTTGACAGAGTAACAGTTTTGTAGCTGTTGGATGATGTAAAGTGTATCTGTGCTATGTTTGGTATAAAGGGAATTCAGCACTCAGGAGTTGCTTGTGTTGCTTGTGCTGAAATGACAACAACCTTTCAGTTTGCAGGGTTATTGGACAGAATGCAAGAAATGAAACTGAAGCATCAAATTTTTCCAGTGAAGCTAAAACATGTCCTGACACAGAACAGATTGGGAGAAACCTATTAAATCTTTTCTTTTACACATCTGATTTTCATTCTCCAATCCGACCTTGCAGCTTCCATGTTAATGTGTAATAGTGTGTATGGAAACATACCTTTGCAAACATTGCAGTACAGCATTTATTTTTAAAGAAAGAGTATTTCAATCACCTTTCCTCTACTTGCTAAGTGTAATTGCTGAAGTCCAGACCCGGTTTAACATTTCATCTGAAGGATGGCATTTTCAACAGTGTAGCACTCCTTCTGTACATTACCAGAAGTACTGAATTCCAGAGGTGAGGTGAGAGTGACAGCATTTGACCGAGTTTGGCATCAAGCATCCCTAGTGAAACTGGCATCAGTGGATATCAGAGGGCAAAACTCTGTGCTGGTTACAGTCATACCTGTCGCATAGGAAGATGGTTGTGGTTGTTGGAGGTCTGTCAGCTCAGCTCCAGGACATCTCTGGAGGAGTTCCTCAGGGTAGTGTCTAGGCCAAGTCACTTTCAGCTGCTTCAGCAATGACTGTGGAGCTGGAAAAGCACAGCCATTCAGACAGCATCTGAGGAGCAGGAAAGTCAACGTTTTTGGCTGAAATGTTGACTTTCCTGCTCTTCGGATGCCGTCTGACCAGCTGTGCTTTTCCAGCTCCACATTTATTGACGCAGCTTCCAACATCTGCAGTCCTTACTGTCTACAATTTGCTTCATCAATGACCTTCCCTCCATCATAAGGTCAGAAGTGGGGATGTACACCAATGATTGCACAATGTTCAGCACCATTCACAACTCCTCAGATGCTGAAGCAGTGCATGTTCAAATGCAGCAAAATCTGGACAATATCCAGGCTTGGGCTGACAAGTGGTAAGTAGCATTTGTGCCACATAAATGCCAGGTTATGATCGTCTGCAATGAGAGACAATCTAACCACACCCCTTGATATTCAATGGCATTACCATCACTGAATCTCCCATTATCAACATCCTTGGGGTTACCATTGACCAAAATTCAACTGGACTAGCCATATACATATTGTGACTACAGGGCAGAGGCTGGAAATATCACAGCGAGCAATTTCCCTCCTGATTCCCCAAAGCCTGTCCACCATCTACAAGACACAAGACAGGAGTGTGATGGAATACTCCCCACTTGCCTGGATGAGTGCAGCCACAACAACACTCAAGAAGCTTCACATGATCCAGGACAAAGCAGCCCACTTGGTTGGCAGCACACCCACAAGCATCCACTCATTCCGCCACTGACAAGATGCACTGCAGCATTTCACTAACTCTTCTTAGACAGCACCTTCCACATTCATGACCACTACCATCTAGAAGGACAAGGGCTGCAGACACATGGGAACATAACAATCTGCAAGGTCCCGTCCAATCCACTCACAATCCTGACTTGGAAATATATTGCCTTTTCTTCATTGTGGCTAGCTCAAATCCTGGAAATCCCTTCCTAATAGCGTTGTGGGTCTACCTAGAACACGTGGACTGCAGCTAAACAAGAAGGCAGCTCACCACCACATGCTGAAGGTCAACTAGGGATGGGCAATAAATGCTGGCCAGCCAGGGATGCCCATATCCCATGAGTTAATAAAAAAAATTACTGTGAACTTTGATCATGTTCTCAAGGCTCTGGTGATATCTCACAATTAATGGCTGTGAAGGCTCCACTGATAAGTCACAAACATAATAAGATGGCCATATATGAAAGGAGTAAGGAAGTATGTGAAGTCTGTTGTTCCTGTGAGTCAACATCTTGAGATATCTCATTGCACAATATCCTTGTCTATCAGTTCTCTTATTTTTGAAACTGTGCTAAATCTCTATCTCACATTGTTACTCAGGCATACTTTTTCAGGGCCAGAGAGTGGTGAACCTACGGAATTCTCTGCAACAGAAAATGGTTGAGGGCAAAACATTGAAAGTAAGCAGGAACAGTGTACTGAATTGGATGATCAGTGATGATCATATTGAATGTCAGAGAAGGCTTAGAGGGCTGAACGGCCTACTCCTGCAGTTATTTTCCATGCTTCTTTGTTTCTACCTGCATACAACAGTAAAAATGCTGCTAAATCTGTTGTTGATTACCTAGGGTTCACAGGAAAAGCAACACGATAACTTCCCTCATTTGTAGATATAGTCACGTCACGATGGGTACATAGTCTTCTTCTGTGCTATAGCATTTTAGGTTTAGGTAAGGATCAGTTTTTGTCTCTGACTCACCTTTTCTACAATAATGTTTTTGGGTTGAAATAATTATATTTCTTTAAAGAATGCTGTGTTGCTCCATTTGAACCACATCCAGTTTGGAATGTGAGGGAATGCAATGCTGCTGCCTCTTTTATATCAACGTGGAATGCTATTTACAGAAACATAACTTTGAAGTCAGGTGCCAAGAAGTTTCCTAAAGGCAATAGTTTGAAGTCTTTTGTAAGTGGATTGGAGCAGCAGGATGCTGGCGATTAGGAGTGCCTTTTTGTAATGCCTGAAATTGACTCATTGTGGTGCACCTGCATGTGGAGTTCAAAAAATAAACAGTTTTTACAACAATTAAAAATAGAATATGCAGGGATCCGTGAAAGCCGCAGGTAATATAACAAAGACTGCAGCTATTAGTCCCAGGATGGATTTTAATATAAGCAAGAAAGACAATTTTGAACACTCAGAGTCACACATGTACAACAACTTTGATAACCTCAGGCTGTATCAAAGTATGCTAAAGCAATTAAATACTTTTGAAGTCTAATTACTGATAGAGGAAGTGTGGAAACCCCAAGATTCCAGAAATAGCAATGAGTGGACTGTGTTTTGAATATTGGCCTGGACAACATTCGAATAATGCAATCTAGCTGAGAAGTCAGCTGGGGCCTCACACAACAGGCAGCACCTCCAGCAGCACAGTTCTCCCTTGGCAAGCATTCTCTTCCTCACTATTTTGTCACTACTTTTTTTTCAATTGATAGGATGATGTACCTCTGGCTAGGCCAGCATTTATTGCCAGCCCTTACTGCCCAGAGAGCAGTTAAAAGTCAATCACATCACAGTCTGGAGTCACATATAGGCCAGACCACATAAGGATGGTAGTTTCCTTTCTTAAAGGGCGTAAGTGAACCAGGTGGATTTTTCCAACAATTGACAATGGATTTACGGTCATCATCAGACTCTTAATTCAGGACTTTTATTAAATTCAAATTTCACTACCTGGATCTCTGGATTAACAGTTCAGCGATAATACGATTAGGCCATCACCTGCCCTTCCTTTACCTGTTATTCCTGCCCTAAAATATGTAATAACTTGATGTGTTTACTTTTCCTTCTGGCTTAATTTACTCTAATGTTTTTACTTGTACTCAGTTTCTCTCATGTAATTTCTTCTAACTCTACCAGTTAATTTTCCATGCGCTGTACTATGCAGCAGATATTATAACTTGCTAAAATTACCCTCCCTTAATTTACTTCTTAGTCCAATCTACCATCTTGTTCATCTATATCAGCCTATCCTTTGCTTAAAACTGATCAACTTAACTTTGCTTTTCTACTACCTTTACTTCTTTCACGTTTTATCCTTTGCCTAAGTTCTTTGATTTGTATGTGTAATCACTTCCTCTATTTCCATCTTCTCTACTGGCTGTTTCACTTGCTTGTAATTTTCTACCTTTATTTCCTTTCTGGTTTTAATATTTCTTCAGCTTTCCCATTTATATGTTTTTTTGATTGATTGGCTCCATTTCTGTCCATGTGTGACCCATCCTGAAGCATTCTCTTGTCTTTCAGAATTGCTGCTAACACCCATTATTTTGTAATTCTTACTTAATGGCATCATTTTTCCACAATCTTCAGTCTTTCCATCATAGAAGTGACTAGGGAACTAATCTGGAAATCGTCACACTCAATGGCCTGATTTTAAGCTTACTTCCTGATCTCATTGAGTCATAGAATCATACAGCGCAGAAACAGACCCTTTGGTCCAACTCTATGCTGACCAAGCTTCCCAAACTAAACTAATCCCATTTGCCTGTGTTTTGTCCAATATTGTATAAACCTTTCCTATTCATGTATCTGTCCAAAATTCTTTTAAATGTTGTAGAGACAAAAAAAAAACTGTAGAAGCTGGAATCCAAGGTAGACAAACAGGAGGCTGGAAGAACACAGCAAGCCAGGCAGCATCTGGAGGAAAGGAGCAGTCAATATTTTGGGTATTACTGAAGAAGGGTAATACCCGAAATGTTGACTGCTCCTTTCCTCCAGATGCTACTTACAAGTTAAATTACATTTTGCAGAGATTTACCAACCATTTGTGAATCAACTTAATTTCAGAATTGGCAGAATTTGCTGTATATATTTTAGAATATGAACCTATTTTACTTCAGAATTGCGACAGATTATTGAATGGCTGCTCTAATGAACTCATTTTCCAAGTCTGTCAAGATAGTGGTTAGCTGAGCCGTTCAGAAAAGTCGTAGGTCAGATCACCAGCTTAAGCAGATTTGGCTGATGTCAAGCTGGACAGGGACAGATGAACTTCAACTGGCTTTTGCACAGCTGAGAGGAAGATTGGCAGATTATACATCTGACTGATATTGAGCATCCATATTATCCACTGCATGTCCACACCCTAACCATCAACTCCCAGCACCACTGCTAGCACACAAGGATAACAACATATGGATTAGGAGCAGGAGTAGGCAATTCAGCCTCTCAAGCCTGCACTGCCATTTAATATAATCATGGCTGGTTTCATCACTCCACTTTCCTGCCCACTCGCAATAACCCTTCAACCCACTACTAATTAAAAATCTGTCTATCTCCTTCTTAAATTGACTTAGTGTCCCAGCATCCACCATACTCTGGGGTAGTGAATTTCACAGATTCACGACCCCTTGAGTGAAGTGATTTCTTCTCATCTCTGTTTTAATTCCACTACCCCTTATCCTAAAACCATGAACTCTCGTTCTGGATTGCCCCATGTGAGGAAACATCCTGTCTACCTCTACTTTGTCAGTTCCCTTTAACATCTATATACTTCAGTTAGATCATCTATCATTCTTCTAAACTCTAGAGAGCATAGGCCTAAACTCCTCAATTTTCCTTCATAAGGCAAACCCCTCACCTCTGGGATGAATCTAGTGGAACTAAGTATGAATGTTGCATGAGAACATCATCAACTTGTAGATTAGAAACTTCTTCCTGTCTACAGCCACACATGAAAAATGTCTCAATATAGAGACTGATGGGTACCGCAGGTGCTGGTCTACATCAATGCCTGGATAATAATATTTTGATTTGATTTTCTAAGTTTTGGTTCTAATTTTGTAACTATTGTAACCATTGACTATCTGATTTTGCTTTAGTTATAGTGTCCTGCCAGGGTCTGTTTACCTTGAATTCATGTTCTATTTAAAAGAATAGAATATAATCAAAATACATGCAGGGAACTGGAGACAACAGCACCCCGAAAGCTGTACTCCAGCAAGAGTCTGTGCCTTCAAGAAGGGAAAAGAGAAAATTGAAAATGGATTTATAAAATCATGTTAATTTATAGCAATGTTAATAATCACTTTTTATGATTGGTCTCTGGTGCAGGATTGTTATCCATTAAGGATACTGTTAATACAAGCTAGTAATTAATGGTCCACACTATATCTGAGCTGCCAGTGATCTATCTGCCCCTCTGGACATCTTCCTGGAATTAAATGGCACCTCTACTGATCTCATGGAAAATTGAACTGCATCAAAAATTGCTACACGTTTTAAGAAAGACAATTTTGGTGGCATTCAGAAGGAACTACCAAGTGACATTTTTTAACCACACACAAAGCAAAATGCTTCAAACTCACTTCACTTACTGATTAATGACTTGTTCTTCTGAGAGGAACAAAACAGATCAAACATATTTGTCAGGAGAGGAACCCACCCCTTCATCAAGCTAAGGATCAAAATCAGCCGAATGTTTTTGAAGTCAATTGGAACGATATGGCTGTCTGAAGTTTTCAGACATTAACTAAGTCAGTTTTAGTGGTTTTGATAAGTGATTCCAGAATAGATCCAACAGAGGGCTTTTGAGATTAAGATTACAGCTCAATGTAAATCAGTACCCCTCTGGAGAAGTATCAAACAATGAAAATACATTAACATATTGACAATGGATGAAGATTTTTTTGTGTATAAGGTCTTCATTTTCTCTAATTAGGAAACTAGATGGAGGGTGAAAACAGATTGTGCAGAGTTCTGCCAGCATTGAAGAGGAAAGGTTGTTTCCCCTTGTGGAAGAGTATAGGACCAGAGGACATAATCTTAGAGTAAGTGGTAATTTAAGACAGAGATGTGGCGTCACTTGTTCTTTCAAGGATGGTGAATCTATGAAATTCTTTACCACAGAGGCTATTGAGGCTGAGTCATTAAGTATATTCAAGGCTGAGATAGACAGGTTTTTAATCGGTAAGGGAATCATGGCTCATGGAAAAGGCAGGAAAGTGGAGTCAAGAATTATCAGATCCACCATGATCTCATTGAATGGCAGAGCAGACTTGATGGGCTGAAAGCCGACTTCTGCTGGTTTGTCTTATGGTCTTATTGAAAGGTAAATCAGACCATGATGACTCGTTGATGCTAAGTTGTCCTTTTAAAAGTCTGAAAATTGTAGGAGACAGGAGAGGTAAGAGATAAGAGCTTCTGCAATGTTTGAGTGATAGAAAGAAAGCGGGGTGAAAATCAACCATGGCAATGGACAAACCAGGGTAGCAGCTTGGCCAATCATCACACACTGTCACTTGTTATGCACCCTTTCCATCAGACAGTATTGCCTGCTATTGGTTTTGTGGGGGAAGACGTCAGTTGTCTGTGGGGCTGTAAAGATAAGATAGTGAGAATCCTCTGACTATCTCAGAGCTACTGTCTTGTTAAGAGGGACCCCAATGCGGGGTAATTGCCCATTGGAAGCTTCAACTAGTTCCAGGGCAATTTCTGGGGAATCAGCTATATTAGGACCTCTGCATGTTCCAACATGCAACTTCTGTCTAATCTGTTGCAATGATTAGTGTCATATCTGAAGATCTAAAGGGTGTCCAGCACCAGATAAAATATGCACTTTGCCAATGAGTACTCAGCACTCAGAGATACAGTGAGGCACAATATGGACAAGGCTTCATTGGCAGGCACCTCTCCCATGGAGAGCACAAGTGGAATTAATTAGTGATCTCCAAAGGGCAGGCAGCTATGACATTTAGAAAATAAATAGTGTGATTAAATCAGATTCCAGCTTTTGGTTTACTCTTTGCAAAGAACAACTAATCCTTTTCCTCATCCAGGACTGATTTGAACTGACTGCAGCATTTGTTTGTTGAATAATATAAAGGTCCAACCAGAAGAAAAAACACTGAAAAATATTCAAACAGCAAATATCACCCTAAAAGGAATAATGCTCTTTGAAACAGAAAGCTGTTTGATAACTGTAAACTACGAGGTTGGTGAACTGAAAGTACAAATAGATGTCTAGGAAAATGATATTGTGGCAACAGAAATGTAGCTTAAAAAAATGAAGATTGGGACTTAATTTTGAAATATGCAAATTGTTCAGAAAAGATACGGAAGATAAAAAAGGAGTTGAGGTGGCAGTATTGCGCAGGAAGACATTGACGAGTTGGAAAGGGAGGTCGCCCTCAAAGGGCAAGAACAGAATCTATTTGGTTAGAATTGAGAAGCACAAAGGAATTATCACATGATTTGGGTATTCTATAGTACCCAAAAGAGAGAGAGAGAGGTAGACAGACAGATGGACAGAAGAGAAAATCTGTATGGAAATCACACAAATGTGAAAAAACTAGTATCGTGACATGGGCATTCTTTCATTACCCAAATGTTAATTGGGATAGTAATGGAAAGGAGGGATGGAATGTCTGTAGTTTTTCTTGGAAAAAAATCCTCAATCTATATGTCAACCTAAACGGGAAGGAGACTTCGCTTGATCTAGTGCTGATGAATGAGGTAGCTTGAGTGAACAAACCGTCTATGAAAGAGCAATTGGGTAAAACTGATAATTGTGTCATAAGGTTTAAAATAGTCATTGAGAAGAACAAAGAACAATCTAAAGCTGAACTTCTAAGCTGCAAGATGTTACATTTGTGAGATGAGAGGGTAGGTAGCCAAAGCATTTTTGGATAAAATTTGAGAGGACAGATGAAGAAAAAATAAGGCTGGTGAAGACAGAATAGGAGAGCAGAATGACAGCTAATGTAAACAGTGATTCAAAATGCCAATGGCATGTGAATGCTCTGTCTGATGTATGCCGTGAACAATAAAATTTGAGAACTGACTAAAGGTTCTGCCAATTTTCTTTGAATATTCTGCATATTGGAAAATCACTTGATACTTTGAAGCAAATCTACTTTGCAGCCACTTTAATCTTTGCTAAATATTGAGCTTTGTAGAAATAATAATGTATCACTGATGTCCCATAAGCATTCCACTCCAATCCTGCCTCTGTCTTCTCGAGTTTATTATTACACAGTGAATGACTATATCCTGAACTAAGTGATCGTCTGCCAATTTATTCAATGCTTAATCTGTAGAGGGGTCACCTTCTGGTCATGTGTAGCATTGTTTATGTCCCTCCACAATTGCATGAGAGATTTGTACTGAGGACCCAGTGGTGGAGGTTGCCTGCACGGGGGCCCTGGCTAGCCATGAACCTGTTGAGTGAGGACCACTCTTGCTGTGGCTGTTCAAAGCCTGCCGTTTGCCAGATGGGGTTTCTTACAACAAACCTATCACTTCCAGAGTTTCATATTCCTTCTCCGGTACCTGCAGGAGGACCTGACTTGGGAAGATTGCACCATATGAGGGATTATGAGGGAAGGTGGGCAGTAGTTGGGTTGAACAAGGTGAACATCACGGAGTGGGTATGGAAAATGTAGCATGGATGGTTTCAACCAACTTGTGGGTTTTCATCAGACAATGGATGAGAAACTGGGCGAGTGATGTTTGTGAGGATAGGAAGCCAGGGAAGGGGTGTTAAGTGGATGGTTCCAGTTCGAATAAAATCTTATAATAGGATCTAACCCAAATGTTTATGATGAGCAGTTTCATCCAAAGGCACAGTGCCATGTCACTAAGTAATTCCACTTTTGTTCTTCAAAGCAGAGGTGCCTGACAACAAGGAGCATTTTCCATCTTACTCCCAGCTATGTTTCGGAGTTCATAGCTATGGCAGATGTTATGTAAAATGTCTCTTCTGTTTGATTCTCCAGTCCCACTACAATGAAAGATTCTGTTGTCTTATTGAAACAATAGAATATTCCCAGAAGAATAAACAAGTAAAACTGGTGAATGACACACACTGGTCCAAATCACCTTGTATACTTCAAAATGGAGCTCCAATACAACGAGTGCATTCATTTCCAAACATTTCTTTGTTTTTAACTGTCTTTTTTCCATCTGAGTTGTCATATCGCATTGTCCCCTAATGTATGTGTTGATAAGGAGGATGGCTAGCTGGTTTGTAATGCAGAATAGCACCAACGGGGTAAGTTCTATTACTGCACTGGCCAAGGTTAATGTGAAGGCCTTGGCTTCTCAATCTCTCCCCTCTCCTGAGGTGTGGTGATCCTTTGAGGTTATACTCATCACCAGTCACCATTTTCTCTAATAAGAAAGCAGTTCTCTGAGGCAATGGCAACCTTATTATGTATCTGTAATTAAGATGTACCTACTAGTGTAAAATGTTTGTGTGGTGAATCATGAGTGTACCTTTTGTGCATCACGTAAAACAAAAATCATAAATTAAGATATTTGTGTTTGAGATGTAGTGTCACTGACAAAGGTTGGCTTTTATTTTCCACCTGTGAATGCTCTTGAAAAGATCGTAATGAATCACCTTCCTGAATTGACTACAGTCAGTATGGTGTAGGTACACCCCTATGCAGGTAATGACTTTAGGGTTCAAGTGGAATAACCATGGTAGTCCTGCCCTTCTCCTACCATCAGGGTGAATGTTTGACAGTCTTATTAATCTATTGCTCATCTACAAATTATACCCATTGGCCTCTGAGCAACAGTGCACTCCAAGCACATCAATATTTAAAGTCTTTATAATAAGGTTATAATATATTCATGTGTTGTGATAGTAACATATTCTATACTATTTTTACTGTGTATTGCTACTAAATTTATAATTTTCTGATATTCCCCTGTCTTTACTTCCATGGAAACACAGGGCTGAACCTTACCACAAATCAGCCCAGTGTAGTTTTACATCAGTAGACAATAAGGTAAAGATGCAAAATTATGCCTTTCAGTCCATTGAGTCTGCTCCACCATTCGAGCGTGGCTGATTTGTTTCTCAACCCCATTCGCCTGCCTTCTCCCTGTAACCTATGATCCCCTTACTAATTAAGAACCTATATATCTCTGTCTTAAAGACACTCAATGCTATGGCCTCCACAGCCTTCTGTAGCAATGAGTTCTACAGATTTGCCACCCTCACCAAATCCAGAATTGCCTGTTCCCTAGTGGGCTGTACCACAAGCTGCTCCAAAAAAAATCTTGTATACATTCCAGGAATTTTCTTTACTTGAGATCCACTACCAACCTGATTTTCCCAGTCTACCTGCATATTGAAGTTCCTCGTGATTACTGTAATAATGCCTCTATTACATGCCCTTTCTATCTCCTAATTGATCTTCTTCCCAAACTCATGACTACTGCTTGGAGGCCTGTACACAAATTCCTTCAAGATCTTTTTTTCTTTGCATTTCCTCAACCCTTATCCACACAGATTCACTCGGATATGAAAAAGAATACAGGAATATTGGAAGTTAACTTGGATTTTAGCACATTCCCCATCCTATCCCAGAATAGACATGGGGATTGTAATTTGAGCAAATTCCCTGCCTGTTTGATATAGTGCATGGAGCATTGTAACTTTGTGATGCCTCCTTAAAGAGGAGTGGTACTGGGGATCCTTTCTATAGACTGAATCTACTGGGGATATAGGGAAGAGTGGCTGAACGTGGGAGAGTGTGAACACCTGAGGTTTTCCAAAACAGAACTGGGATCTTGGAGATGGAGGTGGAAACAAGGAGACTCACCAGGTATCAGCAATGGGGGAGAGCAGAAAGACATCCAGGCACACATTGAGTGAGAAAACAGTTGGAGCAGATAGAAGTTCCTATTTAAGACTCTATATCATTTCTTGCTATTGGTTTAATTTAACTTCATTTTTTACTAACTAGGCCACCTGAACAACTTTGCCGATCTGCCTGTCCTTTTGATAGGATGTGTATCCTTGGAAACTTAGTTCCCAGCTCTGATCCCCTTGCAGTCATATCTCTGTGACTCTAGTAAGTTTTCTACATGGCATGGAGTATATCTGTGAGAATAAGCATAAATTACACAGAGTGGGACAAAGTGATGGAAGAGGGAGGAGGGGTGTTCAGGAGGCAAATGTTTGAGATGTCTGTATTTCACTAAGGTGGTCAAAGCTCCTGCACCTACAGCTGCCATCCTCTTTTATTGGTGCTGGCAATTGTTGCTTTCGGGTCCTGCTGAGGCCTGCAGACCGCCAAAAGCATGATTACCGCAGCTGGAACACAAAAGTCTTGTAACTGAGGAGGCAACACAAAGACAATGCTCTATACACTATAACTAATCAGCAGGGGGTTTGTGTACATTGCAATCACTGTGTTTGTTTTTGGGGGCTATCCAATTTAACCTCCAATATTCCTGCATTCTTTTTCATATCCCAGAACTGATATTCATTCTGAATGGGTAAACTGCATTGCTGTTGGCTGCAATCACTCAACTCTCTACAAGTGTACATTGCAGTATGGCTTGAACTGATTTGTTACAGTTTGTGCCTTGAAGGCAATAATTTATGTGCTGGTACACAAGCAGAGACTAGGAAGCCAATGAATTATGACAGATGTAAGTCTCTGGGAATTATAGTAACAGTACAAATTGGCAGAGAAGACCTTAGTGTGCCCTGTGGAAGTCAGTGCATGAAGGATGTGTTTCAGCTACATTGTCATTTTTCACTCTGTCCACTCTTCTTGTGAACATTGAGACTTAAAAAGAATTGAATTTAAACAGTGGGGCAACGGCAGTATAGTGATAATATCAAGAGGTCCAGATTATTGAATGGTGCAGGTTCAAATAAATTCCTGTTTAAATGAAGTTTAAATATAAAGCTGTTGTCAGTAATGGTAACCACATTAACTGTCATTAATTATCATATGAATGCAGTTCCCTGTGTCCTTGAGAGATGGAAATCTGCTGCTCTTTCCTGGACTGCCCTACATGTGACTCCAGCTCTACAGCAATGTGTTTAATTTTAACTGTCCTCTGAAATGGTCTAACAGGTCAGTCAACTCTAGGACAATTAGGAACAGACAACATCTTTTGACTTTGCTAATGATTCCTACATCCCATGAAAGATTTTTAAAAAATTGGTAATGATGTGAAGTAATTCAGATCTATGTGTCCCTTCATGGAAATTTGTTTCTTTCTCAATTCTTCAACGTTTATCTTCATTCTTAATGGTGCTGACGCTTGCTGGGATCTGGTTTCATTGGTGCCACTAACCCACCAATACCTGATCTTCGAGACAATTAGACTAGAAGTTTTCCTGCTCCTATGATGCTGCTTGACCTGCTGTGTTCATCCAGCCCCATGCTTGTTATCTCGGATTCTCCAGCATCTGCAGTACCTTTTATCTCTAGACTAGATAGTTGTTGCTATTTGACTACTGAGTGTTTCACAGCAAAGCTCAATTCTGTCCATTATCTGTCAAATATTTCCAGTAGTGAGTAAAGAATAGAGTTCAGGATCACATCCTTGATTTAATTTTATGCTGTTCCTAGTCTAGAGTCAGTTCTAGCTATCACTCTGACTGAACCTATACAGATCAGGAATGGAACTGAGATACTTATTCTCTGTACATCTCAGTAGTGTAGTGGTCGTAATGAGGTCAGACAACTGGACATCTTAGAATATGAGTTCCCTGATTAGGGTGTTAATCTGGTTCCATCAAGGAGACCTGGCTGACATATAGAAATGGTGAGTCCCAGAAACACTGGTAGTCTGGTACCTGACTCTGTACAAGGCATTATAAAGTCAAGGACTGCTCATGTGTGAATAAAGGGTGACTTGGTGACACGATACCATCATCTGTGGAGTTACGCCAAGTAGCATTGATGAAGAATTGGTGTAATGAAACGTGGAGTGTCATCTGCAAACAAATATTATGCAGCACTGACAGGAGTAGTGTAGCTGTGCGGGTCTCTGATGGATTGTGGAGCAGGCAGCTGCCGGTTATTCTAAGATCTTAGTTGCCGGTAGTTTTAGGGAAGGTGCAGATGCAGCAGCAGACAACATTTGAAATAAAAACAGAAAGAACTGGAGAAACCCAGCAGGTCTGGCAGCATCCGTAGATGGATAAACAGCTAATGTTTTGAATCATCTATGAATCTTCTTTGGACAGTCCTGTAGGATTCCAAAGAAGAGTCATTGGACTAGAAATATTAATGCTGTTTCGGTCACCACAGATGCTGCCAGACCTGCTGAGTTTCTCCAGCACCAATCATTTTTTATTTCAGATTTCCAACAGTATTTTGTCTTAATTAGAGTGGGTAACATTTAGTTTGGGAGGTTTTGCAGCAGCACTGGGGAGAGATCTTCAGGGAGAAATGGAGAAGGAGTGTTTAACCAAGTACAGTAGCAGTAGCAAGTGGGCAGACCTTATTTCAAGGAAATGGAATAATATTAAAGCCTGGTTTAATTAGGATCTTTTTTTTTTTAGCCATATGCAACATATAACTAAAAATCAGTCCTCAGGACACAATGAAATCCATTTACAACCTGAATCTGCTGAGATTACTAGTCAATCTACTGGCAGTGAAAGCTGCAAAGCCTCTTTATAGGCCAGTTCACCATTACAGTAAGACATTGCATTGGCATAAAGAAAATAGATGTTTATACGTTTCATTCCCGAGTGCTTGCTGAAATGTTTTGTCAAGTTAGTTGGAAGTACGAGGCCATTGGGCTAATGGTCAGATACATCAAGGGGTCTCTTGATCTACCTTGACAACAAAAAGCCAGCAATGTACTAGCATAATTGCCCATTTTATAAATTAACTTGCAGTATTGAGTTTTCAGGCTGTCTTGAGACTGAGTAGCTTCAACTTCATCTAGTTAAATTTCTTTGTTCGAAGAACTATCATCTGTCTCTATATCCTTTCCAAGGATAGTTACAAGTATGTAACGGATTTCAAAATAACAGCAATCCTTGTGCGAAAGCAATTTCTAATGGATGTCTATGCTATTTTTGTTACTTCAAATAATTTGTTCATAAGTTCATAAGATATAGGGGCGGAATTAGGCTATTCAGCCCATCAAGTCTGTTCCGCCATTCGATCATGGCTGATATGTTCCTCTCCTCCATTTTCCTGCCTTCTCCACATAACCCTTCAACCCATTACCAACTAAAAATCTGTCTAACTCCTCCTTAAATTTACTCACTGTCCCAGCATCCACCGCACTTTGGGGTAATGAATTCCACAGATTCACCATCCTTTGAGAGAAGTAGTTTCTCCTCAACTCTGTTTTAACTTTGCTACACGTTATCCTAAGACTATGATCCCTTGTCCTAGAATGCCCTACAAGAGGAAGCATCTGCTCCATGTCTATTTTATTTATTCCTTTTATCATCTTGAATGCCTCAATTTGATCTCCCCTCATTCTTCTAAATTCCAGAGAGTATAGGCCTAAACTGTTCAAAATCTCTCTTCATACGACAAACCTCTCATCTCTGGGATCAATCTAGTTAACCTCCTCTGAACTGCCTCCAATGCCACCGCATCCTTCCTCAAATAAAGGGACCAAAACTGTGCACAATACTCCAGGTGCAGTCTCGTCAATGCCTTGTGTAGTTACAACAATACTTTCTTATCTTTATATTCTATTCCTTTAGATATCAAAGCCAAAATTCCATTCACTTTCTTTATTATCTACTGTACCTGTATGCCAGTTTTCTGTGACAGACATTTAATAACATTAAAATACTCAATGATTGTAATGCACGTATGATTGTTGAAATCATTGGGAAGATGAATATTGAAGGATTCCCTCAAAAAACATGGGAAATATTTCCAGCGCCTTACACAATATTTATAAAAAAAGTGCACAGTGAATGGTTTAAAATCAAACTTCTAGATTAAAATAATGCATGATGTCATTATATACATGTGGGATCTTTATACAATTGAGTCAGGAAGGAAGTACACCAAAGTTTATTTAATCCATGTGATAGCCCATTGTCTTTTATTCTGACTGTCATTGGAGATTTAAAATAAGCACATCTGTGCTATAGTTACCTCCATTATGTCCACACTGGGTAGCTTTCTTGCTGTCATTCCGAGTGAATCTAGATGGGTTAACTTTTTGAGATTTTTGACATGTCAAATATCCACAAACCACATTCAGATCAAATTTGTCTCACTCAATCCAACAGCACTATATCCCCTTCAGACTCGTCAGTCGTGGTTCAGTTGGTAGAGATCTCATCTCTGACCTGCAAGATTTTGGGTTCAAGTTCTACCTCAAAGCTTGAACACAAAAATCAAGCCTGACTTTCTACAGCTGTGCTGAGGGTGGGCTGCACAGTCTGAGGTGCTGTCTTTCAGATGAGACATTAAACAAACACTCCATCTGTCTGCTTGTGAAGAAGCAAAAGATCTCCTGGCACTATTTTGAACTTGGGTGTCATCTCTAATGTCCTTGTTAACAGTTATCCCTCAATCAACATTACAACTAAACACGCCATCTGATCACGTTCATACTGTCATTTGTGGGAATTTGCTGGTTAAAAATTGATTACCTTATTTCTTACCTTATGACTGTGAGTGCACTTCAGAAATGCTGAAATGGTGCTTTGAAATGTCTATGGTTATAAGAAACAGTATATAAATGCAAGTCTTCCTTTCTTACTCTTTTCAAAGTCATTTAATCTGCGGTGTTGCCTGCGCGTAATATGTCACTGTGACATTATTGATTCTCCCACAACCTGAACATCCATAGATGCCTAATTATCAAAAGATAATTGTTCTTATGATGGTAGGGGATCATAGCAAATGTGTTTCTGGCTGTTAGGAATATAACAAAAAGGATAAAAAAACTTTGCCCTCAATTTCTTCGGAAAGAAATGTCAAAGTGACCTGATTCAAAATTGTAAGGTGATCAGTAAAGCTGATTCTTGCAAGTTGTTTCCTATAGTAGGAGATTGTAGTTCTATTGAAAAGGATGACTGATATTTATATAGTGCCTTAGGAAGTCACAAATTGCCTTACAGCATGTGAGATGCTACTGCAGCATTGTCACTAATCTTGATGATAGGGTTTGGAAACCAGAGGGAAAATCTTGCTCTATTCTGTCTCGAATAAGTATGAATAATACAAATAAACACAAACAGCTGCTTGTAAATCATAATCTTATATTCCTAATAACACAAAGAAACATCATACCAATATTCTCCCTCTAA
>JAHRHZ010000026.1:4107732-4153840 GCA_024137785.1 Ginglymostoma cirratum | reverse complement strand
CGGATTCTCCAGCATCTGCAGTACCTTTTATCTCTGACGTAATTAACTTGTAAGCATTTCTACAGGTATGGTGATTTTTAAAAAAACATTTATGAAGGATGGTTTTCAAAAAATGATGATTTTTATTGACCGTTAGAGGATTTACAACCTAACAAAGTAAATAATCGTGCTTCAAGGCTTCTGTTAATAATTTCTGCACCTTTTTTATGTTTGGGGAAACACCTGTGGCTTACAGAGAGATCTTTTTAATTTTACTTTCAGTTTTGGGAAGTTCTGCAGAAGTTTTCATATGTAAAGTTGCTCCTGAGAAAAGGAGAAGATAGTTTTGTTAACATTAGATTACCTTAGTGTTTGGATAAAACCCTGAAGACGGTTTTTGAAGCCGAGAATGTTTCAACGACCGGAAGAAGCTATCAGATTTTGCAGGCTGGGACTTGAAGTTATTTTTAACCTATTGAGGTACTAGACAAGGGTATTATCTGGTAGAAGCACTGTACAAGCAGTCCTTTTTGGGTACTGTACATGTGTATTTTGGAATTCGTAAAGGAATGTTTTGGAGTAATGGGATTATATTTCATTGTGTGTTTCAAAATCTTTCAGAAGTTTGTGTTATCAATAAATAGTCTGGTTTATTCTATTTTATTTTCCTTCCTTTTGTTTAATAAAATTCCATTTTATTATTAAAAACAAATTTGCAACATTGCGTGCTTGTGTCTCAGTGGGAGATCACCCCCAAAACAAAATCAGATTTCAGTCTGGCATTTGATTTGTCCAGTAATAACTGGGATCATAACAATTGTTTTTTGACCGTTCAGCTTTCTCATCTCTTGGTGAAGAACCGACATACAAAGGGATGCAGTTGCGTAGATCACCACAAAAGCACAACTCGTACAAGACGCCAAACTATAATGTGTGACGCTTGTTAGCAAGCACTGGTATTTTGCTAGCCCATTGGGGAAGAGGCATCTAACCAATTCCACAGAAGCAAACTTCTCATTAGGAGGTTACTGGATAGCATTCCAAGTGAAGTAACCCTGAAAAATTTCCTCCTTGCTTAAGCCAGGAAACCTGAAATCAATTAACTCAGCCCCAATCAGTAATTGTATTTGTGCTGAGTAAGGTTTCACTTAAGGGAATAAAAACAGGAGCTCACACCATGAACACAGGGAAGCTAACTACAACTCAACTGGGGGAGGTGAAAAGGATTGAGATATTGAACAGGAAATAGAGTGAGACAGCATACTGGACAGCATGCTTCACTGCTTATCCTTTCCATCATAATTACTGCCATCCTCTCCATACTTGGAGGTTATCAGTCATATAATTTAGCTTTTTTTTTCCACTGGACTTTGTTGCTTTATCAATCAATTTGATAGCTATTTATTCAATGATAGCCATAGTCAATCAACAGCACAATGAAGAGATACATGATAAGTTTCATCACATATTTAACATTTTTATATTTTCCTAATCCCTGTGAAGGCTTAATTCTTCTTTTCATTTGTTTTAATTGAATAGTTATCAAAATCTTGTTTTACATCTTGTTCAATTCAATACTTGTCTGTGGACTATGGGTTTGGTTCCATTGATCTCCACAGGTTACAATTAGAAAATATTGTGTATGACTAAACATAATGTGGAAATGTAATTCAAAATCATAAAATGATTACAGCATAGAAGGAGATCGTTTGACCCGTCAGATCCATGCTGGCTCTCTGCAAGTGCGATTTAGTTTGCCCTACACTCATACTATTTCCTTATAGCCCAGTAAACTCTTTCATTTTAACTGGCTATTCAATTCCCTTCTGAAATACATGATTGAATATGCCTCCACCAGCCTTTCAAAGAAATTCATTGCAGATTGTAACCATTCACTGCTTAATAAAGTTTATTCTAAAGCTGCCTTTGATTCAATTGCCAATAGTTGTAAATCTGTATCCTTTGGTCCTTAACCATTCCAGCAAACAGAACAATTTCTACTGCATCTTGACAGCCCATTTTTAGACACCTCCATCAAATCTCTTGTCACTCTTCTCTTAAGAAGAACAAACTCATTTTCTCTATGAACGTAGCTGAAGTCCCTCATTGTGGCAACAATTCTTAAAAATCTTTTCTATGTTGGGCAGCATGGTGGCTCAGTGGTTAGCATGGCCACATTACAAGGTCAGAGGCCTGGGTTCAAATCCAGCCTTGGGCGACTGTCTGTGTGGAGTTTGTACGTTTCCCTGTATGTGTGTGGGTTTCCTCTGGGTACTCTGGTTTCCTCCCATAGTCCAAAGATGTGCAGATTATGTGGATTGGCCATGTTCTCCAATTGTCGGTAGTGTCCAGGCATGTGCACGTTAGGTGGATTAGAGATGGTAAATACAGGGATAGGGTGTGTCTGGGTGGGATGCTCTTCAGCACTTGGGTGTGCACTTGATAGAGCAAATGGCCTGCTTCCACACTGTAGGGCTTCCACGATTGTCTCTAAAACCTTTGCCATTGTATGTCAACAAAGTGCAAATCAAACATTTATTCTGTAAAAATAAAATAGTCAGAATGTAGTTCAACTCTTTCCTTCACAGTATGATAAATATGTAAAGGCCAGAAAAGCCTTGCAAATGTAGAGAGCTGGTAGCATGAACATTTACCTTACTTTTGCAAAATTATTAGGTATTCAGAGCGCTGACTCAGTTTTTTGACCTGTTAAACAAGAAGTCCAGAATTTTGAACTTTTGATTTTTTTCAACTGTGAGTTCCATATTCCTTCGAAAGCATTGCCTAGATTACAGAAGCTGTGTGAAAATATAATGCTTAAGTTCCTTAATGGTGCCTTTATTTCTGAATCCTGCAATTTACAAATGATTCACTGACATCTGAACATAGGCAAAATAATATTTTGTTAATGACCTTACACAAAAGGTAACCTGAAAAATGATTTTTCATGGCATGGTTGCAACATTATAAGACCTAGTGAACATCTATTATGTATTTAAATTGTATGCAAGGTCATCACACATACCTTGACATTCATGTGGCTTTTTCGCCAAGAAATTTTCATTTTCCAAATTTCCTCCTCCCATTCAGACAAAGTTGGCTGTAATCAAAGATTGATAGATCAGATTAACAAGATATATTCTACCTGGTATAAATTCATAATGAAATGCTCTACAAGGCCTCTCCATAAGCACATGAAACAAAAAGTAAATGGATATCTTAGCATTTTTCCCTGTCTTGGAGCTACATTTGCCAGATTGAAAATGGGAGTTTTCATCTCTGAGTCTTAGTTGGGCTTCAGGAGAAATAAATCTTGAAGAATTTATATTTTCCTGCATTATCCAGTGGCCTTTGGTGTATTTTTAAGGACATTAGGCAAGGACGTAATTTGCCATTGCTGTGAAGAATAGCCCAGTGACATGCAAGGTTCATTTTCTCTCTGGCTATAATAATCAATGGGGAGGCAATAGTCTAGTGGTATTATTTGCTGAACTACTAATCCAGAGACCCACGTAAGGTTCTGGAGACCCCAGTTCAAATAGCAGATGGTGGAATTTTAATTCAATAAAAATTGGGATTTAAGAGTCTAATAATGACCATGATTGTCAGAAAAAAACCCATCTTGTACACTGATATCCTTTAGGGGAGAGAAGCAGCCATTATTACCTGGTCTGACCTTCAGACCCACATCATTGTGGTTGACTTTTAACTGCCATTTGTCCATTTAGGAATGGACAATAAATGATGGCCTAGCCAGCACTGCCCTCATCCTGTAAATGAATTAAAAAAAAACCGGCTGAATGGACTCCCACCAAATCCCTAGATTGTTCAATCCTGGTATGACATCTTCAAGATATTTGATTCCTGAAGCCTGCTTTGTCAGTCAATAGGATCATTGTTGATCAGACTGTGGCCTCAATGTCACATTACTGCCTACCCTTCCTAACAATAGACTCTCTTGCAGATCAAATATCTGTCTAAACTAGCCTTAAATATTCTCAATGGCTTTTCCTCCTTCACTATCTGGTGAAAAAAAATCGCAAAGATTAACAGTCTTGTTAAAGATTAACATGAAATTCGTCCTCGTTTTAAATTGAAGATGCTTTTCCTGAAACTGTGCCTCCATGTTCTATATTCTACCAAATCCTCTCAACATCTACCCTCTGAAATCCCCTCAGCATCACATATGTTTCAAGATGACTATTTTTTGGATTGCTCAGCCTGACTGAGCAGAGCTTGTGGAATGGCCTCAGTGTCACCTTGTTAGTGGCTGGCAGCAGAAATCTTCCATATTTGTTTTGATTCGCCTTTCACACAGTCTGGAGTCAACTACAATTGGCAAGACGTATCTTTAATAATTAAACACCCTTTTGCGGCCCCAGGGCAGAGCTGCTTTCTAGGATTATGTGTCACAAGTTACTGAAATAGATTTTTCAGCAATAATGAACTCTCCTTCCTATTGAGGCATAGAGACTCATAGAGGTCTATAGCATGGAAAAGCCCCTATGGTCCACTGAGTCTGCACCAGGCAAAGACAAGGATCTAAAAGTTCTAATCCCATTCTCCAGCTCTTGGCCTATAGCCTTTTTCTGTGTAATCGGTAGTGATTACTCAAGTAGCATTAGGTGGCAACCAAGCAGACCAGATAGTTTCTGTGCCTCAATGTCTAGTCTCATAAAGAGCAATGCAACCAGATTCTGTGGAATCAAACTTAGATATGAAATAATGCGATAGATCTTGTCTTTATTCAGCTGTCTTGTTGACATTGTTCCTGATAGGAAATAGCAAAAGCAGTAGGGGAGAAGGCTGTGGCCTCACCAGTATTCACAGTCTCACTGGTATTCATCTTACCTGATCGCAAGTCAAGGTCCAACCCTGTGTCTTTAGGGATGCCAGGACGAAGAAATAATAAAAGAAATGTATGTTGTACTTATCTTTAAAGTGACAGGGTGAGTTGTGGTAGAGTAACTGGCCAAGTAATCCAGATATCCAGGCTAACGTTCTGGAGGTATGGATTTCAAATCACACCCATAGCAGAAATGTGAATTCAGTAACAACCTGGGATAAAAAGCTAACTTCATGATGACCATGTAACCAATGTTGATTGTTATAAAATCCCATCTGATTCACAAGAATCCTTTTAAATAAAGCAATCTTCCACCCTTACCTGGTCTGGCATCCATGTGACCCTAGACCAACAACAATATGGTTGACTGTCTACTGGGTAATTAGAGATGGGCAATAAATGCTGGCTGAGCCAGAGACACCTACATCCCATGAATAAACAAAAAAAAATTGTTTGTTAAAATAGCAAATAATGTGAAATGCACCATTATGACCTTATTCAGAATCAGAACATGTTGGGTAAAGGAAAAGAATCACATTTACAAATCTGAAGTCATCTGTGACTTCCCAACTCCATTAAGGACGCCCTCATGCCCAGATTCAATTTAATAGTAGTTTGGGAAATAATTTGACAAGAGGCTAAAGATGGCTCAGAAGAAGCCTAAGCATTGCTGCAGGGAATTGTATGCCCTCTGTCCTTTGGTGCCCCTTGCTCCCCAGAGGTTCTGGCATTCCATTGAACTGATGCTCATTTTAATCCATCACAAAGCACTGACTGATTTCATGCTGACAGTGTATTAGTCTCAGACCCCTGGTGATGCTCATTTGCATATAATTTTGACTGTGTTGTGGCTAATGAGCACAGCATCATAGTGTAGATACCATCCAAACAAGACAAAGGCATGTATTACCACCAAATTGTTGGTGTGTCATGTGCCAGACGCAAACCTGGCCATTGTTTACTTTAAATAAAACTTTAATGTGTTTGTCAACAGCATCTTGGGCCAATTTATATGCAAAAGGAAAAGCTGAGATTCTGTACAATGTTTGTCAATCGAGGCACATACAAATAGACACGCACGTTCACCTAGACACACACATTCACCTTGCTAATGACCAGATTGTGATGTTGGGATATCTCCTGTTAGCACAGACATTCTTGATAGGTATCGATGCAGCATCAGCCCTACAATTTTCTACAATAATAGCTTACCTATTATTTATATAAAATCATTTTGCAAATTACGTTGTTTCTTAAATATCGTGGGCCGAAGGGCCTGTACTGTGCTGTACTGTTCTATGTTCTATTCTATTTGAAGCATGGAACTACAAAGCTGAACAGATTCCCCCGAAATTATTAAGGAGTACAACAAAAGGTAGCTGTTATTTATCCTCATTAAAGTGAAGTTTTGAAGCTCCTCCAGGAACTGTGTCTGATGGGAGAGCTTCAGCAAGTATCCTACATCTGAAGATTAACTTTACAGAATAAACAGCAATTAAGGAACCAGTTCAGTGTTTTATAGAGGAGTGCTATTGGATTCAGTAAAGCAGGGTATTCAAATTCATGCATCAGATTTGATAAGCAGCTTCGTTTCTGGTAGTTCTTAGTGCTCTAGGTTTTCTTAAAGAGAACTCTTAACTGTGTTAGAAAATATTTCAAATGTGACCTGGCTATGGATCTCCTGAATATTACCTTACCACATCTGACCAAGCTGTTTTGAATTCTGGGCCAGAGTCTCCCAGTTAGTGGATCCTCCCATATCAATCATATCCATTTGCAGCACTCTCATCTCTGGGTCAGAAGTTGTGGGTTCAAGCTGCAGACCAGAGCACATAGATTAGGGCTGATGCCCCAGTCAATGGCTGAGGGAGAGCGACCCTATCAGGGACCTTTATCTCTCCATCAGCATCAGAATCTTTAGAGTTCTCTACGCCTGAAACCTGTGGAAGCTCAGCCATTGAAAATATTCAAGACAGATATTGATACATTTCTTGATACTAATGACGTCTAGGAATTGTGGGAATAGTATGGGGAGAAAACATTGAAATGGATGGTCAGCTCTAATCTAGAATAACAAAGCAAGTTCAAAGAGCTGAATGGCCTACTCTGACTCCTGTTTTCCAAGAAAAATATGTGATCAGGTCATTATCACGTGGCTGTTTAGGGGAGCTTGCTTTGTACAAATTGACTGCTGTGTTTTTGACTTTACAATAGTGACTTCACACTACTTAATTTTTCGACTTATTCATTTGTGGGATGTAGGCATTGCTGGCTGGCATGTAAAGAGCTTTGGGATGTCCTGCAGCCATGAAAGGTGCTATACAAATATACGTTCTTTTTCCAGGGTTCAGTCTTCTTTCGCAGAAGTCATGTGCTGTGCACTTAAGGTACTTGATACACTTTTGCAGAGGGCAGTTGGAAAGTTCAGAGGTGTGCAATATGTAAGGGTAGCCTTACTGTGTCGAATGTAATTAGTGTTGATGCTAAGGGTGTAGAATGTACACATACTCATCTGTAAATGCTGGAAGAAGACAGGAGATTAATATAAGGAACCAGCCTAAGTCCTGAGATGTGAGTACCAAGGAACGCAGAAAGCAGGTGGTGAAAAAATGAAATTGGGATCCTCCTGGCCCACTGGTGATGAACTAGGAGGTTACAGAGCTGGCAATGAGATGAGAATAGTTAGGTGGTTCCATTTGACCATCACTGACGCAAGGGGCTGAAGGGCCTTTTCCTGTGCTGTAGATCTTGATGACTCTATGACTGTAACATGGCAGGGAAAGGTGTATGGAGGGAAGCCCAGTGTCTTCCTACTGCCATGGCACAGTACCAGCAAGGGGCATTTCCTGAAGCCCAAGAATAACCAACTGAGCCATATCATGGCCCAATTAAGTTCCACTTGTTGATCTAAAGCACTTTGCCTGTTTTGGAGGACCCACTGCTGCCTGAGAAGACTGCCAGGTCAATCCTGTAGGTTTCTGTAGGGGTGGGGCTGCCCTTAAAGGGCATTCAATGGCCCATGGAGGGTCCCCTGGTAGCAATGGTCATTCTCTGCATGCCCACCTCTGTCTCCAAGGTGCTGGGTTATTTTAAACACCTGATTACAACAGTCTGTCTGACTGGCCCCAGCTTGCCCTCAAAGACCTCACACCACTCTGAGGGCACTTTTACCTTGCAGCATGTCACCAATGACCACAGCTAGTGGCGGCACTGCTGAGGTTACTGAACTGCCAGCTGTTGGATTGGGCTAGTGGCTCTTGGGGTTGGACCACCACCTGAGCGAGGATGGTGGTTTTGGCAGCAGCCTGCTTATTGACCACTGCCAACAAAATACTGCCCTGGGGTACTGCCACCTTCCAGAGCTGGGCTCAGACTTCTTGAAAAGCCTCTGCCCAGGGACTAAAATGGGTTCAGATCTGAATAAAAACAAGACTTTTCCGCAAACCTCTTTAAGATTGATTTAAATGGTCTCATTTTTAAACTGAGATGTTGGGTGCAAAGATTATTTGCTTCAAATGACTTGAGTTTTCAACCTTGCATTTCCTGCTTTCCTTTGTCAGCACAGATTTCATGTTGGCGTATCAATATATCATGGCTTTGAAGGGAGCTTGCTCTGTACAAATCAATTTCTGCATTTCCTGCATTATGACACTGAGTACATTTTTTAAAAAAGTATGGACTTGGCTATAAAATGCTTTGAGACAAGATTGTAAAAGTTCAAGTGCTTTCTTCTTCCCTTAGAGTACCACCACCTTACTCACGCCTGTCCTCAGCCAATATCCAAAGTCACGCTACATTCCCATCACACATCAATAGATAACAAAGAGAATCAGGGAACCTGCGAGAATTCTCCCATTCTGGTCAGGGGCCAATGGTGCTGTAAGCTTTGCTGTAATTGCCTTATGCAACATGGGCCAAGAGTCAAGCCTGGGAATATTTTGGTCCATATAGATTCAGAATTTGCGGCAAAATTATCAATTGAGGATAATTGAATATCTAATCAAGGCAGTAATTTGAACTGGGAATTTTTACCAGGAGCAGCTGGAGTCCTTTGACCTGTGTATTTTTATATGTGTGGAGATATACAACTCTGGAAAGATTAAAAACGCTTAACATCAGGAAATGAAAAGCATGTTTTCGACTTGCATTTTCATTTTTATGGTTGACCGTCTCTGAAGCATTTGTTAGGCAAAACTATCCATTTCTGATTTGGGCCAGCTGTTCAGACCCTGAATTCTGATCTATTCATTGTGGCATCTCAATTTATTTTGTTTTTGCTGGAAAAATAAAGAACTGATTTTTCAAATACACAGTGCCACCCCATCTCTCTTTCTATTTTCAATTGCAGCCCCTCTGTCAATGCTCTATCCATGTCTTGTATACGGAGAGTTGTCAGATTCTGCCATATCTTATCAGGCCAGACTGACGCGTAGCAGTAAAATCCTAAGGAGACTTCCAGTGTATTTCATGCTGATTTGATGACCACACATTTGATTAATACTTAAACATGGTACAGCTCCATTTTCATTTTATGCAGTTAGTTCCTCTTCCAGTTAATCATTGCAGGTTGATTTTTATTCACTTGGTTTTTCCTCTACCTGCTTTCAGAATTTTCATGTGGTCTTTTAACATACTCACTTTAACCATTTCATCCTTTCTTCTCATTCTCCTAATTTGATGTTATCAGTTCTCAGTTTTTACCATTTCCTGGCCTTTGATCTGCCAGTCTGATTTCTGTTTCTCTTTGCTTCACATTCTTCAGCATTCCTATGGGTAACTGTTCAATCTTAACACTGACTCCTCAAACTAATTTCCTGCTGTCCTCTCCTCACAGTGCTGACTCATGTTGTTATAACCCCCACCTTCCCTACTTGTATGTGTGTTTTGAAAACAGAGAGAAGAGTATCAAAACATCCGTAGCAGCAAGAGGCCATTCACAAATCTATTCTGCCATTTAATTGGATTTGTGTTTTCACTCCACCTACCCATCAGTAACCCTTAATATACTCTCTTCCGGGCAAATGCTTGTGGTGTTGAATCATAGAATCCCTACAGTGTGGAAACAGGCCCTTCAGCCCAACAAGTCCACACCAACCCTCAGAGCATCCCACCCAGACCCATCCACCTAATCTATACATCCCTGAACACCACGGGCAATTTAGTATGACCAATTCACCTAGCTTGCACATCTTTGGACTTGTGGGATGAAACCAGAGCACCTGGAGGAAACCCACTCAGACATGGGGAAAATGGGCAAACTCCACACAGATAGTCGCCGGATGGTGGAATCGAACCCGGATCCCTGGCGCTGTGAGGCAACAGTGCAAACCACTGAGCCACCGTGCCACCCCAAACTGATGCTGAACCTCAGCTTTTTAAGGAACAGCATTCCAGATTTCTAATGTTCTTTGGATGAAGAAATTATGGGATGGAGTTTAAAAACAGGGAGGTTATGCTCCAGCTGTAAATGGTGCTAATAAGGGTACACCTGGTGTACTGTGCACAGTTTTGGTCTAATAAGGAGGGACTGAATAGACTGGGACTATACTCATTGGAATTTAGAAGAATGATGGGGGAATCTTATAGAAATGCATAAAATTATGAAGGAAATAGATCAGTTAGAAGCAGGAGGTTGTTTCCATTGGTGGGTGAAACTAGAACTAGGGGCATAGCCTCAAAATAGAGGGGGCCCGATTTAGGACTGAGTTGAGGAGGAACTTCTTCACCTTAAGGGCTGTAAATCTGTGGAATTCCCTGTCCAGTGAAGCAGTTGAGGCTACCTTGTTGAATGTTTTTAAGGCAAAGACAGATTTTTGAACAGTACAGCAATTAAGGATTATGGTGAGTGGGCAGATAAGTGGAGCGGAGTCCATGAAAAGATCAGCCATGATCTTATTGAATGGCGGAGCAGGCTCGAGGGGCCAGGTGGCCTGGTGCTGCTCCTGTTTCTTCTGTTCTTAAATTAAGGTGATCAGATTTTCAAAAACCAAAATCGGGACATTTATGAAAAACCATGGGAAGGCATCATGAGTAACAATTTGGCCAAGCATTTGCAGGAGTCGGGGGGTCTGGGATGGAGGGGTGGAGTGGAAGATGAAGGAGGGAGGTCATTTGAATAAGTCTAGCCAGGATTGGTAACACTATTCCAAAGATGGCGTAATAGGCCTCATTAGCACTTGAAAAGTTCATGCCTGAATGTTGGAGACAACTTTCTTGGAGGTGATAAGGTGAGTGGGAGTGGGGGAGGCCCCAGGTCTGTAGCACCTGATGTAATTCATTGTGATGGGTGCTTACAGCAAGAAGAATGGACTTTGACACAGATTCGTTCCCCTCAGGATCAAATTTACATTTGACAGAAATGGAAATTGAGAGAACCAGGGTGGGAGAAGGTGGTGATAACATGATGTGGGGCTGGAGAAACACAGCAGGCCAGGCAGCATCAGAAGAGCAGGAAAGTTGATGTTTTGGGTCAGGACCCTTCTTCAGAATTAAAGAACCCCAGGCTAGTGTTCTGGGGTAATGGGTTCAAATCCCACCAAGGCAGGTGGTGAAATATAAATTTGAATTTGATAAAATTCTTGCTAATGGTGACCAAGAGAAATGTCATAAAGACCCATCTTTAATGAAATGGATCATTGATGTCCTTTTCTATTGCTGCACAAACCCACTTTCTGTTCCATGATAATTTTTCTTTTACCTCTGCTTTTGTTTTAAATATTGCTGTACAATAAATTCTTGCTGATCCAAGTCATGCAAGAAACAGCCTGCAATCCTATTATTTTAAAAAATTCAGATTTGTACAGGATTTGGGAATGTCAGTAACAGATGTTAGATTTTTTTCGGTAACTGACAGTAATGCCAAGTCTACAATCCTGTAAATTCCAGAAGCTTTCATATTCTGAGGAAAGTGAGATTGAATTGAGCAGGACAGAAGGAAGAATGTGTGTGGTTTTGGGAGTGAAGATGGGGAAATGGAGCAAGGTATACCACTCATTTGGAGAGACGGTGCAGGCACAATGGGCCAAGTGACCTCTTCGTGTGGGGCAATCACGCTGTGATTCTAAAGGTGTTGAGCTGGATGAACGCAGCAGGGCAAGCAGCATTAGAGGAGCAGGAAAGCTGATGTTTTGGGCCTAGACCCTTTCTGAAGAAGGGCCTAGGCCCGAAATGTCAGCTTTCCTGCTCCTCTGATGCTGCTTGGCCTGCAGTGTTCATCCAGCTCTACACCTTGTTATCTCAGGTTCTCCAGCATCTGCAGTTCCTACTATCTCTGTGATTCTGAATACATGTTGCACACAGCCACGGTTTGACTGCCATGACTGAGCTCCAATAGCTGATCTCCTATTGGAGCAGCAGAGCTGCCTTCAGAATTCTAGGGGGGCAGGTGCTGCTGAGGGCGGAGACATCTCGCTAAATCCTTGATCCTGATCACTGGAAACATTGGGATTAAATTTATTTTGATAACATTCTTATTTTGGGAACAATGTTAGTTATCAAAGACAAGAGTGCAGACACAATCAGAGAACAAGGGCAATCGTGCTGGGTTCGCACACGGAGTGACAGAGACCCTAGATAGATAATGGACTGGGAGTAACAAATAGGACACCTGGGACAGAGCTAATAATAAATATAAAACAGAGACTTAAATGCTTTAGGTTAACGCTGGTCCATTGTATTAAGTAGCTTATTTCAGTATCACGGAATTGTAGAATTGTCACAATGCAGAAGAAGGCCATTTGGTCTATTGTGTCTGTTCTTGCTCTCCAACACAGCATCATGACTTGGTGCCATTCTCCCACCCTTTCCCCATAGCTCTGCTTATTGTTTGTATTTAATTAATCATCTAAATTCCTCTACTTCCATAACATTTCCTGGGCCACTTGCCACATGAAAACATTTTTTTCTCACATTGCTTTTGCTTCTTTTGTGAATCACTTTAAATCTATGCCTTCTCATTCTTGATTTTTATTAGTGGGAATATTTTCTCGCTGTCTACTTTGTCCAGACTGCCTATGATTTTGAAAACTTCAATCAAATCTCCCCTCAGCCTCTCAGGAAAATAGTTTCAACTTCTCCAATTTATTCTCATAACTGTAGCTTGTTGTCCCTGCAATCATTCTGCACTCTCTCCAATGCCTTTGCATACTTTCTGAAGTGTGGCACTCAGAACTATACACAATGCTGCTGCTGTGGTCTAATAATTGCCTTTTACAGGTTTGTTGTAACCTTCTTGCTCTTGTACTCAATGACCCTATTAGAACCTGAATACTCTATACTTTATTATCGTGCTCTCCATTTTCCTGCCACTTTCAGTCTTATGCATAGATGCACCTAGGTCTGTCTGCTCCTCCTGCTCGCCAATTAGTGCAGTGCCTTTTATTTTATAACAGTTCTCCAAATTCCTGCTATCAAAATAAAACAGTTCTCACTGCTCCATATTGAACTTCATCGGCCACCTATCTGCACACTCCACCAATTTGGCAGCATTCTTTTGGACTTCTACATTGTTCTCCCAGAGCTTCCAAGTTTTTATTTATCCTCTGCAAACTTTGAACTTGTGTCTTGCACTCCAAGATCTAGATCATGAGATAAATAAGGAATTGCAAAGGTCCCAGCAAAGGTCCCTGGGGAGCTCCACTACAAACCTTCCTCCAGTTCATGAAATATCTATTGACCATGACTCTCTCCTTCCTATTATTAAACAATTTTGTACCCACATTGCCACTGTCCTCTTTATTCTATAACTATAACATTTTTCACAAATCTGTCATGCAGCATTGTTATCAAATGCCTTTTGGAAGTCTATGTACAGCGCATTGATATCATTGCTCCCTTCAATCCACTCTGTTACCTTTACAAAGAGCTGCAGCTCTTAGTTAAAGATGATACAAACTCAGGAAGTGCTAGAGAATATCAGCAGGTCTGACAGCATCTGTACGGCATGGAAGAAGAGTAGAGTGTATAGGCAGAGACAATACGCAAACTGCGTGACCACTTTGCTGAACATCTACACTTGGTCCATGAAAATGGCCCTGAGCCTCCAGTTGCCTGCCATTTCAACACAGCATTGTACTTCCTGGGCAATATTTCTGTCTCAGACCTGCTGCAGTGCTCTGTTGAGGCTTAACACAAGCTGGAGTAACAACATCTCATCTCCCACTTAGGCACCTTACAACCTTCAGGGGGTCACCATTGAGTTTAATAATTTCACTCTCCTCCATGTTTGTAACCCTCCCACCAAACCCCCTTGATCCTATTTTGTATGGGTTGCTTCCAGCAAATCTAACCCACTTTTAACCATTTACTCAAGGTGTATAATTTTTTTTCTTTATTCATTTACAGGACGAGGGGCATTGCTGGCTAGGCAGCATTAACTGCCCATCCCTAATTGCCCAGAGGGCAATTAAGAGTCAACCACATTGCTGTGGGTCTGGAGTCACATGTAGGCCAGACCAGGTAAAGATGGCAGTTTCCTTCCCTAAAGGCCATTAGTGAACCACATCGGTTTTTCCTGTCAATTGACAATGGATTCATGGTCATTGTTAGATACTTAATTCTAGATATTTATTAAATTCCACCATCTGCCATGGCAGGATTCGAACCTGGGCCCCCAGAACGTTGTCTGGGTGTCTGGATTAACAGTTCAGTGACAATACCACTAGGCCATCGCCTCCCCTTTATACAATTATTTCATATCATTTATTTTAGACTTTAGATTTTGAACTAGTGGCATGTGAATAGAAAGGGAATACAAAGATACGGATCCTGTAAGTGAAGACAGTTTTACATGGAAGGGCAAAATATGTTGGCACAGGCTTGGAGGGCTGAAGGCCCTGCTCCTGTGCTATATTGTTCTTTGTTCTTGTACACTACTCATGAGCTTTCCGCCTAGTATTTACTTCTCTCAGGGCTTATCATCAATAATCTCTTTGTTTGCCTATCCTTTTCTCTCTCTTTCTCTCTGAGCACTGTCTTCATGTATTCTATTCATTCCCCACTTCCCACCCCCACATCCCATCACCAACTTAAATATCACTTTTTCCCAGCTATTTTCAATTCTGACAAAGGGTCACCGCACTTGAAACGTTAACTTTCTTTTTATCACTAAACATGTTCTGAAGTTTCTCCGGCACTTTCTGGTTTTGTTTCTGATCACCAGCGTCTGCAGTTTCTTTGTTTTTACTTTGGTTAAACATGATCATCTCTTAAGAAATCCGTGTTTGCTCACAAGCTCGCGTTATCGGTTAATAAAATGATTCAGTCTTTTCAAAGAGCACCTACAGGCAAACTAGCAGTCAATTTACGTAACCTTTTCTCTACAAATCCGATAACATGCTGGGTTCCTCTGGGTCATTCATGCAGAGACAATTACTTTAATCAATCTGCAGAGTACCATATGCTTTTTAGCCACCTATTCCTGTGTGAAGCTTAATATGTTTCATTAACTCACACTTCTCTTTCAAGTAAATCAAGTTGATGTTGAACAAACAGCCCACTTCATGAAGAATGATATATAAAGGAAGCAGGATCTTGGTGCAATACTTTCCAGAATATTTATTGTACCAACTTATTCAATATAAATAATGAGAGCTTGAGGAATTATATTTTATTTATGTAGTTATGTAGCTCCTTTCAAATCCTCAGGATGTTCCAAAGGCTAATAAAGTTTCAAAGCTTCCAAAGAAACTTCCGAAGTTTCTTCACTATTGGTAAGCTGGAAACATGACAGCTAATTTACACACAGTGAAGTACAATTAGCAGCAATGTGATAATGATGAGGCAATGTTTTAATAATTCTGGTTGAAGAATAAATATTGGCCAGTACACTTTTCTTCAAAATAGTGCCATGGAATTGTTTATATTCATCCAAAAGAGGAGGTGGAACCATCCAGAAGACAGCATGCACCTCTGACAGTGCAGCATTCCCTCAGTACTTGACTGGATTGTCAAACTGGGCTTTTAGACCATAAGACCATAAGACATAGGAGTGGAAGTAAGGCCCTTTGGCCCATCGAGTCCACTCCACCATTTAATCATGGCTGATGGGCATTTCAACTCCACTTACCCGCATTCTCCCCATAGCCCTTGATTCCTTGTGAGATCAAGAATTTATCAATCTCTGCCTTGAAGACATTCAACGTCCCGGCCTCCACTGCGCTCCGTGGCAATGAATTCCACAGGCCCACCACTCTCTGGCTGAAGAAATGTCTCCTCATTTCCGTTGTAAATTGACCCCCTCTAATTCTAAGGCTGTGCCCATGGGTCCTAGTATCCCCACCTAATGGAAACAACTTCCCAGCGTCCACCCTTTCTAAGCCATGCATTATCTTGTAAGTTTCTATTAGATCTCCCCTCAACCTTCTAAACTCTAATGAATACAATCCCAGGATCCTCAGCCATTCATCGTATGTTAGTATGTTTTTGTTGAAGTCTTTGGACACTCCCTTTACATTTGTGATATATGGTGTGTGATTTATATATATTTTCATATAATTTATTTTAGAGTTTGGATTTTGAACTTGTGGCATGTGGTTTTAGTCTGTGATTAACTTGCAACTATTTCTGTAACCATGGTGATTTATTTTAAAACTGAATGAGAGAGCGCCTTCTTGGAGAGTAAGAGATTTGTTTTCTTTCGGTGAGTTTGACAAGCAAACAAAGAAAATATTGTCATGCACGGACCTTCAATTAAAAGGTTCTGGAAATTGTGGGTTTGTTTAGCTTTAGATTTTAGTTTCTTTGGCATAATAAACTTCTGTTTTATTGCTGAAAACCAAATCTGCAGTATTGCATGCTTATGCTTCAGTGAAAGGCCATCTCTTTAAAATCAAAATAAACCTATCAAGCCATACTAAAATCTGGGTTATGACTTGTCCACTAGTAAAATCAACTAAGATCATAACAGTCGGGGACTCTTGGTGGAATTTGAATTCACCGCTTTTAAGAGGAATCAGGACAGGAGTGGGCTGTCAATGAATGCATGCATTGCTTTCTGAGTGCTGGACTTACATGTTAGGATCTCCCACAACTACAGAAGGTTTCATTCCCTGTGCGTGTAAAATATCTGACCATTACCTACACATCAGACATGTCAATGCCCTCTACCACGCAGTGAACAGTCAGATACTACACCAGCACACAGTTCTTGGGCCTATGGATAGAGAAGGGGATAAAAGTGGTAGGGTTTTGTTGAGGGGTGGAGGAGAAACTATGAAGTTCATCCTTAAACTATCTGCAGTATATAAATCAGAGAGATTATGGGATGAGATTGACATGGGATGTGAGAAGGTGGATTAAGTCTGATACATGGCCATCTCCAATGGATTCAGCAAGCCACTACAACGATGATTAGCATTTTCCCCACCTAGTAGAAGATGGACAGTTGTCCCTGTTCCCCTCCAGTTATCTCCTGCTGCCTTGGGATTTGCACCACCTTGTTGTGCATGAGAGAGGGCAGTGTGTCAGTTTGTTGCATAGTGTTTGGCAGATGTGGCTGTCATAATTGAGTAACTGGCAGCCTGTGCAAGCTGTGAAAGGTGGGTGTGAGTTTGTAGCACCATTGGGTCCGTGAAGGTGAGACAAAGCTACAAATGTGAGGTTGGAGTCTTGGTTGATGGAGGTGGCTGGGGTTGTTTTGAATGAAGCTGTATGTGATGTCATTGGTTCCATGGTAGGTACATCGCATTTGAGAATTAATTCACTGACATTTGTCATTTATGTCATGTTCTTAAACCACCTCTTGTACTACATCCAGGTTCTCAAGATGACACTGCAATGGCCACTTTCAACAGTGGTGAGGAGGAATTGTTTATACAAATGAGGAGGAATTTTCTTCTCATCGAGGTTAGTGAGTCTATGGAAATCTTTACCGCAGAGGGCTGTTAAGGCCGAGTCGTTAAGTATATTCAAGGCTGAGATAGACAGATTTTTATTCAGTAAGAGAATCAAAGGTTATGAGGAAAAGGCAGAAAGTAATGTTGAAGATTATCAGATCAGCCATGATCTCACTGAACAGTAAGACAGTGTCGATGGACGGTATGGTCTACTTCTGCTTCTATATCTTAAGGTCTTATGGTTAAAATATCATCTCCTGTTGATCTCCCTGGCAAAAAGCCAGAGATTATTGGAGCAGGCTTTCTAGCCTATTGCAGCGTATTCACTTCTCTAGCAAACCAGATGATCTTTCCCTGTCATTCCCACCTACAGAAGCCAGAACGTACCCGGCCTTTGGGCTTGGCTTCCAATTGAGGATTTAGCAGCAGAATACAGGTTGAGATAAGTCGGACCTACAATGTTGGAGAGGGGTGTATAGTCCACGGCAGTGCGCCTATAGTTATTTGGGAGGGGGTTAGGTTTGGGGGGCGCTTTAAAGTAGTTGTCATCCCAGCTAAGGTCTAGGAAAACCCACAAGACACAATTAGCAGGGCGTGTTACATCAGAATTGTCCTGTCTCTTTCATTTAAAATGTTTAAAATACCAACCCACTCTGTGGGGGAGGGTTCGCTGATTTCTGTAAAATCTTGAAGATGGTTTGGAGCTGGCACTTTCTCTATTAACCTCCCACGTGTGCTCCCTTCATAAAATAAGTTTGTCCTGTCCTTCAGTGTTTTCTGGGAGGAATAAATATCTATTGTAAATGGAAACTGTTCACATTTTTCAAACATTCAACTCAAATACCACAAGATGGCAGAACTGGTCTTCATTGGTTTTATAAGAATTGCTATATCTTGTGCTGACCAATTGATTCGGAGTTACTGAATAAATATTATATTTAATAAAGAAAAATGTGATACTTTTAACTCCTGCTGGTTACAATACATCCTGTTCTGTTTAATCTGCGAAGCTATCACATTATAAACCTGAGCAAAGTACTTGTGAATGTGATGAATATAATGACACTTCTCTATTTTTTATTTTTTGCAGGAGTAAAAAATAAACCAATAGTTCAAAGTAATCACATCAAAGAGCTTGTCCCTAAGAGGACATTAGTACAGGACATTTGGTAACCTAACCTTTTAGAACCCATTTTTACACGTGATGTTTGATGTTGGGCCAGTGTTTATTTTATTCACTCATGTGATGTGGGCATCACTAGCTTGGCCAGCATTTATTGCTCATCTCTTGTTGCCCTTCAGAAGGTGGTGGTGAGCTGCCTTCTTGAAACACACAATAGGGAGGGAATTCCAGGATTTTACCCAGCGACAGTGAAGGAAAAATGACATATTTCCAAGTCAGAATGGCGAGTGGCTTGGAGGGGAACTTGCAGGTGGAAGTATTCCCATGTATCTGCTTCCCTGGTCACTCTAGACGGAAGGGGTCATGGGTTTGGAAAGTGCTATTTAAGGATCTTTCGTGAATGTCTACAGTGGATCTTGGAGCTAATGCACACTGCTGCTACTGAGCAACTATGATGTGGTCCATTCAAACAGGCTGCCTTGTCTGGATGGTGCCAAGCTTCATGAGTATTGTTGGAGCTGCACCCATCCAGGCAAGAGGGGAGTATTCCATCATGGTTCCCATTTGCGACTGATTACTCTGTGGTTCTGTATTATGTTGGCATGAACAATTATTTTTAACACTGGTATTTGTAATTGCTTTTGATAATGTTGATATGACTGAATCCTATCTACCGATGTAGTGGTGCACTTTCTGGTTTTGGGCCTACATAATGCACTGATTCACTTGGCTCCTTCCATAGAGCCTCTGCCTTGCCTCAAATTCTCCCATGGTTTTGCCTCCAAGTCTTGGACTGCCTCACAAATTGTTTCACTTTCACTAGCATTAAGTCCTCTTTGACTATAAAAAAGTTGTCTGTGCCTCATCCATTACACTGACAATGGAGGTAACTCGTCCCTTAAATCGCCATATGCATAATTACCAGCTGATCTCTAGAGGTAATTGATGGAGAAATCAGTGGAATCCTCAGTCTCTACTTCTTTGTTAAATTGAGCTTGATTGATGTTTAGGTTTTTTTGGACATAAATCTGTATCAAAGACTTTCAGAATTTTATTGTAAGAAGGTGATGTGTCAGCCACTCATTCAACACAAAATCTCCAGTAGTCCCATTGTGGTAGACCCACAATACTGTTAGGAAGCGAATTCCAGGATTTTGACTCAGCAGCAGTGAAGGAACAATGACATATTCTCAAGTAAAAATGGTGAGTGACTTGGAGGGGAACTAGCAAGTACATATCCTATGTATCTGCTGTCCTTGTCCTCCTAGGTGGTGGAGGTCGTGGGTTTAGAAGGTGCTGTCTAAGGATCATTGGTGAATTTCTGCATTGCATCTTGTAAATAGTACACACTTACGCACTGCTGCCAGTGAGTGTCGGTGGTGGAAGGAATGGATAATTGTGGATGTGGTGCCAATCAAGTGGGATATTTTATTCTGGAAAGTGTCAAGCTGCTTCAGTGTTGTTGGAGATGCACTCATACAGACAAGTGGGGAGTACTCCATCACACACCTGCCTTGTGCCTTGTAGCCAATGGACAGGCTTTGGGGAGATAGGAGTTACTTACTCACCACAGGATGCCTAGCCTCTGACTTGCCCTTGTAGCTGCAGTATTTATATGGTGAGTTGAGTTGAGTTTCTGGCCAATGATAACCCCCAGAATGTTGAGAGTGGGGCATTCAGCAATGGCGATGAATGTGAAGTGTAATGAGTTTATATGAAGCCTAATTGCTTAAGGATTTAGCTGACTTTTCTTAGTCTGAATTTATCTCATCATGCATATGATGAGATAATTGCTAGACATTATAGATCAATGAATCAAGTACAGACACATTACAGTATCGATTTCACAGCATCTGTGTAATAATACATGATGTTCCACCTGCTGTAAATTCCACAGGTACATGGGGAAGATATGTCAGGTCAAATGATTTATAAACTTTATGAAATTATTTTTGAAGAAAAACATTTTAATTCATCGGAAGAACATCGCTGGCAAAGCCTGAACTTATTGTCCATTCTTAGTTTCAATGGAGACAACAGAGGTGGATGTTGATCATCTGCAATCCATCTGTTGGAGCACTGTTAAGTAGAGAGTCCCAGGATTTGTCCAAGTAATGATAAGGAAATAGTGACATACATTCACATCAGGGCAGTGTGGGACTCGGTGCTGTGCGGTATTTTCCCAGTTGACCATTTCTGGGACCTTGTGGTATTTGCCACCTTTAGGGTGTGTTGTACACAGTGAGGGTGGCTTGAGATCAGTCATTGCTACCAATCTGCCTTTGTCTTTGCTTTGTGTTGGGCCTATCTGATGATTAGTGGGGGAGAATATGCCACCATAGAGTATCTACAGAAGAGGCACTGAACTTAGATAACAAGTTTTATTGTATGATAGCAATAAGTACAACTACATTTGGTCAAGTATAATTACTAGGACCTTAGGGAGCTGGTACAAAAACATCTGCCCCCTCTGAAGGCTAAAGTAGAGCTATGGTGACATCCTTAGGATGGTCAGAGCCAACCTGTCACATACAATAACTCCTTCAGGATCTGTTACGAGAAATAGGAACATAGCGGTGAAGTGCTCCTATATACCTGCGGTTTTTTGCCTTTGAGCTGGTGCAAGTCAAGTCTTGAGGAGCAGCTGCCAAAGAAGTGCATGTGCATACTGTGGACAGTGCTCACGGATAGACTAGTGGCAGAGGGAATGGATATTTAAGCTGGTGAAATATTTTCTTCAGTTTTCACATTAAATTAAGTCTCTGGTAAACAGGTTGCATCACCTATCTTACAATATTGCTCTCGATTGCAGGTACTGGCAGCCATGTAAAATATCGCAGCATCTATACACTGAATATAGGCAGGAAACATTGGCAGTGCACTGCAGGTCAATGCACTAAGCAATAGGTACAGTAAGGTAAGAGTCACCTCCAATTTATAATGTTGTCACAGGAAGATGAGCGTCAATTTCAATGTTGGCTTCAAACACAAGCTGTGAAGCATAAGACTCATGACTAAGAAAGACTTGGAAGTCCAACGAGTAAACAATGGCGTTAATTTCTTAAGTAGACTTTAATCTTAAACCTTAAATGACCTTAAGTTCTACTCAAAATGTAAAGCATTAAGATAAATGAACCTGGAAATATGACTTGATACTTAAAAAGGAGATGGCTCAAATGACACCCTATGGATTCCCAAGACAGTTCTTGAAAAGGATCCTGGACCTTTAACACTTTAGTGATGGGCAAAGTGCCCTCTTCAACAAGATGATACCTTCAGTGCTTCCTTGACCCAGAGGGTGAGTTATATTAAGAAGTTATGTTGAAGAGTTCAAGTAATGGATGTCATTTATCTTCAACTAAGCAGTGGGTTTTAATCCAGGATCGGAAATCAGATTGGCAGAAAATGTAAAATGCTCTAATGACAGATAAGGCATAGAAAAGACACCTATTTCCAGCTGTGTTTGCTGACTGTTGAGTAATTTGCAGATTTTCTTTGTTTAGCAGTTTTCTGACATACTTCAGGATTCCTAGAATATAACTGATATTCTGTCATGGTGCAGAAAGGTCACAAATGCACTAAGAGACTTAATAGATTAATGTTTTGTATTCAGTGACAGCAGCAGGCACTCTTGAGAATCCTTGTTAAGCTGTGTGTCAAGTCTGCATACATTCAATATGTTTCCATTCCTGAATGACTTATACCCAAATGTATTGATTTATGTCTCCTTTACATTACAGTGGAAGAGGCTGTACAATGTGTTAAGTGCTAGTTTGCACTGTAGGGGACCAGGTAGACTATTGTTGGTAATACTGACACAATCACACATTCATGTTGCTGTTCTCAAGGGCAGACTGTTTCATTGAAGGGAAAAGAATGAAAAGCTGCTGAGCTTTGCCAGCAACTTCTGATTTTGTTCCTGATTTAAAGCATCTGCAGTTGTTTCTGTTTTTAGAATGGAAGCTGTGACTGATTTCTGTCCACAACCCCACCAGAGGGTGAACAGGATTGAATCAGCATTTTCATGGGGGCACATTTTTACAGTATAAGACATTAGCTTCAGAGGGGATTTCAGGAAAACGTTTTTTACGCAGGTGGTGACGAGAATCTGGAATGCTGGGAATCTGGAATCTGTGAGGCTAGTTGATGCAGGAAACCTCACAACCTTGAAAAAGTACTTAGATGAGCACTTGAAATGTCATAACATTCAATGGACCAAGTGCTAGAAAGTGGGATTGTGTAGATTTCACGCAGTTTTGGCAGTACAAACTTAATGGGCCAAAGGGAATAAGGGTTTTACAGTCAATTAGTGAATGCAGGGATGGGAAAGCAGGCTGGCCTGGAGAACTTCCTATGAGATTTGGCGTCCCCATGGCAGCCATTACTGTAGATGCCACGTGAGTACTGAAGGAGCAAAGGGGAGAATGCGGTGCATTGAGCTGCATTGCTGTCTCCCATGATGTCAGTGGAAAGTCAGAAGTCTGGGAACAAGGACAGAGCAGTCCACTGGTCATCTGACAACAATCTTGGCATGACATTGGGATCATAATCAGGGAGAGGAGAATGCCCTCTTCCAAGAGCATTGCAGGCAGCGCTCAAACGTATAGACTAAGCAGGTACGCAGTCAGTTAGCAGCCACTGTCAGCATCAGAAATGAAACTAGACAATTCTGGATTCAGTGCAAGCAAAGGGTCAGTGCTCTTAAATACTCTGGAAAAATGTATGTATCACCCTTAGGACAGACCTCTTGGTTTTCACCCACGAGCAGGCACATCACCCAGGGTGCATGCTGTTCTTGAACATGGGAAGGGTGTGTTCCCAGGGCATTTACTCACCCCTCAGAATGCATCAGAATAGGCAGATGGGTTGGGGTTGCCTTATTCATAAGAAATTAAATTAAATTGATAGCAAGAAATGATGTAGGATTAGATGATATAGAATCTGTGCGGATAGAATTGAGGAACCACAAAGGTTAAAAAAACATAATGGGTGTTATGTACAGGCCTCCAAACAGTAGTTAGGATGTGGGGCACAAGATACACCAGGACATAGAAAAGGTATGTAAGAAAGGCAAGGTTACAGTGATTTCCTATGGTGGATTTCAATATGCAGGTGTACTGGGAAAATCAGGTTGATTGGGAACGAAAGAAAAGTAAATTGTGGAATGTCTATGAGATGGCTTTTTGGAACAGCTTGTGGTGCAGCCCGCTAGGGAACAGGCAGTTTTGGATTTAGTGATGTGCAATGAGGCAGACTTGATAAGGGAGCTTAAGGTGGAGGTACCCTTAGGAGGCAGTGACCAGAATATGATAGAATTTACACTGCAGTTTGAGAGTAAGAAGCTGGAATCAGATGTAACGGTATTACAGCTGAATAAAGGCAACTACAGAGACACGAGGGAGGAGCTGACCAGAATTGACTGGGAAAGGAGCCTAGCAGGAAAAGCAATGGAACAGCAATGGCAGGAGTTTCTGGGAATAATTCGGGAGACACAGCAAAAATTCATCTCTTGGAAAAAGAAACATGCTAAAGGGAGGATGAGGCAACCATGGCAACAAGGGAAGTCAGGGACAGCATCAAAGCAAAAGAGAAAGCATATAATGTGGCGAAGGGCAATGGGAAGCCAGGAGTTTGCGAAGCCTACAGAGACCAACAGAGGACAATTAAAAAAGAAATGAGGAGGGAGAAGATTAAACATGAGGGTAAGCTATGCAATAATATAAAAGAAGATTGCAAGAGTTTCTTTTGATATAAAAAGGGCAAAAGAGAGGCAAAATTGGATATTTGGCCACTGGAAAATGATGCTGGAGAAGTAGTAATCGGGAACAAAGAAATAGTGGAGCAACTGAACAAGTAATTTGCATCAGTCTTCCCATTGGAAGACACGAATAACATACCAAAATTTCAAGAGAGTCGGGGGGCAGAGGTGAGTATGGAGGCCATTACTGAGAAGAAGTTGTTAGTAAATCTGAGAGGCCTGAAGATGGATAAATAACCAGGACCAGATGGACTAGACCCCAGATTTCCGAAAGAGGCAGCTCATTAGATAATGGAAGCATTAGTTAGTGGTGATCTTTCAGGAATCGCTGGAGTCAGGGAGGGTCCCAGAGAACTGGAAAATTGCTAATGTAACCCCCTGTTTATGAAGGAAGTAAGGCAAAAGATGGGAAATTACAGGCCGATTAACCTGTCCTCAGTCGTTGGTAAGATTTTGGAGCCCATTGTGAAAGATGAGATTTCTGAATACTTGGAAGTACATGGTAAAATAGGGCAAAGTCAGCATGGTTTCGTCAAGGGGAGGTCATGCCTGACAAATCTGTTAGGATTTCTTTGAGCAGGTAACAAGCAGTATAGACAGAGGAGACCCAATCGATATTATCCACTTGGACTTCCTGAAGGCCTTTGATAAGATGTCGCACAGGAGGCTGCTGAGTAAGATAAGGGCCCATGGCATTTGCGGCAAGGTACTAGCATGGATAGAAGATTGGCTGTCTGGCAGAAAGCAGAGAGTAGGGATAAAAGAATCCTTCTAAGGATGGTAGCCAGTGACTAGTGGTGTTCTGCAAATGTCAGTTTTGGGACCACAACTTTTTATTTTATACATTAATGATCCAGATAAAGGAACTGAGGGCATTCTGACTAAGTCTGCAGATGATGCAAAGATAGGTGGAGGGTCAGATAGTATTGAGGAGGCAGGGAGGCTGCAGAAGGATTTAGACAGGTTAGGAGAGTGAGCAAAGAAGTGGCAGATGGAATACAATGTGAGAAGTATGAGGTCATGCACTTTGGTAGAGAGAAGAGAGGCATTGACTGTTTTCTAAATGGGAAGAAAATTCAGAAATTTGAAGTGCAAAGGGACTTGGGAGTCCTAGTCCAAGATTCCCTTAAGGTAAACTTGCAGGTTGAGTCGATAGCTAGGAAGGCCAATACAATGTTGGCATTTATGTTGAGACAACTAGAATATAAAAGCCGCGATGTACTTCTGAGGCTTTATAAAGCTCTGGTGAGGCCACATTTAGAATATTGTGAGCAATTTTGGGCCCAATATCTCAGGAAAGATGTACTGGCCTAGAAGTGGGTCTAGAGGAAGTTCACAAGAATGATCCCAGGAATGAAAGGCTTAACATATGAGGAATGTTTAAGGACTCTGGATCTATACTCGGTGGAGTTTAGAACGATGAGGAGGGATCTAGTTGAAACTTACAGAATACTGAAAGGCCTGGGTAGAATGGATGTTGGAAAGATGTTTCCATTGGCAGGAGAGACTAGGACCCAAGGACACAGGTTTAGGGTAAAGGGAAGACCCTTTAGAACGGAGATGAGGAGAAACTTCTTCAGCCAGAGATAGACAAGTTCTTGATTGTTAAGGGGATCAAAGGTTACAGGGAGAAGGTGGGAGAATGAGATTGAGAAAATTATCAGCCATGATAGAATGGTGGAGCAGGTTTGATGGTCAGAATGGCCTAATTTCTACTCCTATATCTTATGGTCTCTTGGTGAATCAGGGAAAATGTGTGTCCTTCATTGGTGTGAATAGTATAAATGTTTCAGGATGCATCATTAATGCAAACACAGAATGCTGGAGTAACTCAGTGGGTCTGGCAGCATCCTTGGGGAGAAAACAGAGATAACATTTTGGGTGCAATATGACTGTTTTTCACAACTTTGCTTTTATATGCAACTTCAATAGATATTTGCATGTGCAAATGCATTACCTTAGGTTGACTTTCCTAGCACATCCTTTACCCTGGGTCAGAGGGACTCAGTTGAAACTTTCCTGAATCAAGTGATTCCTGATATTCGTGGCATCCTGACAGCTCCTGTGTACTCCTTGCTATACTCAACACATTCCTTCTGCAGCTCAGGCACTGTGATATTCTGCAGCTTTACTTTCTACCTCCATTTCCTCTCCTCTCCTACCCTCTACCCTTCCTCTTCCCCCACTGAGCCATCTCCTTCAAGGGCTTCACTGTCCTTAAAGTTCACACCTTGATGGAAGGCCATGTTATGAAGAACATAGTACAATGAGCAAGACCTGAACATGAGGGTGTGGGGGGCCACCAGCTGAAAGCTCGTTGCAATGTGAGAAGCCCAGTGGCCTAAACAATGGTTGTCCTAATGAGCAGTCAGCTTCGATTGCATGGCCTTGCCACCTCCATCCGAGGTTCCTGTCAGAGTTTGAATAGCCACCATGATGTTCTTTAGAATCCACCCATGAGTCTGGGAATGAAGATTTAAGGCAATCTGGATGGACAGGCAATGAAGGAATCATAGAGCTGTCAGAAAAGCACACATGAAGGAAGATCTTGCCATGTTCACTGATCAGAATAACCAAGTGCATCAGATCACAAAATGCTTTTGTCACCTGTTCCTCAGGAACCTTTTCACTTCAGGTTAAAAGACACCAACTGACAACAAAGATTTTGAACGTATGTTTCACTGTGTTACATTAAGTTGTTTTGTCATGTTGTTAAGTGAGTGCATTTCCTTAAACTGATGATCTCAATTCCTGTAATGTGCCTTTTTATGTTATTTCCCTGCTGAGTTTCTGAAATATCTGGAATCCCTACAGTATGGAAACGGGCCCCTTGGTCCAACAAGTCCGCACAGACCCTCAGAGCATGCCACCCAGACTCCTCCCTATAACCCACATCCCTGAACACTACAGGCAATTTAGCATGACCAATCCACCTAGCCTGCACATCTTTGGACTGTGGAAGGAAACCACAGCACATTGAGGAAACCTACACAGACATGGGGAGAATGTGCAAACTCTACACAGTTGCCCAAGGGTATAATCGAACCTAGGTCCCTAGTGCCACAAGGCAGCAGTGCTAACCACTGAGCCACCATGCCACCCTAGTTAGAACACTTTCTCAAAGCCATGAAAGCAACAAAAGATTCTTCCATTCTTCAAGAACTGTGAAATCATCATCAAAGTCACAATAAAACAAAAGACTGCGGATGCTGGAAATGTGAAACAAACACAGAGAATGCTAGGGAAACTCAGCAGATCTGGGAGGAAGTGTGGAGAGAGAAACAGAGTTAATGTTTCGAGACCAGTGATCCTGTCAGTTCTGACGAAAGTTATAATATGGAGTGACCTGGGCCTTCGCAGCAGTTTTAGCAGCAAATATTGTCAGCAATGTATAGATTGTATTTACAGGTAAATGCTGGGATTTGAACCAGTGATAGTAAATAAATATAACTGTGATAATTATCCAGCTGGGTGACCTGGAAACTCTTTTGATCTACTTGTTTGCAATGGAAGTCTTGTGGTACAATGGGAGGTCATTTTTACATCTGGTTCAGCTTCAAGTCACACTTCAGGACTAATGGCCTTGGAAAGTGTGTCACAATATACCCAGGACAGTTTGATGATCAGTCTGTAAATCTTCCCAATGCGTTTATGGTGAGCAGGAGAGTTTTCTGGGCAGTCGGAACTGTGCAGTAACTGCAGCACAGCAGAGTCTCACATTATGAGATGCCACTTGTCAGTTCTTGCCATAAGCAAGTGTTGTCCTTGTTCCAACTGATATCACACATATGGTGGGACCTCATTTTCTTCTTTCCTCCACTGAAGGCACAATTCCACTGCAATGTTTGTTCACTGGTCTCCTGTTTGCTTCTGAAACACTGTACTGTTCCCCCTTTATCTGCAGGTTGAAACCAGAGGGGATATAAATTGGAATGCAAGAATGCATTTTTCCGAACATGCAGGAATAGTCATCCTGAAACATACAACGGTAAATAATTTAAAGATGGGACTTGAAGATTTCAAATGATGGAGCTGTGGCTATTTTGTTTGACCAGTTTCAAGGATTTTGTATTTTATGTGGAGGGCTGCCTCCTGTGTTGACATGGCAGATGATCCCAGGTGCCTTTTTCTATAAATTCCTAGCAAACCATAGTTTATAAACATAGTCACTTTATCATTCTCTCTCTTTTGCTGCAGTGATTCCCATTCCAAATCATTGATCAAGGATGTGATACTAGTCTATTTCCCAAAAAGACTGATGCAGAATTGTGAAGTTTGTCTTCAGATGGCTTCAACCTGAGTTGATGTGAATGTGATTACTCTTAACATCAGGTCCAATTTGAGCAACTGTCGCATTTAGGGCCCTAGCAAACCTGGACGTCTCTGCAAGAGTTCCTCAAGACGGTGTCCTAGATGCAACCATCTTCAGCTGCTTCATCAATAGCTTTCCCTTCACCATAAGTCAGAAGTGGGAATGTTCACTGATGATGACACAATGTTCAGCTGCATTTGCAACTCCTCAGACACTCAAGCAGTCCGTGTTCAAGTGCAACAAGATCTGGACAATATCCAGAGTTGGGAAGACAAGTGGCAAATAACATCCTCATCACTCAAGTGCCCGGCAATGATCATCTTCTACAAGAGAGAATCTAACCATTGTCCTTTGATATTCGTGGCATTACCATCATTGAAATCCCCACTCTCAACATCCTGGGAGTTAACATTGACCAGAAACTGAACTGGCCTAGCTATATGGATAAGGTGACTGTAAAGGTCAAAAGCTAGAGATACTGCAGCGGGTAACTCAACTGGTGACTCCCCAAAGCCTTTTCACCATTTACAAAAGACAGCAATCTCTCCTTCACTGTCAGCAAAATGAAGGAGCTGGTCATCGACTTCAGGAAGCAAGTGTGTCTATATCCCTGCCTATATCAATGATGCTCAGATGAAGATGATTGAAAGCTTCAAGTTCCTAGGAGTAAGCAAGAACATAAGAACATAAGAACATAAGAACTAGGAGCAGGAGTAGGCCATCTGGCCCCTCAAGCCTGCCCCACCATTCAATCAGATCATGGCTGATCTTCTGAGACTCAGCTCCACTTACCTGCTCACTCACCATAACCCTTAATTCCTTTACTGTTCAAAAATTTATCTAGCCTTGCCTTAAAAACATTCAGTGAGGTAGCTTCAGCCGCTTCACTGGGCAGGGAATTCCACAGATTCACAACCCTTTGGGTGAAGAAGTTCCTCCTGACCTCAGTCCTACATCTGCTTCCCTTTATTTTGAGGTGATGCCCTCTAGTCCTAGTTTCATCTGCTAGCGGAAACAACCTCACTGCCTCCACCTTATTCATTCCCTTCAAAATCTTAGATGTTTCTATAAGATCTCCCCTCATTCTTCTGAATTCCAATGAGTATAAGCCCAGCCTACTCAGTCTCTCCTCATCATCTAACCCTCTCAACTCTGGAATCAACCGAGTGAATCTCCTCTGTATCCCCTCCAGTGCTAGTATATCCCTTCTCAAGTAAGGAGACCAAAACTGCACACAGTACTCCAGGTGTGGCCTCACCAGGACGCTATACAGCTGCAGCATAGCCTCCCTGTTTTTAAACTCCATCCCTCTAGCAATGACAGACAAAATTCCATTTGCCTTTTTAATTACCTGCTGCACCTGCAATCCTACTTTTAGCGATTCATGCACAAGGACACCCAAATCCCTCTGCACAGCAGCGTGCTGCAATTTTTTACCATTTAACCCATAGTCCATTTTCCTGTTGTTCCTACCAAAATGGATGATCTCACACTTTTCAACATTGTATTCCATCTGCCAGACCTTTGCCCACTCAATTAGACTATATCCCTCTGCAGACTTTCAGTGTCTTCTGCACACTTTGCTCTACCACTCACCTTAGTGTCATCTGCAAATTTTGACACACCACACTTAGTCCCCAACTCCACCAACAAGGTGGAATATAAACTGAACTGGCCAACAAGGTGGAATATAAAGATCACCAACAATTTGTCCTGGTCCATTCACGTCACGCTCTGGTTAAGAAAGCACACCAATGCTCCTACCTCCTCAGGAAGCTACGGAAATTTGCTATGTCCTCAATGACTCTTACCAATTTTTATAGATGCGCCTTAGAAAGCATCCTATCTGGATGCATCACAGTGTGGTGTGGCAACTGCTCTCTCCAAAATTGCAAGAAATTACAGAGACTGTGAATGCAACTCAGTCCCTCACGAAAACAAGCTTTCCATCCATTGACTCTGTCTATACTTCCTGCTGCCTTGGGAAAGCAGCCAACATAATAAAAGACCGTCCCACCTGCCACACTCTCTTCCATCCACTTCCATTGGGCAGAAGATACAAAAGTTTGAAAACACGTACTGACAAATTCAAAAATGGTGTCTTTTCCAGTGTTAGCAGACATTTGAATGGACCTCTCATTCATTAAAGTTGATCTTTTTCTGCATCTTCTCAGTAGCTATAACACTGTGTTCTGCATCTGCATTCTATTACCCTGGTGTACCTACGTAAGGCATGATTTACCTGGTTAGCACGTAAAACAATGCTTTTCACTATATCTCAGTTCATGTGACATTAATAAATCAAATCAGATCAAAACAAGGTACAAGTCAGGAGTGTGATGGAATATTCCCCAATTGCCTAGATGAATACAGCTCCAACATTACTCAAGAAGCTTGACACGATCCACAACAAAGCAGCCCACTTGACTTGGCGCCATATCCTCAAGCATACATTCCTTCAGTAGCAGCAGTGTGTACTATCTACAATAAGCACTATAGAAATTCAAAGATCCTTAGACAGCGCCTTCCAAACCCACTCAGAGATAGCAAGAACTGTAGATGCTGAGGTCAGAGATAATATAGCGTGGAGCTAGAGGAACACAACAGGTCAGGTAGCATTAGAGGAGCAGGAAAGTTGACGTTTTGGGTCAGGACCCTTCTTCAGAAATGGGAAAGGGGATGGGAGCTGGGAAATAAATAGAGAGAGGAGGGGTGGGGCTGGGGAAGGTAGGTGGGACAGTGATAGGTGAGTGCAGGTAGGGAGTGGTGGGGATTGGTCAGTGGGATGGATGGGGTGGATAGGTAGGAGAGAAAATGGACAGGTTGTGTCAGGTCAAAGAGGCAGGGATGAGAGGGAGGGTTGGACATGGGATGAGGCCGAGGGTGGGGAGATTTTAAGACTGGTGAATTCCATGTTTAGGCCATTGGGCTACAGGCTCCCGCGGCAGAATATGAGGTGTTACTCCTCCAGTTTGCAGGTGTTGTCAGTGTGACACCTTCCAAACGCACGACTATTTCCATTGAGAAGGACAAGGACAGCAGTTATATGGGAACACCACCACTTGCAAATTCCCCTCCAAACCACTCACCATCCTGGCTGGGAAATATATCACTGTTCCTTCACTGTTGCAGGGTCAAAATCATGGAATTCCCTCCTTAACGGCACTGTGGGTCAACCGACAACAAATAGACTGCAGTGATTCAAGAAGGCAATACACCACTACCTTCTCAAAGGCAAACTAGGGAAGGGCAACAGGTGTTGGTCCACGAAGTCTCACCCTTGAGAGCTGCTGCCAATCTGATTATCTGGCAGCTCCAGCAGCCCCAACATCAGTGGAGTTTGAGACACTGTTGAGACTGGAAGAAGTAGAAGGAAGATGACAAGATTGACTTAGTAAGTTGGGCCTTTTGGGCATGGAGGGATCTGAGCATCTGGGGAAAAGAGATGGATTTGCGAAGGAAGATTTAGACAGCAGGTGATGAAGAATGTGGGGGGTTGGGTTGGGAGGGTGTCCCTGATATGTATAGGGTCACCCCTGGAAGACATTCTCTCCATGTCGCACCATGGCAATCGAAGTATCCTGGACAATCGATGCACACACACACACGCGCGCGCGCGCACACACACACACACACACACATATCAGGCAGCTTCAGCAACATCCAGCCTATCACCTTTGTTTGTCATGATTTTACACAAGCTATTAACTCCTCATTTTGCAGTTTTGGTGAGACCTCCTCCCATTCAGTTTGCTGAATCATCCATAAAATCTGAATAATTTGGTTGAACTGAAAACTTTCAAAGCTATGAGTATCTTTTCAAGAATCAATGAGGGTGCAGAATAGAAGCAGACATTAATGAGAGCAGGAACCTTGGTGTGAAGAACAGACTTGGAATGCTTGCATAGCAGAGAGGATCGGGTAAATAGGAGAGATCCTATATGATTGGACCAATGCGGGGGGGGGCAGCAGATCAGGCTAGCGCATGAGAGTGAGAGAAATGGAAGCATACAGAGTTTGAGAGAAATAAGGGCAGATTGGGGCACAACACAGGAAGAAAGCAACTCAGGCATGAGGAACATATTGTGGATGTTGGAGCCTGCGAAATGGGGTCCTCCACTTTGAAGAGAACATGTAGTTGTTCTGCACAAGTTAAACTAAGTTCCACATTGCACTACACCAAGTGGACATAATTTTTAACGGTGCTTGTGTTCTTGCAATAAATGTGTCCACAACAATAATCTTGGTATAAGGCAAGAAATGTGAACCAGTACAATAGAAAGATTAAGCTGGATTTAATGTTTCTTTGGTTGTGAAGTTGATTTATGTAAGACAAGAGAAGATTAGTATTTTCTTGCCCTGGAACCAGTAAAATCACATGCAGGCCTATGTCCCGTGACAATTCCAGTAAATAGTCAGAAAGACAGATGACTGAAATACAAACAACAAAGAATCTACTGTATATGTTGTGACATATAAACTTAGTACAAAAAAAATCTATCCCTTACAGAAACATTGTAGGGTCTAGTGGACAAAAGCCACAAGTGCAAACTTTAAATGATTCAATTTGTGCCACAGCTCCTGTTGAATGATCATTGAGAAGCAGGAAAGGGAGACATGAGACAAATTCATGACCTGGACTGAGTATTACTCCTGAGTTGAAGAGATTACCATTGAGGCAGATAACACCCTTGGCTGTCAAAATGAACAGAGAAGAGAACAGAAATTAAATGCATGGCGTGAGCACCGAAGATCTACCTGGCATCGATGATGCAACATTGAATAATGAAGTGTTGACTTTCCAGTAATGGGTGGGATGGATATATTTATCAGTGATGTAAAAGATGTCTAAAGAAATATTGAATACCAAGAAAACAAAACTGAAACCTAAACAATCTGAAATTATGTAGCTGTTTAATCACATGGGTGGCATGGTGGCTCAGTGGTTAGCACTGCTACCTCACAGCACCAGGTTTGATTGCAACCTCAAGCAACAGTCTGTGTGGAGTTTGCACGATCTCTGCTTGTCTGCATGGGTTTCTTCTGGGTGCTGCAGATTCTTCCCACATCCCAACAATGTGCAGGTTAGGTGGATTGGCTAACCTAATTTAGAGTCATAGAGTTATAGAGGTATACAGCAAGATATACCCTTTGGTCCAACTCGTCCATGCCAACCAAATATCCTACATAAATATAGTCCCATTTGCCAGCATTTGGCCCATATCCCTCTAAACCCTTCATATTCATATATCCATCCAGATGCCTTTTAAATGTTCTACCTGCATCCACCACTTCCTCTGGCAGCTCATTTCATACATGCATCACCCTCTGTGTGAAAAAGTTACCACTTAGGTCCCTTTTATATCTTTCCCCTCTCACCTTAAACCTATGCCCTCTAATTTTGGACTCCCCCATCCCTGGAAAAGACCTTGGCTATTTACCCTATCCATACCCCTCATGATTTTATAAACCTCTGTAAAGTCACCCCTCAGATTCTGACACTCCAGGGAAAATAGCCATAGTCTATTCAGACTCTCCCTATAGCTCACACCCTCCAACCCTGGCAAAATCCTTGTAAATCTTTTCCAAAACCTTTCTAGTTTCACAACATCCTTCCTGGAGGAGGGAGACCAGATCCAAAAGCGGCTGAACCAATGTCCTGTAGCAACTGCAACATGACCCGACGTTGTTGACTTACTCACTGAGCTGGCTTGTTTTTGTTCAGACATTTCATCACCGTGCTAAGTAACATCATCAGTGAGGCCTCTGCTGAAGCAATGTTGTTCTACTCTGCTTGGAATTTGGTTATGGTGAGTAGTGTCATTTCCGGTTTTGATCTGTTTGGGTTTGTGTATGGGGTCCAATTCTATATGTTTGTTGATCGCTAAGAACCCCACGGGACACCACTTGTCACCGGTTGCCATTCCGAAAAAGAGCCTTTTATCCCAACTCTCTGCCTTCTGTCAGACAGCCAATCCTCAATCCATGCCAGAAGCTCACCTCGAACACCATGGGCCCTCAGCTTACTCAGCAGCCTCCCGTGAGGCACCTTATCAAAGGCCTTTCGGAAGTCTAGACCGATAACATCCACTGGGTTTCCCTGATCTAACCTACTTGTTACCTCTTCAAAGAACTCTAACAGGTTTGTCAGGCATGACCTCCCCTTACTAAATCCATGCTGACTTGTTCTAATCCGACCCTGCACTTCCAAGAATTTAGAAATCTCATCCTTAACGATGGATTCTAGAATTTTACCAACAACCGAGGTTAGGCTATTCGGCCTATAATTTTCCATCTTTTGTCTTGATCCTTTCTTAAACAAGGGGGTTACAACAGCAATTTTCCAATCATCTGGGACTTCCCCTGACTCCAGTGACTTTTGAAAGATCACAACCAAGGCCTCCGCTATTTCCTCAGCCACCTCCCTCAGAGGATGTAGCCCATCGGGGCCAGGAGATTTATCAATTTTTAGACCTTTTAGCTTTTCTAGCACTTTCTCTTTTGTAATGCCTACCATACTCAACTCTGCCCCCTGACTCTCCTTAATTGTTGGGATATTACTCATGTCTTCCACCGTGAAGACTGACGCAAAAATACTTATTAAGTTCTTCAGCTATTTCCTTATCTCACTTCACTAGCCTTCCAGCGTCAATTTGGAGCGGCCCAATGTCTGCTTTTGCCTCTCGTTTGTTTCTTACATATTGAAAGAAACTTTTACTATCATTTCTAATATTACTGGCTAGCCTACCTTCATATTTGATCCTCTCCTTCCTTATTTCTCTCTTTGTTATCCTCTGTTTGTTCTTGTACCCATCCCAATCTTCTGATTTCCTAGTTCTCTTGGCCACTATATAGGCTGTCTCTTTTTCTTTGATACATTTCCTGACTTCCTTTGTCAGCCATGGCTGTCTAATCCTCCCCCGGATAATCTTCCTTTTCTTTGGGATGAACCTTTGTACTGTGTCCTCAATTAAACCCAGAAACTCCTGCCATTGTTCACTTTATATATTAATGATCTAGATGAAGGGACTGGGGGCATTCTGGCGAAGTTTGCCGATGATACGAAGTTAGGTGGACAGGCAGGTAGTACGGAGGAGGTGGGGAGGCTGCATAATGATTTAGACAGTTTAGGAGAGTGGTCCAGGAAATGGCTGCTGAAATTCAACGTGAGCAAATGTGAGGTCTTGCACTTTGGAAAAAAGAATACAGGCATGGACTATTTTCTGAACGGTGAGAAGATTCATAAAGCTGAAGTACAAAGGGATCTGGGAGTGCTAGTCCAGGATTCCCTAAAGGTTAACTTGCAGGTTGAGTCCGTGATTAAGAAAGCGAATGTAATGTTGTCATTTATCTCAAGAGGGTTGGAATATAAAAGCAGCGATGTGCTTCTGAGACTTTATAAAGCTCTAGTTAGGCCCCATTTAGAATACTGTGTCCAATTTTGGGCCCCACACCTCAGGAAGGACATACTGGCACTGGAGCGTGTCCAGCGGAGATTCAACGGATGATCCCTGGAGTGGTAGGCCTAACATATGATGAACGGCTGAGGATCCTGGGATTGTATTCATTAGAGTTTAGAAGGTTGAGGGGAGATCTAATAGAAACTTACAAGATAATGCATGGCTTAGAAAGGGTGGACGCTGGGAAGTTGTTTCCGTTAGGTGGGGAGACTAGGACCCGTGGGCACAGCCTTAGAATTAGAGGGGGTCAATTTAGAACAGAAATGAGGAGACATTTCTTCAGCCAGAGGGTGGTGGGCCTGTGGAATTCATTGCCACGGAGCGCAGTGGAGGCCAGGATGTTAAATGTCTTCAAGGCAGAGATTGATAAATTCTTGATCTCGCAAGGAATCCAGGGCTACGGGGAGAGTGCGGGTAAGTGGAGTTGAAATGCCCATCAGCCATGATTAGATGGCGGAGTGGACTCAATGGGCTGAATGGCCTTACTTCCACTCCCATGTCTTATGGTCTAACATACAAGAACTGACAATGAGACTCCTAAGAACACTAGGAATCATGGTAGAACAGAAGCCCACTGCCTGCTACGATAAACACTCGCAAGGATTAAAGACTCCATTCCCACAACATGCAGAACCAACGTGGTTTACAAAATGCCATGCAATGACTGCCATAAACATTACATTGGACAGACAGGAAGGAAACTAGCAGAATATATAAACGGCAGCAAAATGACACAACAACCTTTCCTTAATATCAGTACACTCGGACAATGAAGGTCATCAGTTTAACTGGGACAATGTAACTATAGTAGCCCAAGCCAAACACAGACATGCACAGGAATTCTCAACTCACGTGGCAATCAACAAACATATAGAATTGGACCCCATAAATCAACCCATACAGAACAAAACCTGACATGACATTAATCACCATAACGACCAAAACAGAATAAACTCCAAGTGGAGTAGAACAACGTCGTTTCATCAGAGGCCTCACTGATGATGTTACTAACCTGGTGACGAAACGCCTGAATGAAAACAAGCCAGCTCGGTGAGTAAGTCAACAACCTCATCCACAACCCGAGCTACAAATCTTTGCTAAAACTGTTTGCAACATGACCTCCCAACTCCAATACTCAATGCACTGACCAATAAAGGCAAGTATACTAAATGCCTTCTTCACCATCCTGGGACTCTACATTCAAGGAACTATGAACCTGTACTCCAAGATGTCTTTGTCCGGCAACACTTCCAGGAACTTACCATTAAGTGTATAAGTGCGGCCCTGATTTGCCTTTCCAAAATGCAGCACCTCACATTTATCTAAATTAAACACAATCTGCCACTCCTTGGCCCACTGGCCCATCTGAGCAAAATCCTGTTCTGCTCTGAGGTAACCTTCTTCGCTGTCCACTATCCCTCCAATTTTGGTGTCATCTGCAAACTTAGTGACCATACCTCCTATGTTCACATCCAAATCATTTATCTAAGTGACAAAAAGCACTGGACCCAGTACTGATCCTTGTGGCACACCACTGGTCACAGGCCTCCTGTCAGAAAAGCAACCCTCCTCCACTAGCATCTGTCTCCTACGTTCGAGCCAGTTGTGTATCTAAATGGCTGGTTCTGCCTGTTTTCTATGTGATTTAACCTTACTAATCAATCTACCATGAGGAACCTTTTCGAACACCTTACTGAAGTCTATATAGATCACATCCGCTACTCTGCCCTCATCATCTTCTTCGTTACTCCTTCAAAACACTCAATTAAGTTAATGAGACATGCTTTCCCATGCACAAAGCCATGTTGACTATCCCTAATCAGTCCTTGCCTTTTGAAATACATGTAAATCCCATCCTTCAGGATTCCCTCCAACAACTTACCTAGCACCGATGTTCGGCTCACTGGTCTATAGTTCCCTGTCTTTTCCTTATCACCTTTCTTAAATAGTGGTACAACATTAGCCAAACTCCAGTCTTCCGGCACCTCATCTGTGGCTATTGATGATACAAATATCTCAGCAAGGTGCCCAGCAATCTCTTTCCTCACTTCCCACAGAATTCTTGGGTGCTCTTGATTGGGTCCTGTGGATTTATCCACCTTTGTGCATTTTAAGATGTCCAGCATCTCCTCCTCTGTTAAATGGACATTTTTCAAGATGTTGCTATTTATTTCCCCATGCTCTATATCTTCCACATCCTTGTCCACAGTAAACACTGATGCAAAATACTTGTTTAGAATCTCCCCCATCTCCTACGGCTCCACACACAAATGCCCTTGCTGATCTTTAAGAGGCCCTATTCTCTCCCTTGTTACTCTTTTGTCCTTAATATATTTGTAGAATCCGTTTGGATTCTCCTTAACCTGATTTGGCAAAGCTATCTCATATCTCCTTTTTGGCCTCCTGATTTTCCTCTTAAGTATAATCCTATTGCCTTTATACTCTTCTAGGGATTCACTCAATTCCTGCTGTCTATATCTGACATGACCAAAACCTGAATTTCTCGTCTTCCAGCATTCCCTACACCCACCAGCCTTGCCCTTCACCCTAACAGGAACATACTGTCTCTGGTCTCTTGTTATCTCATTTTTGAAGGCTTTCCATTTTCTAGCTGTCCCTTTACCTGCGAACATCCGCCCCCAATCAACTTCTGAAAGTTAGAGACAAAAAAAAAGGCAGGTGCCAGGATCTGAGGTAGGCAAACAGGAGGCTGGAAGAACACAGGCAGCATCTGGAGGAAAGCAGCAGTCAACATTTCGGGTATTACCCTTCTTCAGGACTGGGTATGGGGGTAGTAAGAGCTACCCTTAAAGAGAGATGAGGAGGCTTTAGATTGGAAATTTCAAATAACCTTCCCAACCATCCTCCGGCTCCCCTTCCAGCCCCACCTCCTCCCTTCCATTCTACCTTCTGACCCTCCCTGCCAGCCACCAACTGGATTCGCAGCCAGGTCGTACCTCCTGCCAGTGTCCACTTATCACCTGCATTCTGCCTCCACCCCTTCCCGCCTCTCTTTATCTGCAGCTCCCTCTACGCCCACATCCAGTCCTGAAGAAGGGTAATACCTGAAACATTGACTGCTTCTTTCCTCCAGATGCTGCCAGGCTTACTGTGATCTTCCAGCCTCCTGTTTTTCTACCAACTTTTGAAAGTGTTCGCCTAATACCATCAAAATTGGCCTTCCTCCAACTTAGAACTTTAACTTTTAGATCTGGTCTATTCTTTTCCATCACTATTTTAAAACTAATTATTAAAAATAAAAAGAATTATGGTCATTGGTCTCAAACTGCTCCCCCACTGACATGCCAGTCACCTGCCCTGCCTTATTTCCCAAGAGTAGGTCAAGTTTTGCACCCTTTCTAGTAGGGTAAGGTTTTCTTGTACGTACTTAACAAATTACTCTCCATCCGAGCCCTTAATGCTGTGGCAGTCCCAGTCTATGTTTGGAAAATTAAAATCCCTTACCATAACCACCCTGCTATTCTCACAGATAACTGAGACCTCCTTACAAATTTGTTTCTCAATTTCCCACTGACAATTGGAGGGATCTATAGAACAATCCCAATAAGGTGATGATCCCTTTCTTGTTTCTCAATTCCACCCAGATAACTTTCCTGGATGTATTCCCAGCAATATCCTCCCTAAGTACAGCAGTAATGTTATCTTTAATCAAAAATGCCACTCCCCCTCCTCTCTTGTTCCCCTCTCTATCCTTCCTACAGCATGTGTACCCAGGAACATTAAGCTGCTTGACCATAGTGTTCAGGGATTTACTGGCTAGGTAGTTTAGCCATGGTAAATACAGGGTTACAGGGATAGGGAGGAGGGGTGGGTCTGGGTAGGTTACTCTTTGGAGGGTTGGTGTGGACTTGATGGGCCAAATGGCCTGCTTCTATGCTGTAGAGATTCCATTATTCTATACTTCTGTAGACATCACAACAATTTAGATTTTTGTGGCATACTGAACTTTGGAAAACATGCAAGCCACTTTAGAGGATCAATCAGCAAACAAAATTTGACACACTGGAACCTAAAGAGATGTTAGGATAGCTGACTTAAAGGTTGATAAAAAGATAAGTTTTAAGCTACACGTTAAAGGTGGAGATAGAAATTGAGAGGTGGTGAGTTTTAAGGAGCAGCTCCTGTGAGCAACTGAAGGCTGATTGGAAATGAAAGATCTGCAAGAGGCTGGAATTGGAGGTGTGCAGGGTGCTGTGTTATATCCCACAGTTACAATGTAATGTTCCTTTAAGAGACTTGTTCATCACTATATCATAGCAAGTGACACAATGGTGTACAGGTCTCAGTCTCCATCCTCCATCCACTGGGGCCACTCAGAACATGATGTGCTGATGGAAGTGTGCAGCTGTTTGGAAGCAAATAGATTAATATTAGCTCAGACATTGAAGTGCCCGTGACTACAATATGTGCCTGCTCTGGAAGCTAACATAAGCATTGCCACGTTAGGTATGAATACCTTGCTGGAGACAAAAGACAACATCATGATGACAGCACAATGGTCGGCAGCAGTGGCCAATTACAAACAAAAAACAATTTTTTAAAAATTTGAATTCAAAATTCACAAAAAAATTCTCGAATTAAATATGTGACTTTATCGTGACTGTGCAATCACAGTCAATTGTAAAACTGAAAATGAAACAAAGAGCTGTGCATGCTGTAGATCTAAAACAATAACAGTAAACGCTGGAGAAATACATTTAAAAATCACTGGAGTTGAAATGTTAATTCTGTTTCTCTCCCTACAAATGCTGCCAGATCTGCTGAGTTTCTCCTGCACTTTCTGTTTTTCTGTGGTGAAAATGGACATCACTCTGACATTCACTGATGTCCTTTAGGGAAGGAATCTTTCTCCACATTAGCAAACAATGCAGCACCAAATACCATTGGACATGCACGTGTGGGAAATCTGGTTTCAAAGGCCAAGCCTGACCCCAGAACAAAACACAGGTCACCAATAAGAGAGTACAGCACCAACACAGAGGCAGGAAGGCAAGGCTTAAGAACGTGCATAAACACAAACACATCGATGAGGTACACGGCCATATGAGTGAAAGGCAACTTTTGGAAGATGATCAAGCTCTCCACAACGTTAACCTCACACACTATGTTGATGGGATAAGATGAACAGAAGCTTTTATTAACATCATGTGTCCTGAAAGGTTGGTCAATATATCATGATAGCTAAAATCCACACAGGAGCATGCAACCTGTGTGTATTAAGATCTCAGACTCCATTTTAGTTGGAGCCACATGAAGCATGACATGTCTGGTGGAAGCATTCTGCTCTTTCTAACCAAATAGTTTAGTATTAGTCCAGTCACAGAAGTGCCCATGACTGCACCATATGTGATACTTTAGGAGCTATAAATGTCAATCGAATCTTTCAGTACTATATAATCCTTGTTTAGTTCTTACAGTACAGGAGCAATGTTTGTAAGTATTGCCTCATCAGGTACAATTACCCTATTGGAGACAAAAGCATGGTGGCAGGTCAATGTGTCAGCACTGAAAGTTGCATTGCTAAGGAGATGAGGAATGGGTGAATCAACAGGCTTTTGAAAACAAAGTTGAGAATATTAAAATTGAAGTTTGCTGGAATTTGCCACAATAAATTCTTGGAAAACTACTCCTGTTCACTGAGAAAATAGGGTCCCATTGTAAATTAACTTGAGACCAGCAGATGTTTAGGATCAAGTTATACTGCCGATCTGTGGCCGAGGGAATCAGAGCTCTCCAACTCAACTCCACTCGTCGGTTTTTGAAAGCTGATTAAATTTTAAAGTCACTGCAGTCAACTGCAAGCTAACAACTATAAATCAGTTACAAGTCCCTGGGAAGAGTCCTTGAAGTGGACTTATATCCCCATTATAATATCTTATATCCCCATTATTCCACACATTCTGTGTTTTGTTGAAAAAAATAAAGCTTGTACATATTTAACAAGAAGTAACAGCAAGTTTGTATATAGCTACGTGGAATTCTGGTCAAATTTTGTTAAGCCTGGAAATTTCAGTATAAATCTGTGAAAATGCTGCCTTCTCCACTTTGTCCTTTCTCACCACAGATCATAGATGGGGGGAGTCTGAATTTAAGTTACAAAAATCTGGAATTAAGAATCTAATGATGACTATGAAACCACTATCGATTTTCAGAAAACCCCATCTGGTTCTCTAATGTCCTTTAGGAAAGGAAACTGCCATCCTTATCTGGTCTGGCGTACATGTGACTCCAGACCCACCGCAATGTGGTTGACTCTTAACTTCCCTCTGGGCAATTAAGGATGGGAAAAGCCTAGTCAGCGATGCCCACATCCAGTGAATGAACAAAAAAAAACTGATTTCCTCTGATCTTTGCTTGTATAGAAACTTATAATTTAAGTGTGACTGCAGTTCTATCTTCATACAGATATGTACAACATAAATACACATATACATGTATGCATATACTGAGCAGAACCTTCTGACCTCACTGGTGGCAAGTTTAGAGGAGGGAAGGACATGTATAGGGAAAGACAACGGTGGACCTAAATCACATTAAGTGAGCACTTAATGCTGTTATTCCACCGCTGTTGGTATTAATCAAATGGTGGCTAGATTTGTCATCAAGGAGTACGCATCGCAGTTGTAACCATGCAGCCAGCTTGTCACTCAGTGCCTAGTTGGGGACTGGGTATTGGGAAGCTGCGGACTGCTGAAACCCTCTCCCCTTCCCTTGTTGCCAACTCTTCCTGTGACCCTCTCCTCTTGACCCCTATCCCATGAAACCCCACTGCCAACGCTTACCTCTGGCCCTGTGTTACTTCATGATCTGGGGACATCTCTGGATGTTTTCCCAGAAGGAGCCACAGCGTCCTTTCTGGCAATGCTGAGTGCAGGAATTGCTGGGTCTGACTGGCTGGCAGTTCTCCACAAGTTGGTCACCTGACCTTTGGGTCCTGCTTCTGGGGGAAAGCTGGCTAGTGGCCTCTTCACTGCCTGATCATTGCAGATTTTCTTAAAAATAAGCAGTGCAGGTCTCTCACTGGCTTGAGAGACTCCTGACACCTCAGCAAAATTCTGTTCACAGGTACAGATAGATATGTTTCATTACTTGACCAATAACCATCCACTTCTGCTTTGCACCACAATCCCTTCTGTCATTCAAGCAATTCTGTGCTCCAGCCTACCGTGGACTTTTCCTTTCATACCACCCTATACTCCCCTAATGCATCCATTACCTTGCACCCCGTCCCATTCCTAAAGGATCATGCAAACAAGGAACAAGAGTAGGCTATGTGGCTGTTCAAACCTGGTCCACATTCAAGTAGTTCATGGCTGATCTGATTTTACCCTGAACTCGACATTCCTGCATATCCACAATAATCTTTTATGCCCTTGATAATCAAGAATCTGCCTACCTGTACCTTAAAAATATTTAATGATGAAAGACTTCTTATAACATGTCTAGCATAACTTCTAGGAATTAACATTTTTCTCTCCATAAGTGCACAAAGCCCTACTGAAAATTTTGAGAATTTTCACTTCTTAATAAATATGAATATATACATTTGAGTCTGCATATTGTTTAGAATCATGGCTGGATCAGCAGTCAAAAAAAAAGACTAAATATCTATACCGGACACAAAGCACGTTCTGAACAAAGAAAAAGCTATTTAAGGATGCACCAGTTGTTTCATATGGTTCATTATTGTTTATCACTCAGCGCAATGATCTAATCAATCCAGCTCCAGCCTCTGTGATGCACGCAATATTGTTTTAATTTTAAAAAACCATCATTGCATATTCATAAAAGACAGTGGAGAAGTGATAGGGTGCAATCTTGACTTTGTGGGCATGTTCAGAAGTCACACAACACCAGGTCATAGTCCAATAGATTTATTTGAAATCACAAGCTTTTGGAGCACTGCTCCTTCATCAGGTGAAGTGTTGGACTATAACCTGGTGTTGTGTGACTTCTGATGTTGTCCATCCCAGTCGAACACTGACACCTCTACATCGTGAACATGTAACAAATACAATAAAACCTATCATATATTTTCATGTAAGCTGTGCCCATGTAACTACTGCATTATAAACCTTATAGATCAAAATATGGGACATTATAAATATCTCTCCACAGTCATCAAGGAAACAATGCCACATTCAACCCCTTTAGCTTGCTCTGCCATTCAAAGAAATCATGGCTGATCTGAAGACTCAATCGCACATTGTAATCAATCATTGGTTATCGGGATAGGTGACAATGTGGGACCATTTCATTCCATTTCAATGTGGGCACTGCCTCACTCTATTTTGATGTGAGAATGATCTCACTCCACCTTTTAAGTTTTTCAGAAACGATGAGGTGACTTTCTTGCTGGGTACCGGTGAGTTGCCAATTAAGGGGGAATATTGCTTCTTAAAAGTGTTTTCAACAACCCATCCTAGCCCATTAATATTCAGCTTTCTATCTTACAAAATGTTCCAACAAGCTCGACAAAGAGGAAACTCAACATGGATATCAGAATGGGTGCCTGGCAACCTGCCCAATCTACCACCCACACATTATTCAAGAGGGCACGGGGTCATTGGTAAAGGGGGATTGTCTGAAACATGTAACAGACTGCTCATGTGATACTGTTTGTTTTGTACTTGCCTCCAGGACTAATTGCGTTCACTAGTCTCTTATGAAATGATGAGCTGGAATCTACCTGCCCACCTTGGTGCCCTCACTTTCTGCCTCGGGGCACGAAACACAGGTTGGCTGGCTAGCTCACTACCTGCTCCCCCTAAGTCTCCCAAATCACCCACAAATACATGAGGTGAGCAGGTGCTGTCTTCAAAAGCAAGCCCATGATAGTTGACTAAAGAATGCTGGTGTTCTTTTGAAAGACAGGCCAGAGTCCCATTCTTAGCCACTTTAGCCCTTCTGGGCTGGCTTTCTCAGAGTGAGTCTGCTTCCAGACGTTTCACCTTAAAATACCTCCAAAAGAGGGCATTTGCATTTTCATTTGCTGCCATATTTTACCACAGTCTCAGGCTGTACACAGAAATTCACAAGCATATACAACTTTCAACGTGTCAATATTATTTCCATGCAGATAAATATTGCAACTAGTTTATTCAAAACAAAGTTCCTTAGAACCATCACAACATTGAGAGAAGTATTTAGATGTTCACTTGCAATGCTAAGGCATTTAAGGCTATGGACCAAGTGCTGGAAATAGGTGGTTGTATTTGACTAATGGGCCAAAGGACCTTTCTCTTTGGTATTGGCCTCTATGTTTCTATGACTCTAGGACCCTAGTAAAAAGTGAAATACAATATAATTAACTTTTTACTGAAGCTGATTCATTGAACAGCATGAATATAAACTTGGATTAATATGACTCTGGATCAGTGTAATCCTGGATTAGCATGAACATGGATTGACATGAACCTGGATTATTATAATCCAGGATGAGTGTGATCTTGGATTGTTGTCACCCTGGAGGAGTATATCCTTTATTAGTTTGAACCTGGATTGGTATGATCTTAGACTGGTGTGATTCTGATTACTATAATTCTGGATTAGTATGAGCCTGAATTAGTGTAATCCTTGATTAGTATAATTTTGGATTTGTAACACCTTGGGTTAGTATAACCCTGGATTTGTATGACTATGAACTAGTGTTATCCTGGATTGGTATGACTCTGGACTAGTATGTCTCTGGATTTGTGTAATCCTGGATTTGTGTGATTTGCAGATGCTGGAGAATCTGAGATAACAAGGCGTAGAGCTGGATGAACACAGCAGGC
>JAHRHZ010000026.1:4061348-4107332 GCA_024137785.1 Ginglymostoma cirratum | reverse complement strand
CCGAAACGTCAGCCTTCCTGCTCCTCTGATGCTGCTTGGCCTGCTGTGTTCATCCAGCTCTACATCTTGTTATTTCCTATGATCCTGGATTTGTTTGATTCTACATTAGTGTGATCCTGGTATGACCCTGATTGATCAATTACAACTGAATTTTGGCATATAGCTTGATGGAGGATACATTGAATATCCAAAATATTCTCTGGTCACTTTAGTATCTGAATCACTAAGAACAGGTGAAAATAACAGACCGGCTTTATTTCAAGATATCAGAATAACTGATTGAAGAGATGTAACAATTCCCTTCCTTTGGTATTACTTCATATTCTTTTCAAAACTGACTTTATCCAATTGATTTAAATCCACCAAGAACATTAAGTTACACACACAAGCTATCTCTAACCTTGCAAACTTTATTTGAAGAGAAAATATAGAAAGCTTTGCATTTATATTGTACCTTTCATAACTACAAGACATCTCAAAGGGTTTTACAACTATTACATTACTCTTAAAGTGTTGTCATTGTCTTACTGATATGCATTTTGGCTCCAGAGGGGCATCTTTATCTGATGCAGCAATGCCTATGTTTGTTTTCGTAACATAAGGTATAGACATGGGCAATGTGTTACTGAAAAACCCAACAGATGTTTATTGCTGCTCACTGTTCACAGACACTTCAGTATCGGAGCTAACATGAAGCTATTCGTTTGCAAGCAGCAGCATACATCCATCAGGAACACATACTTCAAGTGGCCCCAGTTATACTGAAGTCTGAGATCTTTATACCCTTGACTCACATGGTAGGATACAGTGATGATATCATGAGCATACCTATTAAAAGTATATTGACATATGTGATTAAATATGCATACTCTGATCATTTTTGTTTTCTTTCTTGGTTGAAATTGCCCTGTATAATCATCAACTGGGATCATAGGACATACTATGTCTTTCACTATGAGGCATAACATTGCAGAAATGCAGCAGCCAATTTGCACACAGCAAGTTTTCGTAAACAGGAATAGAAAAATTGCAAGATTGTTTTTGTGGTGTTGACTAAATGATATATATTGGACCGGATACAGTGATAAACTTAATTAGTGCAGTGGGATCTTTTACATCCATCTGCAGGCAGACGATGCTCCGATTTAAAATCTCATTAGAAGGATAGCATCTCTAACAGTGCAGCCTTCCTTCCGTACTGCGCTGGAGTTTGGTGACCTAGCCCTGGAGTGGGGTTTGAACCTTGACTCTATCTATGTTCCTCTGTGCATGAATTAAACGTTTACATTCTCACCCACAAATTGCTCCAGGGCTTCAATTTCTCAACTGCTGTGAACTTTCCACATAAAAGTTGGTGATTATTATTCTTTGAGCTCTTCTCTCCCAGGTTGGATATTTCTTGATGACCTGTACCTTCGTTGTGATCTCTGGTGATCCATCTCTCAGTGATGGCAGTCTGTGTCTCTGTCCCTCTGCTCAGTCTCTCTAGAGTGATTTCCAGTTCAATCGAGTGATGGCTGTCTCTTTCTGAAATGGTGATTTGTCTTTTTTGTCCTGGTGATTCATTTCTCTCTGATGTTGATCTCTCTCTCGATCCTGCTGATCTGTCTCTACATGCTAGTAACAGGCCTACAGCACTAAATATACTAACTTCATTGCTGGGAGATTCAGTAACCCCCCAAAACTCAGATAAAACAGAATAAAACCACTCATAAAATGAGCAGTGTATGTCATTTTTAAAACATCCTTCAGCGAATTCAATCTTCTAATGTGATCTTGGTGTTTTACACACTAAGAAATGGCTCAGGTGTCAAGTTCCCTGTGAAAATACTATAATTTGAAGGGGATTCAATATGCCTGCAGCTTGAAGTCCTTGATAATTATCCCAGAAATAGCAGCAAATTTATTTGAAGAATAGGATGCAATTGATGATGTTAGTCCCTGGAAAATGTTGTAATTGTTTAGTCCTCAAAAGTATACGTTCCACTAACATAACATAGACCTACACAGGACATTATTCTAGATGAATACTTTGTTTTACTGAACAAATACAAGGTAAAACTGTAGTAATGAGTAAAAGCAAAGGGCGCCCATAATTTCATTTTATTAGATTGTACATAACAATAAACATGCATCGTTAGGCCCATTCAGTTGTCATTAAATGGTCATTATGCACCCAATACGTTAAGCACAATCAGCTTTTTAACCATTAAAAATGTAGCTGAAAAGGTGAATTTGTGCTGCTTGTGACTGTTTTGCTCTACAATTAGTTTACCTTAAAAGAGATGACTCTAAGTGTCAGCAGCCATTCTTCCCCTCTTCTCAGGCAGTCCCTCAAGACTAGGGGTGGCTTTCCTTCCACTCTGGAGTTGTGGGTTCTGAGGTTCTCAGACACTTCTCCTGGAGGGGCAGCTGGTGTTTGGCTGAAATGGGTGAGTGGGCCATGAGGGTCTTGATGTTGTGTCAGTTTGAGGGAACAGAAAATGCCCGCACTGGCTTTTTTAACTTGTTCCACACAGTCCCTGGGGGGGCTGTGGGGGTTAGATATAGGTCTTTGTCCAATCGCAGCAAGTAACATAAGGACAGGTTGATGCCTCTAACCCCTGCTCCCATCATCCTAGAAGCCCAAGGTGCTGCTTGTTTGTGGGTCAGTGTCAATTAGTTTGATTTAGAAAGACTGATATACAGCCCGTGATTGCAAATAGTAAATAACTTGGCAGACATTTGAGAATTGCTGCCAGAGGAAACGATGGCCTTTTTTTCTCTGGGAACTAGATTTAAATCACCTCTGCAGCGATGGGTTGCAAATCCCTTCTCTCTATTGACTGAAGGACCTTTAGCCAAATAAATTTGGGAAGTCTCACCTAAGTACCTACTCAGTCCTATTAGACAAATAATTGACTTTTTCACTCAAGCAGACAGTGACTGATGTCTTAGGATAGAGCTGGTGTTCTGTAACCCTAACCCTATCGCAGCCCGTGTAAAATCAGCAAAGACTCATTGAGGTCACAACATTATGATCCAGGCTCTGTGCCATCCTTCCCTTTGGACTGAAGTGAAAGGCTGCAGATGGTGAGGATCTCAAATAAGAACAAGAGATGCTGGAATCGGCCTGTTATGCTGATGATGGTGATCGATCTGAAGAATTGACCCTGTGCTGTGTTTCACCTGGCCCCCACTGGGCTGTGTGTTTTGGCCAGGGCTGGAATGTGGGAACGTAAATAACATCCATCATCCTCCCATCCATCCCGGAGCTGTTTCCCATTATACCATACAACTGAAATCAGAAGACCACCTGGTATCTCTAAATAAATCAGTAAGGGTCAATGCAGCTTTTTAAATGCTCAGTTGGCCTCAGTATTACGATGGCCCAACCATAGCCTGGTTGATGCAGTCAGCAGGTGAGAATGAGCAGCCTGATTTTTGAAAAGAAACTTTAAAGGTCGGGAAGGAGCGGGGTACTATCTGAGGAAGGGTCACTGGACCCAAAACATTAACTCTGATTTTCTCTTCACAGATACTGCCAGACCTGCTGAGCTTTTCCAGCAACTTCTGTTTTTGTTTCTGAGAGGGATACTATCGTGGTACCCTACAGGCACCCCCAAGAAGATACTTGCCCCCCTCCTTCCTCCCTGCCCATCTTGATCCAACATTGTCATAGAAGGTAATGGTTCTGAAGGAGGTCATATTGGTGATATATTATCTCCACCCACAGATTGTGTGACATCAGCAGGATGGGTGGAGTCAATGAGCTCCACTGGAGCTTTGTGAAGGTGTAGGTGGACTTGTGGCAGCTTCCCAAGGTTCCAGTAATTGTGTTTGAAAAATGTAGTGCATATTGTTTAGTAGCTCTTCTAAAAATCTAAGGACAGTGTCTGTTTGTTAGATACTCTGCAAAAATGAATCCTTGACTACTAATCACTAAATAGGGCCCAGGAAAAGCAAAAGCAAAGGAGCAAACAAAAACAGAAATTGCTGGAGAAATTCAGCAGGCCTGGCAACTTCTGTGAAGAGAGAAAATAGTGTTAATGTTTCAAGTCCAGTGACTTCTTCAAAACTAGAGGATTAGAACGAAGGAGGCTCAGTGGCAGTGAACTACCTCAAATATTCCTTCCTCTGTACCACATTGTTATCACTCGTTAAAGCTTCAAGTCTGATATAACTCTTCAGAATTTTTCATTCTTCAGGATCTTGCAGTCATATTAAGTAGTTTTGAAAGGTAGTCACTGTTATAATATAGGAAGTACAGCAGTTAATTTGTACACAACAAACTGCCTCAAGCATCATTGAAATAATAGTCAGATAATTTCCCCTTTAAGCATTAGCTGAGGGATTTTTATTGAATAGGGCACTAGGTAGAACTCCTATGTTCTTCCTCAGATAGTGTCACCTGATCATTTATGTGCAGCTACAACAAGGATTCAGGTGGCACCACCAACAGTGCAGTTCTCACTCTGTACTGCACTGAAGTGCTAGGAGTGAAATTTAAACCCACAACTTTCGAAGGTGACAGTGCTACCCACTGAGCTAAGGCTGACACCATCACCTTTTGGCTCAGCACTACTCAATGAGTTCAGGAGGAGATGAAGATCTGCAAAACAGAGAAACAAATTTACTTAAGCAATGCTGATATTGGAACATCTTGCAGGCAAAATGCAGATGGGCATTAGGATATTAATATTACTGTACTTATCTATTTGTTACATTGCAGAGAAATTTCCAAAATTAAGATGAACTACTTAAATCGAAGCTTTCCAACATCACAGTTCTCCCTTTTATGAAGACAAATGACTCTATTTATACAGGAAAAAATCTTAGCATATGTCCTGAATATAATCTAATCCCACTTTCAGAACTCCTGGCTAAAGCAAAGATTGACTGCAGTTAGAGTCAATAACTCTAGATATACAGAATCTTATGTGTTTCTCTTTGCCACCAGCAAAAATGGAATTCCATCAGAATTATCTGATTAAAAGTTAAGATCTATTGGTGTATTGCCTACACAGATAAGCAGGCCATTTAAATCCCCTTTTATTTTGTCTAATTCTGCTTCAATTAATTTGATTCAGAAAGAATGATATACAGCCCATGATTGCAAATAGTAAATAACTTGGCAGATGTTTGAGAAATACTGCCAGAGAAAAGCATTGCTAAAGAGGACAAGTGGATTAGACAATGGTCTTTTTCCCTGGGAGCTAGACTTATATCGACCCCCTTCAAGTCCCTTCTCTCTATCAAGTGAAGAATCTTTTGTCAAATAAACATGGAAATTCTCACCCAAGTATCTATTCAGTCCCATTGAACAAATAATTGACCATCTCGCTGAAACAGACATGAACGATGTATTGAGATGTCTTACTATATTAAAGCGGTGACGTAAATGCAGGTGGTTGAATTAGTTATGAAAAACAGAAACACCATGCTAACAGAACAGAGGGAGTTCTTTCTGAACCTTATCGTTCAGGGTAATTTATGGAGAAGCAGAGGCAGCAGGAACTTGTGTTTCCAAAGTGCCTTTCCTAACTTCAGGAAGTCCCAGAATGCTCTGCATGTCTTGAGGTACTTTTGAGATGTAGGAAACATCTATTGTAATGTAGGAAAATAAGGCAATCCAGAGAAGTTCACTAGGTTAATTTGAGGCATGGAGAAATTTGCTTGTGAGGAGAAGTTGAGTAGGTTGGGCTTATTGGAGTTTAAAAGAATGAAAGGACCCCTTATTGAAACATATAAGATTCTTAAGGAGCTTGACAATGTAGATACATAAAGGTTGTTTCCCCTTGTGGGACAGTCCAGGACCAGAGGGCATCATCTTAGAATAAGGAGACACACATTTAAGACAGAGATGAGGAGGAATTTCTTCTCTCAGTAGGTGGATCTTTGGAATTCTTTACTATAGAGGGCAGTGAAGGCTGATTATGAAATATGTTCAAGGCTCAGGTAAACAAATTTTTAACCTTTAGGGGAATCAAAGGTTTTAGGAAGAATGCAGGAAAGTGGAGTTGAGGATTGTCAGATCAGCTGCGATCTCATTGAAAGGAACAGCAGGCTCGATGGGCAGAATGGCCTATGTCTGCTCTTATGATCTTATGGCCTGAAACTGCATATAGTGATCTCCCATGATGAGATAATGAGTAGATAACATTTTGAGTCCACATTTGGTAATTGGAGCAACTCCTTCCATGACTGTTGAGACATTTGTGGTGTAAGTGACATGGAAAGGCTTGATTGTTATTTTGCGTGGTGAAAGTTGCTTGTATACTCTGTGAAGCCTCTGCTGGTCCTGCCAATCACAGTAGAATGAGTCCTGGGCAGGTGGCAATAAGCTGATTATAAAATTGTACAAATTCATTAACTCTAAGGGAAGACTTACGTTTTTAACAGATATGTCTGCCTTGCTCCTGTAATAGAAAAGTAGCTAAAGACAGCATGAAAGCAATTAAAATCTTATTTGCCAGTACTGACATCCTCATCTTGATCAGCACAGAATGTTAGACCTAAATTATAAATGAAGATAGAGAAATGAATTCTTCATGTCGGAACAGCGCTGTCACAAATTGTTCTGTTTCAGGATGAAGTTATGATTCATTGAAGTTCTATTTTATACTTACAAAAATTTAACTCTAGAGTAAATCAAGCTAAGTACTTTGGTCCTTCCTTTTTAAAATTGACATTTTTTGACTCAATTGACATCGAGCACAAGTTTAGGATATTGTCTTAAGTAGTTTCTTTTTTAGATAAAGCAGTGCTAGTTACATTCACGTGTAACGTTGTGTTTTGTGGTTCCCAGCAATTTGAAGTAACCACACTTTTGGACACAAGTGTTGGGATTTTGTGAAATGAATTTCTCAGATTTTTGCATGTTCTGCAGGCTGGTAACTGTTAGTTTAATATCCTGGGTATAGTGCACCAATATGGCAGTCCAGATATCTATGCTGACATATTCCTGAAACTTTAACTCCTGAATCATAATGAAATAATTCGACAGTGTAACATCAGTCTGAACATCTTGTGTTCAGCGGAGTGCCTGTACTGGTCAAAAATATAGTTTAGCCCAGGGTATGTAATCAAAAGTATCCCACTGCAATCTGAATGTTATATACATACGTTTTCAAGGTGGCTTGTTTAAGGTTTATGAAAAAAAAACATATAGTCGACAAGATAAGGCCAAGTTTTTGGTGGGTTCGCTGAGGTGACAGGTTTTCATGCAACTGTTTAGTCTCCCTTCCAGGTGACATCGTCAGTGCTGTGTAGCCTCCAGTGAAGCGCTGTTGTTCTGTCCCGCTCTGAATTTATATGCCTCAGTCTGTCACAGGTGGGCAGTACTAGGACGAGCAAGACAAAGACAAGCATCAAAATTCCTGGACGCCTGGTTTTAATCCATCGACGCAATAAACAAACATGTTGAAATTGACCCCATCTACATACCACTATGGTACAACATCACAAACAAGACTGCCCACCATGACAGACTGGACTATATAAATTCAGATCGGGACAGAACAATATCATTTCAGCAGAGGCTACCCAGCACCTACGATGTCATCTAGAAAGGAAACGAAATGTTTGCATGAAAACCAGTTAGCTCGGTGAAGCAACCAACAACTCCAACTGCAACCTGATCTACATTAAAACATTAAAGGTAATGCCAAATATGAATTGTTAAGTGAGGATTGTTAGATCCTTACCACAGCTTATCTTGGTGTAAGATCCGGTAGATTTGCAGCTGACATCATTCTTTCCTGGCAGGGATTAACTGGATCAGAGATGAATGGAAACCACTTGGTATTCTATCGAGAACAGGCTCTTGTAAACTGCTCCTTCTCATTATTAAAGTTTTCCCTCGTCCACTAAACATTTCAAATTTACTCATGGAGCCCCTGGTGTTGGTTCCCTCATCGGGTGAACTCTGAACTGGGATTGCTGTCACGGATTACAAGGCCCGAAACGTCAGCTTTCCTGCTCCGCTGATGCTGCTTGGCCTGCTGTGTTCATCCAGCTCTACACCTTGTTATCTCAGATTCTCCAGCACCTGCAGTTCCTACTATTGCTATCACAGATTGTTGCCTTCTGATGCAGCCCGGATCAGTTTTAGTCAGAGATAACAAGCATGGGGCTGGATGAACACAGCAGGTCAAGCAGCATCATAGGAGCAGGAAAACTTGACGTTTCGGGCCTAAACCCTTCATCAGAAGGTTTAGGCCCGAAACGTCAAGTTTTCCTGCTCCTATGATGCTGCTTGACCTGCTGTGTTCATCCAGCCCCATGCTTGTTATCTCGGATTCTCCAGCATCTGCAGTACCTTTTATCTCAGTTTTAGTCAGATTTGTAGCTCCAAGGTGCATTGGTCTAGTAGAGGTTATTACTGAAACCATGACGGAGATCTCGATGTAGGTTTCACTCCAAGATCTGAAGCTGTTCTTCTGCCAGAGTCAGTATGACCTCATCATATTGGGCAATGCTTAATGTACTCTCCAGCTTTAACCCTTTTGGACCCTTATTCAACGTTCACCTGCTTTATTTCAAATGAGTGAACAATTGGATGCAAAACCTCCATGTATTTTTGTTCTTACTCTTTGTCCTTACTTTCTGTCTAAAACAAAACCCATCACTTAGTCTAAATTGCTCCAGGCTATTTCAAATTCAGTGCTGCAATGAGTTTCTTACCAGATCTGAAATGCTTTTGACCATGGGCTGAAGATTCTGTTTGGTCGAATCCTGCCACGGGTCTCTCTTCTGCAGGGTTCTTGAATGATCAGCTCTTGCAGCTGCTGCCTGCCTGCACAAGCCCATTCTTAAAGCTGTGTTTGAAGCTTCTTCAGGCTTCCACTGCCCATTGTCTGCTTGTAAGATAAAATTATGCCCTCTCTGGCACCATGTTGTAGAGACAGTTTCTAATCAACCTGTTCAGAGATGCTATGAGACACCCCTGAAGCAGTTGGCACTTGAGTCTTGCTCTCCTGGCTCAGAGATAAGGGCACCATTCTGAGGATGGGTCACTTGGCCTGAAATGTTGACTCTAATTTCTCTTCACAGATGTTGCCAGACTTGCTGAGCTTTTCCAGCAACTTCTGTTTTTGTTTGATTTACAGCGTCTGTGGTTCTTTTGGTTTTTACAAGGGCACCATGTTGTACAATGGATTCTCACCACAGCTCATCCTGCGAATGCGACAAGTGATAGATTTGCTGCACTTTCCTCTTTCCTGCTACAGAGCCTGGTGATCTGGTGTGTGAGAGCAAATCCACTTGGTAGTCTCACGAGAAGATGTAGGGTATTGCCGATAGCAACTAGCCCAAGGTGCATTGGTCTAATGGAGGTTATTACTGAAACCATGAGGGAGGTCTCAATGTTACGTTTCTCTCCTTCAAGATCTGAAGCTGTTCTTCTGCCTGAGTCCATGTGAACTCATCATATTGGGCAGTGCTTAAAGCACTCTTCAGCATTAACCCTTTCAGACCCTTACATGACATTCAACATTCACCTACTTTTACTTCATAGCGAGTGAACAATTGGATGCAAAACCTCCATGAATTTTTTGTTCTTACTGTGTGCTCCTACTCTGTGGCCAAACCACTGCCCATCTCGTCAAGCTTATTTTATGTGAATTCACTGTTAGTGACAGCCTTAAAAATGTGTTTCAACACTTGCTTGACATCTTTCAGTGATAGGAGCTTTCACTTGCCCTTTGCAAGGCATTGATGCCCAGGAATGAAGTCAGAGGAGGGATTTACGATGTTAGAAGCTCCCATTTTTTGGGGACCCAGGGCTAGACCATAGAGACCAGATCAACGGAACAGTTTCCATACACCAGTCTCCAGAAGGCTCAAGTGGCCTCCACTGCAGTGGGAGAGGAGAGGTGAGTGGACCACTAAAGTGAGGATTTAGATCAGTTTCTTGCTTTGCTCATTGGTAATCAGGTGCGTGGTGGCTGTGCAAGTTCTCTTGAAGAGAAAGGGGCTTAGATTAACCATTTTGCACTCTGATTATGACTCAGTATCTGATTTTGCTGCAACAATGGATTACCGGTCACTGGAGATGAAGCGTCTGAGATGCCAGTGCCTATTGCAGCGACTTAATAGAGATATGTTGATGGGTTAGATGAAACAGAATGGGGCATGAACCTTTTCGGTTCAATGGCATATGTTGTTACTGTAAATACATGTAATGCAGATCTGGGTGTCATATATTAGGAAGGATATATTAGCCTTGGGGAGAGTATACCATGAATTTACAAAAATGATACCGGTACTTCAGGGGTTACATTGTGAGGAGAAATTATAAAAATTAAGTCTGTTTCCTCTAGAATTTAAAAGGTTAAGGGGTAATCTGATCAAAGTCTTCAAGATATTAACAGGAGAGGACAGGGTGGATAAAGATGAAGTATTTTCACTCTGGGGATTCTAGAGCTAGGAGCATAGCCTGAGAATTAGGGACAGATCATTCAGGAGAGATGTTAGGAAGCATTTCTACACAGAAAGGGTGGGAGAGTTTTGGAAATCTCTTCCACAAACAGCAATGGTTACTGGATCAGTTGTTCCCTTTCAATCTGAAATAGATAAATTTTGTTAAGCAAAGCTGTTAAGGCAGACAAACAGGAAGCTGGAAGAACACAGCACGCCAGGCAGCATCTGGAGGAAAGGAGCAGTCAACGCTTTGTGTATTACCCTTCTTGAGGACTAATAACCGAAATGTTGACTACTCCCTTCCTCCAGATGCTGCCTGGCTTGCTGCATTCTTCCAGCCTCCTGATTTCTACCTAGATTCCAGAATCTGCCATTTTTATGTTTCTAAGGTATTAAGGCATATGGGCCAAAGTTTTATGAAGATGGGTCACAGATCAGCCGTGATCTCGTGGAATGGTGGAACAGGTTTGAGGGGCTGAATGGCCTACTCCTGTTCATATGTCTCTATGTAAACATTATAGAGTTGACACGGAAAGGATGTTTCCACTAGTAGGAGAGACTAGGACTCCAGGGTACAGCCTCAGAGTGAAGGGAAGATCCTTTAAAACTGAGATGAGAATTTCTTCAACTAGACAGTGGTGAATCTGTGGAACTCATTGCTACAGATGTCCGTAAAAGCCAAGTTGTTGAGTGTACTTAAGACAGAGACAGATACATTCTTGATTGGTAAGGGGACCAAGGATTATGGTGAGGAAGGACGAGAATGGAGTTGAGAAACAGATCAGCCACGATTGAATAGTGCAACAGATTGATGGGTCGAATGGCCTAATTCTGCTCCTATATCTCATGGTGTTGGGAAGTTGGGTAGGTAATGTAATGTTTATAAAATAATAGGGTGGAAGAGTATGTGATCCCTTTCAAAGATGATGTGTTTTTAAGGCTGAAGATTTAAAAAAAGTCTGCAGGCAGCAGCAGATACACAGAGAGTTCTTTGAAATTGAAATATTGTATCAAAAGGCTATACTGTGAGCAGGCAAAGTAGCATTTTTACCAAGACAACACGTTTTCGAATTTAGCCAATTAATTTCAACCAGGTCCTAGACACTAAAACCCAATCAAATTTAAATCTGACGGTTTTGACAACCTAGGACGAATCCTATTGTAAGTAATTAATAGGTCATCAAGGGTATAAAAGAGGAGGACATTTGAAATTCAGTGTAAGAGCAACTGCCGTCTGTTAGAGTTAATAACCAGCAGCCCTAAAGAGAAAAATTGCTGGCTCTCACAGAATTCTGTAAGCTCTCAGAAAACCATCACCTGTTTAAAAGGTACAGCAGCACTCTTAGCTAATATTCCTGACACCAGAATTTGATGGAGAATGGTGTTCCTGACGGAAGAACAGCGAAGAAGGCACTGAACATTCCGGAAGATGTATCCTGGTTGTAATTTTGAGAGATTAAGTTTTAATTTATTTTATTATTACTTCGGTTTATATCAGTGAGACTTGTATTAACAGGAACAGCATACCATTAGAATTTTGTTTTATTTGGGATTAGTTAGTCATTAAGGGGAAATTGTTTGGTTTGTTAGTAGTTCAGTTAATTTGTTCACTGTTAGAGTTCGACAAATAAACTGTTGCTTGTTGATTATAGACTGACTGTTAGGAGTTCATTTTATTTAACCTCCACTTTATACCAGATTGGGAGGTGAAAGCAGTTACCACTTTTCACACATCCTTTAACAGATTATGAGACAAGGCAAGCTTCTCTAGATGTTTCAGTTTTAGTTATTCAGAAGGGGGCCGACCTTTACTTCATAACAATAATCTTATGGTCTAAATGAAATAATGTACCACTGATTTACATCTCATCCTTCTCATAATCTGACTGCAGCTGCATTAGATAGTGGCAGTGTGCCAACTGAAACTACTTGCCAAAATAACACCCTGAACATTTGCCAGGACATTATGTCCAACATTGCTGGTTCCACAATTGGTTTGATTGCAATGATAAATGTGATTGCCACTGTGAAAAGAAAGAAAGAAAGGCTGAATTCCATCTCAGGTTCTCCCTGCTTGGAAAAACACTTAAGGCTGGGAAGGCAAGGGGATAACTGCTCATAATATTCAAATGCATGTGTCAGAAGTACTTTTGCGGGAGTAAAAGACTGAGAAAGCCTATTTCATGATAGCAGTAATGAATAGGGAGTTCAAGTGGCTTCACCTCTGCTTGCCAATTTCAGTTGCCACCTTGGGCTGAGTCTCACATTCTTATGTCTGTCAGTTACATTAGGATCTTTGGAAGGGATTTTCATCAAGGCCTAGAGAAATTTCTCACTGTATCTTATGAAAGATACCTCTTTAACTACTACCTCGTAGCATCCTTCTTGTCTGATCTTACCACACCTTTTCCAGAATAACTCACTGCTCAGGAGATATCCACCAAACGACCTGCATCCCAGGCATCTGATGTTGCAATAGGCTTTGCTGGTTTCTCACTCATAGAATCAGAATCCCTACAGTGTGGAAACGGGCCATTTGGCCCAAAAAGTCCACACCAACCTTCCAGAGAACATTCCACCCAGACCCATCTCCCTACCATTTCCCGTAACACATAACCTACAAAGCCCTGAACACTGTGGGAAATTTAGCATGGCCAATTCACCTAAACTGCACATCTTTGGACTGTCGGAGGAAACCGGAGCGCCCAGCAGAAATCCACACAGATATGGAGAGAAAACTCTGCACACACAGTCACCCAAGGGTGGATCGAACCTGGGTCCCTGGTGCTATGAGGCAGCAGTGCTAACCACTGAGCCACCATACCACCCTTCTTCTTTTTATTTTAGTTTTTATTTTTATTCTTATTACAAAAATTTGGCTCAGGGGATGACTTTCAATAGGTCACAGCGAGGTAGTTGCTCTGCTACTCACGAAACTCTGAACCAGAATCAGGTCATCTACGAATGATTTAGCACCAGGTTCCCCAGGAACATGCTGTGCCTTTAAAGGAAGGAGGCAGCGCCCATACGGCTGTGCTCCTGCCCTGAATTGAGTGGCACTACACACCGACTGGAGTCGGTAATCCCAGGCCAACTAGTGATCCGAGGCGCTAGGGTATCGTTATGTTTAGGTGGGATTCTGACTTAGAAGTGTTCAGTCATAATCCCACAGATGGTAGCTTCACACCGTTGGCTCCTCAGCCAAGCACATACACCAAATGTCTGAATCTGCGGTTCCTCTTGTACTGAGCAGGATTACTATTGTAACAACACATCATCAGTAGGGTAAAATTAACCTGTCTCATGATGGTCTAAACCCAGCACGTGTTTCCTATTAGTGGGTGAACAATCCAACACTTGATGAATTCTGCAACACAATGATAGGAAGAGCCAATATTGAAGGATCAAAAAGCGACGTCACTATGAACGCTTGGCCGCCACGAGCCAGTTGTCCCTGTGTGACACCTCCTGCTTAAAACCCAGAAGGTCAGAAGAATTGTGAAGCCCCGCTTTCATGGTCTGTACTCGTACTGAAAATTAAGATCAAGCGAGCTTTTGCCCTTCTGCTCCACAGGAGGTTTCTGTCCTCCCTGAACTCACCTCCTGAATAACATAGCCCATGTCATTCAGGCCCCTATCAATTTCTGCCCAATCCTTCTCTAGTACTGAGCTGCTGCTCTGACTCTGAGCCATCCAGTCACCACTTGGCTTTTGCCTCCCTCTATAGGATTGAACCTTTTGACTCCGTGTAGACAATGTTAGTGTTTCCTGTTGAGAGAATGAAGTTGAATGCCCTGAACTGCAGGAACAAAAATCAAACTGTAATTTGAAAGCTGGTCTATAATTTAAGCCCACTGATTACACTGCTGCTCAGAATGTTTAGTCTTGAATTGTAAAGTTGTCTTTAGGTAATGTTCCAGTCAGTGCACGAGGTCAGAAAAACATTCCCCCTCCACCTCCAACAAACTTAAAATGTCAGTTGATAGGAAGAGATAGGGTGTTGTATTATAATTTCTGAATCTGATCTTGGTTTCCTCAAGTGGAAAGTGTAAGCCTTCAAAGGCCAAAGTCATTACCTTGCAACATGACTACAAACAGCTTAAAGCTACTCTCAATTTGGCATTAATTGCAATCCAATTCGATGGCCTGTTAAGAAGAGAGCTGTTAAGTTGTGTAGTAAAGGCTGGTGTTGATTTGAAGAATTAGAATACTGCATTGCAATGGTCATGTAGGATTGGATTAGAAAAGATTAATGCTTAAAGGAACTGTGAAATAGGGAAATAAAATTTACATTCTCAAAAGACTTCTTTTAATTTTGAAGGACATCATAGATATACGCTTCTCTTAATGTGGAAATCCAATGAGTGGTTTAATTATAGTTGTTAAATTTGAGGATCTGAAGGCATGATAACTACAATTTACATGTTCCTGTTGCCAAGTGTTTTTGTCAAAGAGCTTTGACTGTAATAAATTACTGTTGCAGTCCTGCTAATTAGCCACATTAATATTTGTCAATATTTATTTCTTCATTCAGATATGAATTAAAGTCAGGTAGATTACAAAGAATTTCAACACACAAACAGACTATTTAGCAACTACTGACCTATGTCGGTGTTTATGCTCCACATAATTCTTCTCCTACCCAATGATGCACATTCAAAGTTCAAAATATCATTTTTAATGAGGGTTCCTCTTGAGATTATCTTGACAACAACTGTTCATTTTTAGGGTCTATTTTTTGGTTTTCGTGAACTCTTTTTCTAATCTCGCTACCTCCTTTATTAGTCATGTAGTGTTTTTTCATTAACTGTTCTCTTCACCTTTCAGGAACATAGAACAGTACAACGCAGGAACAGACACTTTGGCCCACCATGTCTGTGCCAACTGTAAAAGGACCCTGTCAATGGCCCATATCCTTCTTTTTGCTGCCTGTTCAGGTGTCTTTCTAAATGTCCTTAAAAATTGTTATCATATCTGTAACTACCATCTCCCCTGGTAGCACATTCCAGGCACCTACCACTATCTGTGTGAAAAAAACTTCCCTTGCACATCTCCTTTAAAATTTCCCCCTCTCAACTTAAACCTATGCCCCCTAGTAATATACATTTCCAGGCCAGGAAAGAAACCCCGACTATTCACCCTATCCATACCGGTCATGTAGTAACATTGTCTTCTGCATTTCTGTTAGGGTATTTGGATTCAGTGAAAAACAGAATTAGAAGAATTAGTCATAAAGTTATCAAGTAATACAGCATGGAAACAGGCCATTTGGCACAAACTGGTCCATGCTAACCATGGTGCCGACGCGGCTAGTTTCAATTGCCCTCATTTAGTCCATATCCCTCTAGTCTTCCCATTCTTGTACCTATCCAAAATGTTTTTTAAATGTTGCTATTGTACCTGCCTCAACCACTTTCTCTGGCAGCCCATTCCATATACACACCACTCTTTGCATATTGAAGTTGCCCCTCAGGTCCTTCTTAAATCTTTCTCCTCTCCCCTCACCTTAAACCTATGCCCTTTAGTTTTCAATTCCCCATCCCTGCCAAAAGGACTACATGCATTCATCCTATCTATACCCCTCATGGTTTTATATACCTCAATAAGGTCAGCCCTCATTCTCCTACGTTCCAAGGAGTACAGTCCTATCTTGGCCAACCTCTCCCTATAACTCAGCCCGACCATTCCTGGCAACATCCTCATTAATCTTCTTTCACATTTTCCAGTTTAACTATGTCTTTCTTATAACAGGGTGACTAAACTGTAGACAATACTCCATGTGCGGCTTCACCAATGACTTATACAACTGTAACATAACATCCCGACTCCTATACTCGATGCCTCAACCGATGAAGGCCAGCATGCTAAGTGCCTTCTTCACCACCCTGTCCACCTGTGATGCTGCTTTCAATGAATTATGTACTTGTGCTTCTAGGTCCCTCCGATCTACAACACTCCTCAGGACCTTACCACTTACTGTGTAAGTTCTACCTTGGTTTGACTTTCCAAAGTGCAACACCTCACACTTATTTATATTGAATTGCATTTGCCAATCCTCAGCCCACTTCCCCATCTCATCAAGTTCCCTCTGTAATTTTCTATAATGTTCCTGGCTACCAATGATACCTCCTAATTTTGTATCATCGTCAAATGTACTAATCATGTTTGTACATTCACATCCAGATCACTTTTGTAAGTAACAAAAAACAAAGATCCCAGCACTGACCCCTGTGGCACACCACCAGTCACAGGCCTCTAGTCCGAGAAACAACCTCCATGAGTATGCTCAATAATCATCTCATCTCCACTAAAATTAAAGCCTCAAAACACAACAAAGCACGAACTTCATAGACACCATGGTATTTAAGTATAACAGGCATAAGTTAGCAACAAATATTTAAAATAAAACTGATATACATTTCTATTCACAAAAATCCACCACTCTAAACATAGGCAGAAGTTGCTGGAGAAACTCAGCAAGTCTGGCAGCATCAATGGGGAGAAAGCAGAGTTAATGTTTTGAGTCAGGTCACTCTTCATCAGAACCAGCACCCACGGTGCTTTGTTTTATTACACTTTGTATAGATTTTTCAGGACACTGCTAAACTTTTACATATATGTCTTTAACACAGCCACTGCACCTCAAGAAATCACCATTTGTGAAATGTATTAAGATGTGCTAACATAAATGCAAATCTTTATAAAGTAAAGCTGTTCAGTACTATGTTATCAAAATGCTATAGTGTTAATTACAATTACAACACTACTATTTTCCCACATAGTAGCTCCTGAATTTCTGCAACATTAAGCTAGAGGCTCCTCATTTATTTGCATGAAATTGATTACCTCAGTAACTTTAAGATTTCCTGATTCCCCGTTATATAGTCACATAGAAAATAGGCCCATTTGGCCCACTGAATCTGCTTCACCAAGGCTGCTCCTCTATCTCAATGCCATACTCCCATTTTTGTCTCATAGCCTTGGATTATTAGAAATTAAATGTATCAATCTATTTCTTTCTCAAATGAATTTAGTTATTTAGTCTTCACATTCTTCTGTAGTAGAGAATTTCCTGATTTCTCCACCCTCTGTGTAAAAAAAGTTTTGCTCACCTTGGTCCTAAATGTGTATCTGGAGACTATGACCCTTCATTCTGAAGTTTGTCCAGCCTGGTCAGATATGAAGCAGAGCAAGATAGTGGACAAAGACACATCCATCCCTGACCTGCTCAATGCTTTCTATGCCCGTTTGAGCAGAATACCACCGGCGTGGTGGCACGTGTTCTTACAGCCCCAGACACACCTGTTCCTCTGTCACTGCTGCAGACATCAGATCGGTCTTCCTGGGAATTAACTCAAGGAAAGCGATGGGCCTGGACGGTGTCCCTGGCTGAACATTCAGATCCTGTGCGGACCAACTGGTGTAGGTATTCACTGATATCTCCCTCCTACAAACCGAAATTCCCACCTGCTTCAAGAAGACCATCACCATCCCTGTACCTAAGCAAGCACATGCAACGTGCCTTAATGACTACTGCCCAATAGCTCTGACCTCAATAATCATGAAGTGCTTCAAGTGCCCACATCAACTCCAGTCTCCCAGCCTGCCTCAATCCTCTACAATTTGCCTATCGACATAACAGGTCTACAGAAGATGCCATGTCCCTAGCCCCGCACTCATCCCTAGAACATTTGGCCAACAAAGACACCTACGTCAGACTCCTGCTTGTCGATTACAGCTCCGCTTTCAACACCATTATCCCGTCCAGGCCGATCTCAAAATTGTGTGATCTTGGTCTTGGCTCCACCCTCTGCAACTGGATCTTCAGCTTTCTGACCCACAGGCAGCAATCAGTGAGGATAGGTAACTGCACCTCCTCTACAATAACACTCAACACTGGAGCCCCCCAGGGATATATCCTCAGCCCCCTACTGTACTCCCTGTATACCCATGACTGTGTTGCCAAATTCTGAATGAACGCCATCTATAAATTCGCTGATGATGCCACTGTAATGGGCATGGATATCTAACAATCACGAGTCAAGCTGCAGAAAGGAGATAGAGGGCTTGCATATGTAGTGCAATGATAACAACCTATCTCTTAAAGTCGGCAAAACTAAAGAACTGATCATTGACTTTAGAAAGAAAGGAGGAGAATACACCCTCATCTACATCAATGGGACTGACATTGAGAGGGTTGAGAGGGTTAAGTTCCTTGGAGTGATGATAACTGACAACCTGTCTAGGACTTCCCATGTAGATGCGACAACCAAGAAGGCACAACAATGCCTTTTCTTCCTCAGGCAGCTCAGGAAATTTGACATATCCATAAGGTCCCTCACTAACTTCTACAGATGCACCATTGAAAGCATACTGTCCAGGTGCCTAACGGCCTGGTATGGCAACTGCTCTGCCCAGGACCAAAAGAAACTACAGGAGGTGGTGTGTACAGCCCAGACTACCACAGAAGCCAACCTTCCATCTATTTACATGGCTTGCTGTCGTGGAAAGGCGGACAACATCAAAGACCCATCACACCCCTGTAAAGATCTCCTACAACCTTTTCTGTCAGGTGGAAAATAGAGAAGTCTGAACACATGGATGAGCAAGTTCAAGAACAGTTTCTTCCAGGCCATTATTGGACTGATGAACGGACTCTCTAGCCTCAAATGATGCTGATATTGCTAACTTTGATCTTGCCTAGCGCACGCCCTGTGCGATATAACCTGTATGCCTCTGTCTTAGTCTTTTTGATCTGTACAGCCTTGCTTACTATGTTCTGCCTGTACTGCTCATAAGCAAAGTTTTTCAATGTACATCGGTACATGTGACAATAACTCGAAACCAATCAAATTTGTATGTTTCCATGAGATCGCTCTTATTATTCCAAACTCCAATGAGTACAGTCCTAGTTGTCCCAATCTCTCTTCATATGACAAACCTGCCATCTCAGATATCAGTGTGATGAACTTTTGCCTCACTCCCTCTGTGTCAAGTGTATCTTGTTTTTAGACAAAGGAACCAAAACCGCACACAAGACTCCAGGTGTAGTCTCATCAAGGCCCTTTACAGCTGCATTAAGACTTCCTTGCTCCTAGTACTCAAGCTTTCTTGCAATGAATGCCAAGTACAATTTGCCTTTCTAACTGGTTGCTACAGCTGCATGCTTGCTTTCAATGACTGGTGTACAAGGACACCCAGGTCCCTTTGCACGTCAATATTTCCTAATCTATCAGCAATTAAATAATACTCTGCAAATTTCACACTTACTCACACTACAATGTGCCTGCAATGTGTTTTCCATTAAGTTGCTTTGAAGCCTTATACATCCACCTGAACACTCACAATCATATGGATTATTGTAACATCAGCAACTTGAAGATATTACTTTTGAATCCCCCATTCAAATCATTGAAGTATACTGTACGTGGCTGGGGTCCAAGACCTAATTCCTATGGTACCTCATTTGTCACTACTTTTGACTCTGAAAAAGCCTGTTTATTCCTACCCTCTATTTCCTGTCTACTGGGGGATACAGTGTCTTACTGGTAATGCTACTTGACCAGTATTCCAGAATCCCAGGCTAATGTCTGGGACATATGTTTGAATCTTACTATGACAGCTGGTGAAACTTGAATTCAATTAAAGTCTGGAATTAAGCAAAGGCTAGACTAATGGCAACCATGCTGATTATTGTAAAAATAATCTAGTTCACTGTTGTCCTTTAAGGAAGGAAATCTGCCATCCTTACTTAACGGCATTAAGAGTCCAGACCCATAGCAATGTGATTGATTCTTAACTGCTTTCTCGGCAATTAGGGATGGATAATAAATGCTGGCCTAGCCAACAATGCCTGCATCCCATGAATGAATAAAAAATATTCTCAATCCATGCCAGTATATTACCATCAATCCTATGTACTTTGATCTTGCACAATAAACCTCTTACAAGAGACATTATCAAAAACTTTCTGAAAATCCAAATAAACCACAACCACTGCTTCTCCATTATCTACTCTACTAGAAGCATCCTTGTAAAACTTCTACAGGTTTGTCATAAATCCATCTTGATTTTGTGTAACACCACTGATATTTTCTAAATACCCTGTCATCGCACCCTTTAGATTGGCATTGGGCATTTTCTCTCCTGCTGATATGAGGCTAACTGGTTTGTAATTCCTAATTTTCTCCCTCCCTCATCTTTTAAATACCTTTGTCACCCTGAAGTCTGCTGGAATGGCTCCAGAACTTTGGAAAATGATGATCAAATCGTCTATTATTTTCATGACCATTTCCTTTAATATCCCAGGTTACAGATTATTAGGCCCTGGTGATTTATCAGCTTTCAGTCCCATTAATTTCTCCCGCACCTTTTTTTCCTTAATAAATACAAATATCCTTTGATTCCTTCTTTCCAGTAGACTCTTGCTTGCCTAGCAATTTTATGATTTTATTTGTATCTTCTTCTGTGACAACAGAGCTAAGGTAGTTGTTTAATTGTTCTGCTGTTTCTAGTTAGCTGAGTATTCCATTATTGACAGGTTTAAAACTGCTCACCCCCATTCACAGCCCCTCACTGCTCCTCACTCCCCTTCACAACCCCTCACTCCCCTTCGCACCGTCCCTCACTCCCCTTCACAGCTCCTCACTCTCCCTCACAGCCCCTCACTCCCCTTTGAAGCAGCTTTCCTGCCCCATTTGTAATCCTCTCTCCATTGTAGACACTATTTTCTATCGCCTCTTTTACAAATCCTCACTGTCCTACAGTACTTACTCCTCTTTCCATCTTTGCAGCTCCTCACACTCCTTTGAAGTCACTCCTGCCCACTTTGCAGCCCATCTCTGATTTGTTGCTCCATGATTGAATGTTCCAGGCCTTTCTGGGGACTTTTAGAAGGTGAATTTTCCCGCAGTGTGTTTTAAGCAATGGTAAACATTTGTGCCCTTTGCAATACCTAAAAGGTTTCCTCTCAATGAGTCAGGTAATCCTCTCTAGCGATGAAGATTATGTTTCTGCTCCTAGTTATCCCACAATTAACACCACCATAAGTAGATTAACCTACTGTTCTCGTTAAGGGCTACATGATAATATTAAACACATTTGAATTTTGTCAATTGATTGTGAAATGTTCTGAACATCTTGAACAAATAAGAAATAATTGATGTCTTTAGCCTTCAATTTTAGCCTCTCAGCAGCAATAGAAACAGAGTTAATGTTTCGAGTCTGGTATGACTTCTTCAGGACTGACTTCTGTACCCCTGTCCACAGATGCTGCCAGACCTGCTGAGTTTCTCCAGCACTCACAATGTTTGCTTCAGATTTCCAGCATCTGCAGCATTTTCCTTTTATTTGAAGTTTGGTTAAAATTGGGCCAAAATTTATTTTCTAGCTGATACAAAGATAGATGATCTCTCAGTACCCCATTATTGCTTTGTAACCTTCTCTGTCACCCAGTGAATGATTGCCATGTAGTTAGCCTGAAAGTCTGTCACAAACAGAACATGATACCAGTTTTTTCCAGACTACAGTTTTGAGCTGCACTTGCCTCAGTCTGTGGAGTCTTCCCAATGCTTGCCTTCTCACTGTTTTAAAATCAAAATTAACTTCACATCTCCTAGTCAACGTCATTTTGTGTGGCTTCCAAATGCAAAAAGTGTTTCAAAGCATTTTCACATTCCTTTTATCCGAATTATTTCTCTCTTTTGCTATAATTGCCTTGGCTGCGTTTGATCAAGCTAGTGTTTAGAAATCTGAATTTAATAGCAACCTTAGTGCGTGTGGTGCCAAGCGATATATCCTGCTATGCAGCAGAATTTGGAACATTGGATAAAGATGAATTTGCTGAGAATGCACTCTCCCAAAGGACAGTACCCCTTTACTGACCTTAATTAATTCCAACCATCTCTGATCCACAGACTGTTAAATTTATTGAACTACAGTTCTTTTGAGAACAACTCAAACTGAAGGGGGAGAAGAGATCAGAGAATCAGTGCTACAGGAGTGCAACACTTACATTCCCTTTCATAACCCCCACAAGAAGGAAGCACAGAATCGGAGGCTTGAATGTAATGTTCTCTTGCAGAGATAACTTGAGAATCAAATTTTAACTTCTCCTTGCGTGGAGATGACCAAGAGACAACGGACAGCTGATGACCAGTTCAGAAGGAAAATGAGTGCCTCAAAGCTTACATGAGAACCCTCTGTCAGGCTTTCAGTGCCAGCATGTGATCCTAATGCCAGATGATGGTAAGACGAGTTTCATAGCTAGATTAAAGCAGCGGGATGGAGCTCATAGCCAAAGTCAGTGGGTTTGGCCTCGTCAGAAGGCCATTGATGCAGTTTTGGAAGCACTTCAGTAACATAAATGTGACCTCGGAGGGTGAGCAAGACTTCATTTAAGATATGCTGTTATGGAGAGAAGCCTAATGTGGGTACTATGTTTTGTGCTGACCAGAACTGTGAAAAGGAGTCCTGATGGAAAACTGGCAAAACTGGTGAATGAGTCGGACTGGTCCAATTCATCGTATACACTTCAAAATAAAGCTCCAGTAACACCAGAATGTTCATTTCCAAGTATTATTAGTTTTTACTGGTTTTCCTCCCTGCGTCTCTTGGGTGGGGTTGTGGAGAGAGTAGGTTTAGCCATGGAAGGTAGCTGTTAATCACTTTGCACAGCCCCCTGAAAGGCTGGGTCAGTTGTCAGTTAATGAGTGGAGAAATTAGATTGGCTGCTTGTCACTAGACGCAGCTCACAGCGTGGCTGACACCTCTGTCAGTTGGTGGATGGACCTCTGTGTTTGGCTGAGGCCTCTGTCAGTCATTGATTTGATTGCTTGAGGTACTGGTCAGTCATTGAGTAATGTTCTCTGATCCTGATGACTGGATGAATGCAGCTCCAACAACACTAGAGAAGTTCGATGTCATCCTGGACAAAGCACTTACTTGCTTGACACTAAACATCCACTCCCTGCTCCACCAACGCTCAGTAGCAGCAATGTGTACTATCTACAAGTGGTACTGCAGAAATTCACTAAAGATCCTTAGGTTGCACCTTGGGCAGTAGATACATGGGAAAACCACCATCAGCAAGTTCCCCTCCAAGCCATCACCATCCTGATTTGGAAATATATCACTGTTCCTTCACTATTGCTGAGTTAAAATCCTGGAATTCCCTTCCTAAGGACGTTGTGGGTTTACCTACAGTACACTGACTGCAGCAGTTCAAAAAGGCAGTCCACCACCACCTTCTCAAGCACAGCTAGGGACAGGCAATAAATGCTGATCCAGCCAGCGATGCTCACATCTCATTAGTCAGTGAAAGAAAACAAATTCCTTGGTCTACCTAAGCTTTGAGAGGTCAAAAAAGTACAGGAATGATTGCACAATTTTTGCTAAGTCATGACGATATTACATTTTCTTTGCAAGAGAAGAGTGGTACACACGATGCCTGTGAAAGATTAAGGACAGAGTGAGTGCTGTTCCTGACCTGGCAATCTTCCTGCTGGTTGAGGAAGAGACTTTAGAGTTCACACACAATAAGGTGAGCTGTTCTGTTGTGGGAGGCGAGATGCAAGAAAACCCGAGAAGTATTTGAGATTGCAAGGGGCATTATGTGTAACTGAGAGAGCTGTGTGCATGAAGCTGAGGAGAGAGTGCATTATATCTTGCATGTGGCACTGAAAGAGGAATGGTGCAAAAATACTTAAGAATGCTTCCATCCAATAGCAAGGTATGTCTGACTGCATGTCAGGAGCTGTGAAAAGTCAACTTGGGTAAGATGCCGAAGGTATTGTCAATGTCTGCTCAGGCATGTATATGTGCCCCTGAGTCTAGAGTTGGAGAAAGCAGTCACCTTTTGTTCTTGCCTCCTGTGTGGGTGAACTATCAGCTGTTGGTGCCAATATTCCACAGGATTGCTCAGTGATCTCTAAGGAGGCTACTGAAGCCTCTGAGGTTGCAGCAGCAGGTCCTTGTTCTACACCAAGCACAGTTCAGAGACTGGCTCCCCAGGAGAGAACCACACCTCAGAACTTGGGAGATGGCACGTCACAGGCCGGACTTTTGGCAGTCAGAGGAGCAATGGATGTGATTCACATGTTGAGCCTCAGTTGGATGATGAGCTTCAGGTATTGTCCATAAGGCAGCAGTTGCTGGATGCCTATCGTGAGGTACACCGAGATATGGCAGTTACCTAAGTGTTTGCATGTTCTGACCTGTAGAATCATAGAACCGTACAGTGCAGAAAGGCGGGGGGGCCCATCGAGTCTGCACCCACACATGACAGACATCTGACCTTTACCAGGACTTGGCCCATAGCCTTTGAATATTATGACGTGTCAAGTGCCTCATCCAGGTACTTTTTAAAGGATTTGAGGCAATTCACCTCCACCACCCTCCCAGGAAGTGCATTCCAGACCATCACCACCCTCTGGCCAAAAAGGTTTTTCCTCACATACCCTAAATTTTCTGCTCCTCACCTTGAACCTGTGTCCCTTTGTGACTGACCCTTCAATTCAGAGGAATAGCTGCCCCTTATCCACTCTGTCCATACCCTTCATAATCATGTACACCTCAATCAGACCACCACTCAGTCTTCCCTGCTCCAATGTGAACAGCCCAAGCCTGTCCAACTTTTCCTCATCATTTAAATTTTCCATCCCAGGCAGCATCCTGTTAAATCTCCTCCGCACCCACTCCAGTGAAATCACATCCCGCCAGTACCTACTTGAAGTAAAGATGTATAGCAGTTGGTCCTGGCTGCCCAGTTGGATTTGTAATCCATGGTCACACACTAACTGCACATTCAGTAAATGGTAACCCTCTTTTGTTTACAAAATGCACAGGGCTGACTTGATAGAGACTTTAGGGTATATTGGACATAGTTGATCAGCGCAGGAACTTGCCACAGCCACAACTCCTTTCACTTGTTCAGCTTTATGGTTGTAGTCAGTGATGATCCTAATTAACTTGTTAATTCTTCATCGGATGTGGATGTCACTGGCAAGGCCAATAATTATTATCCATCCTTGATTACCCAGAGGACATCTAGGAGTCAACTATATTCCTGTGGATCTGGAGTTCCTTGTGGGACAGAGCAGGGTCAGAATCCCAGGCCAATGTTCTATGGTCATGGGCTTGAACCCAAACGTGGCAGATGGTGGAATTTGTGCTCAATTTAAAAAAAATATAAGCCCAGACTACTAGCCCAGTGACATTACCACCTTTACTTGATTAACTGCAATAATGTTTTTGATTTGGCCACAGAAATCACACTGTTTATATGATCACATTCCCCTTCACTGTTCTGATTAATCATTCTGACTTTCAATGTGTCAGTGTCATGAAGAGGAGCAAGGATTCAGCCCATTTCTGGAAGATCTGTATTGCTTTCCATTACAGTGAGCTGGGATGTAATTCATGAGCTCACAGGCAAGACCCTAATTTGACCCACTCCACTTTCCCTCTGCATACTTTAATCTTCCATAACATCTCATCTAAACATGCAAAAAAAAGAGGTGGCTTGATCAAAGGAGGATTGTTCATATACTTGTTTAATAATTATAATCACCCAGTATGGATTTTTCTGTGGCTGAATGAATGGCAACTAATCAGAAAGAATGGAAATTGCTTGCAGGATTCATGGCAGATCCAAGTAGCCAGATGCTTTTGTTTGCAAACTTGCAAGTTTCTCATTTATACAGGCAGTACAGATGCCCATGTTTGTGCTTTTATGCACATGCCATATGTTTCAGAACAGAATGTGCTTATGTATATTCTGAGCATCTCTGTGCTGATGATTGATGATTCATTTCACTTTTAATGTAACTTAAAACTTGTCAGTATTTTTATTATTGGGTAGATATTTGCTGGTGTTTTTAAACAAAAAAAATGCAATTTGTCAAGTTCAGCAGTGTGACTGACCGATCTTTGTCTAACCACCATCCTGGTAAGTCTTAGAGCGCCCAGTAAGGCTCAGTAGGCACTTTACAGAATCACAGGGGTGTTGTGGCACAGAAGGTGACCATTTGACCCATCATGCCTGCACTTGTGCCACCTGGTGTAGGATTAGGCCACACAAACTAGGCGTGTGCAAGTTTCCACCCTGATGTTGACTTCAAGTTGCTAACTTGTTTTTGGGGCTTCTATGTTTTAATGCTGCCAAGATTGAATTCCCACCCTGATGACTATTCAGAGGTCCCTATTACATAGAAACATAGAAGATAGGAGCAGGAGGTGGTCATTCAGCCATTCAACCCTGCTCTGCCATTCTTCATGATCATGGCTGATCGTCCAACTCAATAGCCTAATTCTGCTTTCTCCCCATAACCTTTGATCCCAGTCGCCCCAAGTGCTATATCTAGTCACCTCTCGAATACATTCAGTGCTTTGGCATCAAACAACTTCCTGTGGTAATGAATTCCACAGGCTCACCAATCTTTGGGTGAAGAAATGTCTCCTCATCTCCGTCCTAAGTCGTCTACCCTGAATCCTCATACTATGACCCCTGGTTCTGGATATACCCACTATTGGGAACATCCTCTCAGCAGCGACCCTATCCAGGCCTGTTAGAATTTTATAAGTCTCTATGAGATTCCCCCCTCATTCTTCTGAACTCTAGCAAAAACAACCCCAACCTAGTCAGTCAATCTCTCCTCATATGTCAGCCCTGCCATCCCTGGAATCAGCCTGGTAAACCTTGCTCCCTCAAGAGCAAGAGCTTTCTTCCTCAGAAATGGAGACCAAAACTGCACACAATATTCTAGGTTGGCCTCATCAAGGCCCTGTAAAACTGCAACAACACATATCTCACAATGAAGGCCAACAAACCATTTTCTGAAGAAGGGTCTAGACCCGAAACGTCAGCTTTCCTGCTCCTATCCTGCTGCTTGGCCTGCTGTGTTCATCCAGCTCTACACCTTGTTAACCCAACATACCATTTGCTTTCTTTACCGCCTGCTGCACCTGCATGCTTACCTTCAGCAACTGGTGCACAAGGACACCCAGGGCCTGCTGCACACTCCCCTGTCCCAACCTACATCAATTCAGGTAGTAATCTGCCTTGTTTATGCTTCCAAATGACTAGCCTCATTTATCCACATTATACTGCATCTGCCATTGATTGGTCCACTCACCCAACCTGTCACGATCATGCTAAAGGATCTCTGCATCCTCATCACAGTTCACCCTCCCACCCAACTTGTTATCATCTGCAAACTTGGAGATGTGACATTTTGTTCCAAGTCTCTATGTTTGTACACATTTATGCAACATACTGTGATCCATTGTCAGGCTACTATCTTGGGGCTGGAATGTTCTGACATCCCAGAAATGGAGAGAAGGGGAGGTCACTAGAGAGTAAAACAAAATTAGGCACTGAGAGAGATCAGCCACACATTAATGACCCTACATTGATTTTTGTTGCATTAGCCCTGAAAGAATGGACAGTTTACATCTCTTTCTTGCCCACCCCATCAATGCTTTCACTTCTTTTCCCTGCTTCCTGCTGCTGTCTCCACAGACCCTAGGGACCAGTCGAAGAAAGGTAATGTTAGTTCCTGCAGGAGCATTCATAAGGCCATTAAATCACTTGAGGAAAGAGAAGACCATAACAGCAGACTCTTTTCTCTCCATATAATTCACAACCACTAACCCTTTTATGCCTCAGCCTTAGTCAAAACAGGGAAAAAAGTTCTTTTGTTCCACCTTGTCCATCTTTCCCTTCTGTAAACTGATGGCTACCTTTTTGCGGGCAACCCTAGGTCACGATACCTTCTTCAGGAGCACCGTAGAACTCACTGGAGCCTGCCCTGCCTAACAAATCTGTTACAACAAGACCCCAGGTGATGTTCTCCAATTTCTTATGCTTTCAGCCGGTATACCTCAAACCGTTAAGCTCCTGAGTGAAGGTGGATGAACTGGCACTCTTTTATTCACCCACTGCTCAGTTGGTCACAACAAGGTTAATTTACAGAGGATTTCTGCGCCCGCCCCCCAACTTGTAGATACATTTCTCTCTAATCAAAATGAAGGTGTGTTTCAAAAGGAACCAATTAAGACGGAATTTCTTGAATTAACAGAAAGTGAGTTTGTTAATTATCATATGCAAAAAAAAAAGTTCTTACACATACAGAGAAATTAGAGCGGAGTCCAAAAACAAAAAAAAAGTTTTAAAAAAAACTAGTCTCCAAATTTTCATGCAAAGCAGATAAGAAGTTATTTCTGCCATTATTGGACAACACCAATTGTGTTGTCGTCATTGGCAATTAAACAGTTGAGATTCTTGATCTTGCAGGTTGGTGAAAATTCCTACTCCTTTTGACAGTGACTGAATTCTAGCATTCAGAATGAGAGAGAGTCTTTCCCTTTGTTTTACCTACAGTGCAAGGCTGCTTAAAATGGCTGTCCTCAAAGATATGGCCCACAGTGCACTCTAGTCCATTCATTAGAATATTAGTTAATAACACACAAATGAATGTTATAGAAAGTTTTTAACCCCTTTATTGTAGGCTCCAGGAGGGTAAAACAGAGATGTCTATGAGAAATGGCTTTCTGCTAAGATGAGGGATAGTCAGCCCTGTTGTTACCTTTTCTTGTTAAGTTCCTCCCTGTTTCAAGTTTCCCTGATGCCTCACAGACATTTTATGGGCTTCATGCAGTAATTTGTCAGATATTCATTGAATTTATATCCACAGTTCGTTTATCAGTTAAAACAAAATGGAACTAATTGGAACAAAAAGGTGTATAAATGTTTCAGGGATCTGATATATCACGTGAAGCTTAACACAGGAAAGTGAACAGGGTTTATTTCAAGGTCATGAGGGGTGGTAGCCCAGCCCAGTCATCACCCCACCATAGGGAGTATCATACAGCCTTCACTGTTCAAACCCACACATGAAGATTAGCCACTTGGGCAAGGTCCAAGATAATTGTTAGACTCTGAGAAACCTGTCAGACTGCACACCAGAGGAGGAGACTAGAAAAAGGCATGTGTCTAGGTTAAGCTCATAAAAGAGACAAAATGTTTTAATTGTTGGTGAATTCCTCGTGCGAAACCTGTAGAATTCCCACCTCCCCCCCCCCCCGAAGATCATTGTCCTAAAGGCCATTTTACTGATGGAAAGATTCTCATGGGCCTGAAAAATTAAAACAGAAGAGATATGGTACTGGAATCTTGGGAAGAATGTTCTTGCAGCTTCTCAACTCTAGATTCAGTTTATGTAATGCCTACATTCCTTCTAAACACCATTAAGTACTCACAAGCACCAAGTTTATTTATAATTGGCACAAAGTTTGCACGCCATTGTGATTTTATATTCTTCAGATCTTTCCTCATCATCTCCTGTCCCCAAAGAAATGCCTTTGTGTTCTCTGTCCTTCCAAACTACTGACCTACCTCAAATCTTCTTTTCCTCTTCAAAAATCCTTGATTTTTTTTTATTCTTCAGTATGAGGGATTTGCTGGTTAGGCTAGCATATATTGCCCATTCCTAATTGCCCAGAGGGCAATTAAGAGTCAACCGCATTGCTGTGGGTCTGGAGTCACCTGCCAGACCAGGTAAGGATGGCAGTTTCCTTCCCTAAAGAATATTAGTGAACCAGATGGGATTCAATCAGCAATTGACCAGATTCTTCATCATCATTAGACGCTTAATTCCAGTTTTTTTTTTTAAAAATACATTGAATTCAAATTCGAACTAGGGTCCCCAGAACATTACCTGGATCTCTGGGTTAACAATCTAGCGATTATGACCACAAGGCCATCACCTCCTTGAATGTTGTTAACTACATCCTGCCCATTCCCAAATACGTGCTCAAATTCCACAGGCTTCATGTGGAATGATTCCAGCAAATAAAGTTTCTGCTGCCATGCTGAAATGGCTCTTACCAAGGAGACAAGACTTTGTACATAACCATAGCACAGGTAAACTCCTCAATCTTCTCCACCTCTCTGCAATGTCTGTCTTGTTTAATGATGTCACTCTTCTCTAATGCCCCTCACCAGTTGTTCAATTTGGGGAGTCTGCTCTGGCTGTTTCCATTCTAGTCTGTCTAACTGAGGCCAGGAGATCACTGCCAATAGTTTCTCCTCCCAATCCTGCAATATTATTTCTGGATACTCAAGCAGATCTATCTTTGGTCCTGTCCTATTTCTTATCTGCATGCTACTCTTGGTGACAATCACTAAAACAAAAGCAAACACTGATTCCTACGCACATTGATACAAGCCACCTCTACCTCATCATGACCTTTCTGGACCCACTCACCATTGTGAAATGCTCGGCCTGTACCCAGGTCTGACAGAGACAGAAGTACCTCCAAACAGGAGCTAGATGGACTGAAGCCATACTGGGATTCAGGACCCAGGTGGCTAGAATTCCAGCCCCACAAATGCTGCTGGCCAATTGGAGTCCTGCAATTCTCCAGTGCCTGTCAATGCCCATGGTGCCAGCGACTGCCGACATGATTTTCTGCGATGCTGCGCGCTCTGAGTCACTTACCTTTGGAAGCACCTGGAATAATTGCGACATTAATGAGGCCTAACCGACATCCCACTGGATTCACCAGGAGACCCGTACCATTCCCTTCCACTTTCTGAGTTCACAAAGGGAGGTTTCGTCCTCATTTGGAGACTGCTGCAGTGCATTTCCCATGATTGAATCACTCGGGTTCTTGACACAATGGGCTGGATTAAAGCCTATCCATTATATTAACCAGTGAAAACTGGGAATTCTGAGTCTGAACCAGGCTTTTTGCAACCTTGATGTTGTATGTGACTTTGAGTTGCGCTCCCAGTCTTGCATCCACAAAGTCCTTAACATGAAGATAAAATAAAACCAAGAACTGTGAGTGCTGGAGATCTGAAACAAAAACAGAAATTGCTGGAGAAACTCAGCAGGTCTGACAGCATCTGTGGGAAGAAAGCAGAGTTAACGTTTCAAACCTGGTGACTCTTCGCCAGAACTTCTGAACTCTGGAATTCCCTCACCGAACCCACCCCCCCCATCTCTCTTCCCTCCTATCTCTCACCTGCCCTCATATCTCCTCATGTGATATTATTTATTTGATAAACTTATTTGATAACCCTCCGATGATGTGCCTTCAGATATTTTACTGGAATGTATAAATGCAAACTCTTGTACAATCAACACTGAGTTTGATAGCCTTCAGCCACTAAGAAAATCAAGGAGTCCGGGGGACCAATGGGAAAGTGGAGTTGATGCAGGAAAGTGGCCATAATCTTATCAGATCATAGAATCACTAGAGTGTGGAACTGGCCCGAAGGGCCAACAAGTCCACACTGACCCTCAGAGCATCCCACCCAGACCCATCCCCCTATAACCCACCTAACCTACAAACCCTTAACATTATGGGCAATTTAGCATGGCCAATTCACCTAGCCTGCACACCTTTGGACTATGGGAGGAAGCCAGAGCACTGAGTGGAAACCCACACAGACATATTGAGAATGTAGAAACTCCACACAGTCTCCCACAGGTGAACTTGAACCCAGGTACCTGGTGCTGTGAGGCAGCAGTGCTAAACACTGAGCCACGATGCCACCCATATTGAAGGGCAAAACTAGCTCGAGAACCGTGTGAACTCTTCCTGATTCTATTTCCTCTGTTCTTATAATAAGCCATCAAAATTTAGCTTGCTTGGGATCACCTGCTGAAAAATCAAGATCAGTTCTGCTTTAACACGTACACTCCAAATGTTGGGATGGAGTTGTCCTGCATGTGTTTGTGAGTTGAGATCATACATGCATTATGACCCATCAGGATAGATGAACCTTGCCAAAAGTCATCAAAATGTCTTGTTGGGATAGAATGTCATGTATCAGTCAGGAATGCATTGTGGTGTTACCCACTCTGGACGACATGGCATTCTCTTATTGCCATGGTGAAGGTTTCTACCAGAGGGTTGTCTTGACAGCCAGCTAACAAGGCAGCCAAATGTGTCTTATCTCAAGATTGTGTTATCTCCTGACGCTATCCTGGGTACAACACATAAATACTTTCTTATTCCTATTGAATATTCATTTATAGAAATCAGAGCAGGAGTTGGAGCACTCAAGCCTAGTTTGCAAGCCCTTGAGATCCTGTTTGATCTACATCTTAGTTCCACCCACTTGTCTTGACTCTATATTGTTTACTTCAGAAAGTTATGAAAAGAAACCAAGTCCACAGGCAATGATAGATTTGGAGCAGCTAAGAAGGGATGTCATTTAACCAAAATGTGTGGTGCTAGCCTACCTAGTAAACACTACCTAAGTGTCATTAGTAAACACTCACGTGATCCATTTAAAAGATATAACAGGTTTGCTTAAAGACTAATCTAAAAAAAAAGTGACATTAAAATGGATACATGCAAACGTGATTCTTGACGTAGGAAACGTGGGAGAAAGGTAATTCAGCAGCTTGAAATGAAATAAATCCCTAGTTAGCTCAAGGAAGGAGAGCCCAAGAGAAACCAAGGAAGGATCAGCTCTAAAGTTAAATAGACACCACCAAACCTGGACCGTACAGCCACAGCCTGTGTTATTCTGGGAAGAGTTGGAGAAGAAGACATGTACTTTTATGTAGTACCTTTCACAAAAGACAATGCTAAGTATTTTACAGTCACAATTCCATAATGTTGTAACATTTGTGATGTAGGGATTGTGGCAACCAGTTTGCATGGAGTAATATTCCACAGTCTTGTGATTTTTTTTTTAGAAAGGTATTGATTGAGGGATAAATATCAGGCAGGGTATCAGGGAGAACACCTTTGCTCTTTGCAATATTTTACATTGAGAGCAGATGGAATCTGTATTCAACCTGTCATTCAAAAGAAGACACTTTCTCTGGCACTGCACCTCTGGCACCCTGAGGGAGCTGGCCTAGATTTTTGTGTTTGTCACTGCAGTGAGACTTGAACTCATGACCTATCGGTTCCAAGATGTTACAGCTTATACCTGTCATACTTATCATGACACATCAGTTTATTGCTAACACAACATACTTTCCACAAGTCAGATTTCTCAGCCGCCACATAAAAATATAGGTCATAAAACGTTTTCTCTAAGACTACAACAGCGTACTGGACTCTGACGCTCAATATTGCTCATCGCCAGCAGCAGACATGTCAGTGAGCAGAAGTTCTAGCTCACAAGGAAAGAAGAGTTATACTACACCTAAATTCAAACAAACATCCAAGATATAACAGCAGCACCAATTTCTTTGTGGCTCATTAATATTTCAGTGTACAGTGCAATGTGGCTACTTCCTACCCTCCCTGCAAACAGGCAATTGTCTGTTCAAAAGTAATGAGGTTCTTTATGTCACCCCAGGCTGAAACATTAACAGCTTTCATTACTAATTTAAACTTCACAAGAGTACAGTGCTTACTCAGAGGATCTCATATAGTACAGAGACAGTGATGCTGGAATTCAGAGCTTGCAAGCTGGATGTCTAGCAGTTAAAAGAGGAGATGCTGTTCTCTACATCTCAGCCATAGATCACAGCTTTCAATATCTTGGCATTGGTTTCTCCTCTCAGTGGTTCTTAATGGGCTTCTGCTGAAAGGTAAATCTGTTTACCAGCTGCTTGACACATTATTTTGTGAAGGCAGGTAACTGAGATTAAAAACATTCAAATGAGAGCCCAGTGATGTATTTATAATGGAAATGTAGGTGCCAGAAGCAGTTAAAGGAGAAGTGAAAAGCTTTGTCTCTGTGAGATGCAGGGCTACCTTCATATATCTTTGTCATGGCTTCTTTGAGTAGTCAGTGGTCTTCTTAGTATTGCCTACATGAACATTAAAATGAAGAAAACCTGGATTCAAGATTCCTGGGTTAGGCACTGGGCAATCATGCCACATTAGGGAGTTAGGGTTTGAGGGGGCAGGGAGAAGCAGGTCTGTGTTTATGAACAGGGAGGGTCGAGCCTGGAATAGTAGCTGCCTGCATTACTTAGTTGGCATCAGGTATGTCACACCTCAGAGACTGGGGCAATAAATCAAACTGGAGTCATCACTAAAGTTAAAGTTTTAAAGAAGTACACAAGATTCTCAACTTTACCTGATTTTCAGACTCAAGTTGGTGTAAAGCATAAGCCAGGCTTCTCTACTTAATAAGAATTACCATTTATTACAAGATATTAAACTCTAGCTAGAGGTAAACAGTTGTGAACTTTCAGCATATAACATCACTAATTAAAACTCTAATCTCCTTACATACACACACACACACGCAGAGGGAAGAACTGGAAAAATAGGTCAATCATTTTTGCTCATAAGTTCTCTTGAGTTGGTCCTTGCTGATCAGAAGGTTTCTTCATTGCTTTCCTTTTCCAGATGTTTCCACTAGTTGCAGGTGGCATAAGCTGGCTAGTTCACTCATAAAAAGTCTCTGACTTATCAATTGAAAGACATAACTTACATCAGGTAAGATATACGAGTTTTCTTTAGGTTTAGAATAAGTTTTGATTACAGAGAGACAGATCCTGAGCTGATAGAGTTCAAATTGCTTCTTTTTGTATTTTATTCCCCACTCCATGTTGATCAGTTACCTGAGAACCAATCACTTGGCTGTTTTTTTAAATTCACTCATGGGACCTAGGCTTCACTGGTTGGCCAGCATTTATTGCTGCCTAGCTGCCTTTGAACTGAGTGACTCACTAGACTATCTTAGAGGCAGTTGAGAGTCAACCACATTGATGTTGGTCTGGAGTTACAAGTAGGCCAGACCAGGTGAAGGACATTAGTGAGCCAGATGGGTTTTTCTGACAATTAACAAAGGTTTCATTGTCATCACTAGATTCTTAATTTCAGATTTTTAAAAAAAAGTGAAAGTGAAATTCCACCATCAGCAATGATGGGATTTGAACCGAAATCGCCAAAACATTAACTGAGTTTCTTGAGTAACAGTTCAGTAATAATACCACTAGACCATTGCCTCCCCTCCTAGTAAGGGTTTGTGAGTGTGTGTGTTAATGTTGGCAGGCATTGATAGCTGGTCACTAGTCCATAGACTGATCAACTTCTTGTTACCAACCAGAGATCCACCTGAGTACAAACCTCTTGACTCCAGTTTGTCTGTAACATAATCCTCATAACTACTTGCTCAAACAGTGAAGGAATGGTGATATAGTTCCATGTCAGGATAGTGAGTGGCTTGGAGGGGAACTTGCAAACAGTGGTGTTTCCACGTGACTGCTGCCCTTGTCCTTCTAGATGGAAGTGGTCGTGGGTTTGGAAGGTGCTCTTTGAGGAGCATTGATAAGACATACATCCTCACTCATGGTTGGATGTGTTGAGGGTGATGTAATTTTTAAGCAGGACTTCTGTAGGGTATTTGAACAGTTGTAAGAATGGGAGCAACATTTCTAGTCAACTTTTTTTTTGAAAAGAATCATCACCAATACTGTATATAGTGACTCCCATTGATGGGAGGGAATATTTGCTGTTCTGACTTTGTCAGGTATCACCCTTCGCCTTCTATTGGTCCTTTCATCTGTATCTACAAGATGTGATCAAAGGGTGGGATTTTATCTGTTTCACTGATGATGGGGATTACCATCTGGGAGGTGTTCCAGGAGTTTCCAACTTGTGTCAATCCCCTCACCCTCCTTCCCACACATTTCTGCCATTGGTTGCCCAAAGCCTATATACTCATAACGCATTGTCTTTCCAGCCAATCAGAGACTGAGTATACTTTATCATCTGATTGGGTGAATTTTGAATGTTAGTCAAACAGCCTTCCCCCAACCCAATCTCCAAACTTTTTACGACGTATGAAAATGTTCAAAGATCAAAGGAAATATAATACGATTTCTTAAATGTCCTGTGATTTCTTTCTCTAGGCGTTGCTTATGGCAGTATCTTGGAGTTAATCTTTAATTCTTGGAGACTTGAGAGCAATCCTTCACAGTTGGCAGTTGTAACCTAAGCATCAAAGAAATTTAGAACCAGTTGTTGGGACTGATAACTATGCTGTTGTCTGTGCTTTAGACAGTTGAAGCAGTTTATGTATTAACATTGTCAGTGAGGCAGACAAAGGAACGACAGAATATGGTATGAAATTCAATTTGAATTTATTAACAAAATATTCCTTGTTAGAATGCGATTTGAACATTTCCCAAACTCTATCTAGCTCTATCCATCTAAGAAACGATATTACCTGCAATGATCTACGCATTTGAGCTGGGCCATCGGAATCTGCTCCCTCCCTGATGTAGGACTGGCTCTCTTCCATGAAAGTGGGTCTCTGAGGTCAGGGTGGATCTTCTCCTGGGTCTTTTTGTGTTGCTGCATGTTCTTCTGCCAAGAGTCTGGCTGCAATCTTGCCTGTAAATCTTTGCTGCAAGTCTTTACTGAGCAGCTAGCTTCAGGTCTTTGTGCGTGTATTTATCTCCCTCACTCTAGACCTTCCAGAATGTATTGTGGCCTTTGACTAATGAGGTCATGAGTGGGGTTCAAAGCATCCAATGGGGTTGTGTGAACACCCTTCACTGTTGCTATGCTGGGGAGGTGTGAAGTGCGTGTTCTCAGGCAGTGGCTGGAAGTCAAAGTGCCAGAGAGTCTGATTGATACTTCTCCAATTCAAAACCCTCGGACTGATTATAACAGGTTCTCCCTAAACCATCTGTGATCTTGGTCTCCTTGACCTGGTTCTCTGTAGCTGATAGCTGCTGGCTGCTATTTAACTTAGTTTGGCTAGTGGATGAGTGTGGTTCGGTGCTTGTTGGTTGGTACAGACATGGTGGGCCAAAGGGCCTGTTTCTATGCTGTATGACTCTATGACTCTAGTCTAGAACTCTCTATTTCTATGAGAGCCTAGAGCGGAATAGAAACAAACTTTAGAGTGGGGATTATTTGCTGATTGAATTACTCGCATATACTTGATGCAATAACAGCCTGTATGACAGTTCACCAGCACTGTCCCTCATCAGCATAACACCATAGCAGTAACCAACTTACATGGTTTGGGATGAGTTTCTCATTGTAAAATAAATGCCTTTAGCTTCCTTTTCTGCATAGAGTTATGATAATTCGGCCTAAAGATCACAGACAGGAAATGAAATTCAAACTGCTCAATGGGTTTATGTTGACGGTTACAAGATGAACCCTCGAAAGATATTCAGAGTACAAACTAGTTTAAAGATTCTCCCACAGGGTTTTGTTGCTTACTGTCAATTAATTTCAATCTTTCAAAAATAATTGCTCAACTTATTCCCAATATGAATACTCCTTCATCAATGAAATTAAAGGATGGAGCAGTAAGCTGAGGAAGATCAGACGAAGAAAGTAAATTACAGCGGGTTGAATTAAATATTAAATTGTGCAGAAGGAAAGGGAAAGAGGTAACAGATTATAGACAGAGATAAAAATAAAGAAAAATAAGGGAATCAATTAAAAGTAAGGGATTTGACTTTTTAAAATCTCCAACAACAATTCACATCATGAAGTAATGAGATTCTACAATTATGATTATTTGTTTTCTGGGCTAAAGATTATGCAGTTAAAGAGGTTGCTACTTACTAAATGTAACCTTCTGTGGAGAAGCAATTAATGAGAAAATGCAACAATTTATTAAAACCTATTTGAAAATTTAACGTATGTTGTTTTCTTAAAGCATGTGATGAATCGATGCAAATTGTTCAGCAAGTTGTGGGGTTTGTAATTCACACTATATCTCTTTCTTGTCATAGGTTTCAGACTGATTTGTACATTACCAACAGTAAGTGTCAATCTCACACTGCCATTTTCTCAGCAAAATCTATTCCATTATTTTAAAAGTGCATCAAACTTTTTGAGATTAATTATATAGTCAATTTGTGACATCCATCATCGTCATGGGAGTATCATGATTTACTCTGAAAATAAGCTGTAATGGCTCTACTTTTTCTGCACAAATTTTAATTAAAACACAGGCATATATCACAACACTAACTTCTTTGTTTCTGTCAGAGGCATATTGAATGAAAATGTGTGCAATATTTCATATTTAAATTGAAACTTGACTTGAAGAATGTAGTTTGTATTTAAAAACCATTAATTATCTGTCAGGTATGATGAGTTATTAACATAGCTGGTTTACTAAAATGATTTTCTAATTCATTATGCCAGATGAATATAATTCCTCTTTGAGAGATCTACCCCTTTCATATCCATCAATCCATTCTCTACTCAAAAATATATATAGTTGCCTGCATCAGTATCCATCAGCGGTAAATTATTTCATTGATTTATATCCCTGAGTTGATTCTGTCATTGTCTTCTATCCTACTTGCTGAATTTTAACTTGTGCTTCCCAGTATTTACAAACCATTGTAATGTTTTCTTTATTTAACAATTTCCCCCTCAAAATTTGGAATGTTTATTATATTGCAATTTTGCTTAATTGCATTCACCTACTTTGCAGTAGCTGAAGACTCTCTTGGGTATTTATAAATAGACACAGGCTAAAATTGTGGTTGTTGAGTTTGGAACTGTATGCTTGTAGTCTGCAATACTGTAAACAAATAGTATTCAAAATTGGCTCCTGTTCTATCTTTCACCAACTGGTTTCCTGGAACATGAAAAACTTGATTTAAGCAGATTCTAAAGATTATTTTCACACTTATCTCCTTCTCACTAATCAAGTCTAGAAAGTGTTAATCAAAGTAATAGCAGGAATGAAGGACTTTGGTTATCTTGAAAAACTAAAAGAAACTGGGTGTGTTCTTTTGAGAGCAAATAAAGTTAAAGGGAAATTGAATAGAGATGTTCATAATTGTGGATGTGGTATATATGGGGTGAAATAGTTTCCATTGGCAGGAGTTCTGTGAACTAGCAGATGCTGATTTTCCTGTGATTTTTATCATCTTTCCATTGAAATTACAGAAAGTGAAATGGAAAGATCCTTTCCTGGGGAAACTAAACCCTAGGTTTTTGTGGGATATCTAGATCCGTAATCAGTTTATACTTAAAGATAAAGGTTATTTCACAATGATCACTTTGCCCTAAACAGAACTGTGTATTTAAGGTAGCATACCTGGACTTCAGAGTTGAGCTATGGGGAGGGATTAGACACATTAGGGGGCGGCATGGTGGCACAGTGGCACAGTGGTTAGCACTGCTGTTTCATAGTGCCAGGGACCTGGGTTCAATTCCACCCTTGGGTGACTGTCTGTGAGGAGTTTGCATATTCTCCCTGTGTCTGCATGGGTTTCCTCCCACAGTCCAAAGATGTGCAGGTTAGGTGGAATGGCCATGCTAAATTGCCTGTAGTGTTCAGGGATGTGTAGATTAGGTGGGATATAGGAGGATGGGTCAGGGGGGATTCTCTGACGGTTGGTGTGGATTTGTAGGGCCAAAGAGCTTGTTTCCACAGTGTAGGGACTCTATTCTAAATTAGGCCTGCTTTCTCAGGAATATAGAAGGTTAAGGGGTGATCTTCAAGATAATGACAGGGTAGATAAAGGTAAGCTATCCCTTGAATAGGGATTCCAGAATCAGGGGACATAATGGAGAATTAGGGCCAGACTGTTCAGGAGTAATGTTAGGAAGCACTTCTACACACAAAGGTGGTAGATGTTTGGAACTGTCTTCCATAAACAGTAGTTGATGCTAGATCAATTGTTAATTTTAAATTTGAGACAGATAATTTTTGTTAAGCAAAGGTATTGAGGGGTATGAGCCAAAGGCCCATCGAGTTAGGCTGCAAATCAGCCACGATCTCAGTGAATGATGGAACAGGGTCAAGGGCTGAATGGCCTACTCCTGTTCTCATGTCCCAATGCTGAAATGAATCTATGATGCAAGATGTTTCAAATATTGATAATTTAGGTTAAGGGGAGGTGATGGCCTAGCGGTATTATCGCTGGACTGTTAATCCAGAGACCCAGATAATGTTCTGGGGACTCGGGTTCAAATCACACCATGGCAGATGGCGGCATTTGAATTCAATAAATATCTGGAACTAAGAGTCTAATGATGACCGTGAATCCATTGTTGATTGTTGGAAAAACCCATCTGGTTCACTAATGCCCTTTAGGGAAGGAAACTGCCATCCTTACCTGGCTTGGCCTGCATGTGACTCCAGACCCACAACAATATAGTTGACTCATAATTGCCCTTGGGCAATTAGGGATGGGCAATGAATGCTGCCTAGCCAGTGACAGCCTCATCCAATAAATAAAGGAAAAAGAAAGGTTTAGTACGGTGGGATAGATTATTGGGGCAGTTTTGCATAGACCAGCCAATTCTGTCAATTTGAAACAATCTAGTAAAAGGGGAGTCGATGGCCTAGTGGTATTATCACTGGACTGTTAATCCAGAGACCTAGGTAATGTTCTAGGGACCAGGGTTTGAATTGTGCCATGGCAGATGGTGGAATTTAGATTCAGTAAATATCTGGAATTAAGAGTCTAATGGTGACCATGAACCCCTTGTCGTTTATTGGGGAAAAACTCATCTAGACCATTAATGTCCTTTAGGGAAGGAAACTGTCATCAATACCTGGTCTGGCCTACAATGTGACTTCAGACCCACAGCAATGTGGTTGACTCTTAACTACCCTCTGGGCAATTAGAGATGTGTCTATAAATACTGGCCTAGCCAGGGACACCCTCATCCCAGGAATGATTAATATAAAAGAAACTAACTTAATGCTTTAGATTGTGCTGTCAGTATAATGATAGGGTTTATGTATAAGTCATTCAGTAACTCGGAGCAAGGATGTTACACCTCATCGGTTGTGAGTTGTCACGGGTTTTGCACCAATCCACCTATAATCTTCCAAAAATGGCAACTGATCCTCAAACACCCAGTAATTTTCAAGACATTGCTGCATTTACTCTTTAATTGACCATTAAATCCACTGCAGAAAGTTAGGTTTCATGCTTAATGCTTTATTCTATGCTTTAAGCTAATCTTCCTGCATGCATAGTTTAATATTTCTTATTAAATGGTCTTACATGAATGGATGGAATTCTTTTTCACATAGGGCTGTCAAGGCTGGGTTGTTAAGTATACTCAAGGTCTCATAGCCTTATCAGGTCTAAATACATCTTCCCTTTGAAGTTGATGAAATCTAGCCTATCTAGAAACTTTGAGGAAATTACTAGTTGCGATTGGCACATGACTGTCTCTGGCACACATGACACAAGAATAATTTTTTATTTCATTCCAAATGTCTGGCAACCATAGAAATTGTTGAGATTTTGCAATCCCTTTAGTGATTCCTAAATGTCTTCATGCAGTCTCTGTAGAATGCCTCAATGCTTATTATAACCACTTTATAGCCTTACACCATGAGATCTTCAATAACAGTCAAGTGCTGTTCGTTTCTGACACCTTTCTAGCATTTGATCTGTTGGGCATTACTTTGACCACTCTTTCAGACAGACTTGTTTCACCTTTGTTCACATCTCATTGATTTTTGAGCTGTGCAAATGTCTTTGAGTTTTCCCTCAGTGACTGCCAGTGTATTGGTCACTGCAGTCAAACAATATTCCACTTCTTCAATAAGAATTAAATCTTAATAAAAATTGAAAGAACTGCGGATGCTTTAAATCAGAAACAAAAACAGAAGTTTCTGGTAAAGCTCAGCCGGTCTGGCAGCATCTGTGAGGCAAAAATCTGAGTTAATGTTTCGGGTTTGAGGTCTGTCAGAACTGAAGGGTCACCGGACCCAAAAGGTTAACTCTGATAATTTCTTCTATGGATATAAGCAATGGATAAAGATGACAAAAAAGATTTAATTCTCGAACAAAAACAGAAGTTGCTGGAAAAGCTCAGCCGGTCTGGCAGCATCTGTGAGGCAAAAATCTGAGTTAATGTTTCGGGTCTGAGGTCTGTCAGAACTGAAGGGTCACCGGACCCAAAAGGTTAACTCTGATAATTTCTTCACAGGGGCTGCCGGACTGGCTGAGCTTTTCCAGCAACTTCTGTTTTTGTTCGAGAATTAAATCTTTTTTGTCAGCTTTATCCATTGCTTATATCCATATAAGAGTGTATCATCCATTGTTTAACCCTTACCTAAAACATAGACTGTTAAATAATTGTCCATCATCAGTCTAAGTTGGAAACTTCACATTCACTGTGGTATTTTTGCAGCTTCCTTTGATTCTAATAATATTAAAAAAGCATTATGGTCTGTTTCGACCTGGAATCTCAATCCCATGAGATGGTCTACAAACACTTCACATACCCATGTAATAGCTAATCTTTCTTTTTCAATTTTACATGCTATTTTTTCGTTTCCATTCTCTTGACATGAAGTATGTGAGCTTTCTTGTTCCATAATTCTGTACTTGTTCAGAGAATCTCCTCGTTTTGAGGCTAGTGCATTCACAGCTATTGTGGTAGAAAAGCCTATGTTGTTGTGAGCTAAAACACCTCTGGATAGTTTCTCCTTAATTATCTGAAATAATGCAATTCCTGCCTGACTCAGAGCAATTGCTGACCTTGATTCCAGTGCTGTTGTATGGCTAAGCTAACTTTATTATTTAATTTACCACGTCTAAGAAGTACATCATTTACACACTTTGGTGCTTTTGGCATTTTGGCGAGCTGTCAGGAGGAAAGGGGTTACGGTTAAGGTTAGGACTAGCGTTAGGGCTAGGGTTAGGCACAGAGTTAAGGTTAAGGTTAGGGCAGTACCAGCTTGGGGGCCTCGCCATCTGACCAGGTCAGACTAATAGCTCATGTTTCCTTAAAGAATAGATTGATTTAGGGCTCTGATCTCTGCTGGAGTAGTATAATTGATTACCTGTTCCAATATAAGGCCCTTCTGACATATCTGACAATTTCCTGTCTCTGACAGCTGCCGTGATGCACTTTCTAATCAATTCTTCCCTCAAGGCTCCATATTCACAACATCCTGCCAATCAGTATAAATTCGACGTAAATGTCTTAGTTGGTTCACCCTGTCACTGAGATCATTAATTAAATCTTACTCGTTCTATGATGGGATTTGTTTCAGGGCTGTTGAATGCATTGATTAACACCTCATGATCCATATTACTTTGTTCCACATTTTGTCTCATGAGAACATAATCTGCTATTAGACCTAGAACCAATAACAATGTGCTAACTTGGTGTCGCTGCTTCTTCGCACCTAAATTTGATGAAGTTCTGCCATCATGAAACTATCATTTCCAGAGGTCCCTCTTTTGATCTCTTTGTGGATTCCCCACACTTTCAATTAAATTGTAATGAATTGATGCAAAGAGTCTACGGAAGGATATGGGCAGGTTAAATGATGGGGTAAAAAACTCAGCGATGGAATATAATGTGAGGCTTGACAGAGTACATATGGTGAGGTTGATTCTCCCAGTGGGAACAGCCTAGCACCAAAGGGCATAATTTCAGAGTAAAAGGTCATCCATTTCAGACAGATATGTGGAGGGATTTCTTCTCTCAGAGGATAGTGAATTTCTGGAACTCTTTAACGCAGAGAGCAGCAATGCCTGGGTTGTTGAATATATTCTAGGATGAGGTTGACAGGTTTCTAATCTCTAATGAATCAAGAGTTAGGAGATAAGGCTGGAAAGTGGAACTGAGGATTATCAGATCAGTCATGATCTCATTGAATGGCAGGGCAGATGTGATGGGCTGAATGTCCTCCTTCTGCTCTTATGTCTTACGGTCTTACGCTGGAGCTGCTATCCCAACCAACTACTTTACTGTATTGACCCGAGCGAGTTCTTAGATGTGGTACTTTTCTGACTTGAAATCTTCCAATTTTTGTGTGATTTCTCTTGAAGAGCTTCCCAATGTGCAGCACTTGCTTCAAAGTCTTTCAAAGTTCTTTCCTGTTCTTTGGAGTCTTGCTGCACAATTGCCTCATTTTCAAAGTCTTCTAAGATTCTTGCTTACCTTCGAAACATTCACACTTTTCCTGCTTCATACCCAGAAATCTTCTGAGGATATGTCTCGGTCTTTGGAGTCTTTCTGCAATGCTGCAGCATCCCATGATTTCAGTCCCTGATTCTGGAATTTTCCTTATCTACTACCTGGCTTTAATCTATACGTAGTAACATCCTCTTTTGGCCATTTGTATACATGTATATATCAGGATAAACCGGTTTTAGTTCAGTCTTGACTTTCCATATCCTGCACATTATTAGTCATGAAACTACATTGCATTTCATGACAAGGATGTGATCCAAACCCACTGTGCGAAGCACAATACATTTGCATTTAAATTGTATGGAATTCTGAACATTGTGTAACGTGTCCATCAAGGAGAGAGGATTGCAACAGTACCCTCTTGTGGCCCCTTGTGCATATTTTTATGCCAAGAATAATCCAGTTCTAGTTTAGTCTTGACTTTCCTTCTGTTGCACATTGCTTGCTTGTCCTGAAAAGATATAACATTTGGTGACAAGGTAGGACTTCAACATAGAGGAGCTGATGGCTTAGTGGTGTTATCGCTGGGCTGTCAATCCAGCAACTCAAGTAATGTTCTGGAACCCAGGCTTGAACCCTGTCAGAGCAGATGGTAGAATTTGAATTCAATAAAGACCTAGAATCAGGAGTCTAATGATGACCTTGAATCAATTGTTGGAAAAACCCATTTGGTTCACTAATGCCCTTTAGGGAAGGAAAATGTTATCCTTACCCAGTCTGGCTTACATGTGACTCCAGACCCACAACAATGTGGTTGACAGTTAACAGATCTCTGGGCAATTAGGGATGGGCAGTAAATGCTGGACTAGCCATCGACACCTTCATCCCATGAATGAATTTTTAAAAAACCTGTTCCTACCTGAACAAATTTGGTTTTGTTAAGCTTCCAGTAACCTAATAGAGAAATTTTTGAAGAAGGGTCCAAACCTGAAACATCAACTTTCCTGCTCCCCTGATACTGCGTGGCGCGCTGTGTTCATCCAGCTCTACACCTTGTTATATCAGAGAAATTGTGGGCTTTTGTTTTGCCGGGAAATAGTTCTAAAAATCCAGTCTTGATGGAAAGGCTGATGGTACATGTGTATGGCGGAAGTAGAAAAATACAATCGTGATCAAGAGTCCGTTAGTACATATTAAAAGCAGCTTGAGATGTCTTTCGCACGAATAATATCTCATATATCCCTGACAATCCAGCATTTAATCGTACACTGCGGGAAAGGGAAAGAGTGAAATTTCTGATTGAGGCAGGTCTATAAGTGTATAAATCACTGAAGAATTTGCTGACCCCTTCTCAACCAAAAGATACACTTCTGTCAGACATTGTCCATAGGCCCGAGCAGCACGATAATCCCAAATCATTGAAGATTACTAAAAGCTACTAGTTTGGAATGAGGGATCAGTTACTCTGTGAAGATATTGGACAGTATATAGTGCTTTGGAAAAGCTATCCATCCATTGTCATTTCAATAGAATTCCAAGACAGATTTGTATGCAGTTTAAAAAGTGAAAGCTTTTGTAGTAAGTTGTGGACATGTCAAAGGTTAACTTTGACATAGAAAACAAACAAACAAATAAAACCAACGAAATAAAAACCAAAAGAACTGCGGATGCTGTAAATCAGGAGCAAAAACGAAGTTGCTGGAAAAGCTCAGCAGGTCTAGTAGCATCTGTGAAGGAGAAAACAGAGTTAACGTTTTGGGTCCGGTG
>JAHRHZ010000026.1:4021357-4037207 GCA_024137785.1 Ginglymostoma cirratum | reverse complement strand
CTTCATCAGAAATCATTTCTGATGAAGGGTTTAGGCCCGAAACGTCAAGTTTTCCTGCTCCTATGATGCTGCTTGACCTGCTGTGTTCATCCAGCCCCATGCTTGTTATCTCGGATTCTCCAGCATCTGCAGTACCTTTTATCTCTGAATCAAGTTTCCATCTACTTTTGTGGGAGGAAGTGAAAGATTGCATGGCACTTTTTGAAGAAGAGCATATAAGTTATCCTGATTATCTGAAGAATTTTTATTCCTCAGCCAACATCACCAAAAAAAATTTGGTCATTTATTACAATACAGTTTATGGGAGCTTGTGTGTGTGAATTAGCAGCCTTTCTTCTTCGTTAGTTCATTAAAGTGGTCATAAAGAACATTGCCGTGTCCTGAGGTTGTCAAATACACTGTGTGAATGCAAGTTCTTTGTTTTCCTTACAAGGGTAAGACCAAATACTGCATCTAATGTTGAGCGTTCTTGTCACCTGGGACCATACTCAGTAGGAACTGATTGAAAGTGCCTGAACTTATTTCATTATGATCATTACAGAGAAGCCAGAGACTCATCAGTCGATGTTTGAACTCAAGTCCCAAATGTACAAAATCAGTGTCTAACTTACCAAATCTCTCAACTCTTCAGTACTTTTGTAACATAAAGCTTCTCACAATATGACTTCACATAGAGTATGTGAGATTAATAACACAATGCTTTTATAATTAACTTGGTCATAATAGAGCAGTAATGAGATTTTGTTGTATTTGTAGCATGCATGATAGGTCCATATTGAGAGCTTGTGCTTTTAATCGGGAAGAAAGACAGATGACCAGGCAAATACACTGTCCAATTTGTTCCTTGGAAGCAAACCTGTTCACTAAGACAAATGTACTGCCATTAATATTTAAGCCCTGAGGTTTAAGGTTTGTTTGACCCTGGTAACATCTCTGGAAACAGGGGCCTATTTTATGTCCAGTAACCATTAATATCCTAGACTAATTCCAAGTGTTGTAAAGGACTTTATTTTTCCTTGCACAGGGAGGTGTAAAGTCCAGATTTACATTCGTATGCTGTGTTGTATATTTTACGAGTGCAACACACCACAGGAGAGAGGAACAAATTCAAATTTTAATACTTTAAGGACGCTGTCAGATCTGTGAATACATTAACACCAGTTTGACCAGCAACTTAGGCTTTGTGTTGTATTTTTTCATCTTTAAGTTCCTGCTGCACGGCTTATTAACCACCCAATCGATAAGGTGCTTGATTGTTTCTTTAAATTCAATTCAGGATAATAGGTATTGCCAGTACAGTAGTTATTGTCCATCCCTAGATGGCCCTTGAGAAGGTGCTTCTAATTTTCTCCTGTGTTTGTGGAGGAAGGAGCTCACACTTGTTCAGCACATCAACTGAGATCAGACTTACATATTTTAAAAAAAACTTTGCATTTATACAGTACCTTTGACAACTTCAGAGCTTTCCAGAGCAGTCAGGAATGTACTCTTCTTTTGAAGACAACTTCTGCACAGCAAGTTCCATCAAACCTCAATATTGGAAACTATGAGTGCTTTTCCTGTTACAGGTTGAGGTGCTCTGACCTGCTAAATTACTCTTACATCAGATGAATGTTTGTTCATTTTCTTACTCATTAAACTACTGACATCCCAATGTGATGACAACATTTAACTCACAGTTTCCCTGAAGAACCATACTGTCACATATGTTAAAACTGTTTTAATAGAAATTGGTTTGCTATTTATTGGGGTGATTGTATCAAAAATCAGTATTAACATACATTCTATACTTCCCATGGGATTTATCCCATTAGAATTTTACAGATATTTTTAGCCTCTTGAAGCTATGAATTATTTTTTGGTCCATTACAGGGCGTGGTTTCACATGGGAGTTTTACAATACAATACTGCTCAGGAACAGGCCCTTTGGCCCACTAAGCCTGTGCCGATTCTAGTCCATATTTAGATATGCTACTTATTGCGCAGGTGTGGTTTCTATCCCCAGTTCGCCTCCTGTTCATGTGTCTATCAAGATACACCTTAAACATTGCTAACAAGCCTGTTTCCACTACCGCCACTGACAGTGCATTCCAGGCACTCACCACTTTCTAGGTGAAAAACTTAGCCTGCACTTCTGTTCTAAACTTTCCCTCTCACACCTGGAACCTGTGCCCTCTTGTGGTTGATCTTTCAACCCTGGGAAAAAGCCTCTGACAATCCACCTTATCTATGCCTGTAATAATTTTGTAGATCTCTGTCAGGTCCCCCCTCAGCCTTTGTCTTTCCGGTGAAAACAGTCCAAGTTTACCCAGCCTCTCCTCATAACTAAAACCCTTCAGGCCAGGCAACATCCTGCTAAAACCTGTAGACCAAGCAACATTGTGGTAAACCCTCTCTGCACCCTTTCCAAAGCACCTCTGTTCTTCTGGTAGTGTAGTGACTAGAACTGCACACAATATTCCAAATGTGGCCTAACTAAAGTTTTATAGCTGTAACGTAACTTGCCAACTTTTATATTTGATGCCCCAACCAACGAAGGCTAGTGTGCTGTATACCTTCTTGCCTACCTTATCCACCTGTGTTTCCGCTTTCAGGGATCTGTGGACCTGTACACCCAGATCACTCTGCATGCACTGCTCCTAAAGGATCTGCCATTTATTGTATAATTCACACCTGAATTTGATCTTCCAAAATGCATCACCTCGCATTTGTCTGCATTAACCCCCATCTGCGATTTCTCTGCCCAAATCTGCAATCTACCTATATCCTGCTATATCCTTTGACAATCCTCCTCATATCTGCAACTCTGCCAAATTTGGCATCATCGGCAAACTTACTAATCAGACCACCTACATTTTCCTCAAAATGATTTATATGTGTTACAAACAAAGGTCCCATCACTGATTCTCATGGAACACCAGAGGGAGACAATGGCCCAGTGGTATTATCGCTAGACTGTTAATCCAGAGATGCAGATAATGTTCTGGGCACCTGGGTTTGAATCCCACCAGGGCAGATGGTGGAATTTGAATTCAATAAAAATATCTGAAATTAAGGGTCTAATGATGACCGTGACTCCATTGCCAATTGTCGGGAAAAACCCATCTGGTTCACTAATGTCCTTTAGGGAAGGAAACTGTCATCTTTACCTGGTCTGTCCTACATGTAACTCCAGACCCACAGCAATTTGGTTGACTCTGAACTGTCCTCTGGGCAATTAGGGATGGGTCAATAAATGCCTAGCCAGTGATGCCCTCATCCCATTAATATATAAAGGAAAAAAAGACTAGTTACTGATTTCCATTCTGTAAATCACCCTTCCACTGTTACTCTCTGTCTTTTATGACTGAACCAGTTCTGTATGCATCTAGCCAGCTCATCCTAGATTCCATGAGACTCTACCTTCTGTCCTTCAGACAGGAATTGAAAATACTAAATATTCGCGCTCCCTGGAGGTAGTGTTTCACAGCAAAATAGGATATTGTACTGAATGCAGAATTATAGCAGGTTTTGCAATCAATCATAAAGTGAGCAATTTAGTTGGACAATCTCTTCACTATAATTTATAATGCAGTTTTAAGAGGCTTCAGTAACAGCGCATTTACTAACGCCTAAAGCAATCTGCTGTAAAACAAGAACCACAGCAAGATTTCTTTTTAAGTTTATTACCAGAGTGCCATGAAGTAAATGACGCATGTGAACATAGTTGCTTTGAAATTGGAATATCTCTTACTTAAGAGGTTTTGCCCTGAATCCAGTATGTGCAGAGGATGTTATTTGATTCCTCAAGGAAATAGAATTGGTCAATTTTAGTTTCTATTGTGTTTCAGCTATGGAGCAATGGGTAGCACCTCTGGCTTTCAAACAGAAGGCTAGGAGGTTCAACCTCTGCCCTAGAGCTTTGGACATTATAAAATGTCAGCTGGCAATATGAGGGGCTGCTTTCAAGTGAGCTGTTGAACCCAAGCCCTGCCCCGGCAATACTTGAAGAAAGGCTTACCCCCAGGGTGATGGTTAATATAAAATTAATTCATCATCTGGTTATTAACACATTGCTATTTGTAGGAACATGTCACCCCATTAACCTCTGGATTCAATGCATCATCCTCCGCCACTTCCACCACCTGAAATCTAACCCCACTACCAAGGACAATTTTCCCTCCCCACCCTTACCTGCCTTCTGGAGGGACCGCTTTCTTCGTGACTCTCTCATCTGCTCCACAATCCTCACTAGACCCACCACCCCCGGCACTTTTCCCTGCAACTGCAGGAAAAGCTACACCTGCCCCTACACCTTGCCCCCCCTCCCCCATCCCAGGCCCCAAGAAAACCTGCCACATGAAACAGATGTTCACCTGCACATCTGCTAATGTGGTATATTGTATCCGCTGTTCCCGATGTGGCCTCCTCTACATCGGGGAAACCAAGTGGAGGCTTGGAGACCACTTTGTGGAACACCTACGCTTGGTTCGTGACAAACGACTACACCTCCCAGTCGTGAACCACTTCAACTCCCATTCCCACTCCTTGGACGACATGTCCATCCTTGGCCTCCTCCAGTGCCACAACGATGCCACCTGAAGGCTGGAGGAACAGCACCTCATTTTCCGCTTGGGACCCATGCAACCCAATGGTCTCAATGTGGACTTCACAAGCTTTAAAATCTCCCCACCTCCAACCTCATCCCAAGACCAGCCCAGCTCATACCGCCTCCTTGACCTGTCCATCTTCCCGCCCACCTACCCGCTCCTCCCTCCCAGCTGACCAACCCCCATCCCAACTTCCTACCTATACCCTTCTTTACTGGTTCCATCCCACCTCCTTGACCTGTATGTCTTCTCTCCATCGATCTGCTCCTCTATCCACCTTCCATCATCGCCTCCCCCTCTCTCTCTATTTATTTGGGTCCCCTTCCCCTCCCCCATTTCTGAAGAAGGGTCCAGACCTGAAATGTCAGCTTTCCTGCTCCTCTGATGCTGCCTGGCCTGCTGTGTTCATCCAGTTCTACACCTTGTTATCTCAGACTCCAGCATCGGCGGTTCCTACTATCTCTGAGCTATTCATAGGAATTTGCTTTGTTCCTGCAGCCTTCGGGTGGCATCACTGTGGCATTGTAGGAGGCCAAGGATGGACATGTCATCTGAGGAATGGGCTGCAGGAACAGCAAATCATATTCAGCCTGGGAACCCTGCAGCCCAATGGCATCAATGTGGATTTCACAAGCTTCAAAATCTCCCCTCCCCCAACCGCATCCCAAAACCAGCCCAGCTCATCTCCACCTCCCTAACCTGTTTTTCCTCTCACCCCAAGCCACACCCCCATATCCTATCTACTAACATCATCCCGCCCCCTTGACCTGTCCGTCCTCCCTGGACTGACCTATCTCCTCCCTACCCCCCTACCTACACTCACCTTTACTGGCTCCATCCCCACCTCTTCGACTTGTCTGCCTCCTCTCCACCTATCCTCTCCTCTATCCATCTTCTATCCGCCTCCCCCTCCCTCCCTATTTATTTCAGAACCCTCTTCCCCTCCCCCATTTCTGATGAAGGGTTTAGGCCCGAAACGTCAAGTTTTCCTGCTCCTATGATGCTGCTTGACCTGCTGTGTTGATCTAATCTCTGCCCCACTTTCCTGCCTGGTCTCTATAACCTTTCAATCTGCTAGTAATTAAAACCCATCTACCCCTAAACTTACTCAATGTCCAACACCCACTGCACTCTGGGATAGTGAATACCACATATTCACAACACTTTGAGTGAAATACTTTCTCCTCATTTCTTTTGTATCTGCTACCCTTTATCCTGAAACTATGACCTCTCATTCTAGATTGCTCCACATGTGGAAAATCCTCTCAATGTCAACTTTGTCAACCCCCTCTAGTGTACCTCAGTTAGATCTCCTCTCATTCTTCTAAACTCCAGCGAGTATAGACCTATTTAATGGCATTACCACCAACTGAATCCCCCACTATCAACATCCTGCGAGTTGCCATTGACTGAACCAGACTAGCCATATAAGTACAGTGGCTACAAGAGCAGGAATTAGCAGCAAAAAACTCACCTCTTGAGTCCTCAAAGCCTGTCCGCCATCTATGAGACCCAAGTGTGGAATGTGATGGAACAATCTTTCCTCTACAAAACAGCCTGTTTGAATAGCACCACATCCACAAATGTTCACTCCTTCTACCACCGACACTGAGTAGCAGCAGTGTGTATCATCTACAAGATGCTCGGCAGAAATTCACCATGGATTCTTAGACAGCACCTACCAAGCCCAAGACCACTATCATCTAGAAGGACAAGGGCATCAGATACATGGAAACACCATCACTTGCAAGTTACCCTCCAAGATATCTAGATTTTTAAATTTAGATTTTATTTTAGATTCAGATGTTATCGTCATGTATGCTCGAGTACAGGAATACAGCAGTACAGTGAAAAATGTACAGTCAAAGTGTACAAAGTCACCATTCTCCGGCACCATCTTAGTATCCAAAATCAGGGTTAAAAACAGAACCAGAAATAGAAAGAAACAGCCAAAGAGAAAGGGAATGTCCAGATTATTCATGACTTACAATCTTGACTTGGAAATATGTCACCATTCCTTCACTGACGCTGGGGCAAAATGCTGGACTTCCCTCCCTAAGGGCAATGTGGGTCTATCTACAGAACATGGACTGCAGCGGTGCAAGAAGGCAGCTCACCACCACCTTTTCAAGGGCACTCGGGATGGGCAAAAACTGCTGGCCCAGTCAGCGATGCGCAAATCCCATTATTGAATTTAGGGAAAAGTAATTACATTTCAAAATTACTTTACTCACTGGAAAACGTTTTAAACATCTTGACGATATGAAGGCACTTTGTAAATATAGATCTTATTGTTTATAATGAATCCTTAGCGAAGTACCACCTTTTTAATCTACTTTATAGAACATAGAACATAGAACAGTACAGCACAGTACAGGCCCTTTGGCCCACGATGTTGTGCCGAACTTTTACCCTAAACCTAAGATCTATCTAATCTCCACCACTACCTTATACTATCATCTATTTGCCTATCTAATAGCCACTTAAATGCCCCTAATGAGGCCGACTCCACTGCCCTCACCTGCAATGCATTCCATGCCCCAACCACTTTCTGAGTAAAGAACCTACCTCTGACGTCTCCCCTACATCTACCTCCACTCACTTTAAAACTATACCCCCTCGTAATAGCTACCTCCACCCTAGGAAAAAGTCTCTGGCTGTCCACTCTGTCTATACCTCTGACCATTTTGTACACATCTATCAAGTCACCTCTCATCCTTCATCGTTCTAAAGAGAAAAGTCCCAGCTCTCTCAACCTTTCCTTGTAAGACCTTCCCTCCATTCCAGGCAACATCCTGGGAAATCTCCTCTGCACCTTTTCCAATGCTTCCACATTTTTCCTGTAGTGAGGTGACCAGAACTGGACACAATACTCCAGATGTGGCCCAACCAGGGTTTTGTATAGCTGGAGCATAACTTCACGGCTCTTAACTCAATCCCTCTATTAATGAAAGCTAACACATCATACGCCTTCCTAACAACTCTATCCACCTGGGTGGCAGCTTTCAGGGAACTGTGGACATGAACCCAAGATCCCTCTGCTCCTCCACACTGCCAAGAATCTTTCTGCTTTCTGCTTTCAAGTTTGTCTTTCCAAAATGAATCACCTCACATTTTTCAGGGTTAACCTCCAGATTTATAGTATTATGACAAATCCATGAGTTATAGTATTTTTGCCAAAAATTAGCGATTTGTGAGAAAAATTATTTGGTAATTTGCAGACTTGAAATGCTTAAACTGAATGTTTTCTCAACATGTTTATGATTATATCCTGAAATGATAATATGCTCATTGTAATACTCTTGATATAAGGATCGCCAACCACTTTAGCATTTGCAGGATGCACTTAAGACAATATCATAAGTAATGTTTGGGTTGGTTATTCAAAAATTCTCCCAGGTTTTGAATGCAATCTTTTCCACAAGACTGCAAAGATGCAAAATGTGGCAAAACTGGCGACAGGTCCTCAATGTAAGGAAGCAAATGCATCCGAAATAACTGTTTAAACAGTGCGTGCAGGTAGCGCCAAATGTAGTGAATGGAAACATTTCCATTGATTACTTCAAGATGCTGTTATTGTATTTTTAACTGGACAGTGGAACTATGTGGAATACTGCAGTGTTGAATGTCGCAGCATTCATATTAAAGCAACAAGCCAGCTGCCAATTCACATGGTGAAGATTTTACAGACTTTTTAAAAAACAGCAGATATTCCCCTCATGTCTCGTTAACATTCATCACTTAAACAATACCAGAATAGTTTTAATTTAAACTTTCTTAAACTTCTTTTGGACGACAGTGTCCAGTTCTGCTTGCCCTGTTATGGAAAGGATATTATTCTGCTGGAGAAGGTTCAGAAGAAATTTACCAGGATGCTGCCAAGCATGGAAGGTTCAAGTTATGAGGAGAGGCTGGACAGACTGGGACTTTTTTCACTGGAGTATAGAAGATTGAGGGGTGACCTTATAGAGATTTATAAAATAAGGCATAGATAAGGTGAATGGCAGGTTTCTTTTCCCTAAGGTGGGGAAATTCAAGATTAGGGGGCATAGTTTTAAGGTGAGAGGAGAAAGATTTAAAAAAGAAATGTGGGCAATATTTTTACACAGGAAGTGGTTCATGTGTGGAATGAACTTCCACCAGAAGTGGTGGATGTCGCTACAGGTACAACAAAAAGATATTTAGATAAGTACATGAATAAGAAATGGTTGGAGGGACATGGGCTAAGGGCAGGCAGGTGGGACTAGTTTAGTTTGGGATTATGGACAGCATTGACTGGTTGGCCTGAAGGGTCTGTTTCAATGCTGCATGATTCTATAACTACACATTGAATGAAACAACACCAGTGGAAACTGGTTTGAAGTCTATGTGGTCTCTTAGTTACAGCACAGAAAGAGGCCATTCAACCAGTCATGTTGAAGTTGGTTCTCTTCAAAAGCAACTTAGCTCACCCCACTTGCCTAACTTTTCCTGAAACCCTGCATTTTTTTTTTATCTTCAGGTGCTTATCTAATCTCTTTTAGAAAGCAAACATTAATTTTGCCTCTAACACCCTTTCAAGTGATGCATGCTAACCCACTTGCAGTCATGAATGGTTTATCACAATCTCACCATCCTTTTGGCCAATCAACATATAGCTAGGTCCTGTGGTTCTTGACGCTCCCGCCAATGAGAGCAAAACCTTGATCTCCATCTCCAAGGCACAAGGCAGGGGTGTGATGGAATACTCCCCACTTGCCTGGATGAGTGCAGCTCCAACAACACTCAAAGAAGTTTGGCATCACCCATTGCAAAACAAACTACCTAATTAGCACCACATCCACACCCTCCATCACTGACTCTCAAAAGCAGCAGCGCATACCATCTACAAAATGCAGAAATATACCAAAGATCATTAGAAAGTACCTTCCAAACCAACAATTGCTTCTCTCTAAAAGGACGATGGCAGCAGATGTATGGGAGTACCCCCACCTGCAAGTTCCCCTCTAAGCCACACACCATCCTGAGTTGGAAGTATGCCTTTGCCATTGGGTCAAAATCCTGGAACTCCTTCCTGAAGGACATTGTGGGTCTACCTACAGCACATGGCCTGCAGCCATTCAAGAAGGCTGCTCACCACCACCTTCTTAAGGGCAATTAGGGATGGGCATATATGCTGGCCCAGTCAGCTCACTTGCCTGAAATAAATAAGATATGGTTTCTCTCTAGAGATAGCAAGAATTGCAGATGCTGGAGTCAGAAAAAACACAGTATAGAGCTGGAGGGACACAGCAGGCCAGCAGCATCAGAAGAGCAGGAAAACTGACGTTTCGGGTTAGAGCCCTTCCCTGCTGCCTGCTCCATTTTTACCAGGCCATTTGTGGGTCCATTTGTACCTGGACCCACACTGTCAGTCTAGAGCTGCCCTGCACGGTTGCTGACTTTAGTTCTTGAGAGGGGATATACTGGCATTGGACGGGGTGCAGAGGAGATTCACTAGGTTGATTCCAGTATTAAGAGGGTTGGCTTATGTGGAGAGGCTGAACAGACTGGGATGGTATTTGTTGGAATTTAGAAGAATGAGGGGATACCTTATCAAAACATATAAAATTATGAAGGGAATGAATAAGATAGAAGTAGGGAGATTGTTTCTACTGGCAGGTGAAACTAATGCAAGAGGACATAGCCTCAAAATTAGATTTAGGACTGAACTGAGGAGGAACTTCTTCACCGAAGGGCTGTGAATCTATGGAATTCCCTGCCCAGTGAAATAATTAAGGCTTCCTCATTGAATGTTTTTAAAGCTAAGGTAGATTTTTTTGAACAGTAAAGGAATGAAGGGTTATGGTGAGGAGATGGGTAAATGGAACAGAGGCCATGAAAAGATCAGCCATGATCTTATTGAATGGCAGAGCAGGCTCGAAGGACCACATGGTCTATTCCTACTCCTGGTTCTTATGTTCTGGACTTGGCAAACTTGGGGAAGTTGATGTTCTAATTTATGGAGGTTCTACTGGATGGTGTGGTGCAGAGCGAAGATTTCCTGTTCTCCCGGGGCCAGCAGTGGAGAGCCCCAACACCAAACCATGTCCAGGCTGGTTCAAGGTTGCCACCCGGGATATAGCAGTCTCAGTCATCTGTAGGAATGCTCAGAGCCGTAAGAGAAAGGTCAATGATCTTTGCCAATCTGCCAGCTTAAATGGCACTTAACTTCTCTCTGGTGCCTCACACTTTATTTCTGTTTCTCTACTCACCTCCCAACAAGGCTCATGCTCTAACCCTCACACTATCACCTGAAATATCTTGCCCACTCACTGTCATTAACTCCAACACCAACATCACTAACCCTGCCTACCCTCTGTGCTGCCTACTCACTCACTCAGCACACCACACCACCTGCACCACAGTAACAGCTGCGAAATTTTATCTTCCACAATATCTGCCTCTCTCTCATTCCAGGAGGGAAACAGTCCCAAGAAAGGCAGAAAGAGGCAAGCTGGGTGATGTGGTGCCCATCATTTGGCTCTTCATCCCTTACATTGAGAGGATCCTGTCTCTGACTGGCTTGAGCAGGCCCTGGACTGATATCATAGGGTGCCCTTGACTTACTGGTCAGGACCCCCTGAACAAAGGCTCTTTCCCTTGACTGAGGCCTGCTGACAACAGGAGGATGAACAGGACATGGTTAGGGTAAATAGACAAGGCCTTTTCCCCAAGGTGGGGAAGTCCAAAACTAGAGGGCACGGGTTTAAGGTGAGAGGGGAAAGATTTAAAAGGGGCAATTTTTCCACGCTGAGGGTGGTGCGTGTATGGAATGAGCTGCCAGAGAAATTGGTGGAGGCTGGTAAAATGACAACATTTAAAAGGCATCTGGCTGGGTATATGAATAGCATGTGTTTAGAGGATATGGGCCAAATGCTGGCAAATGAGACTAGATTAATTTAGGATATCTGGTCAGCATGGACGAGTTAGACCAATGGATCTGTTTCCGTGCTGTACATCTCTATGACTCTATGACAGAAAAAAGTTACCAAACAGGCAGGAAATCCAAACCTGATTCTGATACAAGATCCCCTAAGGAGCAGACATCAGTAAATTAAACAAACCAAAGTGAATTTGCAGCATTTTATATTTTTATTTGAAGAAATATTTGAACAAGTAGATACTTTTAATTCCTACATAAAGGTGTGATTTTCCCAAAATAGTAACGTCAGAACAGAAGTATACCAAAGCAATCACTCCCAAATGGTCGTGATATACGGTTAGTTAAAACACCAAATTAGTGTGTAGTCAGTATGGGCAGTGCTGATTTTTTAGTTCAACATACATTCTCCAGCTTCCTAATCCATACTGCGGCACAATTAAAATAAGCAAGACTGCATGGGTTTTAATGTTGTGCAATTAAATATGGTCTAATGCAGTTATTCAGATATGTATGAAGTTGGGAAAATGCAACATTTGATTATTTCAGATTTTAATGGCACAGTAATTACAGAAAGCCATATTTTTCTGTAAAATGAGCGATAAATCATGGGTTGGATTTTCTCTTTAGAGATCTGAACCGACTTGCAAAGAGCTGAACTTGGTTTTGTTTGCCACAAAATAAAAAACAATTTTCCATTGCCTTCCTCCAGGTGACTTTCTTGCAGTTTGGAGTGACCGTGAGTGCAAAACTCAAATGAATCTTATCAGATGTTGAGCTCCCTATTGTGAGGGCCAGACAAAATGTGTATCATCTCCTCTCCATTTCTTTAGTGTGCTGGCATGAGTTTTAGACATCATCTAAAAAGGTACTTTCTTGGAAAATTCATGACCACTGGGGGAAATCTGCTGAGGAATTGGGTAATACTAACCAAGTGAAAAGTATGTTGACTCCTTCAGATGTCACTATTGGACTCTGTATTTTAATGTAGATATGTATTAATGCAGTTAGAGGGCATGGGAATCTGAATATCACTGAATGGCATTGAGGTAAGGAGGGTGGGAGTTAGTTGAAGGGTGAGTTTTGGGGTACCTTTCTATGTTGCTGGAGGCTGAGCTGCTGGTTTCCGAGAAGAAAAACTTTCTAAAGAGTCCACCCTGCACTCACACTCCTCAACCCTCTCCTTAAGACTCATGAAATGCAATGCAAACCAGATCTTTGTGTGAAAGAGTCAAAAATTCCAGGCCAACTCACAAGACTGTCAGTTCCGGGTTCCAGAAGGCAGAAAGGGTGGAGGTTAAGTTTGCTTGAGGACACACAAAAATCCAGGTCCGTAAGTCTACTTTATCATGTGCAGTTTCTTCAGTCCAATCCATGTTGTGCCCTCACGTATTGGCAAATCTTTAGCTATTTGATAATGGACAAGACAATTTGATTCAAAGACCCAATTTGAATGGGAGAGATGAGGAAAATGATCAATCTTTGGGTTACTGCAGCTTAAGGACCAGGAGGCTTGAGCTCCTGAACCTGATCTACTCTGGTTCTCTCCTGACTGAAGCCAGTGGAGAGCAGTAAGGTATCCTAGAGGCCTGTGCGCCTTGTCTAGGCCCACAAGGAACACTTGCTGGCATTTAACGAAGTGTTTGAGGTTGGGGGTGGTGAACAGTAGGTAATGTGGGTCTTGAGGGACATGAATAGAAGTCTGGGGAAAGGATTGTTTCAGAATTTCCTTTTCTGGTTCCTCTGGGTCTACAAAAAAACTTAAAAAGCAATCAATTAATAACAACATATCACTGTGAACCTCTCTAATGTTCCTTGCCAACAGTCACAGGCCTTTAGTTAAATGCAATCAAGTTCCAATTATGTCATTGGTGTCTAATCCACATAATCAAAGAAACATTTTCAACTGCGTTCAGGGAAACATAAGATCACAGGATGAATGTCAGAGAAACTACTTACTCGGGTTACTTTAAGGCCCAGCTTGACACGGTTTCTGCCAAATGCATAGTTTTGGAATTGTGCCTAAGCTGTAGACTAGATATTCAACACTTTTCACTGCTCACTGCTTTTAGTTACAAACGCAGCAGAATGTAAAATATTTATCTATGGGGCAAAATAAATTTCAGTATTGGCAAACATTGTAAATGTAAACATTTGCTCCTGAAGGTAGCTTCCCTCAATAGACTGGAGTGTATATATACATATATATCCATCTATTTTATCCAGAAAGGTATCTTTGGGTTAAAGATAACAGGTTAATTAATCACACTGATCAATTACAATTGTGCAATGGCTCGTTAATTAAAATATTGACAAAATAATTCAGAGGGACTGAAAGAATGTAATGTTATTGCCTCCTAAAGAGCTCTAACGTGTTCTCTAGTTTGCCTTTCATGGCCAAATATTCAATAAATACAGCTTGTTCATTAAGATCAACATCTAATTTCACTCCTTACTGCTGGTAGATTTTAACCTGCACCTCGCCATCTTATCTCAATATTATATGGTCATATTTCCAGTGTTTTCAGTGTATGTTATGCCACATTATGATTGTTACAGTCGTTGATAAAGACATATTATCAATAGATTTCCAACTTAGCACTTCCATTGCTGCTACGAGCATATTTGAATATTTTTGGCAAGATCCATTTTCTAACCTAATCAATATTTGGAAGATTGTGCACATTACGTGCCCAAATCTTCAATGTGCTCACAATGGGTGAGGATTTTTGCTGAGATTAACTGCTCCCTTCAATTTACAGAAAAAAATTTTGAACCTTGATAGATGCATCATAGCATGAGGCTTGCTAGCTTTTACCAGACTGTTTCGGTGTGGTTCACAATATTAAGGTATTTTGCAATTCATGTAGCAGCGATAACTCACAGGCAAAACCTTACGCATGTTGGTTGAAGTATTCCACTTCATATTTCACACAATGATATTATATGATAGAATTAAATAGATTTGTGAGCATATCAGTAGCCCGCAGGGCAACCACCTTTACGATTGGTGTCCGAAACGGCATGCCACAGATTACCCTCTCGTACAATCGCTTGCACCACCGAGGGCATATCGGCGAAACCGCTCAAATGCATTTTCTTCTTTAGGGCATCTTTTATTTCCTTACGGAACTGTCGAAGCTGGGGGAAAGTCAAATACAGAAACGGAAAATGGTTTCAAGCTAGAACGGTCAGATCCCTGCCATCCTCTAAGATCTTGTTTTCAAAGCACTCTTTGAGAAATTATGAAGAAGGACTTTGGTTGAGAACAACACCAAGGTCAAAAATGAAAGGGAGTTAAATCAAGTGAGAAGGTTTTGAAGATTGAGTGAGGTGAAATAAAAGACTTTATTCTGACATAGGGAAAAGGATCAACATAGCAACAATAAAAACAAAGGGAGAATATTCAGAATGAGATATCCAGAGCTTTGAATGAAGGAGAGAGAAGGTTCGGGTAAGTTTTGACTTTCCTACAGTTGATTAAATAGAGAATATCTAGACAGATTGCAACAGAGGAATAAAGTAAAAAGAAAGATGATAAAGTCTTTCTTTGATCCTGTCCACGAGTGCGAGTGAATCCTAGAGGATGTGATGAGAACAGAATTCAGTTATTATTCATGTGACAGATTTAGGTTTCCTGTCGTTAATGACCGATTTTACAAACCTCACTGGTGCTGACAATTTCCTAGTTATTAACAGCATCTGTAACTTTTGGAAGGAACACGACATGGGCATTAAAACAATATTAGTTTGTATATTAAGGTGAATGATCCTTTTGTAGAGATGAAAGTGTTGCGGAAGAACTGACTACATTCCTATACTGTATCGCTTTGCTATTGTGAATGGTTTAATTCTACCAAAAAATGTTTCGCAGACCAAAAAAATGTTTGTTAAAGAAAAGCCCAGTCAATTATGCCAAATGGAATGGGATCATTGGGAGGTAGATCGGGAGGAGTGTGAAACAGACTGGGAGGAGAGCTGAGTTGTTCAGGATCACTGTGAAGCCGACTGGGAGGAATATGCAGCAGATTGGGATCAATGTGTAACAAACCAGGAGCAGTGCACTTGCATGTATGGGAAGCTACATACATTAATAGTTAAGGTGCCGTTCTTTGTGAATGGAAAGAACACATACTTGCACTGTGCTCGCTTCAATTCAACAAAGTAGGTGACAGTGATTCACTGATTCATTTCACTGAGTAACATCCTAACCAATTGAAGTCAACCTGTCTGGCTTAAAACATAAATAAAACCTGGCAGAGATAGCAGGAACTGCAGATGCTGGAGAATCTGAGATAACAAGGTGTAGAGCTGGATGAACACAGCAGGCCAAGCAGCATCAGAGGAGCAGGAAAGCTGA
>JAHRHZ010000026.1:3971779-4020957 GCA_024137785.1 Ginglymostoma cirratum | reverse complement strand
TCAGCTTTCCTGCTCCTCTGATGCTGCTTGGCCTGCTGTGTTCATCCAGCTCTACACCTTGTTATCTCAGTAAAACCTGGCAGTTAGGTTTAAAATAATATGATGCAGGTATTGAATAGGCTGACTGTGCTTAAGGTGGAGAAGATACCAGGATTGTATAGGCTCTATCTAAGGATACTGAGGAAGATGACAGGGAAAATTGCAGAATCACTAACCATGATTTTCTGGGGTCCTTTAGGAACAGGCCTGGTACCAAGGACTAGAGAATTGCAAATGTTACACCCCTGGTCAAAAAAAGGGGATCAAGATGAGCCCAACATCCACAGCGGAGCCAGGTTAATCGTGGTGGTAGGAAAGCATTTAAAAACAATAGCTGGGGACAAAATGCATAGTAAATTACAGGTTAATTAATTGTGTTTACCCTACAGGAATATAACGTGGGGTGACTGACAGAAAACAAAAAGTGGTGGTGAATGATTGTTTATTGAACTGGAGGAAGGTGTATTAGTGTGTAATCCAGGGATCAGTGTAAGGACTGACTCTGTGCTTTCCCTGATATATATAAATGAACTAAAACGCTCTTTACAGGGCAGAATGTCAAAATGTGCAGAAGATACTAACCCTGGAAGCATTGCGACCATGACAAGAACAGTGTAGTACTCTCAAAACACACGGACACCTTGGTGAAATGAATGTATAGGGGACAGATGAAATTCAATGCAGAGATGTGTGAAGCAAAAGTTACAGAGGGACAACATTAAATAAAAGACAGAATTCTAAAGACGGTAAAGGAATAGTGGGATCGGATTTATATCTGCATAAATCACTGAAGCTAGTTTGACAGGTTGGGAGAGCAGTTGATAAAACCTATGGCATCTTGGGATTTGTCATAACGGGCATAGGGTGCAAAATCAAAGCAGTTATGTTAAACTTGAGTGGAACACTGGTTTAGTGTCAACTGGTGCCCTGTTCTGGGCACCTTATGACGAATGTGACCACATCAAAGAGGGTTCAGAAATGATTCACAAAATGATAGGGCAGGTGATCGCCTGCTGGTATTATCACTGGACTGTTAATCCAGAGACCCAGTTAATGTTCTGGAGAATAAGGTTCAAATCCTGCCACAGCAGATGGTGGAATTTGAATTTAATACAAATCTGGAATTTAGAGCCTAATGATGACCATGGATCCATTGTCGATTGTCAGAAAAACTCATCTGGTTCATGAATACCCTTTAGGGAGGGACACTACGATCCTTACCTGATCTGGACTACGACTACCTATGACTGCAGACCCATGGCAATATGGTTGACTCTGAACTGCCCTCTGGTATGGGTAAAAAATGCTGATCTGGCCAGTAACACACTCAGCCCACAAATGAATAAAACAAATTTGCAAGATGAGGAAGTTTGGTTATGTGGAGAGATTGGGACTGTTTTCTCTCAATCTGGGATAGCTGAGAGAAGATTTGATGAAGGGGGTCTGAACAGAGCAGATGGGGAGAAACTGTTCCCATTGCTGGAAGGATCGAGAAGCAGAGGACATAGATTTAAACTTATTGGCAAAAGAAATAACAGCAATCTAATCAAAACCTTTTCCACGCAGTGAGTTGTTGAGATTGGGAATGCACTGAGAGTCTGGAGGAGGTAGATCCCTTGGGGCTTTCAGAAAGGGTTTGTGTCATTGTCTGAAAAGGAAGAACATGCAGGGTTACAGGGAAAAGGGAGGGCAGTGACACTTGGTAAACTGCTCCTTCAGAGAACTAGCACAAACATGAGAGGCCATATAGTCTCCTTCTGTGTTGTAATCATTGTATGATTTGAATTCCCTGTGAGGTTTGAATTTGTTTGTCAATTTACTAACCTCTGCTTCATTTGTTGCCAGCTCCTCAGACTCAAACTGCACAAAATTTGGTACCAATTGGTGATGAACCCTTGGCTTATTCACTGCCTCACAAGCATCATCGCCAAACCAAAGGACATTGATTATAACCTATTGAACAAGAAAAACACGTCACTCAACAAGATCCCAGCTTCATCATTTGCTCATTTAGTCAAATAGTCTCATGAAATTTGACATTAGTGAATTAGATGAACTAGAGTGATGGGGGGTATCAGAATCAATTATAGCTTTCCAAAGGGAATTGAATTTATATCAAAAGTATCAAATGCGGACCGGGCCATGAGGAAAGAGCAGGATATATACAACTATTTGGTACTCTCTTCAAAGAAATGGCACCATGACAATGGGCTGAATGCTCTCCATCTCTCTCACGCTGTAGATTTATGTGATTCTCTGACCCTCTGGTCAGTTGCCATGCTGGCAATGGCACTGCTGACCATGAAGATAACCATAACCTGAGCTGATTGTATCCTTGTAGCTGGGTCTCCCTACCCATCGGCAGAGCAGTTCCTCAGACAGCCAATTACAGAGACTAACAACAAAGAAGGGGCACAGAGTGGCCACACGCCTTTTTTCCAACTCAGCTGCTGTATTCCAGCGAGTTTTAAAGGCCTTAAAGGGTTTCAGTGTAATGAATTGGTATGTCATGTGAATGAGGGAGTATGTGTGGGTGACTGAGTTTATTAGTGGGTGAGAATGAGTCAGTGTGTCAGGTATGTGAGGGAGTATGTCATTGTGGAAATGAGTGATTGAGAATGTGTGAGCTGATGAGTGAGTGAGGGTGAATGAGTGAATAGATGAATGTTTGAGGGAGTGAATATGTGTGAGTGGGTGAGTGAATATCGGTGAGCATGAGTGAGTGAGTGTAACAGTAGGTGGGTGGGCGAGAGTGAGTGTATGAGGGAGTGAATAAATATTTCATTGACTGTGTGAGTGGCTGAGGGAGTGAGTGTGGCTGAGGATGGATGGCTAGTCAGGTTAATAAGGAGAGGGTCAGATAAAGACTCCTCCATGTTTCTTGATGATACCTGCTAGACAATGCAGCAGGCATCCCAGGTACATGATCTTCAGCAATTTCTAGTCTCATCAGAATCCTCTGCAACAGAACTCATCTTCAAGCTCACCCTCTGGTGAGGGGCACAGGAACTGTCCTTCCACTGTGCCCTGGGTGACACCCTCTGGCGTTCACTGACTCTCAGGTAGGCCGTAAGACATGGGATGGTCCCCTCTCTCAGTGGTCGAGAACGCCCTCGACCGTGTCTCCCGCATTTCCCACAACTCATCCCTCACACCCCTTCCCCGCAATAACAGCCAAAACAGAATCCCCCTCGTCCTCACGTACCACCCCACCAACCTCCGGATCCCATGCATCATCCTCCGACACTTCCGCCACCTGCAATCCGACCCCACGACCAAAGACATTTTTCCCTCCCCACCCTTGTCTGCTTTCTGGAGGGACCACTCTCTCCGTGGCTCCCTTGTCCGCTCCACACTCCCCTCCAGCCACACCACACCCAGCACTTTTCCCTGCAACCGCAGGAAGTGCTACACCTGCCCCTACACCTCCCCCCTCACCCCATCCCAGGCCCCAAGAAGACTTTCCACGTCAAGCGGATGTTCACCTGCACATCTATTAATGTGGTATACTGTACCCCCTGTTCCCGTTGTGGCCTCCTCTACATCGGGGAAACCAAGCGGAGGCTTGGGGACGGCTTTGTGGAACACCTACACTCGGTTCGCACTAGACAACTGCACCTTCCAGTCGCGAACCATTTCAACTCCCCCTCCCATTCCTCAGACGAATGTCCATCCTGGGCATCCTGCAGTGCCACAACGATGCCACCCGAAGGTTGCAGGAACAGCACCTCATATTTCGCTTGGGAACCCTGCAGCCGAGTGGTATCAATGTGGATTTCACAAGCTTCAAAATCTCCCCTCCCCGAACTGCATCCCAAAACCAGCCAAGCTTGTCCCCGCCTCCCTAACCTGTCCTTCCTCCCACCTCAAGCCCCACCCCCATCTCCTACCTACTAGCCTCATCCCGCCCCCTTGACCTGCCCGTCCTCCCTCGTCTGACCTATCCCCTCCCTAACTCCCCACCTACACTCACCTTTACTGGCTCCATCCCCACCTCTTTGACCTGTCTGTCTCCTCTCCACCTATCTTCTCCTTTATCCATCTTCTATCCACCTCCCCCTCTCTCCCTATTTATTTCAGAACCCTCTTCCCCTCCCCCATTTCTGAAGAAGGGTCTAGGCCTGAAACGTCAGCTTTCCTGCTCCTCTGATGCTGCTTGGCCTGCTGTGTTCATCCAGCTCTACACCTTGTATCAGGAAATCTTCTCACTCTAGGGGCTGGTTCTGAGGTAGCTGGATCAGTGTCTTGTACTAAGCAGGTGTAAATGTAGAGTGACTTGGCGACAGGATGCCAGCCTTCATGGAGTTACTTCACTCGCTCTGTTGGGATTGTTTTTTGTTAGAACGTTGGAGGCTGAGGAGTGATCCGATTGTAGTATATTAAATTATGAGGGGCATGGATAGGTCAGATAGTCAGAGTCTTTTTCCCAGGGTGGAAATGACAAATACCAGAGGGCATAGGTTTAAGGTGAGAGAGAGAAAATTTTAAAGGACATGTGTGAGGCAAGTTTTTTGGGTGGTAGATGTCTGGAACACACTGGCAGAAGAGGTGGTAGAGCAGATACAATAGCAACATTTAAGAGACACTTAGACAGACACAAGTATTAGAGGGGCATGCACCATGTGTAGGCCAATGGGATTAGCGTAAAATGGCATCATGGTCATCAGAGACTTGGTGGACGAAAGGGCCTGTTCCTGTGATGCACTGTTCTATGTTCTGTGTTGCTTCCTCGTTGCCCTGCAACCTTTTTTCCCTTTCAAGTATATATCACATCCTCCTCTGAAAATCACTCTTGAAACGGTTTCAACCTTCCTTTCAGTGAACGCAGTCCAGATAAATGTATGTTGAAAAAAAATTCCTCATCTTCCCCACTCTTCTGCCAAATATTTTCTTAATATCAAATGGGTTGAAAGGTTGTTTTCATCTAAAACTATCTGTGTGTGTAGATTCCAATAACTTGATTGTCAAGAACTGTAAGTTGTATCATTTAAGATATATTTGCAAACAGCAAAAATTGCTGTCTGTTTTTAGTTTATCTGAGTATTCAGTATCATACAGCAATACTCATTTCAAATGTGAGTAACTCCAATCTTTTGTTCTCAAAATGAATAATAAGCAACGCTACTATTTATAGAGAAATATTTTATCTGTCTCAGCAGCACAAAATTCTGAATAACAGTAATAAAACTTGACCTAAATAGTTCAATTACCTTCTTCCAGTACTGGTACATAGTTTCTTTAAAAAAAAATCACTCCTTATTTAAAAGCAAGAGCATCATTACCATTTCAATGTTATTGCTTCACAGGCTCTGAACACTGAAGGATACTCCATTTAGAGGACAGTATGAAAGGGAATCAAAGAGAGTGAGGATTTTGCAACAGTTTACGAAAGATATGCAGATACTACATCATAGATCAGAAAAGGAATAAAGTTAGATGTGGAGGGACATTTCCCTAAGAACTTGCTTTGCTTTTAATTCTCATTAAAAGTATGTAAATTTTTAACTGGTGAAATATATCATTTAATGTCAAAGATAATTTGCACAAAGCAAACACTTTCCAGGGATCGATACTCGTTATGAATTGCATGAAGGAGAATGTTTCCTGTGATAATGTAAGACTTGTATCCAGGTGATACTTCAATTCTGTGGTTCGACTGATGTCATTCAGAACAAATTAAGCAAAGCATTGGTTAAAATATTGAACAGAGAGAGTTGATGTGGGTGCAGTTACAGGCCATTTGACTGGAAGTCACCATCAGATATATGTTAAGATGTACGCCCCGTATAGAGGGAGTAATGCTACTATTAAAAGTTATACTTCGATCACTTTAAGAGGAAAATGAAATTGTTATTAATCTCCTTGAAGTTTTCTCTGTGGTTAGTTACCCCCCATTCCACATGCCCTCCATAAAACACCAATCCCTCAGTTGATTTACTGGAAAGCGGAATGGAAATATTGGAGGAATGGATTAATTGAATTCAATAGCTTTCCCTTGATCGATAGCTTCGTATGTGACTAGAGAATCCTTCAATCCATATGATTCCATTACCAGTTCCATTTGCAACACCTACCAGAGCAGTCGCTGTGATGATCCGGGAGCTACCTGAAGCTCCAACCACCATTTTCACCTTTTTATCTTTGTCAAGTATAATCGCAGGAGACATAGCAGAGAAAGGTCTTCTGCCTATTGAAAAATTACAGATGCCGTTGCAGCTACATTAGTTGAGTCATTTCATTGTTAACCTATCCCATTTTCTCAGCTCAAAGCTATCAAATCACAGAATTGTTACAGTGCAGAAGGAGGCCATTTGGTCCATCATGCTTGCACCTTTTTCCATGTGCCAATCTCCCATCTTTTCCCCATATCCCTGCGCACCATTCTGTCCAAATAATCATCCGAATCCATCTTATACTGCTTCTATTATTACTTAAAATGCAGTAAGCAGAAAGTAGTTAGTTGTTAGTGGAATATATATTCAATGAGGTTATTCTCTGTTCCATAACTTCAAGGTGTTGAGTATTCAATCACATCAAACATTTTCTAAAGACCTACTTAAAGCGTGCTCTCTCCAGATACCATGATCAGTCCAAGAGGAGAAATATAGACCAGTAGAGGAAAGGTATGAAAATCCCCTGAGCTGTCTCTTCCCAAAGACCAATGGGTCAAACAATAAGTCCGCTATTTCATAGATATGTCACTAGTCTCAGTTTGGGAACCTGGCCAAGTTGTTCCACGTTTTAAGCACTTCATGAACTTCGGTGTGAACGTGACTGTGCCCATAATCCATCTCCCACAGGCAGCACCAAGCTGTGCTTGATATGTCCCCTGCAGGTGTGCTGTTTTGGTGGTGTTGTGTTGACGTTGTGAAATTCACCCCATGATCTTAGTGGAACAGATTTCACAGCAGCAGGAGCTCTGGAACATTCCAGAATACCAAAGCAGATTTGTGACATAAAGGGAGCATAAGTTGTCAGTGAATGCGCAAACTTCATTAGCAAAATTAAAATTATGTTTTGTCTAATATGTATACAACAGCGCAATTAGTGCAAAATCTAAAAAGATCTCAGAAAAATGCAATTTTCATTTACCCAGTAGCCATCATGTGGACCGTCCTTCAAAACCTATTTGGGTTTAAAACATTAAACATGAACGTACCAGGTTGCACATAATTTTGAGAACATGGCGGTAGCCTTTTATTATCTTCATGTTGTGAAAAGTCTGCCATCTGATTATTGAATATTATCCCAGTCACATTCGAACGTACAAATGATCCAAAGCTGCAAGATACAGAACAAGATTCAGAACAAAGTGATTTTCACTTGTAAATGGACAATAGTTATAATTTACAAATCAATTTTTTTTTAAGTTCAAACTACAAGAACTGAATTTTCAAGTTAGCCATGATCCATTGTGAATGATCTTCTTTATTTTCGGTGTGAAAAACTGTCCAACCAAAATAACTTGGAAATCAATCCTCAAGAAGATATCTAAAACAAATTGCAGGTGATCCCATTGAATTTAACCGTATTGTGATCATCTCACACTTACATTGCAATGTTTCCTTATACTCTCAAAAGAACTAGACCATTCTAGCTGGTGAAGAAACATGGGGGAATGTATTTTTTTCAGAGACTATCTCATACACGTTTAAAGACATTTATTTTGAATGCTCTCTGATGATGGAGAGGGGTTGGGGTGGAGTAAATTACCCAACAGACAGACATTATAGAGAAATGCACAGTTGGTGGACAAAGTCAGTCAACAGGGATTAAAAGCCGCGTCATAAAAGGGACTGTTGATCCTTTGCAGTCAAATGCACCAGGTGAAGATCTACCCTGAGGGGTTACAAAGTTGTCTCACTGACTGACCCAGCTCAGGCCTCTTCTGCTTTAGGGTGGAGAAGGTCCATGTTGACATTCTAGGAATCAAGGCTTAGGTGTCCCTTTCAGATGTAATATGTCTTTCCAAAGTTTTGGGAGAGGGATAGAATTCACGGGGTCAGATGGCTGAGAGTCGTTGCACTTGCATAGAGAGCGAAGGTGTCATGGAATCTTGGCCCCATGTCACCTCAAGCCCAGAGGGAACAGAAAACAATAAAAAGCCTGTCATACTTGGCGATGAATGCACTGGTTCTACTGGAGCTACATCTTAAAGTATAAAATGCAGGACAGACCAGTGTGCCTCATTCACCAGTTTCAGTAGGTTTTCCTTCTACTTTTACAGCAAAGGACCCCTCCTTCAAGACCAACTCAAAAAAACTTTGTAAAGTTGCTGTAGTCCTATCAGGCCATGGGGCTGCTCCCTCATTACAGATTTACAACTGGTGGTGATTTAACCTGGGGGTCACCATGCCTCAGGCAAGGGGAGATGTTGAGAATGAGAGTCCTTCATGATAACCTCAGTCAATGTGGGAATTGAACCCACATTTTTGCATTTAAAATCAGATGTGCAGCCAACTGAACTAACTGACCCCACTTGGTAATGTGCAATTGAAACAAATGGCCGTTCCAGAGAGGCCCGAAGAATTTTGTGTAATCAATATGATCTGGACTGAACGTTGACTAGTTTACTTGATAATAGTTTTCACTCACTCGCGGCATGAACCTGAATTGAGAAAAATGGCATGTCAACTCTGCACAGTGACACTCTCTTCCTGGGATGTGATATAAGTGGCTTGTTTGTGTCCATCAACTTTTCACTTCTTCAAATCCATCTCATTCAATCCATTGTGTTCATATTGTGCTTGAAGTAATACTTCTCATTTACCATCCTCTTTATGTCATTTCAACCCCAGGTTTATTCTCTTCAGTTGCCTTGTTTAAGCCACAAATCTCCATTATCCGCATTCATTAGATCCATTCCACATTATGTATTGCTCAACTTTTGAGTCAGCAAAGCCTCAAAAGGGAGTTTTGTGGACACTTCTGTGCGTTACATTTCAGGAAAGATGTGAAGTCTGAGAAAGGATGGGCATGAGATTTCCCAGGATCTTACCAGGGATGAGGAGGAGTTTGAAAAGTTTGCACTGCTCTCCTTGGAATGGAGGTTAAGAGTTGACATAATGGAGGTTTTCCAGATGAAGAGAAAACTTCCTGAAGTAGACAGACCAAATCCATTCCCTTTGACAAAGGATCATTAATCAGAAGGAATGGATTTAATATTATTCATCAAAGTTCAAAAGGGGAAATGAGGAGATATGTTTTTAGTCAGGAAATGTTTGAAATCTGGAAACCTTAACTTGAAAAGGTAGTCAAAACTGATTCAATAAATAGTTTTAAAAGGGCATTGGGTAGGTGCTTAAGGATAAGCACATCGTCAAGGCCAAAAATATAGGTTGGGGATTAAAGTATGCTTGCTTGTTGAAAAAGGCTAGTTCAGGCACAATGTACAATGCACACAAATTCCCTTTATCCCAGACACAAAGCAAAAACAGAAATTGCTGGAAAAACTCAGCAGGTCTGGCAACATCTGTGGATAGAAATCAGAGTTAAAGTTTTGGGTCCAATGACTCTTCTTCAGAACTTTTATCCCACCATTGGTGGTCATGACTTCAGCTGCCCCAGTCCTCATTGCATTGGCAGCCCTAAACATTGTAACTCGTTACCTTCTTCTCCTCATTCAAGGCATATCACACAAAGAGAGGTGGAGGGGCAGGTAGTGTTTAGGGAGAAGGGAGGCTGCAGAAGGACTTGGGCTGAATGACTTCCTTCTGCCAGGGTTCCCATTGTGTGTTCGGACTATCCTCAGTTCTTTGATTGTCAGTAGTTATGTAAATACAATGTTTGAGGCTGAAGAGTGGTGGCTTTCTTCACATCAATAAATGAAGGAAATACTTACCGACCATTAATAGTGCTGGTGACAGACACTGCACTTCCATCTGGTGCTACAACAGACAGATGAGATGTTCCACCCTGCCCAGGTAAAAGGCATTTTATCCCATAATAATCAATCTTTTTGTTGGTGTGACTGTCACTGATCTTTTTTCTAATATCACTTGCTTTTGAGATCATCTCATTGACCTGTTTAATAATTAAAGCAAAGAAGTATTAGAACACGTTATCGTGCTTAATGATGAGCACCATATGCACACAAATCACTTTTGAAAATTATTTTGGGAGCAGACATCACCCTAACAAGTGTCCTAAATAAAAAAGAAAGCCCCTTATGTCACACTCTTATTGTCTTACCTGGAGCCAGTCATTTACAAGCGCTTTCCAATCTTCAAGAATCTCTCACTAAACTAATTAAATCCTCAATGACCTAATGCCAGTGTCATTTGCAAATTACTCCTTGTTGCTATCAGCCGATTTTGATTTGATTTGATTTATTATTGTCACATGTACTATGTTCAGTGAAAGGTTTTGTTATGTTGTACAGGCGGATCGTAACATACAAAGATCATAGGGTGATTAAACACAACGAGGAATACAAAGTTATGGCAGCAAAGCTGCACAAAGAGTGAGATCAACATTAGATTTGCAATTTGAGAGGCCCATTCAGCTGTCTCATGACAGTGGAAGAAGAAACTGTTCTTGAGCCTTTTGGTATGTGTATTTAAGCTTTTGTATTTTCTCCCTGACGAAAGAGGTTGGAAGAGATAATAACTGGGGTGGGAGGGGTCTTTGATGATGTTAACTGCCATTCTGAGGCATTGAGAAGTGTAGATGGTGTCAATGCATGGAAGGTAGGCTTGCGTGATGGTCTGGTCTCCGTTCACAACCTTCTGTTACGAGGAGAAGAGAGGAGAATGGGGTTGAGAAACATATTGGCCATAATTGAATGGCAGAGCAGACTTGATGAGCTAAATGGCCTAACTCTGCTCCTATATCTTGTGGTCTATGGTCTATTCCTTTCAGGCCATTCCTCTGCTCTTAATTTTGGTGCCTCATCAATCTTTTGATCACACCACTGTGAAGCACTTTGTGTCATTTTTTCCTGTGATATATAAAGTTAAGTTATTGTTTTTGATGTTGGCATTGCACAAATAGACAAATTAGGAGGAGTCATTAGGCTCCTCTTGCCTGCTCCTTATCATGCTATCAAGTGAGATCGCACAACTTCTCAGCAAGTACCCAAATGAGAGTGAGCACAGTGAGTCACAAAGCCTCCCTGTACACTTACAACTGTGTTGCCAAATTCCGAATGAATGCTATCTACTAGTTTGATGACAATGCCACTGTAGTGGGACGGATATCATAATGATGAGTCAAAATACAAAAGGGAGATAGAAGGCTTGGTGATGTGATGCAGTGAAAACAACCCCTCTCTCAAAGTCGACAAAACTGAAGAACTGACTTCGGAAAGAAAGGAAGAGAACACACCCTCATCTACATCAATGGGACTGAGGTTGAGAGGGTGAAGAGCATCAAGCTCTTCGGAGTGATGATAACTGACAACCTGTCTTGGACTTTCCACGTAAATGCAATAGTCAAGAAGACACAATAACACCTCTTCTTCCCCAGGTGGTTCAGCAAATTTGGCATGTCCATAATGCCCCTCACCAACTTCTACAGATGCACAATTGAAAGCATACTGTCTGGGTGCATAATGGCCTGGAATGGCAACTGCACTGCCCAGGATTGTAAGAAACTACAGAAGGTGGTGTGCACAGCCCAGACCATCAAAGAAGCCAACCTTCCATCCATGGACTCCATTTACACGGCTCACTGCCACGGAAAGGCTGCCAACATCATCAAAGACCCCAGCCCACCCTGGTAATGATCTCCTACAACCTCTTCCATCAGGCAGAAGATATAGAAGCCTGAACACATGCACAAGCAGGTTCAGGAACAACATCTTCCTGGCGGTTATCAGACTGTTGACACTGGCCTCAAATAATGTAACCTGCAATGTAACCTGTATGCCTCTAAGTCTTTTTGATCTGTTCATCCTTTGCTTGCTGTGATCTGCCTGTACTGCTCATAAACAAAGTTTTTCACTGTATTTTGGTACATGTAACATTAAAATCAATCAATTAATCAATCAGTCCCAGCCCTGGTCTTCCTTACCAGCTAGGCAGGCCAACTACTGACACTATAACTCACTGGGCTTAACAAGGCTACAGACATCTAGGAACAAATTATTGCAGATACTAGAATCTGTACTGAAAGCAATAAATCCTGGAGATCACTGTGAGTCAGGCAGCATGCATGGAGAGAGAATAAGCTAACGTTTCGAGTCTAGATGACTCTCAGCTCTGATGAAGAGTCATCTAGACTCGAAATGTTATCTTGCTGTCTCTCCGTGGATGCTGTCTGTCCCACTGTGATCTCCAGCATTTGTTGTTTTTACTACAATAACATCCGCTCATTAGCACAATTCCAGTTCATGAGCTGCTCTGAGTGGAATGCCACTGCCTACAGGCCATTCTTTGCCTAACTGCATGGAGCCAGCTAACAGCAGTACTTTAGAAATGAGTAATTAGGGATGGGCAATAAATGCTGTCATAGCCAGCAACACCCTCATCCCGCGAATGAATAAAAGAAAAATGGGGGTCACCTTCTCAGTCACTTGCTCTCTCACAGAAACTGATGCACACTCACCCTTGAACTGATATGGGTGACAAAATGCTTCAAAAGTGTTCCACTGTTGTGACTGGCTGGAACAAATGTTTCAAGCGCTGGAACAGTCTGTACAGTAAATGTTACAATATCTACAGACTACTATCTTCGGCAGCACAACAGATAAAATGGACTTTATCACAGCTTGCTCAGACTGCCTGAGAAAAGAGGCTGGTGGCAGGAATTAATGGAGGCAAGAAAATTCGGAGCAGAGGCCTGGTGTTTTAAACAAATCAGGCCCATAACTGGTCATCAGCAACCCAGGGACAAATAAAAAAGCTTCAGTTACCATCATCATGAAGGATTTCCACATGTTGGCACCACTTCTGGTGCTGAGATAGATATTGAAATTCAAACCTCCTTTAAGTTAAAAAAAGCCAGGTGAACTCCCACTAGCTCAGATTTTGGTGGGCAATGACGGAATTAGTGGGGTTTTAGTTTATAGACGGCAGTGGTTCAAGAAGGCGGCTCACCATCACTTTCTCAGAGCAACTAAGGGTAAGTAATAAATGCTGGCCCAGCCAGTGATGCCCACGTTCCATGAGTGAATAAAAAACCCAATTTCACGTCAAGCAAAGAATTTTCTTGAAAGTTAGAGTTGGTATTTCTCCAGTATAAAGACTGCCTGCGCTATATTGTAACATTGCTTATAGATTTTACAGCTAATCTTAAATAGGACAGGACCAAAGACTTCTGGCAAGTTTTTGGAGACATCAATTTTAGTGAGAGCTGCTGTAAAAAAGGGACTCATGTTGGCATGAAGAAAGGAAAGGTGAGACTTTTGTCCACTGGGGTTTAAAACGGCAAGACGCAACTTGATCGAAATATGTGAGATTCTGAGGGGTTCTGAAAGGGTGGATATAGAGACAATGTTTTCTCTTTTGGGAGAATCCTGACTTAGTGGTCTCGGATTAAAAATATTCAATGCGCTAAGGAGAGTTTTTTCTCACAAAGTGTCGTGAGTTTTAGAATCACTGTTCCTAAAGAGGTTGTGGAAGCAGAGTCTTTGAGTATTTGTAAGGCAGAGATAGATAGATTCCTATTAAGCAAGGTGAAATTAGGGCCAGATTGTTTGAGAGAGATGTTAGGAAGCACAAAGGATGGTAAATGTTTGGAACTCCCTTCCACAAATGGCAGTGGATGCTAGATCAGTTGCTAATTTTAAATCTGAAATAGATTTTCTTTGTTAAGCAAAGGTATTAAGGCCAGCTAGATGGAGTTAGACCACAAATCAGCTATGATCTAAGTAAATAGTGAAACAGGCTCAAGGGGCTGAATGGCATACTCCCGTTCCTATATTCCTGTGGGTGAAAGCTTATCAGGGGTTGGCAGATTGTCAAGTCATCAGATCAGCCATAATCTGATTCAATGAGAGGGCAGAGTACTGTTCTTAATTCATATCTTTGTGTGAACTGGAAAATGTAACAGGGAGCTGCAAAAGTGCTGACAGGGTTCAATTACCATGTGACAACTTATATAAGGAGGCTTCATTACAAATACAAATGTAAGGAAGTTATAATGAGAAAACATTGTCGCAAATGTTTGCCTAAAATGAAAAACATACAGTGAGATTTTGTAGACAGCAAGTGCATGCAGCTGTAAGTGTTTAATACAATAAACATATTTTTAGAATTACCCTCACATTTAATATATTTACCTTTGTATGGTCACTCGATGTTGGATACTCCAACTTGCTTCTCTCCGCAAATGCAAACTTGAAAGCTTCGATAATTCTATGGTATGTCAAGACTTTCTTTTCCCGTGTAGAAACACTTTCTCGGGAAAAGTTATACCCTAAATTAGATCAGAGAAGTAATTAGAAGAGGATGAAAAATTGATTAGGGAACATTTTTGTCAAGAACAAAAACAGAAATTGCTGGAAAAACTCAGCAGGTCTGGCAGCATCTGTGGAGAGAAATCAGAATTAATGTTTTGAGTTCTGAGGAGGGGTCACTGGACCTGAAACTTTAACTCTGATTTCTCGCCGCAGATCCTGCCAGACTTGCTGAGCTTTTCCCGCAGCTTTGTTTTGTTTCTGATTTCCAGTCTCCGCAGTTCTTTCGGTTTTTATTTAACATTTTTGTCAAATTGTTCTAAATGTGATGAAGCTGTACTGATTCATTTTATTCAGGATTTTTACAGTCACAGACACTTATTCCAACATTTGACAGCTCCTAAACCTGTAACCTCTATCACCTGGAACGACAAAGTTTAGATCCATAAGTATCACTGCCTTGTTGCTCTCTAAGTCACACACTACTTTGGATTGGAACATATGTCACTGTTCCTTCATTGTTGCTGAGTCAGAATCCTGGAATTCCCTTCTTAACAGACCTGCCACTGTACATGCATCACACAAACTTCAGCGATTCATTTTTACCCATCACTAGTATCCTAAGGGACAGAAGGGAAATAAATACCAGTCTCAATGGGTGTCCATATCTCAACCATTGTTCAGGTTGAAACCCAGGTTCTGAAGATGAAAGGATTGTTAGTCAATCACCTGCGCCACCTTCTATTGTACAAGGTAATGGTTCTGAAGGGGTTAATGTAAATGTTCCATTGGCTCCATGCATTCCCTCACAATTTCTGGGTGGAGACAATGGATCTACTCCTGCATTCAGAATGAGTAGATGTCTCTGTACCACCTCCTTAAGGTAAAAATAATTCGTCCTGAACAAATGTAGTTCTACTTGCTGTGATTGTACAATAAAGCTTCTTGTTATCTAAGGACAGAGCTCTTACTGTATGTACTGGTCAGTGGTACATCTTCTATCACTGATCACTAGATAGGTCCAAGACAGACCAAGAAAGACAAAGGAAAATTGGTGGCAGTAAACTACCTCAAACAATCTTTACCCAGTACCACAGAAGTGGAAAATATCACATAGTACTTGTAGTGGTCATCAGGAAAAATACCCCGCTGATATTGGGAGATTCAGCCATGGTACCTCCGCTGAATGTCATGGGGTGATGGTTAGATTGTCTCTTATTGGAGATGGTTAGAGCCTGGCATGAATGTTACCTGCCACTTGTCAGCCCAGGTCTTGCTGCATTTAAACATGCTCTTAATATCAATTTTTAAATATGTTGTGGCTGTTCAACAATATGCAAATATCAAATATTAGTATTCCAAAGTAGAGTCAGAATTATCAATTAAATAGTGAGTTTCCTCATGAATTCACTTAGACCTGTCAATAAATATATAGGTCATTGGAAACTTTAAATTACCCACTACTATTTTAGCACTGCAAATAATTTATGTAAATATACTACTTGTGACTGATTTAATGTCAGGGATACAGTGCACTTTAAACATTTACAGCAGGACAGTAAACCAATGGGCATTTTAAACTTGAGAGTCAATTCATAACAGCAAGTATCTCAGGATAACAACTTAATACTAAAACATTTATCACTCATATATCAAAAGTGAATATGCAAGTGTGCACAAGTGTCTCAGCACCCTGACAAACATTACACCCTCAGCTAAAGATAAATCTGTCAGTCAGTAAAGTGTTAGCCTTTGTGGGATTTTATTCTGTAGAAAATGGCTGTGCTTTTTATTCATAGATGGGATGTGGTCTTTGCTTCTTTGCTGTCTGGATCAGCATTTATTGCCCATCCTGAGTTGCATTTCAGAAGGTGGTGGGGAGCTCTCTTCTTGAACCACTGCAGTCCTTGGGTATAGGGAGATCCAAAATGCTGTTAAGGGGGGTGTTTCAGTATTTTGTCCCAATGACAGTGAGGCAACGGAAATATATTTCCAAGTCAGGATGTTGACTGGCTTGGAGAGGAGCTTGCAGTGGCTGGTATTTCCATGTATCCGCTTCCCTTGTCCTTTGAGATGAAAGTGGTCATGGGTTTGAGAGGTGCTGTTTAAGGATATTTGGTGAATTTCTGCAATGCATCTTGTGGATAGTGCACACTGCTGTTACTGACTATCGGTGGTGGAGAGAGTGAATGTGCTGCCATTCAAATGGGCTGCTTTGTCCTAGATGGCATGAAGCTTCTTGAGAGTTGTTGAACCTGCACTCATCCAGGCAATTGGGGAATATTCCAATACAGTTCTTGACTCGTATCTTGTCGATGATTGACAGGTTTTGGGGAGTCAGGAGGTGAGTTACTCACTGTAGTATTCTTAGGGTCTGACCCGCTCTTCTAGCCACTGTGTTTATGTGATGAATCCAGTTCAGCCTCTAGTCAATGATAACCCCCATAATGCTAATATTGGGAGATTTAGCCATGGTACCTCCGCTGAATATCAAGGGGTGATGGTTAGATTGTCTCTTATTAGAAATGGTTAGAGCCTGGCATTTGCATGGCATGGATGTTACTTGCCACTTGTCAGCCCAGGTCTTGCTGCATTTGAACATGGAGTGCTTCAGTATCTGAGGAGTCATGAATGGTGCTGAACATTGTGCAATCATTGATGAACATCCTCACCTCTGACCTTATGATGGAGGGAAGGTCATTGATGCAGCAGCTGAAGATGGTTGGGCCTAGGACACCACTCTGAGGAACTCCTACAGAGATGTCTCGGAGCTGAGATCACTGGCCAACAACCAAGTTGTCTTCCAAGGTATGAATCCAACCTTAGGGGAGATTTTCACCCTGATTCCTATTGACTCCAGTTTTGCTAGGGCTCCTTGATGCCACATTTAGGCAAATGCAGCCTTGATGTCAAGGGCTGTCACTCTCACCTCACCTCAGGAATTCAGCTCTTTTGTCCATGTTTGAACCAAGGCTGTAGTGAGGTCAGGAGCTGAGTGGCCCTGGCTGAAACCAAACTGAGAGTCAGTTCACAGGTAATTGTTAAACAAGTACTGCTTGATAGCATTGTTTATGACACTTTTCAGTTTGGATTTATCCTATTTTCTCCACACAGGGCATGACTGGGCAATTTTCTACATCATTGGGTTGTAGCCAGAGTTGTAGCTGTACTGTAACAGTTTGTTTGGTAGTGGACTTGGTTCTGGAGTACAAACGTTGTTCTGTCTATTGACAGTCCTTGTGATTCCAAGCAATTGGTTATGAAGTTCTTCACGACATTTCTGAACTATGGCAGAATAAATATATGTCTCAATTACCTTCAAACAAGTTCATTTGGAAATTCAAAATAATAAAAAAAATTACTTCACCTTGAGGTCATGTGGCTTACTACTGACCGAATAACAAAACGGCTCATTTGTATCCTGTGGTGACATTTTCAATTCAGTAATCATCTTAGATACACTACAGTCACCTTCCTGAGCACCAGCAGAGGCTGAATTAGATTGTCAACAATTCATCCCTAGCTTCCTGCTAATAGCAGGAGAAGTGTTAATTCTCCACAGTCTAGTTCAGAGTTCGTGATCACTTAGCTGGAAAAGCTTTAAAAATTAAGGTAAAACATTTCTGAACAGCAGGGTTACCTTCAAGAATTTTCAGAATGAGTGCAAGCACTGGTCCTCCAGATGGGGCACCTGGAACGTACAATGTATATCCATCAACAGTCACATTTATTGGTGGCTCCTTGTTCGCTTTATACTGTTTCAGATCATTGTGAGAAATTTGTCCACCTAAAGAGGCAAGAGAAATGGACAGAATTACAATCTATTCGAACAAGATTATGAAAACATTTACAAGCTAGATGAAATAAACTCCTTTTACTGAGAGAGAGCTTAACTGAACAATGCCTTTAGAAAGGACAGGAATAATCCAGCAGACACTTCTGGTGCATTGCTGTAAGTGTTGGAGGTGCAGCCTTTTGGACGAAATGTCAAACCAAGGATCTGTCTGCCCTTGTAAAGTTGAGATAGAAGATCTCAAAGCATCATTCCAAAGAACACAGTCTCCGTTATGTTGTGACTTCTGTTAACATCATTGAGATTCATTATCTGGCTATATACCTCAATGGGATCTTGCTTTGCACAAATTGACTGCTGTGTTTTCCACAGGATGGACTTTTATATACACAATCTACAGGATACACTGTAGTTTCCACAATCTATGGGTGGACTGTAATGTACACAATGTACAGGATGGACTATGATATTTACATTCTACAGGATGTGCTGTAGTAAACAATTTAGAGGATGAACTGCAATATACACAATCTACAAGGTGGACTGTGGTATACAACAACCTACAGAATGGGCCAAAGTGTGTACAATCTATAGGATGAACTGTAATATGCACAAACTACAGGCATCCTACAGCAATTGGTCAAGCTTCATTCAACAGCATCTCTTACTCTGTATTCCCCTGCTATCCAGCAGGTATTGCCTGTCAGAGCCCATCCTGACTTTGATTTGGATTCTGTATTGTTGATGTGTCAGAGCCAACATCAATGTGGGAGCAACCTCAGCATGTGGATCACATTAGTTCATGGAGAAGTGAGAGACAACTAGAGAGGAACAATATTTACCACCTTGCCAAGATTATCTGCCACCCCAAAAGCAGATAACGAAATTGGAAGCTGTGTGGAGTTCTGCCATGATGCGTGATTATACAGACATTAATGGCGCTGCTAATTTTTTTAGTAGCCTGCTTTGGATGGGGCACTACAAGTTAATTAATATTGGATCAAAAATGTATTCTCTTCTAAGAAACTGTGATGGGAGGGGGGTTAAAGCTGATGTCAGCTTTGATGAAGAGTCATCTAGATTCGAAATGTTAGCTTGCTTTCCCTCCATGGATGCTGCCTGACCTACTGTGATCTCCAGCGTTTTTGGATTCAGGAAGTAAACCTGAATTTGGTAAACAGGAGTCTCATCACATAAGACGAGGCAGCTATGATCTGTGTGCATACCTGATTGGCTGACATACTTAACAATATCATCTGCAATGGGCCCATCATAGAATGCATTCGGTCCTATGTCTGCTATCATTTGCAGTGTGTTCGCTAACTTCGGAAAATATATTACGTCGTTCTCGCTTAAAATTTGGTTGCTGTTTTTCTTACAGAACACGTCACTGTGGAAACAAAAGAATTTTTAGTGATTAGCAAAGAGAAGTTCAACCTTTGCGATAGCATGGCAACACTGTCATACAGATTCACTGACTACTGGTCCATCAGAACAGGACTCCACCCTGAGAGCACAAGTTTGGCAAAAATAACCTTTCATGTACATTCTGTTCATTATCATCTGCAAAACTATATTTTGTTGTGATTTTTTAAAATTCACTCAAGGGATGAGGGTGTCACTGTTGCCCATCCATAATTACCCAGAGGGCAGTTAAGTGTCAACCACATTGCTTTTGGTCTGGAGTTACACGTAGGCCAGACCAGCTAAGGATGACAGTTACTTTCCCTAAAGGACATTAGTGAAACAGATTCTTTTCCCCATCAATCAACAACGGTTTCAAGGTCATTGTTAGCCTCCCAATTCTGGATTTTTTTTATTGAATTCAAATTCCACCATCTGCTATAGCAGGATTCAAACTCAGGCCCCCAAAACATTATCTGGGTCTCTAGATTGATAGTGTAATGATAATAACACCAGGCCATCCCGTTATAAACATGTAAATTACAAACAGTACTGGCTGAATCAGTGCAAAGGATTTCCTCATTGTGTTTTCTCAATAAAATATCAAATGGCACAAATAATAAAAATTGCAATTGCCGTATAATTTTGGAACAAATACCATAGAACCTTTACCATTGGATATTTAGTCAGCGTCTGTGCCAAGTGTAACCTAATGGATAATTAATAGTAATGACAAAGCCATTATCTGATCGATTCCTTTAAGTAACTACGAAGTGCAGGGTCAGATTACAAACTTAACATCTCTCCTGAGATTGGGATGGATCCAACACTGATGATGGAGGTATGTTTAACATTGTCTGCAAACTGTTTAGTTGTTAAGCTGCCTTGATCCAGTTCTATAGGTGGACACCAGACCACAGAAGAAAACGCAACTTGGACAGTGAAAATTATTTCTTGTGGCAAGTGTTATGTTATCCCCCAGAATCAGGCACTTCCCTTGTCCCCAAAACCTGGAGAAAACTATAGGCCAGTTAGCCCAATGTCTGATGTTGGGAAAACGCTAGAATCCATTATGAAGAAAGAAATAGCAGGACATTTAGAAAAACTTAACACAATCAAGCAAAATCTATATGGTTTCAGGAAAGGGAAATCTTATTTGATAGTATCCTTTGAGCATATACCAAGCAGAATTTATAAAGAGGTACCAAGTAGATATAGGTTATTTAGATTTCCAGAAGTCGTTCAATAAGGTGCCACATAAAAGTTTATTGCACAAGACAAAAGTTCGCGATATGAGGTATTAGCATGGACTGAGGATTGGTTAATCAACAAAATACAAAGAGTTGAAATTAAAATGCTAAACATGACCTCGAATGAAGTTTCCATGTGCAATATTTCTCAACTGTTGCAAGTGCCTTGGAATCTGCCTCACAGTATCGATTGGAAGGCTTCTACAGTGACACAAATTAAATCCAACACAACCGTCTCAACAGTGTGATGGAAAGGAGACATCAAGTTCTCAACATGGAGCTGGAACACTTTACCTTACAATTAAATAATGAAAGACTTTACCTTACAATTAAATAATGAAAGTGATTCTGCATTTCGACAGTTGGAAAATGTAACTAGTGAAGTACCACAGGGATCAGTCGTACAGCCTCAATTATTTGTTACCCATGTTGATGGATTGGTGGCTGGAGCAGTGTGTAATGTATCCAAATTAGGTGGAAGGTTATGTTGTGATGAGGACATTAAAAATCTGTAAGGGGATACAGTTAGGGTAAGTGAGCGGGCATAAACATGGCGTATGGAATTTATTGTTGGAATGTGTGAGGTTATGCACTTGAGTATAAACAGTCAAAAGGTAGACTATTACTTAAGTGGAGAGAGTCTGCGTGAAAATGCACTATGGAGGAATGTGGTTCTTGTGAATGAAGCACAACATATTAGCAAACAGATGCAGCAAGTGATTAAGAAGGAAAACAGAATTTTGGCTTTTATGATTGGGGAATTTGAAAATAGGGAAATTTTGTCATAACTGTATAGGATGTTGGTGAGGTTACATCTGGAGTACTGTGTAGTTCTGGTCCCCATATTTAATAAAGGATGTACTAGCGTTGGAGGCAGTTGAGAGGGATTCATTTGACTGAATACTGGAACGTTGGGTTGACTTACCAAGAATGGCTAAACAGGTTAGGCCTCTATTCATTAGAGTTTAAAAGAACAAGAGGTAATCTTATTGAAAGATACAAAATTCTGTAGGGTGGTTCTGAAGAATGGTCAGATTGGAATCAAGATGTTAACTCTGTTTCTCTCTTTACAGATGCTGCCATACGTGCTGAGTTTATCCAGCACTTTTTGCTTTTATTTAAGATTCTGAGGGGGCTTGACAGGATAAATATTGATCCAGTGGATATAGTCACAGAATAAGGGGGCACTCGTTTAAAACTGAGATCTGTAGGAATTTCTTCTCCCAGAGACCAGTGAATGTCTGGAATTGTTTACCCAGAGGTTTGTGGAGGCTAGATCACTGAAAGTTTTTTAACAAGAGGTAGACAGGATCATAGAATCCCACTCATTTCTCCATTGGCTGTGTGGACATCTGCCGCTGGAGAAATGGGGAGTGAATGGGTCAGCACAGTGTCAGTAAGCCAATCGGCATGCACAGATCTTCGGAACAGCTACATGGCCCCATGGCTGCACAGTTTAGAGGGAACGCTGCTCTCCTATGCCTTTGTCTCCTGAGGTTTCCAGATGAATTATTTGCAACTGTCTGAATGCAGAATCACTGTTATTATTTAATTGCAGGATAAAGAGTTCCAGCTCCATGTTGAGAATTTGATGTCTCCTTTCCATCACACTGCTGAGATGGTTGTGTTGGATTTAATTTGTGTCACTGCAGAAGCATTCCAATCGATACTGTGAGGCAGATAAGGCACCTGCAACAATTGAGAAGTATTGCACATGGAAACTTCATTCAAGTTCATGTTTAGCATTTGGATATCCTGGTCAGAGACTTTTCCCATGGTTGGAGGATGCGAAATATTACAGATGGCAGCCAGAGATGATCTTCTACATTTCCTTTCATTGGCACTGTGCCTTAACTGCATAAGGAAGGCACACTTCTTGAGGTGGCATCTGTGCCAACATAAGCACAGGCCTTGCCTCACATCAACTGTTGAGTTGCCATCAATATTCTAAACACAGCATTAAATTGGCTCAACAGGGGATAGTTTTGATGTTTGGCCATGTAATCACTGTGGCACCAAATAAATTGCATTCCTCTCTACAGAATGCAGTGTAGTAATCAAATATTCATGCAGATCAGAAAAGAAAATAGGGCTGAAAGTCAGATTAAATTGTTCACCTTCAGTAACTGGAGTTTTATTTTTGACTTTGTTTTTTCAAGCCTTACCACTTTTAATGAAAATGATACTTCACGAATATAGGAAACTTCTTCACAATAAAATTATCTATATTTGCCTTCCATTTTTTAGTGAACAATATCTCACCATGCTTGTGCATTTCATGTACAAAGCTTTGAAATGCTAATTGCTTTAAATTGAGTTGGTTTGCTGTGCCTGTTATTAATTTCTGTGGGGTGTAGCTCAAACCTATGGCAACTGCAAGAACAGGATGAAGGCTCCCTGAGTCACAAACATAATACTTTCTGTCTCACATGAACACCTTTAGAAACTGTATTATCTCACTGCAGAATTTCTCTTCCTAAAGCAACATTTCAGTTGTGGCACCAATTGCTTAATTTCCATGTTCCCTCTCTCTGCTCAATCTTTGACAGAAGACACTAAGTCAACGCAATTACTTAGAGGTGTCCCATTGCACTCATGCACATGTTCTAGGCAGATTATACCTATTAAGCTTTGGTCACTAAGGTGCGAGAAACAAACTCCAAAGTCATCTAGACAATATTAATAATGCTCAAAATAAATCTGGAAATTTTAATCATGTGTAACATCCTTTGGGTTCAGATAATGCCCGGATCCCGTGTCTGTCTAGAAAGCCGAATTGTGTTGAATGTGATGGGATAGGTGCTCAATAACATGAGGATTGAGATGTAGATGAAGACCGGCAAAATGTGGATTATTCCAGTCTTGAAAAGAGCTGATCAAAAGAAGATGTGAAACAGGTCCAAATTAAGCCATGATATGAACTGAAATGAGGCAAGTTCAAATCAGCAAGAAGACTCTTTCAGAGTTGTTGTCAAGGACTTCATTACAGAAAGAATCAAAATGTGAAATAGAGATCTAGATTTAGTGGAAGATCAAAGAATTTGGATTTATATTGGAAGCATCTATATTCACTGATGATGCGGTGAAGCCTCTGTGCCCCTTCTCGAAGAGATGCAAAACCTCTGAAAATCCTGTCTATCTTGTGAGCACCATTCTGGGTGACAACTCCGGTACTGACAGTAACAAAGAGACTAAATTTCAGAGAGCCAAAAATGCTAAGATATCATCAATGTAGGTAATAATGGAACTGCCTGGAACATATTCTTTGAATTGGAAATTATCTCAAGACTCGTTTCCAAGTCATAGCATAACGGCAGCTTTCATTCTTCCATGTCAAAATGTCACTTTGAATTCTAGTTTCAGTCAGTTGCAATATTAGCTAACAACAGTGCATTATTTATAACTGTAAGTGAACTTCTCACCATAATGAAGTGCTCGCTTCGATTTGCTCTTTGTTTGTTTCAAGGGCGATGGCAAGACTTTTACCAACCGGAAAACCCTTTCTTGCGAGCCAAATGGATGGCTCAAACAGCTGTTTCCATGGTAACCGGCCATGCCATTGGTGGGCAAGTGCATATCCTCTGATTTCACCCGGAACTGCAATTGAGGTCCCTCCTGCAACTCAAGAAACATCAATAATTGGAGCGACTCCGAGACAGTAATCAAACTGTCCTGACAAAATAATTCAATGTGCAATGTAGCAGGGAAGAGACCTTTATGTGGCTAATCTGACCTGTCGGAGCTGTGACACTGACTTATGGTGTACTTTGGTGGACATTAGGTCACACATACCTTTCCAGTCATTCTCTTGTATACTTGGATTGGGAGCAATGCCATTCCTAAACTGGCAGTGACGTATAAGGAGAGCGACATCAGCAAATATTGGTATGTTGACGAAATTGGCACATTCCCAACTGACTTGCAAATGTTGGCATTCTATCTCAAATTCCATGTAAATAATGGGTGATACCCCACGTCTGCTATTAATACCAAGACACTTAAAGTTCTATTGGGTTTTCACTGCTACCTGTGCTGCTGTTCCCACTACCTACCCTGAAATATGAGGTCACAGATATATAGAGAGAGGAGGTAGGTTCAAACCTGAGATGAGGAGAAACTACTTCTCTCAGAGGGTTGTGAATCTGTGGAACTCACTGCCCCAGAATGCAGTGGAGTCAGAATCAATCAACAGATTCATAAAGAAACAGATATGTTTCTGATGAAAAGCGGAATGGAGGGCTATGGGGAGCAGGCAGGAGAGTGGAGTTGACACCAGGATAAGGTCAGCCATGATCATGTTAAATGGCGGAGCGGGCTTGAAGGGGTGATTTGTCTACTCCTGCTCCTAATTCTTATGTTCTAATGTAACACTATTCCCTTATCTTCAACTGTAAAGACCTCCATTGGTCCTGATCAGCAGAAACACTGCTTCATTGTCAATGGCACCTCTGATCAATTCTATTATGAAATTGATGGTAATAAACATGTGCCGAAAAGGCCATTTTACACAGCTCTCTATGCCATAAAGGTTTCTGATTCTATCAAATTAAAGATTCTTTTGTTCTTGTTCATTGGCTTAGTGTATGTGAAAGTTTGGGAATTCTGCAGTGAGTAAAACACCTCTAGACTCGTCAATGTCAGTCTGCTGTCTACAACATATAAGACAGGAGTGTGATGGAATACTCCATACCTGCCTGGATGAATGCAGCTGAAGAAGCTCAAAACCATCCAAGACTAAGCAACTCATTTGATTGGCACTACATCCTCAAACATATTGACATGTACTCTTCCATCACCGACAGACAATTGCAGCAGAGGGTATCACCTCCAAGATGCACTGCAACGACTCACCAAGGCTCCTCGGACAGCACCTTCTCGACCTGTGAACTCCACCACCCAGAAGGATAAAGTCAGCAGATGCAGGGGAACACCGCCTTGGAGAGGACTCTCCAAATTGCACAGCTTCCTGGTGTTTCTATGCAATCAAAGGATGCAGGCATCTCTGGGCCAGCACTTGTTGCCCATCTCTGGTTGTTCTTGAGAACATGGTTTTGAGCTGCCTTCTTGAACCACGTCGGTAGACCCACAATGCAGTTAGGGAGAGAGTTCCAGACCTAGTGACATTGAAGGAACAGCTATTTATTTCTAAGTTGGGACGGTGAGTGGCTTGGAGGGGAACTTGCAGAAGGTGGGGTGTTCCCCTCTATCTGCTGCCCTTGTCCTTCTAGATTGAAATGATCATGGGTCATTTGCCATCCAAAGATATTTGGTGAATTTCTGCAGTGCATCTTGTCGATAGTACACACTGCTATTGAGTGTCGATGGTGGATGGAGTGGATGTTTATGGATGTAGTGCCAATCAAGCGGGCTGCTTTGTCCTGGATGGTGTTTTGAAACTATACCATTGTTCCTTCACTGTTGCTGGGTCACCACCACCTTCTGAAAGGCAGTTATGGATGGCATTTAGTCCACATCCTATGGATGAATAAATGTTAAAAAGTCCATAAAGCTCCTGCAAACATTTTCATTGATGGAGAGTGACACTTTAACTGCACTTGTATTCAATACTGAGAAAAATAATGAAGCATTTGTCTTTAGGATGTGTTATTTACAGGGTTGCTTTTGTGGCTCAGTTCATGGAGGTTTAAAATTGGTACTGCTCATTGCTCCTAAAGACAACAAGGAATATACATTCCAGCCTAGCAAATATCCACAATTGCAGGAGGAAAGCAATGGCACATCATGCAGGAATACCTCAATATGTGGTGCATCAATTATCCTTATATAAAGAACATACCTATTGGGTCATTTACAACCTTCCTGTGAATTATTGGTTCTAGTATTTTACTTTTATTCATTCCTTCACAGGATCTGGGCATTACTGATGATGCCAGCATTTATTGCCCATCCCTAGTTGCCCTTGAGAAGCAAATGTATATATGTTTACTTGGCAGCTGTATTTTGTGTAGACTGACTATCTGAAACATGCAAACACTTATTCACTCTAATTTTAGCTTGAACATGCTTTGATTTCTTTTCAGTGAGACATTTGGCATCGGTTGGGGATGTGGCTTTAGAAGGTCTATTGAAGGACTCTTAGCGAATTTCTGCTGTGCATCTTGTGGATGGTACACAATATGGCTGGGTGTTGGTTGGTTAGTTCAGTTGGCCAGATGGTCAGTTTGTGATGTAGTGTGATGCCAACAGAGTGGGTTCAATTCCTGTGCTGGCAGAGGTTACCACCAAGGACTCCCCTTCTCAATATCTTTTCTCACCTGAGGTATGGTGTTCCTCAGTTTAAACCACCACCAGGTATCTATCTCTAAAGAGAGAGCAGCCCTATGGTTGATTTTACAACATCAGTGGCTCATGGCTGATTTGTTGAACATTGTTGCAGTTGCATCCATCCAGGCAACAGGGGATTAATCCATCACATACCTTACTTGTGCCTTGTAGATGGTGGACAGGCTTTGGGGAGATAGGAGGTGAGTTAGCCAATGTAGAATTCCAAACCTCTGACCTACTCCTGTAACTACAGTATTTATATGGCTAGTCCAGTCCAATTTCTGATCAATGGTAACCTCAGAATATTGATAGCAAGGAGGTCAGTGATGGTAATGCCACTGAACCTCAAAGGATAATAGTCGTTTTGTTTCTTGTTGGAGATAGTCATTGCCTGGGACTTGTATGAATGTTACTTGCCATTAGTCAGCCCAAGGCTAGCTGTTGTCCAAGTTTTGGTGCATTTGGACATGGACTGCTTCAGTATTTGAGATGTTGCTGAACGTTGTGCAATCATCGGTGAACATCCCCTTCTGGCCTCATGATTGAGGGAAGGTCACTGATGAAACAGCTGAAACTGGGGTTGGGCCTAGGACACCACCCTGAGGAGCTCCTGCAGAGATGAGCTGGAGATGAGGTGACTAACCTGCCACAACCACAACCATCTTCCTTCAATATACAATATATGCACTTCTAGACCAGGCATCTCTTCGTTCTCAATAGAGGCAAATCTTTATTTAAATCTTCAGTTTGCTTGTTGAAGATTGGAGCTCTCTTACTAAAATGGTCAAGCTACAATGAGTTCTCACATTGCAGACTCTGTGTTACAATGGTTCTGTTGCAACCCAAAGATGTCTCCATCTTGCATCCTTAAAACAATAATGTTTTGACAGACACTCAGCCCTGAAGTCTCATAATTTACCTGTTTCCAAGCTACGGGTACTTTCTTGCTCTGGAGCCACTTCTCTTGAATTAATCACTTCAACCTGTCCTGAAGAGAAATAGGAAATAATTACAAATTGAAAGAGATCTCTTTTACATATTTTTATACACCTTCTGCACTTCCCCTTTACAATTCCCTTCTTTGCATTTTGTCACCTAAGTTCCTCCATTGGCTGGGAGAATCTGAATCCTCATCATTTAAACTTTCACTTTCAGTGCTGCTCTATTACCAATGGGCAGACTGATTCTGCACTCAACGTGTAAGTTGGTATATGGAAGGAGTGCAAACTGTACAATAACTCTTAGACTGTATACTTTGAGAAGTTATGATAGGAAATGTAAGCATGGATTGTAAATATGACCCCTGATAGCACATGCATTGGAGCATCATGTTATAATATTTGACTTTTATCATTTGAAGTTTTAAGCATTGGGCCTTTTCATGCACTAAAATGACTTTAAGAAGGGAAACTGATTTCAGACAGCTGCATGATCATTTGACCACAGGTTGAGCCACATCACGAAACTAGCAATACACAAGTCTCAGTCTGAACTGAAATTAACATCTATGTGTCCCGTTTGATTTAAAACTTTCTGGAAGTTCCACCTATTGAGCTGAAAGTCACCTGCGCATTATCCAGTTTAGAAAAATAATGAAGACAGACCTTGGAATATATGAATAAGACCATAAGACCATAAGACATAGGAGTGGAAGTAAGGCCATTCAGCCCATCGAGTCCACTCCGCCATTTAATCATGGCTGATGGGCATTTCAACTCCACTTACCCACACTCTCCCCATAGCCCGTGATTCCTTGCGAGATCAAGAACTTATCAATCTCTGCCTTGAAGACATTTAACGCCCCGGCCTCCACTGCGCTCTGTGGCAATGAATTCCACAGGCCCACCACCCTCTGGCTGAAGAAATGTCTCCTCATTTCTGTTCTAAATTGACCCCCTCTAATTCTAAGGCTGTGCCCACGGGTCCTAGTATCCCCACCTAACGGAAACAACTTCCCAGCGTCCACCCTTTCTAAGCCATGCATTATCTTGTAAGTTTCTATTAGATCTCCCCTCAACCTTCTAAACTCGAATGAATACAATCCCAGGATCCTCAGCCGTTCATCGTATGTTAGGCCTACCATTCCAGGGATCATCCGTGTGAATCTCCGCTGGACACGCTCCAGTGCCGGTATGTCCTTCCTGAGGTGTGGGGCCCAAAATTGGACACAGTATTCTAAATGGGGCCTAACTAGAGCTTTATAAAGTCTCAGAAGCACATCACTGCTTTTATATTCCAATCCTCTTGAGAGAAATGACAACATTACATTCGCTTTCTTAATCACAGACTCAACCTGCAAGTTAACCTTCAGAGAATCCTGTACGAGCACTCCCAGTTCCCTTTGTACTTCAGCTTTATGAATTTTCTCACCGTTCAGAAAATAGTCCATGCCTGTATTCTTTTTTCCAAGGTGCAAGACCTCACATTTGCTCATGTTGAATTTCAGCAGCCATTTCCTGGCCCACTCTCCTAAACTGTCTAAATCATTCTGCAGCCTCCCCACCTCCTCCACACTACCTGCCTGTCCACCCAACTTCGTATCATCGGCAAACTTCACCAGAATGCCCCCAGTGCCTTCATCCAGATCATCAATATATAAAGTGAACAGCTGCGGCCCCAAAACTGAACCCTGCAGGACACCACTTGTCACCGGTTGCCATTCCGAAAAAGAGCCTTTTATCCCAACTCTCTGCCTTCTGTCAGACAGCCAATCCTCAATCCATGCCAGAAGCTCACCTCGAACACCATGGGCCCTCACCTTACTCAGCAGCCTCCTGTGAGGCACCTTATCAAAGGCCTTTTGGAAGTCTTTTGGAAGAATGAACTGTATTTTAGGTAATTGCTTTTAAGAAGAGCAGGGAGAAGAATGATAAATTAATGACTGTGGAACTGGAAGGCTTATTCTCCTGGTTCTTGTTTCTCTCAGTCTCTCAGCCTCTTGAACAGCAATATCCAGTTATAAAACAATTTGGAGAAACATCCATTCATTGGGAACCCAAAGATATCAACAATTTTCACAACTGCTGAGAATACAAGACATCAATCAGACAAAACTGGTCTCAGGTTAAAACTTAACATTTCAAGGACTCTAGACTTTTTAAAATGCATACTATTGATCTTCCTTTTTTGTGTTAGACACTCTTCTGTTTAACTTCATTCCTGTTTGATGTCACATTTTATTATTTTTCTTGGTATTGGTAAATAATAAAATTCCTTTTTCTTTCAATCTACAATACCTTTCATTGACTCTGTCATTTTAACTACATGCTAAAAGGAACTGAAATTTTGTTTGTAGCAAACTGAGGAGTTTAAAAACAGCCAATTCACCTTTTCTCACCTGGTACCGTATTGAAATGAAATGATCCATACTGTATTTGAAGTGGTGTCAGGTTTGAACTGTTGTGTAATACACTTTTCAAATGTTATGACAAAAGCATTCATTTGCAAACAAAGACCTTGCTTTTAGATAATGCGTGGATCTTGCTGTTTGTCTACATTTACTTCATTCAGCACAGATCCTTGTGAAATTTGAAAAGGAGCTGCGAAAATGCAATTTCATGAAGTTTTTTCTGTTTATTCACCGAACGCCAGTATTGCTAGCTATTCCAGCATTTATTTCCCATCCCTAATTACCCAGAGGGAAGTTAAGAGTCGACTACGTGGCTGTGGGTCTGGAGTCACATGCGGGCCAAACCAGGTAAAGACAGCAGTTTCCTTCCCTAAACGGCATTGGCGAAACAGATGCATTCTTCCAACAATCGATAATGGTTTCATAGCCATCAGTAGACTCTCAATTCCAAACTTTTATTGAATTCAATTTTATTAAGGCAATTTTATTGATTTCAAATTCTGCCATGGTAGGATTTGAACCCAAGTCCCCAGAACATTTGCTGGGTTTCTGGATTAATAGCTCAACCGATAATACCACTAGACCATTGCAGCTAGAACTGTACAAGCAATTCTGGAATATGAGATACGGGCTAGAAATGAGCCTGTTACTCCAATTGCCCAAGCACTGTTTAAATGACAAAATCTGCTGAGTTATTCCATCACAGTGGATGAAGAAATGTTACTCCCTATCTGTTGTGTCATGAAAAGAAACTCAGCAAAGAAGGAAGAAAAGAATGAACAGAAGGGAAGGCAGGAAGAAAGGAAATTAAAGCCATAACACTTTATCAGCACAGCATTCTTCCAGTTTGAATTTTAGTCTGATTAAAGGCATTCCAGTTAACTTAAAAACTTAGCACAAGAGGATTGAAAATAAGGAAAATGTTGAAATGTTGAAATAGTTGACCTGTTGATGCATTGTAGATGGTGAGGATCAGACCTCCTCCAATGCCCATACTGTGTGCATTCACCAGCCCAATGCAGAGAAGCGCTGCGATGGCTGCATCCACCACTGAGCCATTCCACTTCATGATTTCCCTGAAAGACAGCAAAGTCCCTAACTGCAGAAATGACAAAGGTTCAGAAGTAAATCAACTCATGTACATATTAAAGAATGATGGTTTCTGTAAATTATGCAATCAAAAAAAGTACTTAGAGCACCTCGTTACTATAGCACAGGCAGTGAAAATTTGTTTCTGCAAGTTTGCCAAGTTTATGAAGCCATGGCCACGAGGAGCTATAGAGATAATTTGGATACATTAACAGGATACGTGTAGCCTTGGTGTAAGGGTAACAATGCAACTTTTAGAAAGTTGTACAATCTGAATCAGATTCAAAAACCCAAACTCACTCTGGAGAAAAAATCTAGGGAGTCAATTTATTTCTATTTCATATTCTGTAATTCACAATTCACAATGTTTGCCCTCGGGCTGTATGCTTCACATGGAATTTTGCAAATATTACAATTATTACAATTGTATTGAAGAACTTAGGAGTGGAACATGCCCTATAGAGACAAGTTGAATTTTACTACACCTTCTATAATTTTCAATTTGTAATGTTTATCGGCATATTTTTACAAGTTCCATGAATTAAGTATATTTTTTGAAGAAATCTATCTGGGGAGTTCACTCTTTGAGGGTAGTTCTGGCTTCAACACTGTAACTGTAATGGTGACACAGCCTTGCTCCAAATATTTATAATGTCAGTGTATCTTTAGGCCCCTTAGTGGGGCAATACCATGGGAAAGTAATCACAGTGATGTGTTGAAGAGGCAGGCAACCTGAATATCAAGATCATTTTTGCAGACAGAACATACATGTTTCACAAAGAAGTCTCCCAGTCTGTGCTTTGTCTCCCCAGCGTAGAGGAGAGCACATTATGAGCAGTGAATGCAGTAAATTAGATTGTGTGAAATGCAGGCAAATCACTGCTTCATCTGGAAGGTGAGTCTGGGACCTTGGATAGTGAGGAGGGAGGAAGTAAATGGGCAGGTGTTACACGTTCTGCAATTGCATGGGAAGGTGCTCACTCTCTCACACACACGCACACATGCTCATACACACACACGCTCACACACACACACACATACACATACACACACTCTCACACACACACCACATACACACACTCTCTCTCTTACACACACACATACATACACACACTCTCTCTCTTACACACACACACATACACACACTCTCTCTCTTACACACACACACATACACACACTCTCTCTCTCACACACACACATACACACACTCTCTCACACACACACACACACACACACACACACACACACACACACACACACACACACACACACACACACACACACAAACAAGGCAGTTCAGTACTCCCTGTTCACAGAGTTTGCTGAGACGTTTCTTGTTGGTTTTCTTTCTCTGGATGCTTTCATTGGTTTGCAAGAGGCACAGGGGCACTGGTTCACATTTTAAAAGGTCCCTGACTTATTCATTAAAAGTCACAGCTTACAGAAACTGCTAAAGGAGAAATAAATACATTGGTATTCTTCAGGCTTAAACTGAGTTTTGCCACAGAGAGTGGACGCAGCACCTGAGCCTGTGGAGATCTGATGACTTCTTTGCATTTTGTTCACATCTCCAAGCTATTCAGATACCTGACGACCTACCACATAGTCGTTGGCAGGCAGAAGGCCTTTGTCATTGATGACTGGTTACAAGTCCATAGACCATTAGGCTACTTGTTGCTGACTACACATTCCTGCTAAACAGACAGATCTAGGCTTTTAACAATGGAACAAAACTGATATTGTTTCATATCAGGATGGCCTGTGACTTGGAGAGAAATTTGCAGTGAGATGGAGTTGTGATGTGCCTGCTTCCCTTGTTGTTCTTGTGGTAGATTTTGTTGGTTCGGAAGGTGCTAACACATGTGCAGCAGTGCATCTTGTGGTTGTCACACACTGCAGTCACTGTGCACTGCTGATTGCGGGGGAATGATTGTGGAAGATAGTAGTTGATGTTCCAGTTGAGTGGCTGCTTTGTCCTGGATGGTGTGGACGTTATTGAATGTTATTGCAGATCCAGCCATCCAGGCCATCAAGGGGGTCAAAAGCTTCACATGCTTACTTTCATCTCATGTCCTAAACATCGGGAATGGGTACTGAATTTGGATACAGAGAGTGGATACATTAGAGAGTTCACCCCAATGTGAGGCGGATGGTAGAGCTGCTGGAGAATTGGTGAGATTAGTGGATAGTGCAGGTGGCAGGCTAATGAGTTCAAAATATTTACCATGGCTTCTTGGGTAGGAGAAGATGGTCATAAACTTTCATAATATTCCTGGTTGTCTTGATCCCTGAGGATTATACTCAACTTTTCTCAGTTTATGACTTTCATTCTTGCAGAGTAGGGTGGGTGTCAAGAGAAGAAGTGTTAGAAAATGATGAGGAAGAGGAAAAGGGAAGAAATGCTTTCATCATTGACTTGATGAGGCTGATGTTCAGGCTGAGGATGAGCAATTGACCACATAAAAAGGTTCCTAGGACAAGTTAACACAGTGTGAAGCTGGAGGAACACAGCAGGCCCGGCAGCATCAGAGGTGCAGGAAAGCTGATGTTTCAGGTCAGGACCCTTCTTTAGAAATGAGCATTTCTGAAGAAGAGTCCTGACCCAAAATGTCACCTTTCCTGCTCCTCCGATGCTGCCTGGCCTGCTGTGTTCCTCCAGCTCCACACTGGGTTATCTCAGACTCCAGCATCGGCAGTTCTCACTATCTCCTGGGACAAGTTGCTACTCGATGCTTCTCAATGTCAAGGCCAACATAACTCCACACTGTCAGTTGTTTCTTCCATCCTACATACCAGCTCATGGCCAGGGAACATAAAGATTACAGTCTTTTCAGGCGTGAAGTTCAGAAACACTTCTACACACAAGCAGTGGTACAAGTTGGGAGTGGTCATCCACAAAGAGCAATTGATGCTAGATTAATTGTTAATGGTAAATCGGAGATTGATAAAACTTTTTAAATGTGTGATTGTTAAGGGATATGCGGCAGGGCTGGGAATGTGGGTGTCAGTGGCAGATCATGAGGAACTTTACATGCCAGGGAAACAATTGTTACTTTTGATTAAGAAATTATGCAACTCAAATCTCATAACTGCTCCTCTGAATGGAAAGACAAGTTGAGCATACAGGTGCATGGACACAGGCACATCCCAAGGTGCATGGCCTAAATAACAGGAGGTGACAGAGTAACATGAACCCCTTATTAACCATTTTATTAACATGTTGCTGGAGCTTTCTGAGCCAGTGAGAGTGTTAGCAACTCAAAGGTTTCAATGCGTTTCCAAGAAATGTGTTTCCAAAATACATAAATATTGTTGCTTACCTGCCAATTTTAGAACAAGGTTCTCCATCTGAAGCTACACCTGCATTCCGATGAAACACACAGGCACTACATCTCTGAAACAGATGGAGAATTGCTCCAATACAAATAATGACAACGATAAACAGGAGGACCGCAACGATACAGTACATCTTCTTTCTGAAATTAAAACTGAGATATCATGGATTAGTTTCTAGTAATTCAACATTAATAATTAGACATAATAAACCAAGACCTTGCGACAGTGATAATCATGTATTAAGCTACTATCACCAAATATTCCTCAAATTTGTGGCTCTAGGGTAAGTAAAATATTCTTAAATATGTGTTGGATGGTTTCATATGGTACAATGGCTGAATTGTATTTGGGCTTAAAGTTCCCAAAAACAAGTTGGTCAATTTAAAAGCAAGAATAGATTAAATAAAATATTTTAAGGACTTTATGTACCTGTCTTGAAAATGCAGGAATTATAAATCCTCATTTAAACTCTCGCATTTTCTTCTCCTTCTGAGGTCAATAGTAAATCTTGAAGGTATCAGTGTTCAATATATCTGAAGAGTGGGAGGTTCTGCCACCTGTACCAGCCCACATGAGCTGGTCGTTGCCAATGTGGAACCTTGCTATGTACAAATTTGTTGTCGCATTTCTTTCATTCATATAGTAACTTCAAAGTAATGCACTACTTTAGCTGCAAAGATCTTTGGAATGGTCTGACGTTTTGAAAGACACTGTGCAAATGCTATTTGTTTCTTTAGAGATAAATTAAGCTATTATGAAAACCACCTGTTACATTAAAAAAGGAACAAATACGCAGAGACTTCCCAGGCCAGGAATGTTCTAGAACCGTAGCTTTTATCGAATGACATAGCAATGTAAGATTTTGGAGCGGGAGTAGGCCATTCAGCCCTTTCAACCTGTTCTACCATTCAGTAGGATCATGGCTGATCTTGTTGTGGGGTCGGAACAACAATTTCCTGAACCCCATGATCCTTACCCACCTTGCCTATTAAAAAATCTGACCTTGAATAAATTGAATGACTACAGACTCCACTGGTGTGGAAGAACATGGGGATCTAGTGCTGGCTTTGATTCTCAGTTTGATGATACATGGGAAAGAATGTTGCGCGTGAGCATCCCAGCATCCATCTTTGCTTTTGGAATGAGGTTGTAAAGGTCTTTCAAGGGTTAATACTGTGAAGATTTCCATAAGCACCAACCACTATGATGATGTCATTTGGACTTTTGGCCAGAAAAGCCTAGGGTTTTGAAGGAATGAGACCCAACACCCAGGTTGTCCTTCTAGTTTCTGTGGCAATGTCAATCATTTTAATGCAACTTGTACATTCTTGCTTGATTGTAGCAAGGTCAGTCAACTGGCCATCATAGAGTATGAGCTCCCTAATTGGGGCTGTTAATCTGGTCCAATCAGGGAGCCCTGTCTGACATAAAAGGGCGAATGTCAGATATATTGAGATACTGAAAGCCTGACCCGGTGAGGGGTAGTGCTATTGTCGAAGGCTATGTTTTTGTGAATAAAGTATGACTGGTGAAGGGCTGCCAGCCTTGGAAGCGTTATTCCTTTGCTGACATGCAATATACTGCAGTTTGCTTCAGCTGCTTGTCATTTGACTATGATGTGGAGGTGCCGGTGTCAGACTGGGTTGGACACAGTCAAAAATCACATGACACCAGGTTATGCTGCAACAGGTTTAAATGAACACACAAGCTTTTGGAGCATTGCCCCTTCCTCAGGTGTAAAGGGCAAAGCGCGGAAAGCTTTTGTGTTCAATTAAACCTATTGGACTATAACCTGGTGTTGTGTGATTTTTGACCTTGTCATTTGACTACGAAACAGTTTCCTTTACAACACAAGGCTAAGCAGGACCTATAGATCTCTGCACTTAAAGAAGACAGTTTCTGTTTCTTTATTCATTCACGGGATGATGGCATTGCTGACCAGGCAGCATTTATTGCCCATCCCTAATTGCCCAGAGGGCAGTTTAGAGTCAACCACATTGCTGTGGGTCTGGAGTCACATGTAACCAGACCAGGTAAAGGATGGCAGTTTCCTTCCCTAAAGGACATTAGTGAGCCAGATGGGATTTTTCCCCAACAATGGATTCATGGTCATCATTAATTCCAGATATTTATTGAATTCAAATTCCACCATCTGCCATGGCGGGATTCGTACTTGGGTCCACAGAATATTATCTGGGTCTCTGGAGTAATAGTCCAGTGATAATATTTTTTTAAATTCATTTGTGGGATGTAGGCATTGCTGTCTGGCCAGCATTTCTTGCCCATCTCTAATACCACTAGGCTATTGCCTCCCCTCCCGTACGGTGGCATTAACTTATCTAATAGTGAGATGCAGGACTGAACATGCAACAAGTACTTGTGCCATCTCTTTGAGAGAGGGGATCTCACCAGTTTACCCCGTTCCACCTGTACCTTTTCTCATTGCTGTACAATTTCTTCCAATACAAAGTCTTTATCAGATTCCCTTTTGAAAGTTAAAATTTCTGCCACCCTTTCAAAAGAGTGCCCTGTGGATCAAAGCAACAAGAGGAAGTGAAAAATACATTTACCTGGTTTTTATTCTTTCAGAGTCACTTCCTGCAGGACGGTTATTGTCATCCTGTTTAATCTCAGATTGTAGCGGCTTTGTATTCAAAACATCTTCGCAAAGTACATTGATTTCAGTTGGATTTTCCTCGACCATTTTTAGGTTTGTTGGGTTCGGAGCAGCATAGATTTTCTGTGACCGAGGTCTTGAATTCACATGAACAGTAGTGCCTTTCTCTCAATTAACAATCACTTGTGATTCCTCCCTCAGATCACCATGGCAATCGCTTTGCAACAGTTGCTGTTAAAACGAAAAGTTGATGTCCCCAGTTGGATTGAAATGAGAGAAATTCTGGTTCTGATACTGATGTTAACAACCCACCTAACTGCAACATTGGCTATTATTGGATTAAGGTTTAGCCAATTAGAAACAGCATTGTAAACACTCTACAGATTATTGTGGGGGAGGGTAAACAGTGGTACAGTGGCAGAATCAAAATGATGCTTCTGAATGTGACAGGGTATGAGTGTGAATGACCCAGACTGTGATAATTCTCTAACTCTGTTAAAGTATTGACAAAAAGAGTAGCAAACTGCAAATGCTGGGAAGCTGAAACACTCGCAGCAAATGCTGGAAACAGGTTCATCAACAACCATAACGAGAAAAAAAGAGATGTTCATGTTTTGAATGGATGTCAGACTGAAACATTAACTTCACTTTTCTCTTCCCAGATGCTAGCTGTCGTGCATTGCCTAACAAAAGCAACTACGTGTCAAGAGTATTTCATTGGCTACAAAGTGCTTTAGAAAATCTTCAAGTATATTTTTTAAAAATGTCCTAGTTTGTTACGTTATTTAATTTTTCACCTGCCAGCATCCACTTTCAATATGCAAGGATCGCACACCCAAAATCTGTTTCATGGGCATTCAGTACAACTATTTTCAAGGACTATATCAGTTGGGAAATTATGGTTTAAGTCACTTTAAATATATGCTATATCTCACCCACTCCCCCATAATGTTGTAGATATGCAGGATATGAAGGAAGCTTTCCTTCAGTTACTGAGTATTAGAAAGATATTTGCATTCAAGTAGCACCTTGCACAAGCTCAGGATGTTCAAAAGCATTTTACTGCCAATTAAATTTTCTTTTTTTTGAAGGGTAGCCACTATCACAATGAGGACAAAGGTTAGTGACATTGAGCATTTAATAGGGAGATTAGCCCCTTGCATTTCATTCTTTAGCATAATTATTCCCACCAGGCATGTAATGTGGCTTGTTTACGGTAATCAGATTAGCTATTCCTCAGCACTGGGATTTGTTATCATTTTAGAAGCACATTCAGCGAACAGAATGACAACAAATTCCAACAAGTAAAACAGATTATATTACATTTTTGAAGAAGGGTCCAGACCTGAGACGTCAGCTTTCCTGCTCTTCTGATGCTGCCTGGCCTGCTGTGTTCATCCAGCTCTACACCTTGTTCTCTCAGATTTTCCAGCATCAGCAGTTCCTACTATCTCTGAGATTATATTCTATGTCCCTTTACTGGAAAGTCCCATTCTAACTTAGCCCCAGGAAAAGGACACAGCAAACACCAAGATTTGAAATATCTTTACAGTTAATCCTTGGGGTTGCCACACCCGTACAACTCAGTCAAATTATACATTGCTCCCTGATGGAGCACCTCCCAAATGGGGGTATAATTTATTGTTTCATTGATTTAGTTATTAAAGGGAGATAGGAGAAATGAGGTTTGTTTCCTAATCCTAATATTTTAACACCACCTTCTCTCAAATGTTAAAATCACAATCAATCTATCAATGAGTTTCCAGGTGTTTGATTTGATTTATTGTCACATGTACTGAGATACAGTGAAAAATATTGTTTTGTGTTGCCATCCCGACAAATCATACCTTACATAAGTGCATCAGTGTAATATAACAGAATGCAGGATATATAGTTACAGCTACAGAGAAGGTGCAGGGAGAGATCAACCCTAAAGTGTGAGAGGCCCGTTCATAAGTCTGATAACAGTGAGGAAGAAGCTGTTCTTGAATCTATTGTTACATGTTTTCAAATTTTTATTCTTCTGCCCGAAGGAAGAGGGAGGAAGGGAGTATAACAGGGGTGCGAGGAGTCTTTGATTATGTTGGCTGCTTTCCCGAGGCAGTGGGAAGTGCAGACGGAGTCAATGGATGGAAGGCTGGTTTGCATGATGGACTGGACTGTGTTTGCAACTCTCTGTATTTTCTTGTGGTCTTGGGTAGAGCAGTTGCCATAGCACACTATGATACATCAAAATAGGCTTTTTTTTATTGTGCACCTATAAAAATTGGTAAGAGTCCTTGTGGACATGCTGAATTTCCTTCGCCTTCTGAGGAGTTAGAGGCGTTGGTGTGCTTTCTTGATTGTAGTTTGGATGGACCAGGATAGACTGTTGGTGATATTTATGTCTGTGAACTTAATGCTCTCGACCACCTCGACCTCAGCACCATTGATACAGAGAGGGAGGGTGCCCTCCACTCTGCTTCCTAAAGTCGAGGACCAGCTCCGTTGTTTTGCTGACATTGAAGTAGAGATTGTTGTCATTACACCATTCCACTAAGCAATCAATCTCTTTCCTGTACTCTGACTTGTTGTTATTTGAGATCTGACCCACTACGGTGGTGTCATCAGCAAATTTGTAAATGGAGTTAGAGCTGAATTTGGCCATACACTCGTGAGTGTATTAGGAGTATAGTAAGGGGCTGAGTATGCAGACTTGCGGGGTACTGACGTTGAGGAATATTATGGAGGCCTGGCAGTTCCTTGTTATTTCTAAAATTGAGCCCCCCCAACATGTCTAAGATGCTTAATTTAGAAGATGAGATTAAGACAAGGTTTGACTTTGAAAATTAATAAAGAACAAATACACTGTGGGAAATGAACAGTGGGTCAGCCACCTTCTGAAACAGAAATATTGATCAACATTTCAAGAAAACTCTTCATCAGAATTAGCTTCTGTCCCATTGGCCCTGTCTTTCTCTGAAACTTCATACTTACTTCACATTTCCAACATATGTATTTCTCCTTTTCATTCCATCTTTATGAAAAAAAAAGATTGTCACCTTGCTCATTCGTGAAGTGCCAGTTGTGTGTAAAGTAGACAAGAGATCATCAAAATTTCCACAGTATTTAAAAACTGTGATCTCCTCAAAGAATGTCCGAGGGCTAATTTTGCAAATTTTTCCTGGCAAAATGCTGAGTACATTGGGAGTCAGGGTTGTAGAATCTTCCCTTTGTGTTAAATCACATATCTGTGACCAATCAGGCCAGTCTCCGGTGCGTTGTACAATTACAATGTTGTTTAAACTTTATGACCTTGTCACAGTTCCTTAATTATGTTACAGCCCTGCACAAATCACAATTGTGGTTGTCTCGATATTTTGTCACTCATTATTCTTGGTCTGAGCTCAGTAAATACCTGAAAGAGAAAGAATAGATAAGCAGAGAAGGCTGAGAAGGGGATGTGATAGAGTTGTGTAAGATTATGAGGGGTATGGACAGGGTGGATTGAAAGCAATCGTTCTCCTTAGTTGAAGGGTTAATAACAAGGAGACATAATTTTGAAGTGAAAGCCAGGAGGTTTAGAGATTTCACCAGGTTATAGTCCAACAGGTTTATTTGAAGACGCAAGCTTTTGGAATCTCACTCCTTCTTCAGGTGTCGGTGAGAGAGGTGTCATCAGACACAGAATTTATAACAATCAAAGGGTCTTAACATTGATACAAATGTATTGAACAAACCTAAGATGGTTGTTAAATCTTTAATCAGTTAGAAAGGATTAATATGCATTTCCCAGGATTTCTTTCAGGTCAAAGCCTCAAGATAACTGAAGGTTTTATCAGTACACCAGAGGTGTCATCTCAGGTCAGACAATGCATTTAGGTGTGAGGCTTGTTTAGAATCTGGCTGTGTGTTAACTTGGAGTCAGACTAGTTTGATTTCCAAAGTAGGAATTTATGAAATGCCACATTGGATGTCTACAAATTGTATGCTTTTTGAACAAAATAGAAGGTACCTGCAATTATAAATCTACAATTGCAAATTCACCTCACAGATTTATGTGTGTGTGTGTGTGCGTGCATGTGAGGGAGAGGGAGAGAGTGTGTGTTTATGTGTGTAAGGCAGAGAGAGTATGTATGAGAGAGAGCGTGTGTGTGTGTGCACGCGTGTGAGGGAGAGATAGAAACTGTGTGTGTGTTTGTGTGCATGCTTGAGAGATTGTGTGAGTGTGTGATTATGTGTGTGTGAGTGTGTTTGTGTGAGTCAGTGTGAGTGTGTTTGTGTGAGTGAGTGTGTGTGTGTGTGTGTGAGTGTATGTGTGAGACTGTATGGTGTGGTGCATCACCTGTAGTGCGACATGAACTCAAGATCCTGGTTGAAGCCGTCCTCATGGGTACAGAACGTGGCTATCAGCCTCTGCTCGGCGACGCTGCTTTGTTGTGTATCCTGATGTCCGCCTTGGAGAACGTTTGCACAAAGATCTGAGGCTGAATGTCCTTGACTGTTGCAATGTTCCCCAACTCGGAGGGAACATCCCTGTCTGGCAAATGTTGCGTGGTGTCCATTCATCCATTGTCATAACATCTGCATGGTCTTGCTAATGTACCATGCCTCGGGGCATCCTTGCCTGCAGTGTATGAGAGACACAACGTTGGCCGAGTCACATGACTATCTGCCGTGCACATGGTGGGTGGTGTTCCCACATGTGATGGTAGTGTCCATGTCAATGATCTGACATGTCTTCGCCATGACAGGGTTGTATGGTGCTGTGGTCGATGTTGTCCTGAAGGCTGTGAACGACGGTCTGTTTAAGGTTTGGCAGTTGTTTGAAGGTGAGAAGTAGAGGTGTGGGGAAGATATTGACAAGGTTCTCATTGTCATCGATAATGTGTTGAAGGCTGTGAAGAACATGGCGTAGTTTCTCCGTTCCCAGGAAGGACTGGGATGACAAAAGGTACCCTATCAGACCTATCCCGTGTCTGCCTTCTGAGGAGGTCATTGTCATTTTTCGCTGTGGCATGTTGGAGCTTCGTATCCTGTTCTTGTGAAGGCATCCTTCAGCACCTTCAAGTGTCCATTATATTCCTCATCATCCAAACAGATCCTATGTATGCATAGGGCTTGTCCATAGAGGGTGGTTGTTTTAATATGTTTAGGGTGGAAACTAGAGAAGAGCAGCATCGGGAGGGTATCCGTGGGCTTGCGGTAGAGTGAGGTATTGAGGTGTCCGTCCCTGATGAAGATGCATGTATCCAAGCATGAAACTGCATCCAAAGAGTACTCCATGGTAAGTCTGATGGTGGGATGAAACTTGTTGATATTGCTATGTAGTTGTTTCAGTGATTCCTCGTCATGAGTCCAAAGAAAGAAAATGTCGTCAATGTAACTAGTGTAGAGTGTTGGTTGGAGGTCCTGTGAAGCAAAGAAGTCTTGCTTGAACCTGTGCATGAAAATGTTGGCATACTGGGGAGCAAGCCTGGTCCCCATGCCTGTTCCGTGCGTCTGGATGATGAACTGGTTGTTGAAGGTGAAGATGTTGTGGTCAAGGATGAAGCGGATGAGTTGTAGGATGGCATCTGGAAATCGGCAGTTGGTGGTATTGAGTACTGAGGCTGTTGCAGCGATGCCATCATAGTGGGGGATGCTGGTGTAGAGTGCTGAAATGTCTGTTGTGACAAGGAATTTTCCTGGTTCAACTGGTTCGTGGATGCTGAGTTTCTGTAATAAATCGCGTAGTGTCATGACAGAAGCTGGGTGTTTCCTGTACAATGTGTTTAAAGATGCCCTCGACATAGCCAGAGTGGTTCTTGCACAGGGTCTCATTGCCTGATACGATGGGACATCCAGGTGTGTTGGTTTCGTGTATACTCGGAAGGCAGTAGAAGTCTGCCTTCCAAGGAGTATGCGAGAAGTATGTGGGATGAGAGTGGGTAGGGTACTCTGAAGGACTGGATTAAAGGTTTTGAGTTGACAGGTGTGTTCTTTGGTCGGATCAGCATGTAGTTGTCTGTAGTGATCCTGGTTGTTCAGCTGTCTGTACACTTCCTTGCAGTAGTCCATTCTATTCTGTATGTCGATGGCTCCTCTTTTGTCTGCTGGTTTGATGACAATGTTGCGATTGGTCTGGAGAGCATGGATGGCGTTGTGTTGTGCCTGGGTTACGTTTTGCACTGCCTTGTGAGTGCGGCTGATGAATCTGGCATTGGCGCATTCTCTGATGGCTTTAGCACACATATCAAGGGCCAGGCAACCACCCTCCAGAAGGATCCAATTCGGCTCCTTCATTGGCTGCCTCACCACAGATCTCTCTGTCAACTCCATTCCGGTCCATTGTCTCATTGGGCTCGCTGCTGACAACTTGGAAGAATTCTTGGAATCTCATTCTCCTGATGAATTCCTCTGAGTCTGCCACTGTGTCCATTTTGTTGGTGGGGCAGAAATTGAGCCCTTGCCTGATGGTGTGGTCAAATAAGTTGACAATGGATTTCCCCTTGGTGGTATCATTTTTAACTGTGGTACCGGGGAGGCTTGGCTACTGCTGTAGGTAATGCCAAGTTTCTTCAGTTTCTTGTTCTTGGTGTGCATGTAAGTGGTGTCGACTGCTTGGCAGTGTCTTGTAACTGTTCTGCTGTATCTTGAGGAGTTTGTGAGAGGTTTGATCTGTGTTTGAGTGGGTTGACTTGAGCGGGTCGGTGATCTTTAGTCCTTTTTGGATCTTCTTTGCTTTCTTGCATCTCTGCAGAAACTTGATGCCTGTGTTGATATGTGCATTCTTCCTGGAGATCCTCTCCACTTTGAGCGGGCAGTTGATGGTGTCAATGGTAGTCATGATGTGGAGGTGCCGGTGTTGGACTGGGGTGGACAAGTCAAAAATCACACGACACCAGGTTATAGTCCAACAGGTTTATTTGAAATCACAAGCTTTTGGAGTCTTGCTCTTCGGGTGTCAGTGAGAGGTGGCATCAGACACAGAATTTATAAGCAAATGATCAAAGGGCCCAAGCATTAATGCAAATGTATTGAACAAACCTAAGATGGTTGTTAAATCTTTAATCAGTTAGAAAGGATTAATATGCATTTCCCAGGATTTCTTTCAAAACACAGCCCCAAGATAACTGAAGGTTTTATCAGTACACGAGGGGTGTCATCTCAGGTCAGACAATGCAATTAGGCGTGAGGCTTGTTTAGAATCTGGCTGTGTGTTAACTTGGATTCAGACTGGTTTGATTTCCAAAGTACAAATTTATGAAATGCCACATTGGATGTCTACAAATTGCGTGCTTGTTGAACAGAAGAGACAGTATCTGCAATTACAAATCTTCAAATGCAAATTCATCCCATAGATTTATATGTGTGTGTGCCCGCTTGTGAGGGATAGAGAAATAGTGTGTGTGTTTTGTGTGTATGCATGTGAAGGAGAGGGAGAGACCATGTGCTTATGTGTGTGAGGGAGAGTGAGAATGTGTGTGTGAGAGAGAGAGTGTGCGCATGTGTGTGAGAGAGATACACAGAGTATATGTGTGTGTGCATGTGAAGGTGAGGGAGAGAGCGTGTGTTTATGTGTGTGAGGGAGAGTGAGAGTGTGTGTGTGTGTGTGTGCGTGTGTGTGTGAGAGAGAGTGTGCGTGCGCATGTGAGGGAGAGAGAAAAGAGACACTGTGTGTTTGTGTGCGAGAGAGGGTGTATGTGCGTGTTTGAGAGAGAGGCTGTGTGAGTGTGTGCATGCATGTGTCTGAGAGAGTGCGTGTGTGAGAGAGGGTCTGTGTGAGTGAGTTTGTGTGTGTGATTTTTGACCCTATCCACCCCAGTCCAACACTGGCACCTCCGCATCATGATCCAGAGGGTGGCCAGACTCTGTAATGCACTGCTTGGGAGGGTAGTTGAGGCAGGAAGCCTCACAACCTTTAAAGAGTATTTGGATGAGCATTAGAAGTGTCACAACATTCGAGGCCATGGGCCTAGTGTGGGAAAGTTGGACTAGTGCAGGTAGTAGTTTATTTTTGGCAGCACAGACCTGATGGGCCAAAGGGCCTCTTCTGTACTATATGATTCTGTGACACTATGAAAACAAAACTCATTGAATTAAATGATTCAATAATAGTCGCCTTACAGCTGTACAGCTAACCACTTCACTCCTCGAGATGTGAACATTATTAACTATGTTTGCAGAAAGGGATATCTTTTCTGTGTGCTTCACTGATTTACAATATAGAATGCTATTACATGGTGCTTTGGTGAGAGTCTGGAGTCCTAAATACAATTTGGTCTCCTTACCCAAGGGAGAGCTTAGAGAGGATGAAATGAAGGTTTACTAGATTCATTGACAAGAAGGCAGAATTGTCCTATGATTAGAGACCGAATAGAATGGACCTATATTTGCGGATGTTTAAAAAAATGGGAGATGACCTCATTAACCATTTAAAATTGTTAGTGTGCTTGACAGACTAGATGCTGAGTGAGCCATATCCTCTGACTGAAGATTCTAGAACTCAGGTCCTAGCCTCAAGACAAAAAATTGTTCACATAATGATCAGATATGATTTTTTTTACTCGAGAAGTTATGAATCATTGGGAAACGCTACCCCAAAGAACCATGGATGTAGCTCAGCCATTGAATATATTCAAGCTGGGACTTATAGACTGGATCAGGGAATTTTGGTTGAGTTCAGATGGTGTGAATCTGAACACACAAGTGATGGAGCATTGGGAAATTTGAACCTCAAGTTAATGAGGTATAAATAACAATTCATATAATTGGGGTAAGGTCAGGTGGTGTCCTAGTGGAAATGGAAGGACATTGAAATGAGACTTGAAGGTCAGATCAGGGTCTTTAGGAAACAGCCTGGGTGAATGGTATAGGAGAAGGATGGGATTTGGAGCTAGGAAGTGCAGTAAAGCTTGATTGACAACAACTGTGTTGATACTGTGACAGTTTAATTCTAACCTAGATAGATAAAACATGCCTGCTACTAAATAATTCAATGAAAACAATAATTATAGTCACAGAACAAGGGGAAGAAGATACTACTTTTGTTGTAAGATCTCTTTTCATGTTATTTCTCGATTTTTCTTGAGCAATGTTAACAGTTTATGTTTATAGATCACCTTTAACATTAATAAATGTTAGTTCAATAACAAGGGGCCATAATTTTGAGGTGAAAGGCAAGTGATTTAGTCAGAATTTGAGGAAACATTTTGCAACTGAAGCATGGTGGGGATCTGGAATGGATTGCCTAGGAGAGGAGTTGAGACAAGAAATCTCACAAGCTTTAAAAAGAGCTTGGATGAGCTCTAGAAGTGTCATAAAGTTAAAGGCTTTCCTGGTCCAGGAATACTGGTTTGGTGTAGATTTAGTGTAGTATTGGCGGTACAAATTCAATGGGCCAAAGGGCCTTATCTGTACAATATGGTTCTATGATTCCATGATTGCAAGGTGTAGCTCAGAGCGTTATTTCAACAAGGAGAAGTGCAAACAAAGACCTCTTAAGAGGAGTGGCCTAAAGAATGATCAAAAGATGTGTTTTTGGGAGGATTTAAAGGAGCAAGAGATTAGGGAACGTATGGATTTAAGGGGGAAATTCTAGAGTGTGGGACCCAAAAAGCTGAAGGCACAGCTGCCAACATAGACTGAATAGAACTGGGATGCAACAGGCTAAATTTAGGAACTAATGAAAAAGGAGGAGAACTTACAATGATATCAGATCAACTCTCTGCACAGTTGCTGCCAGACCTGCTGGGTTTTTTAAAATTCATTCATGGCATGAGGGCATTACTCGCTAGGCCATCATTCATAACCCAGAGGGCAGTAAAATATCAACCACATTGCTGTGAGTCTGGAGTCACACGTAAGCCAGAACAAGTAAGGATGACAATTTCCGTCAGTGAAACTAATAGTTTACCCTCCACCGCCCCCACCGACAATCAGCAAAGAATTCACCATTAGACTCTTAACTGTTCTTTTTTATTGAATTCAAATTCCACCATTTACATTGGTGGGAATCAAACACAGGTCCCCAGAAATTAACTGGGTCTATGGATTAACAATCCAGTGATAATACCACTAGGCCATTGTTTCCCTTTCTTCAACAAACGTTTCTCCAACAATTTCTATTTGTCTGTCAAGTCACCTTTCTAAAGATGGAGAAAGGCTTTATTTCCCTTCATTTGGGTAAAGGGTGATTCACAGTAGCACAAATATGACAAGTGACATTCTGAAATTTTTCAGGCACTAATGATGTGAAAATAATATTCAGAACTCAAAGTGTTAAAAAAATTCAAGCCTGTTTAAGATCTATTTGACAACTTAATTTTCAACATGGAAAACATATCTTTCAGTATCAAAGTTTTATTAGTTCTCTGCCGAATATCACACTCTCCTGGTGGTTTACATGTCACATTTACAACTATACACAACAAAATTATCCTGATCATGACAGCTGAACAATGCTGATGTTCCCTAGGCTAATTATGAGCAGGTTTCGAGTGTGTGCAAATTTTGTGCTGAACTTCAAAGTCTTCTATTTTCTATTGATTCTAAGATGAAGCTGAATCAGATGACTGATGTTTTGCTGCAGTGGATACTTCAAGATTTAAAAGGCAGGAACACTGAATCAAATGCAATCAGAAATCGCTGAAAACACTTTGCAGGTCTGTGGAAAGAAAAAACAGAGTTAACATTTCACATCATTGACATTTTGCCAGAAGTGGCAAAGATCTAAAAGATTCTGACCAAGCAAGGAGCCAGGTGAAAGGGAGAAAAAACAAAAGGGAATGTTCGTGTGAATTGTTGCGCGTCACTTTGCATGATTCATGCTTCACAGTGTTAAGTTGACACTGTGGTTTAAATCATTATGAAGTTTCTTCGGGTGTCCGTATCTTTTTCCTAAATACCCTGGTGTTAGACGAATAGGGGTTGATACTCTGTGGAGCACAATGCCAAGCTCCCAGTAACCATGTTAAACTCCTTACTCGTTGCCCTGCTTGACAGCAAGGTTGAAACGTACATTTCACAATCAGTTTTGTATCTATTTTCATTTATGGATTGTGGGCATCACTGGCTAAAACAGCATTTATTGCCCATCACTAACTGACCAGAAGGCAGTTAAGAATCAATCACATTGCTGTGATTATAGGATCAAGTTGAGGAGGAACTTCATCACCCAAAGTGTTGTGAATCTGTGGAATTTCCTGCCCTGTGAAGCAGTTGAGGCTACCTCATTGAATGTTTTTAAGGGGAAAACAGATAGAGTTTTGAAATAGTAAAGGAATTAAGGGCTTTGGTAAGTGGAGCTGAGTCCATGAGAAGATCAGCCATGATCTTTTTGAATGGTGGAGTAGGCTCAATGACTCAGATGGCCTACTCTTGCTCCTATTTCTTATAGAATAGAATCCCTACAGTGTGGAAACAGGCCCTTTGGCCCAACAAGTCTGCACTGACCCCCAGAGCATCCCACCCAGACCCATCCCCCTATAAATCCACCTAATCTACACATCCCTGAACACTATGGGTAATTTAGCATTACCAATCCACCTAGCCTGCACATCTTTGGACTGTGGGAGGAAACCAGAGCACCTGGAGGAAACCCACACAGACACAGGGAGAATGTGCAAACTCCACACAGACAGTCACCTGAAGGTGGAATTGAACCCAGGCCCCTGGCACTGTGAGGCAGCAGTGCTAACCACTGAGCCACTGTGCCA
>JAHRHZ010000026.1:3924906-3961779 GCA_024137785.1 Ginglymostoma cirratum | reverse complement strand
GTTGAAATTTCTGTCTTCTGAAGTGCTAAACTCGCTGAAATGAGCATGTGAACCAAACCAGCAATTCAAATTAAATGATTTGGTGAGTTGAGAATTTTGTATTAAATTGTGCTGATCTTGCTGAAATAAGCAAGGATATCAAACCAGCATCAACATTTGATTCATTTGGTAATGTTTAGATTTTTGACTTCTGTAGTGTTTATCACAATAAACTGAGCATGTTAGTGAAACAAACATATAAACTTAATTCATTTGGTGAAGTTGATATTTTTGTCATCGAAAGTGCTGAACTCACTGAAATAACCATATCCGTCAAAGCAGCATTAAAACTTAGGTCATTTGGAAAAGTTGTGATTTTTGTCATTTAAAGTGATTAACTGGCTGAAGTAAACATTTTAGTCCAAGCAGCATCAGGAGTTATGTCATTTGGTGAAGTTCAGATTTTTGGATTCTGAAGTGCTCAACTCGCTGAAATAAGCATTTTAGTGAAACGAGCATCAACAGATAGATCATTTGGTGAAGTTGAGATTTTTGACTTCTGAAGTGCTTATCTCATTGAACTGGGCATGTTGGTCAATCCTGCATCAAAAATTAAGGCGTTTGATTAAGCTGGGATTTTAGCCTTCTAAAGTGCTTAATAGGCTGAAATAGGTATTTCAGTGAAGACAGCATCAAAAGTTAGGTCATTTGGTGAAGTTGTGATTTGGGTCATCTAAAGTGTTCAACTCGCTGAATTAAGCATTTTATTAAAATCAGCATCAATCACTCATTGAGGTATTGGTCGTCTGAAGTTTTTATCTGAATGTAATAAGCATGTTGGTCAAATCAAGATCAACCATTGGGTCTTTTGGTGAAGTTGAGATTTTGATCATCTAAAGTGCTAAACCCTCTGAAATAAGCATGTCAACCAAACCAGGTGGGAGGTCACCTGAGGTGATGAGGTTGTGGATGGTTTGGGAGATGATGGTTTGGTGCTCGGGGGTGGGGTCATGATCCAGGGGGCGGTAGGAGGAGGTGTCAGAGAGTTGGCGCCTGGCCTCAGCAATGTAGAGGTCAGTGCGCCATACTACGACTGACCCCTCCCTTGTCCGCGGGTTTTATGGTGAGGTTGGGATTGGAGCGGAGGGAGTGGAGGGCTGCACGTTCTGCGGGGAAGAGGTTGGAGTGTTTGAGAGGGGTAGAGAGGTTGAGACGATTGATGTCTCGACGGCAGTTGGAGATGAAGAGGTCGAGGGAGGGTAGGAGGCCTTGGGGTGGTGTCCAGGAGGAGGGCTTGTGTTGGAGGCGGGAGAAGGGGTCAGTAGAGGGAGGGTTAGATTCACGGTTGGAGAAGTAAGCGTGGAGGCGGAGGCGGCGGAAAAACTGCTCAATATCCAGGCGTGAGCGGTATTCGTTGATATGTGGGTGAGCGGAGGCTTGGGGACCGCTTTGCAGAACACCTGTGCTCAGTTCGCAACAAACAACTGCACCTCCCAGTCGCGAACCATTTCAACTCCCCCTCCCATTCCTCAGATGACATGTCCATCCTTGGCCTCCTACAATGCCACAGTGATGCCACCCGAAGGCTGCAGGAACAGCAAATCATATTCAGCCTGGGAACCCTGCAGCCCAATGGCATCAATGTGGATTTCACAAGCTTCAAAATCTCCCCTCCCCCAACCGCATCCCAAAACCAGCCCAGCTCATCTCCACCTCCCTAACCGGTTTTTCCTCTCACCCCAAGCCACACCCCCATCTCCTATCTATTAACATCATCCCGCCCCCTTGACCTGTCCGTCCTCCCTGGACTGACCTATCTCCTCCCCACCCCCCTACCTACACTCACCTTTACTGGCTCCATCCCCGCCTCTTCGACTTGTCTGCCTCCTCTCCACCTATCCTCTCCTCTATCCATCTTCTGTCCGCCTCCCCCTCTCTCCCTATTTATTTCAGAACCCTCTTCCCCTCCCCCATTTCTGATGAAGGGTTTAGGCCCGAAACGTCAAGTTTTCCTGCTCCTATGATGCTGCTTGACCTGCTGTGTTCATCCAGCCCCATCCTTGTTATCTCGGATTCTCCAGCATCTGCAGTACCTTTTATCTCTGATACAATCTTTATATCTCCTTCTTTGGCTCGGTATCTATTGTTGTTTGGTATTTTAAAATTCATTCTTTGGAAGTGGGCACTGGTGGCTGGGCCAGTTTTTATTGCCCATTCCTAAATCCTTTGAACTGGGTGGCTTGCTATGCCATTTCAGAGGGTTGTTGAGAGTCAACCTCCAAGCTGGGTAACTGGAGCTATGAGTGGAAACAAAGGCCTAATGTTATCATTGCTGCACTATTAATCAAAAGAGTCTAGGGTATTGGTTCAAGTCCCCACCTAGCAAGTAGTGGAATTTTAAACTTTTAATTTATGAAGAAATCTGGAATTAAGAATTTTCAGGAAAGACCCATCTGATTCACTAATATCTGTTTAGGGAAATCTGCCATCCTTACTTGGTCTGGCCTACATGTAACTCCAGACCCACAGCAATGTGGTTGACTCTTAACTGCTCTCTGGGCAATTAAAGATCCTGCCTAGCCAGCAAAACACACATTCTGAGAATGAAGAGATAGTAAGAACTGCTGATGCTGGAGTCAGAGATAACACAGTATGGAGCTGGAGGAACACAGCAAGCCAGGCAGCACTAGGGGAGCAGGAAAGCTGACATTTCGGGTCAGGACCCTTCATTTTGTAAAAAAGGGCATGGATGTTCCCCCCTAACGAGCATTAGTGAGTAAGATGTGTTTTATGACAATTGACAGTCAAGCGCCAGCGTTTCAATTCCATATTTTTATTTAATTCAAATTTCATCATCTGCCATGATAGATTCAAGCTCCCATCCCCAGAACAGTAACCCAGCAGTTAAATTACAATCCCAGTGACTTTATCAGCATAGCATCACTCCAACGGAAATAAATCTGTAAAAAAAGATCACTTTGGCTTTCCCCTCAGCACGTAGTAATAAGTGACAGATATGTGTCACTTAATTTTTTCATGTTGATGCATGTTTGATCATTTTTTTTCCAGGATACCTGTTCAGACACTGTCACTGACCTAGATTGCGGAGTGTATAACCATTCCATGATCTGTCACAGAAAACAGCAGTCATGGATGACTCTCCAATCTACAAAAGCCCACTGCCTCAGGTCCCCGACTGTCCCTTCCATCACCATCTTGCTTAGAACTCAAACAAAAACTCAATCTCATCTCTTCCTATCTAATTCTTGAATTAAGGGAGCAATTCAATTGGTTTCTCATTGAGTCTGAAGTGGTTTTGAAATTGCTCTCCTTTGCCATATGGGAACTTTAACCAGGCATACAGTGACTTTTATCTGACATCAACATTCATTTTTTTTAAAGAAAACACAATGAGAGCTATTACAAAATTCTATCATTGACTTTATAATATAATCATCGTCTGCGCTTTTAGACAGATTTGATTTCTAGATCTCTCAGCACTTTGATGGACGACTTACAAGGTTATTTTAAATTTCTATTAAAAAAAAATAGAAGTTCCTAGATGTTAACTTGAGTTGCTTTTGGAAACGTTGTAGTCTGTATCGATTGCCATCATGAGAAATTTTATTGATAGCTTCAAAAATGCAATTTTGAGGCAATTGCTTTGGCAAGCCCTTGCAGTGAGGTACTTTAGATTGTAATTCTTAAAGTGGTTTCCAAACATCATTATTACAAAAATTAAAGATAATGGCATTGACGTTTGTTACAGTGGCAAAGAGGGCTCTTTGAGCCAGTGGAACAGCCTTCATTCCACACTGAATGGCAGCTTCGTTCCAAGGAGCCTGTGCACGTGTTGCCAGAAATGCTATCTCAGGAAAGTGGATTTAAGATTAACTCCACATTTCCCAATGTTTGTGTATTTCCAGCCAGTTTTCTGCCATTGCCGAAGTCACAAACAAAAGTCCTCTGCAACTAAAGCATTGTTATGCTCCTCTTCATTCCCATTGTAGCCTAGGACTCCTTTAGCCTTAACATGCACTGTTCAGTGGCTGTGCCCTCAGTTGGTTTCATCTTTGCACTTCTTCAGAGTCCTATTCAACACTCATTTGAGTTTCTGATCCCATTTCTTCTCTGTCTTTAACAGGATGCAAAAGATGACTTAAAAGTTAATACCAGAACAGCGAGATTATACTTTTAACAGGAAGCAATAAACAGGTTGTGACCTTTTTTCCTCTTGAAAATAAGCTGCACAATGGTCTAATAAAGGTCTTTAAAATTAAGAAAGGTTTTCAGTTGTATAGATGCAGAGCAGATGTATCTGCTTGTGAGGTTTGTCAAAACTAAAGGCCACCAATATAAAATAGAGGCCAAGAAATTGAGGGGAGGTAATGGTCTAGTAGTATTTTTGCTAGACTATTAATCCAAAGACTCAGACAATATTCTTGGGGACCTGGGTTCAAATCCTGCTATAGCAGATGATGGGATTTGAATTCAGTAAAATTTTGGAATTAAGGCATTTTTGGGGCGAGAAACTCATTTTTTTCACTAATATCCCTCTTGCCCTTGCTTGGCCTCGCCTACATGTGAATCCAGACACACAGCAATGTGGTTGACTCTTAATTGCCTTCTGGGATGGGCAATTAATGCTGCTCTAGTCAGCGACACCCTGATCCTGTGAATGAATAAGTGAAATAAAAACATTGGCAATTCAGGAGAAACTTTCTAGGTGGAGAGTGGTACTCATTGCACCAGGGACCTGTTGAGATAATTATTGATGCAGTTAAGCGGAAACTGGAATAAGCAAATGAGTGAGAAAGTATTAGATGGTTACACTGCCACACTTAGAGGAAGGAAGGGGATAGAATCAACTGCTGAATTATCTTATGAGGAAAGGTTGGAGAGGCTGGGCTTATTTCCGCTGGAATGAGGGGTGACCTAATTGAAGAATATATGATCCTGAATGATCTTGACAAGGTGGGTGTGACATGCTAAGGATGTTTCTTCTTGTGGAAGAGACTAAAACTAGAGGGCACTGTTCAACAAATAGAGTTCACTCTTTTAGGGCAGAGATGGGGAGAAATTTTGTCTCTCAAAGGGTTGTGCCACTTTCTGACTTTGTAACTCTGACTCAGGAGGAAGTGGATCTGGGATCTTTGAATATCTCTTGTTGATTTTCAGAGCTGAGGGTCTGAATGGCCTGCTTCTGTTCCAAATTATTTTCATCATATGTTCAACAATGAAGTGTAAATAGCAAACAATAGGCTGAGAAGCTTGCTTTTATGTTTTGTATTCTCATAAGGTGCAAAATCTTGCAGTAATACCATCTGCATTTGTCCTTCATTCTGCTGGCTATGTTCTATCCTGCACCACCCCACTCGTACATCACTTCTGTTTTTGCTGATTTATACTAGCTCCCAGTTTCCTACTGCCTCAAACTTAAGAGCTTTCCAGCCTCGTTTTTGAGCCATTGTGTAGTCTTGCCCTTCCCTATTGCTGTAATCTACTTCACACTGACATCTCTACTCTCTGTTCTTGCCTTTTATGCATCCCTTCCACTTTGTCCCACCATTGCCAGATGTGGTTTCAGCTACCTAGGCTCCTGCTCCAGGTCTCTATCTGTCTGCCTGATTTTATAAGACCAACCATAGAACTCAACACATTGACTAAGTTAGTAGTTTCTCCTGCTAGCATCTTCTTTAGTTTTACTTTGCTTCCTTTTTTTAATTAGGTACATGTGAAGGACCTTGGGACATTTGTCTATGTTAACTATTCCTGTGTAAACTAGTTTCTGTAGTTGTGTTGCGTGGCTTTTGATCCAATTAAATTGTTCACTATGTTTCACTAAACTGTAAATTTTACATATCTCAGATCCATGCAGAATGGACACTGATTTCTAATAATGCACCAGATTTATTTTCAAAAGCTTTAAAATATCTCTGCAACCAGAAAACGTTCACAAAGTAACATCAGAGATTTGTAGAGGTTGACAGGACAGAAAAAAAGGCTCTTTGGTCCATCAAATCTGGACTAGTCAAAAGCAGTCATCTCATTATTCTAATCCCATTTCCCAGCACTTGGCCCATCTCTTGCATGCCTTGGCATTGCTATTGTATATATAAACACTTCTTAAATGTTATGAGGGTTTCTGCCTTTACCACACTCACAGGCAGAGAGTTCCAGATTCCCACCACCCTCTGAGTGAACAGGTTTTTCCTCACATCCCTCTAAACCTTCTGCTCCATATCTTACATCTATGCCCTTGGTCACTGATCCCTCAACCAAGGGGAAATGTTCATTCCTGCCTATGTATCTCATAATTTTGTACGCCTCATTCACATCCCCTCTTAGTGTCCTCTGCTCCAAGAAAAACAACCCCAGCCTGTCCAATCTCCCTTCTTAAGTGATACTGTCCAGCCCAGGCAACATCCTGGTAAATCTCCCTCTGCACTCTCTCCAGTGCTATCACATCCCTCCTATAATGTGGACTCCAGAACTCTAGCTGTGGTGGAACCAACATTTTGTACAATTCCAGTGCAGTCTCCATCCTCTTAATTTCTGTGCCTTGACTAATAAAGACAAATATCCCATATATCTTCTGAACCACTTTATCTGCCTGTCCTGCTGCCTTAAGGCGTCAGTGGACATGAATACCAAGGTCCTCCTGGTCCTTGGTGCATCCCAGGGTCCCGATGTTCATTATATGGTTTGTCCAAGTACATCACCTTACATTCATCTAGACTGAATTCCATTTGCCACTGATCAGCCCATTTGACCAGCCCGACTATATCCTGCTGTAATCTAAGGCTATCCTCCTCTCTGTTTACCACCCCATCAAATTTTGTATTATCTGGAAACAATCAGGGCTCATCTGGGATTTTGAAGCCACGTCATCTCCAATATTAAGGCACTACAACTTCCTAGGCGATGATCAAAATCCCAGACCAATGAGCCACTAAACTCACCGAGTCAACTGCTTGGAAGCCTCTATGGTCACCTCTATACCAACATTGCTGCCTAATGAGCTTAGAACACAACTTCTAGTTTCTAGCAAATTCTCTGATGTTCATTCACTTATCTCTCTGAGTTATCATTCAGTTTTGAGCAATCAGGCAAAGTAAGAATAGATCAGTGGCCAGAATCACATATTCAAATATTGAAAAAGTGACCACTATAGAGCAAATAGCTGAGAGCACAAACTTAAAATGAAGAGGTTATGAAGAAAATTTTGTTGTTAAAAGCACGAAGATTAATTGACTTGAGGCTCGAGTTCCTAATGAAAACCATTGAACTGGAAAATATCAATAAATTCAAGAGATGACAGCTCACTGTATTTTTAGAGAGAAGAAATTGAGGTGTGGAAACAGATACATTACTTGATTTGATTTTGTCAGTCTTGTAGATAAAGGCTACATTAGTTGTAAACAGGCGGAGGGTTCTTTTACTATTCATTTCTGGGATGTGGGTGTTGCTGACTGGGCCAGCATTTATTGCTCATCCCTAGTTGCCCTTGAGAAGGTGGTGGTGGGCTACTCTCCTAAACTGTTGGAGTCCACCTGCTGTAGGGTGATCCACAATGCCATTAGGGAGGGAATCCCTGGATTTTGACCCAGTGACAGTGAAGCAACAGCAATGTATTTCCAAGTCAGGGCGATGAGTCGCTTGGAGGGGAACTTCAAGGTGATGGTGTTCCCATACGTAACTGCCCTTGTCCTGCTAGATGGAAGTGGTCATGGGTTTGGAAGCTACTGACTGAGGATCTTTGGCGAATTTCTGCATTGCATCTTGTAGATAGTACACACTGCTGCTACTGAGCGTGAGTAGTAGAGGGAGTAGATGCTTGTGGATATAATGCCAAATAAGCGGGCTGCTTTGTCCTGGATGGTGTCAAGCTTCTTGATCGTTGTTGGGGCTGCACTTATCCAGGCAAGTGGGCAGTATTCCATCACGCTCCTGACTTGTGCCTTGTGGATGGTGGACAGGCTTTGAGGAGTCAGGAGGTGAGTTACTCACCACAGTATTCCCAGCTTCTGGCCTGGTCTTGTAGCCACTGTGTTTATGTGGTGAATCCAGTTGAGCTTCTGATCAATGGTAACCCCCAGGATGTGGATAGTGGGGGATTCAGTGATGGTAACACCATTGAATGTCAAGGGGCGATGGTTAGGTTGTCTCTTACTGGTGATGGTCATAGCCTGGCATTTGTGTGGCGCGAATGTCACCTGCCACTTGTCAGCTCAAGCCTGGATATTATCCAGATCTTGTTGCATATAAACATGGACTGCTTCAGTGTCTGAGGAGTCACGAATGGTGCTGAACATTGTGCAATCATTGGCGAACATCCCCACTTGTGACTTTATGATGGAGGGAAGGTTATTGATGAAGTAGCTGAAGATGGTTGGGCCTGTGACATTACCCCGAGGAACTCCTGAAGCGATGTCCTGGAGCTGAGATGATTGACTTTCAACAACCACGACCATCTTTCTGCGTGTCAGGTCTGACTCCAACCATCGGAGCGTTTGCCCCCGATACCCATTGATTCCAGTTTTGCTAGGGCTCCTTGATACCACACTTGGTCGAATGCCACCTTGGTGTCAAGGGCTGTCACTCTCACCTCACCTCTGGAATTCAGCTCATTAGTCCATTTTTGAACCAAATCTGTAATGAGGTCAGGAGCTGATTGGCTCTGGTGGAGCCCAAACTGGGAGCCCACTGAGCAGGTGCTGCTTGATAGCGCTGTTGATGACACCTTCTATCACTTTACCGATGATTGATGGTAGACTGATGGGGCAGTAATTGGCCGGGTTGGATTTGTCCTGCTTTTTATGTACAGGGCATACTCAGGCAATTTTCCACATTGTCGGGTAGATACCAGTGTTGTAACTGTACTGGAACAGTTTGGCTAAGGGAGCAAAAGTTCTGGAGCACAAGTCTTCCATACTATTGCCAGAATGTTGTCAAGTCTTGTAGCCTTTTCAGTATCCAATGTCTCCAACCTTTTCTTCATATCACATAGAGTGAATCAAATTGGCTGAAGACTGGTATCAGTAATGCTGGAGACCACTGGAGGAAGTCCACTTGGCACTTCTGGCTGAAGATTGCTATGAATACTTCAGCCTAATCTTTTGCACTGATGTGCTGGGCTCTTCCATCATTGAGGATGGGGATATTTGTGGAGCCTCCTCCTCCAGTGAGTTGTTTAATTGCCCACCACCATTCACTGTTGGATATGGCAGGACTGCAGAGCTCAGATCTGATCCGTTGGTTGTGGGATCGCTTAGCTCTGTCTATCACTTGCCGCTTCTGCTGTTTGGTGTGCACGTAGTCTTGCTTCACCAGGTTGATACCTCATCTTTAGGTATGCCTGGTGCTGCTCCTGGCATGCCCTCCCGCACTCTCCCGCCAGAGTTGATCCCCTGGCTTGATGGTAATGGTTGAGTGAGGGATATACCGGGCCATGAGGTTACAGATTCTGCTGGAATACAATTTTGCTGCTGTTGATGGCCCACAGCACCTCATGGATGCCCAGTCTTGAGTTGCTAGATCTGCGCGAAGTCTGTCCCATTTAGCATGGTGATAGTGCCACACAACACGATGGAGGTTCTTCTCAATGTGAAGGCGGGACATTGTCTCCGCAAGGACTGTGTGATGGTCACTCTTACCGATACTGTCATGGACAGATGCAACTGCAGCTGGCAGATTAGTTAGGATGAGGTCAAATATGTTTTTCCCTCTTGTTGGTTCCCTCACCACCTGCTGCAGACCCAGTCTAGCAGCTATGTCCTGTAGGACCTGACCAGCTCGATCAGTAATACTGCTGCTGAGCCACCCTTGGTGGTGGACATTGAAATCCCCCACCCAGAGTCCATTTTGTGCCCTTGCCATTCTCAGTGCTTCGTCCAAGTGTTCAACATTGAGGAGCACTGATTCATCAGCTGAGGGAGAACGGTATGTGGTAATCAACAGGAGGTTTCCTTGCCCATGTTTAACCTGAAGCCATGAGACTTCATTGGGTCCAGAGTCAATGTTGAGGACTGCTACAGCAATTCCCTCCTGACTGTATACCACTGTGCCACCCCCTCTGCTGGGTCTGTCCTACCGCTGTGACAGGACATACCCAGGGATGGTGATGGTTCTGGCTGGGACATTGTCTGCATGGTATGATTCTGTGAGTATGACTATGTCATGCTGTTACTTAACTAGTCTGTGAAACAGCTCTCCCAATTTTGGCACTAACCCCCAGATGTTAATAGGGAGCACTTTGCATGGTCGACAGGGCTGTTTCTACCATTATCTTTTCCGGTCCCTAGGTTGATGCCAGGTGATCCGTCCAGTTTCATTTCTTTTCAAAATCCTGAAATAACCCTATGCCGATGCTGTAAAATCTGAAGGAGAAATGTAATGAGAATCATCGGTACCATAGTAACCGTTACTGCCTCAAGGGGTCTACATCACTATGAACATGTCGAACAGCCTTAACAAGGACAGTAGATTACATAAAGCAGAAAATGAAAATATCACAAGATTACAATATTAAATGTATTAATAGTGTTAATACCACCTTTAGAATTCAATTGCATTCTAATTTAAGAAAAAGCTTACAAATTTTACAACTTAATAACTTAAGTTTCCTCCTTCCTGGGATGGTTTATATGTTTAAATTGCATCGAACATTGTATAAATTCAGGTGCTAAAACTTTAATTTTATTTTGACGTCGTCTCAATGAACTAGCACTTGAGCTCTTGTTGCAAATTCATCCTCTATAACAAAGCCTTCAGGACTATTTAATCATGACTTTGCCTTGTAATGTGTCAGCTATTGTACTGAGCCACTGATCCACAACTCAATTACTTTGTGTGTCTCTTATTTGGGTTTTATAATGCTTAGCTGTGAATCAGTAAGTGCAGAAAATCTTTTTTTTTTAGCTGGATGATAAGGACTGTTTGTAATCTATTCATGGCTTAAGATGTCTGTGCGGCTCAGTATTGAAGAGGAGTAATCCACAGTGTCTTGGAATGGAATAAATGCTGCTCTGATCCACAGTCTACCCATTTTAGATCTGAGACATATCATATAGAGGTGGCAGACCCTACCTCCACTGAGGAACAACAGCCGGAAGAAAGATAGGAACAGAAATAAGCAGGTCATTCAACCTCTCGAGTCTGTTCCACCATTTTTTGAGATCATGAGTGACTGTGTTGAATCTGCCCACATATCTTGATTAGCTATATAACACGGATGTCTTATTCAAAACTTCTACATGCATGATCTTCTCCCCTGAATGGCATGGTTCTGATTTGAAACTTACAGGTAGTCTCTGGCTTGCAAACAGGTTTCATTCTTAAGTCTGTACACAAGTTGACTTGTACGCAAGTCCGAACAATGCAGGACAATGTAAAGTAGCTGTTCGTAAATATTGGAAATGTTTTTGTATCGGGTCTATAAAATAGCACCCCTGTATGGGATAGCATTCCTAAGTATGAGCATTCGTACATTAGATAAAAACCGAAAGAACTGCAGACGCTGTAAATCAGGAACAAAAACAAAGTTGCCGGTAAAGTCCAGAAGATCTGGCAGCATCTGTGAAGGAAAAAACAGAGTTAACGTTTCGGGACCGGTGACCCGTCCCGTTTTGAGGAAGGGTCACTGGATCCGAAACGTTAACTCTGTTTTTTGCCTTCACAGATGCTGCCAAACCTGCTGGGCTTTTCCAGCAACTTTGTTTTTGTTAGTAAATTGGATGTTTGTAAATGAGGGATCCCTGCACATCCTTTCTCCCAGACACGCCCTGCCAGAGGAAGAAATTTATCTGTAATTACCTTACCAATTTTTTGATAAGTTCTAAAAGAGACTCAATCAAATCACTCCTTAACTTCTATATTCCGAAGAAAATGTGCCTAATTTGCACAATTATTGTTTTCATAATCTAATCCTTCATGGTCTAGTGTATCTGAACTGTGTTCATCTCTAATGTCAATATATCATGTTGAATGTGAGCATTCCAAAGCTCTACACAATATCCCAAGATGCAAACCAGCCAGGTCTTTGTAAAACTGCAATAGAGTCTTTTTGCATTTCATGTTCTTCAAAGAATCAGATTTGGAGCATGTGGTGTCGAAAGAACTGCAGAGTCTGATCTGAGGACTGGCCTGACCTTTAGGATTGTCAAATCCTGCAGGATTGCTGAGTAATCTCCAAGAATTAAATAAAATCTCCTGTAAAATCCTGGAATTATACCACCTGGGCATAAAAAGTAATGCCATTCTTTTCTGTTTATTAATAATGAAAATGTTGAAGATGAGGACAAAGAAAGCTGCTTGATTTGTGCCCACTAGATCCAATCAGAATTACTGATACTCCCTGCTATCACCCCTATGGCAGTGGGGGTGTAGAAGAGGATAGTTTCCTTGGGCAATAGGTAACTGCAAAAGAAACATAAAATTGCAAAGGGAATTAGTACTCAGAGTGATACAGGTTTTCTGTTCTTTTGTTCTGTCTGTTTACCAGTCAGATAGTAAATGTTGTACGCTAGTCACTGCTCTTTATACCTTTTCTAAAGAGATAAAAATCTATTACTTTGTACTTTTGCAGCCCAAGAAAACTCATACAGTAATGATAAGGCTTAGATTTAACTCTGTTGTGAATAGAAGTAGTTAATGCAACATCAATCCATTATAACTTTTACTTTCATAAGACAGTGAGCAATCATAGAACACAGTAGGAAGGATTCAACCCCTCATATCTGAGCTGGTCCATTATACTTGTGCAGTATATTATAATGGCCTATATCCAGGCTTGGGCTAACAAGTCGCAAATAACATTCATGTCACATAATTGGCAGGCAATGTCCATCTCCAGTTAGACAATCTAACCACTTTGACATTCAATGGTTCTACCATCACTGAATCCCCTACTATCAACATCCTGGGGGTGACCATTAACCAGAAACTCAACTGGACTCACCAGATAGGCACAGGAGCAGGTCAGAGGATAGGAATATTGTGGCAAGTATCTCATCTCCTGACTCCTCAAAGCCTGTTTATCATCTACAGGCCGCAAGTCAGTAGTGTGATGGAATATTTTCCACTTGCCTGAATGAGTGAAGGTCCAACAGCACTCAAGAAGGTTAACACCATCCAGAACAAAGCAGTCCGCTTGAGCGTCACCACATCCACAAGCATTCACTCGCTCCACCACCAGCGCTCAGTAGCAGCAGTGTGCGCCATCTACAAGATGCACTGCAGACATTCACCAAAGATCTGTAGCCAGAACCTTCCAAACCCATCACTGTTTCCATCTAGAATGACAAGGATGGTAGATACAGGGGAACATCACCACCTGCAAGTTTCCCTTCAAAGCCACTCACCATTCTGACTTGGTAATATATTGCCATTCCTTCACTGTCACTGGGTCAAAATCCTAGAAGTCCCTCCTCTACAGCATTGTGGATGTCACCATAGCAGATGGACTACAATAGCTCAAGACACTAGCTCACCACCACACCATGAAGGGCAATTTGGGATGAGCAGTAAATGCTGACCAGCCATGACGTCCACCTCCTACCAATGAGCAAAAGAGAAAATTTTGTGGGTTACAGGAACACTTGAAGGTGAAAACCAAGGTGAGGTAGAGCTCATTCTGGTCCAAACCAACGGGCGACAGACCATTTCTAAGCCAGGTGTATTCAAGTCTGCAGCTCTTGAAAATTAGGAGTATGAAAATTTGCACCAGAGTATAGCTTAAGAGAAATGATTGAAGACTTACTAGAAAGGCAGAAGTAAGCAAACTCTTTTACAAGGTAACAGTGACAATGCCAGCATGATGGATGGGGGATCAGAAAAAGGGGGCTAGAAGTCGCAGAGCAAACTTTGAAGCAAGTTTGGGAAAAGTATAATCCTGGAGATAAATATGGTGAGGTTGAAGCTAAAAAGTGAAATGTGGATTCAAGCATAAATGCAAAATGGGTTGTAAATAGCTAGCTCATAAACTTAAATGTTTATCCCAAAAACAATACCTTCTTGGTAGATTCAGAACTGAGTGCCCAGCTTCTCAGAGATAGTAGGAACTGCCGATGCTGAAGAATCTGAGATAACAAGGCGTAGAGCTGGATGAACACAGCAGGCCAAGTAGCATCAGAGGAGCAGGAAAGCTGACGTTTCAGGCCTAGACCCTTCTTCAGAAATAGAGGAGGGGAAGAGGATTTTGAAATAAATAGGGAGAGAGGAGGAGGCGGACACAAGATGCATAAAGGAGAAAATAGGTGGAGAGGAGACAGTCAGGTCAAAGAGGCGGGGTGGAGCCAGTAAAGGTGAGAGTAAGTGGGGAGGTAGGGAGGAGATAAGTCAGTCCAGGGAGGACGGACAGGTCAAGGGGGCAGGATGAGGCTAGTAGGTAGGATATGGGGATGGGGCTTGAGGTGGGAGGAGGTGATAGGCAGGAGGAAGGACAGGTTAAGGAGGTGGGAACAAGCTTGGCTAGTTTTGGGATGTAGTTGGAGGAGGGGAAATTTTGAAGCTTGTGAAGTCCACATTGATACCACCGGGCTGCAGGGCTCCCAAGCAAAATATGAGGTGCAGTTCCTGCAGCCTTCAGGTGGCATCGTTGTGGCACTGCAGGAGGCCCAGGATGGACATGTTGTCTAAGGAGTGGGAGGAGGAGTTGAAATGGTTCACGACTGGGAGGTGCAGTTGTTTGTTGCGAATCGAGCGTAGGTGTTCCACAAAGCGGTCCCCAAGCATCTGCTTGGTTTCCCCTGATGTAGAGGAGGCCACATCTGGAACAGGGGATACAGTATACCACATTAGCAGATGTGAAGGTGAACATCTGTATGATGTGGAAGGTCTTCTTGGGGCCTGGGATGGGGGTGAGGGGTGTAGTTGTAGGTACAAGTGTAGCACTTCCTGCGGTTGCAGGGAAAAGTACCGGGTGTGGTAGGGCTGGAGGGGAGTGTGGAGCGGACAAGGGATTCGTGGAGAGAGTGGTCCCTCCGGAAAGCAAATAATGGTGGGGGGAGGAAAAGTGTCTTTGGTGGTGGGGTTGGATTCCAGATGGCGGAAGTGTCGGAGGATGATGCGTTGGGTCCAGAGGTTGGTGGGGTGGTACGTGAGGATGAGGGGGATTCTGTTTTGGCTGTTATTGCGGGGACGGGATGTAAGGGATGAGTTGCGGGAAATGCGGGAGACACGGTCGAAGGTGTTCTCGACCACTGAGTGGGGGGGATTGTTGCGGTCCTTTCCAAAACGATGACATCTGAGATGTTGCTTTCAGTTGTTTCAGCGGCGGGAGTCAGGAAGGTGGTGCGAGGGCAGCCTGGGAAGGTAAGCTTTTCCTTTAAAAACTTACCTCGTGAATAGGCGGAGCACGCACTGAGCAGGAGCGGATATGGGACGGCTGAGTAAGTGAGGTAATATATTTGGGCGGTTGCTTTATCCGAAACACTACTTAGGTAGTGTCTCCCACCCATCCTCCTCCTCTAACCAAAAAAGGTTCTGAGCACCGATTTGGCAAGTTACTAGTTTTTTTTCCAATAGTCTGTTTTGGGGAATTCAGAACAATGGGAATGGATGTTAGGGCAGTTGCATGCTCCTTCTGTAGAATGTGGGAGGTAAGGGTCACCACTCGTGTCCCTGCTGACTTCATCTGCGGGAAGTGCACCCAACTCCAGCTCCTCAGAAACCGCATTAGGGAACTAGAGCTGGATGAACTTCGGATCATTCGGGAGGCTGAGGGGGTGATTGAGAGGAGATACAGGGAGGTAGTCACACCTCAGGTAGAGGAAAAAGGTAGATGGGTTACAGTCAGGGAACGGAAAGGGAACAGGCAGACAGTGCAGGGATCCCCTGTGGCCGTTCCCCTCAATAACAAGTATACTGTGTTGGATGCTGTTGAGGGGGACGACTTACCAGGGGTAAGCCATGGGGTGCAGGTCTCTGGCGCAGTGTCTGTCCCTGTTGCTCAGAAGGGAAGGGGGGAGAGGAGGAGAGCATTAGTCATTGGGGACTCCATAGTTAGGGGGACAGATAGGAGATTCTGTGGGAACGAGAGAGACTCGCGGTTGGTGTGTTGCCTCCCAGGTGCCAGGGTCCATGATGTCTCGGATCGTGTTTTCAGGATCCTTAAGGGGGAGGGGGAGCAGCCCCAAGTCATGGTCCACATAGGCACCAACGACATAGGTAGGAAAAGGGATTGGGATGTAAGGCAGAAATTCAAGGAGATAGGGTAGAAGCTTAGAGCTAGAACAAACAGAGTTGTCATCTCTGGTTTGTTACCTGAGGCACATGCTAGCAAGGTGAGGAATAGGGAGAGAGAGCAGTTGAACACGTGGCTACAGGGATGGTGCAGGAGGGAGGGATTCAGATACCTGGATAATTGGGGTTCATTCTGGGGTAGGTGGGACCTCTACAAATGGGATGGTCTGCACCTGAACCAGAGGGGGACCAATATCCTGGGGGGAAAATTTGCTAATGCTCTTCGGGAGGGTTTAAACTAATTCAGCAGGGGGATGGGAACCTGAATTGTAGCTCCAGTGTAGAGGAGGTTGAGAGTAGTGAGGTCATGAATAAAGAGTGTACTGGCAGGCAGGAAGGTGGTTTGAAGTGTGTCTACTTCAACGCCAGGAGCATCCGGAATAAAGTGGGTGAACTTGCAGCATGGGTTGGTACCTGGGACTTTGATGTTGTGGCCATTTCAGAGACATGGATAGAGCAGGGACAGGAATGGTGGTTGCAGGTTCCGGGGTTTAGATGTTTCAGTAAGATCAGGGAAGGTGGTAAAAGAGGGGGAGGTGTGGCATTGTTAGTCAAGGACAGTATTACGGTGGTAGAAAGGATGTTTGATGAGGACTCGTCTACTGAGATAGTATGGGCTGAGGTTAGAAACAGGAAAGGAGAGGTCACCCTGTTGGGGGTTTTCTATAGGCCTCCAAATAGTTCCAGAGATGTAGAGGAAAGGATAGCAAAGATGATTCTGGATAGGAGCGAAAGGAACATGGTAGTTGTTATGGGGGACTTTAACTTTCCAAATATTGACTGGAAACGCTATAGTTCAAGTACTTTAGGTGGGTCAGTTTTTGTCCAATGTGTGCTGGAGGGTTTCCTGACACAGTATGTAGATAGGCCAACAAGAGGCGATGCCACATTGGATTTGGTACTGGGTAATGAACCAGGCCGGGTGTTAGATTTGGAGGTAAGTGAGCACTTTGGTGATAGTGACCACAATTCGGTTACGTTTACTTTAGCGATGGAAAGGGATAGGGTTTATACCGTAGGGCAAGAGTTATAGCTGGGGGAAAGGTGATTAGGCAAGACTTAGGATGCATAGGATGGGAAAGGAAACTGCAGGGCTGGGCACAGTTGAAATGTGGAGCTTGTTCGAGGAACAGCTACTGCGTGTCCTTGATAGGTATGTACCTGTCAGGCAGGGAGGAAATGGTCGAGTGAGGGAACCGTGGTTTACTGAAGAAGTTGAATGTCTCGTCAAGAGGAAGAAAGAGGTTTATGTAAAGATGAGGCGTGAAGGCTCAGTTAGAGTTACGAGTTAGCCAGGAAGGACCTAAAGAGAGAGGTAAGAAGAGCCAGGAGGGGACATGAGAGGTCTTTGGCAGGTAGGATCAAGGAAAACCCTAAAGCTTTCTATTGGTATGTCAGGAACAAAAGAATGACTAGAGTAAGATTACGGCCAGTCAAGGACCGTAGTGGGAAGTTATGCGTGGAGTCCGAAGAGATAGGAGAGGTGCTAAATGAACATTTTTCGTCAGTATTCACACATGAAAAAGACAATGTTGTCGAGGAGAATACTGAGATACAGGCTATTAGACTAGAGGGGATTGAGGTTCATAAGGAGGAGGCGTTAGCAATTCTGGAAAGCGTGAAACTAGATAAGTCCCCTGGGCCGGATGGGATCTATCCCAGGATTCTCTGGGAAACTAGAGAGGAGATTGCAGAGCCTTTGGCTTTGATCTTTATGTCGTCATTGTCTGCAGGAATAGTGCCAGAAGACTGGAGGGTAGCAAATGTTGTCCCCTTGTTCAAGAAGGGGAGTAGAGACAACCCTGGTAATTATAGACCAGTGAGCCTTACTTCAGTTGTGGGAAAAGTGTTGGAAAGGATTATAAGAGAGAGGATTTATAATCATCTAGAAAGGAATAATTTGATTAGGGATAGTCAACACGGTTTTGTGAAGGGTAGGTTGTGCCTCACAAACCTTATTGAGTTCTTTGAGAAGGTGACTAAACAGGTGGATGAGGGTAAAGCGGTTGATGTGGTGTATAAGGATTTCAGTAAAGCGTTTGATAAGGTTCCCCACGGTAGGCTATTGCAGAAAATTCGGAGGCATGGGATTGAGGGTGATTTAGCGGTTTGGATCAGAAATTGGCTAGCTGTAAGAAGACAGAGGGTGGTGGTTGATGGGAAATGTTCATCCTGGAGTTCAGTTAATAGTGGTGTACCGCAAGGATCTGTTTTGGGACCACTGCTGTTTGTCATTTTTATAAATGACCTGGATGAAGGCATTGAAGGATGGGTTAGTAAATTTGCGGATGACACTATAGTCGGTGGAGTTGTGGATAGTGCGGAAGAATGTTGCAGGTTTCAGAGGGACATAGATAAGCTGCAGTGTTGGGCTGAGAAGTGGCAAATTGAGTTTAATGCGGAAAAGTGTGAGGTGATTCACTTTGGAAGGAGTAGGAGGAATACAGAGTATTGGGCTAATGGTAAGATTCTTGGTAGTGTGAACGAGCAGAGAGATCTTGGTGCCCATGTGCATAGATCCCTGAAAGTTGCCACCCAGGTTGATAGGGTTGTTAAGAAGGTGTACAGTGTGTTAGGTTTTATTGGTAGAGGGATTAAGTTTCGGAACCATGAGGTCATGTTGCAGCTGTACAAAACTCTGGTGTGGCCGCACTTGGAGAATTGCGTACAGTTCTGGTCGCCGCATTATAGGAAGGATGTGGAAGCATTGGAAAGGGTGCAGAGAAGATTTACCAGGATGTTGCCTGGTATGGAGGGAAGGTCTTATGAGGAAAGGCTGAGGGACTTGAGGCTGTTTTCATTAGAATGACTGAATAGAGATATACAAGATGATCAGAGGATTAGATAGGGTGGACTGTAAGAGCCTTTTTCCTCGGATGGTGATGGCTAGCTTGAGGGGATGTAGCTTTAAATTGAGGGGTGATAGATATAGGACAGATGTCAGAGGTAGGTTCTTTACTCAGAGAGTAGTAAGGGCATGGAATGCCTTGCCTGCAGCAGTTGTAGACTCGCCAACTTTAAGGGCATTTAAATGGTCATTGGATAAACATATGGATGATAATGGAGTAGTGTAGGTTAGATGGGCTTCAGATTGGTTTCATAGGTCGGCGCAACATGGAGGGCCGAAGGGCCTGTACTGCGTTGTAATGTTCTATGTTCAATGTTTTATGTTCTATGTTTGGGAGTGGAATGCCTCATCCTGGGAGCAGATGCGGCAGAGGTGAAGAAATTGGGAAAGAATTGCTTCTCAGTTGGGATTTTTGTCATCATTCAGATCATTTGTTATTAAGTTTTCATCAATGAGATTGTTGATTTGTTAACTTTTTTTTAGAAAGGAATTAATACATGCTTTGTAGACACAGCAAGAGGGTGGCTGGTACTGGTGTAAAGGAGCAAATGTATTTATATAGCACTTTACACGACCACAATGTCCTAAGACATTTCAGGCAATGAAATACTTCTGAAGTGCAATCATTCTTGCAATCTCAGATACATAGCTATCAATTTCGGCATAGCAATATTCCACAAAACAGCAAAACATAATGTTGATTGTTGAGGGATAAACATTAGCCAGGTTACCTATCCCCACATGGTGCCCTGGAGTCCTTTCTGTCCACCCAAATGAAGTAATACTGGTCTCATTTTAAGATCACAATGGAAAGGTGGCACTTCCAACAGTGCAACACTCTCTCAGTCCTGGCAGTGGAGTCACTTTGTAGATTTTATTCTCAAGTTTTTTTTAAAAATTCAGTCAGAGGATGTGGGTGTTGCTGTCTATGCCAGCATTTACAGTCCAGCTTTAAGTTTTCAGAGGGCAATTAAGAATCAACCATGTTGCTGTGAGTCTGGAGTCACCGGTAGACCAGACCAGGCAAGGTTGGAAAGTTTCCTTCCCTAAAGGACATCAGTGAACCAGATTTTTTTTTCCCTGGCCATCAGCAACGCTTTCATGGTCATCATTAGACTCTCAATTCAGATTTTTAATTGAATTCAAATTCAATTCAATTCATGGCAGGAGTCAAACCCAGGCCCCCAGATCATTACCTTGGATTAATCGTCAAGTGATTATATTACTAGGCCATTACCTCCCCACATTCAAGTCCCAAGAAATGAAACCCCATTCTCGATTACAGAAGCAAGCATCCTGCCAAGTGAGCTGCTGCTACTGTCTGAGTTTGAGGCAAGAATAAAATCTTCAAATGACATAAGGATAAGGCCACCCACAGGTCTGTCACTAGCTCAAGTGTGTCCATCGCTGATTAATCACTCAACTCAAGCTAAAGAGTTCAATGGAAACTCGGTGTGTGTGTAACATTTTGAATGTACAGCCACTGACCATGGACAAGTATCACTAAAAGAAGAGCCATTCTTGGAAATGAACAAACTGGACCTCGATTTTTAAGGATGCAAGTCCACGTCTGTCTCATTTGCATGGATTGCTAGTTTTTCCTAGCTATAAGGTGGAAGGGTAGGGTGAGCTAAAATTAAGTTCTTGATGGATAAGTGAAGGGAGCAGAATGGCTTGACTGTATTTCATGCGTCCACTGCTTAGTTCGTCAGTCTAACTGAGCCTTAGTCTCTGCAGTGTTGGTTACATTCGGTCACTAATGATCTTCTCAGTTGATGTTTCAGTGTCATAATGACAAGAGCTTCATTCAAACAGTTCATCATGCTAAAGGCATGGGATATGTTCCAAGAAGCATTAGGTTACCAGTCACTATGTAGGTTTTGATGTAAACAAGTGCAAACATATTGATTGTGCGGTGAGGGAATGTATTGGGCACAAATTAACAGGTTGGTGGCAGACAGCAACTGTAATGAAACCAAGTGGTTTTGACAGCATTGTTAACTGTAGCATTGACAACTGCAGCATACACAGCTATCTGTTTTATACACATGAACAAATGTGATCTTAAGTTATTATATTGGATAAGACAATGCTTGAGAGTGTTGCCAGCAACATGATGTCCAAATGTAGCATGTTAAGATTTCTTTAGCACAGCTGCCTTTCTGACTGCAGCCAAGCAGCTGAGTGGCATTTTTAGCGGCAGGGTTTTCAAGCCTCTCGGATTGTCATGTGGTCTAGGGAAGGTCAACCTGTTAGACACCGTTGTGAGCAAAGCAGGAGGAAAATCACAGGAGTGGTCAAAAGATGATATTTTGTTTTTTTTCTCAGATGCTATGAGTTTCTGTTTAATGAGTAAAGGTAAAGTTACCATAGTCCATAGGGCAGTTCTGTCTCAGCAGAGAGGGATGAATGATGTGGTTTCACCTGAGGCAAGGAGAGAGGTTGAGAAGGAGAGTCCTTCCTGGTAACTTTAGCCGATCTAAGTTTTACGAATGTGTTGGAAGTGATAGAGGTAAGACTGTGTTCCAATGCAGTGCCCTTAGAGACATGAGGTGTTGTGATGAAACCTGCATGAGTATGTCTGACCAGAGAGGGACACTGTGCTGCCTGTTCAGGTTAATGAGTCAGATGGCCTAGCCACGAGTTTGTCACTAGTTCATTGAGTTTCTGCTCTAACACATGGGTGCAAAAACTGGAGGGTTACAACAATGTATGTCATGCAGTGATTGTCCAGAACTGTTGTTGGGAACAACTCTGCAATGTATATGTATGGCCCTGGTGTGAGATACTGAGAAACAGCAGGATACCATCAAGTCGCTTCCACTTCACTCCTTGCCTCAGTTCCATTCTGACACTACGTGCACTTTCTCTCCAAGTTCATTCCTCTTAGCTTTATAGATGTTTCCTTCCATTCTCCCTCGAGATTGATGCTGCTATATTCTAACTCTAGTGGCAGAACCAGATGTCCACCAGGTCGCAGCGCCCTCTCACTTCACCATGAATCAGGAAACATCTCTGAGTTTACCTTCTGCAAATGCAAACCATTTTTGATCGAGTGCAGAGTTCATCACTCTGAATCCTGTCAGCTGCTTGTTTACATTATGCATTGAATATTCTAACTTTGTGCAGTATTTTCAAGCAAGATCACTTTGCAAACCTCTCACTGCATAGAAAGGAAATTCAACTTGTAGATTTTGGTAACCTTTTCTGCTGCTATCCTGTGAACCTCATCTCAGAACATTAAATATGAATGAATAATTTATGAATATTTTCTGTCTTATGCTGAACCAATCAATCTTTGTCTATGTGCTTAGCTCAAACTATTGCAGAATATTTTTTTAACTTAAATATTCATTTGGAAGGGTAGAACTCTATACTTCCCTTAGTATTCTCTCCATGAAAGTATCTTCCAAGTTTTTGAACTCAACTTTGTTATCCCTTAAGAAACACTTCATGATAGATACTATTTCCCGTGACTCAGCTCTGGTGATTTCTTAAGCTATATGTCTTGGTCATTTCATCTGATTTGTCAACCAAAGAATGTGACAACAAGGTAACTTTCCATATGATGGAAGTTACCATTATTGAACTACCAAAAGTAAAAACTAATGGAAGGTTCAATTATGCTGTTCCCTACTTCTTTGTGTTGTATTTTCCCAGCCTGAACGGCGTGGATATTGGTGAATCAGTTGGGAAAATATGGCGCGATAGGAAAAATGAGTTTCTCACTGATGAGAACAAAACGTCCAATTTTACAACCAAGATTTGAATGGTGAGATGAGAAACTTGCTAGCGAGCAGCAAGAGGCCTATTTGTATGTATCATAAATTTATTAGCATCTAGTGCCTTCTCTTTGTAGCCTCTTGTTCTCCCACACAAACTATACAGTGGCACTTTCCTGACACTTTTTACAGGAAAACATTTTACCACAGTTAGGGTCTAATGCATTGCCTGGTAATGTGCTGATGGCAAGTTCAATTGAAGCATTCAAGAGGGGCTTTGGGAGGTTATTTGGATAGATATAATGTGCAAAGGAATGGGGAAAAATTAGGAGATTTAACGAGCTATTGCAGGCACGATGGACTGCATAGCTTCCCTTGGCACTGCAGTGATTCTGTGACATGAAGGTTAGAGCAAGTACATGCTGCCCCAGCTTGCTGCTTGATCCTCTTGGTCCCCATGTGGGACTGTAGTCTCCACACTGGAACCATGACCAATGGACCCGGCCACAGCCAAGTCTTTGTCGTATGGCTGTGGTACTATAAAGGTGCAGAGCAATGATGTGTCAGCAAGCCCAGCCTCCACGTGAAGAATTTGCAGCTGAAAGTCCCTCAGAAGCAGCTACAGGAAGCCCAGAGTCTATCATGTGTGATGCTGTTTCTTCCAGATTCACAAGGTATGGTATGGCTGCAGACTGAAGATGTGCTGGGACACCATTGCTGAACTGTGTGGTATGATGGCTCAGTGGATAGCACTGTTGCTTCACTGCACCTGGGACCAAGGTTTGATTCCTGCCTTGGGTGACTGTGTGTGTGGAGTTTGCACATTCTTCCAATACCTGCATGCGTATGCTCTGGTTTCCTCCAACAGTCCAAAGATGTATGTGGGTTAGGTGCATAAGCCATGGGAGGTACATGGTTACAGGGATAGGATGGGGAGTGACTAATGGGTGGATGCTCTTTGGAAGGTTGGTGTGGACTTGATGGGCCAAATGGCCTGCTTCCACACTGTAGGGATTCTATGAACTGTGCCAACTGCTGGACTGGACATGTGGCCTGAAGGAGCAGCTGGCCATCGTATTAAGGCTGCCTTGATTCGTTATGCAACCGTCTGCTTCAGGGAGCACTGCTTGGGATCACCCTCTCCACAAACATACCAAGGTTGTTATGGATACAATTTTTGTCAGTTTACTCTGCTTCATCTTGTTTCCCTACGATGTGGTCAGAGCTGCAGTCACACTGTAAGTTATACTTATATAGCTGCCTTCCCCCAGGTACAGGGTGCTATAGACTGTACACGTGCCACAGTGAGAGTGGCATATCATAACGCAGTCAATTTATCCACAGAGAAAGATTCCATTCCATAAATGGACATGTCATTGATGATCATTGGTATCATATCTTCGAAATCTGTGCCAGGTAGTCTGTGATGTTTATATCCTTGCGAACTCTCATGTTCCTACTTCATTTCAAGGACAGGATGCCTCGCAAGGATGGTTACTTGGAGACAATGGCCTGCAATGATGGCTAATGACTCACTTATGCAACCCCTCTGACTGAGACAGTGCATCCCGTTCTTCCATCTGGCACATTGTGGAACAGACAATAGGTCACCTTACGTTGAGAAGGATGCATTCCAGACCCTAACTGTGGGAAAATGTTTTCCTGTAAAAAGTGTCAGGAAGCGCCACCGTATAATTTGTGTGCAAGAACAGGAGACAAATAGGTCTCTTGGATAAGCCTGGGGCAGGTTGGCAGGTGGTTTTGTAGTACAGTCCAGAGTGTGCTTCCTAATCCTAGCATGCTGTGTTCTCCGCAACTGGAGCAGGCAAAGAAGGCATGTAATAGACTTTGACATGCTGGGAGGGCAACAGCAGTCATCTGAGGAGAAGGAGGAGGGCCTTGACCAGGAGGAACATCAGCTTCTGTGTGATAGAGCAGTGCAGTGTCAGAAGCAAAAAGCAAGACAGCATTTAATTAACACCCAGTTCCAGTAGATGTGAGCTGCCTGCAGTCATTATTTATTGACTGTAAAATTATTATTGCTCATAAGGCAAGTGGGCCTCAGAAGTGATTACAGTTTTTTTTTCCCTGTGATTTTCCAATTGTTCAACAAAAGTGAATGTTTTTGACTTTTTGAAAGCTTTCCAGCTCCCCCATTGGGCAATGAGAAGATGTTATGTTACCCTGGGTGATGGTGAAAGGGTAGCACTCACTTAGACAGGGTTCAAAGATGCTATGGTACTAAGACGTAGCCTGTTGACCTTGATTCTTGCAGCTGCAGTTACAATGACTGTCAATCAGGCACACAATGGTGTAAATTTGTAATACATTTATGAAAGGGAGCTTGTATTTGCAAGGAAGTGTTAGCAATGCTACCTCCGCTGTTTTATTTTGTTCCCTTTGCACTATGTGTACTATGAAGGACAGCTTCTGGCTGGCAGCAGTGGACCTGGTGCACTGTTATGAAATCCTGGAAGGTCCAAGTAATGGCAAATACTGTCATGGCCAGTGAGTGTACAATGATAGAGCCGTTGAGGCATGGTGTGAACATAATGAGGTAAGCAACATAAAATTGCATGAGAAAACTCATTAGAGCTCAGGCAGAGAAACCCCCCAATGAAACTCCCAAAATTGACACATCGTCAACTTTTGGCAAAATCTAGCCCCTTGTCTCTTTGTACCTCATGTTGTGTTTGAGGCAAATAGCACTGGTGCATTTAAAGGGAAGCTGGATGAGTGCATGAGGAAGCAAAGAATACAAAGGTAAGGTTGATGGCCTTGGATGAAGTAGAATGAGAGGAAGCTAGAGTGGTGCATGAGTCGTTGGGCTGAATGGCATGTTTCTGTGCTGTTCATTCCATTTGTGGCGTGCATGTGTTTTGAAGAAATTTTCATACGGCAACTACATATTTTAGAAGTTGCTGGAAAAGCTCAGAAGGTCTGGCAGCATCTGTGAAGAAAAATCAGAGTTAATGTTTCGGGTCCTGAGGAAGGGTCACTGGACCTGAAACGTTAACTCTGACTTTTTTTTTCCACAGATGCTGCCAGACCTGCTGAGCTTTTCCAGCAACTTCTGTTTTTGTTCCTGATTTACAGCATCCACAGTTCTTTTGGTTTTTACATATTTTAGAAATTGGCTCTTTTAGTCTGTTCTCCCTGCTTTACTTGACAGTGCTTTCTGGGTGGTAGCCTTGACAAGTATTCTGATATTTGTGGAACCCACTCAATTTTCTTCAAAGAGATTATCATGGGATATACCTCACAGAGTGTATTAATTAGAGTTTGATCCACATTACTACATTATAGCTCAAGCAGAGAAAGTGAAAAATCCTCCCATTCTGTTATGTACTAATGCAAAACATGTGGATTACCCAAGTAACAGCTGGTAGGGTGTAACAATCCAAGGATATTTTTAAAGCAACATTACTCACTCTTCATAAACCTCCTCTGTAATACACAACATGAAAAGTAGACTGATAGACCATGATTAGCAGAGTCACACCAGAGAGTTGCATTGAAAGATACCCATTTACTTGGAACTGAGCCCCACCAAGATACTGTCCCAAAAAAATGCATTTATATAATGCACAAAAACAAAGTTGCTGGAAAAGCTCAGCAGGTCTGGTAGCATCTGTGAAGGAAAAATCAGAGTTAACATTTCGGGTCCGGTGACCCTTCCTCAGAACAGATCTGGGGAAGGGTCACCGGACCAGAAATATTAACTCTGATTTTTCCTTCACAGATGCTGCCAGACCTGCTGAGCTTTACCAGCAACTTTGTTTTTGTTCCTGATTTACAGTATCCACAGTTTTTGTCAGTTTTTATCAGCATTTATATAATGTGTTCATGACTGTAACACATCCCAAATCTTTGCTTTAACCAATGGACTAATTTTGAAATGTACTCACTAAGTTTAATATAAACAAAGCCTCAGCCAATTTTCACACAGAAACTTCTCATGAACAGCAATGTGATAATAACTTGATAAGCAGCCACAGATCTGATCAATTGTAATTCTATCCCAGGAACATTCATTACTGTTGCAACATTAAAGGGACAAGTCTTACCGGCAAGCAACAGTCTCTTTCAAAAAATCAAATGTGCTGCCGTGAACTGATGCACCTTCCTGCAGTAACACAGAATATCTGAACCTTTTATCAACACACTCTCATCGCTACTGGAATGTGAATTTGCTCTCTGCAGTGTGCTGTAACAAATTGAGCACCTGGGCTCGAAAATGTGTTCACCGGTTTGCCTTTTTTTGACAGCAAACAGGAGAAATCTGGAAGAAACAATTTCACAGGATTCATGGTTCCTCACCCAGTGTGACCGATAATGAAACTGTATCCTTGCTAATCACATACAGTGTGATTACTATACCTAACAACCAACCACTAATTCTCACGTAAAGCTATAGGCTTTCTATATACACTCAACTAAAATGAAAATGTGGATGCTGAAGATCAGCAAACAAGCAAGCCTTTCCATAGCTACTATCAATTCTGAAGAAAGGTTACTAAACTCAAAATGTTAACTGTTTTCTCTCCACAATGCTGCCAGATCTGCAGAGTTTTTAAAACAACTTCTGTTTTTTTGTAAATATCCATGTTAGCTGTAAACATGATAGATTTGAGGTTGTCACACTGAAAGGATTGATATTTAGGAACAGGTAAAAAGTGACGATACAGGAGCTGATATTCTGGTAACCGGCATGTCAGTTAGTGCTGTGTCTCTCAGTGAACGTTTGACCAGATAAATTGCTTTAGTGCCATAGGTTGAGACGCTGGGGAAATCTTCCTTGACTTTCTACAGATCATGTCATAGGAGGTTTTGCATCAAACTGAATGGCCAGACACAACTTGAGTTTCCCATCTCAGCTGTAGGTTGGCACCTGTAGGTAGGTGTAGCACTCTGTGAATGTTGTATGGCAGGATTGTACAGGAATAGGAGCAGCTGTGTCCTCTTTAACCTCTTGAGTCTGCTGCACAGTTTAACAAAATCGAGGCTGATCATCCATCACAATCCCACTTTCCCGCACTGTCCCCTTATCTCTTGACATCTATATTATCTAGAAATCTAACAATCTCTATCTTAAACATACTCAAACAGTATGTCTCCGAAGCCGTCAGAATTAAAGAATTCCAAAGGAATCACTATTGATAATATATATCACATATTTAATATATCTATATGATATGAATAATGTGAAGAAGCAAAATTTTATCTGCCATGATAATCCATATCTACCACAGTTTTCAGCTGGTAAAATAGATATGCAGTAATGTGTCTGTGTAACTTAATGTTACCGTTCCACGGAGATGCTTACTAAGGGACATCCCTAAAGGAAGATTAATTGGTTCAAAAGACTATTTGACAGATAATCTGTTTGTCCAAACAAAGCTAAAGAAACATCATCCATTTCACTTTTTGTCAATTGGCTGCTCATTTGGAATTATGTGTCTAGAAATGCTAGTTTAAAACAGAGTTCAGAAATAAGCAGTTAAGCAAATCTTACATGAAACAGACACCCCACTAATTGAATAATTATTGTGTCATTCTGTACAGTTACATAACCAGTATTTTTAAACAAAAGCAATATTAGAAATACTATCAGCCTCTCAACTGTAGCTGCTCACTGATTTTATCCTTGTATCTCCAAAAAAATAAGCTGCAATGATTTCCTAGGAATGAGTTGTCACCAGCCTTGGGAGAATCATAATAACATCCTTCACAAAGCCAAGTCTAAAAAGCAATTTTTACTTCGATAATGCCATGAGAAAATGAACGTTCTGAGTCCTTGCTTTCCTCTAATCTACTTTATGCAACTCAATAGCAGGAGCCCTTGTTCTTTGCAATAACATCACTTATCGTGAGTTCAGAAAAGTTCGCTTTTTATATGAATCCTTGGAAATGAATGTCACACTTTTAAATAAGAAAAGAAACAGCCTTGCAAAGCTCCGAGCTGCTGCTATCTTGGGTATTCTACTTTAAAGTGGTTTGATTATGAAGAAGGTCTTGCAAAGTAATAACCTTGTCTGACATTAAGGTTTTAATTCAGACTGCCTTGCGCCAGTAGAAGTTTAGTTTCAAAACGCATTAAACCTTTCCCTCAGTGATATTTCATGGTGGGATACCTTGTGTAGAAAAATAAATTTAATGGCGGACAGATCCACTGACTTGAAATGTGAGCATTGGTAAATTGAAAGACAATGTAATAAATAATTGCAATCTGTCTGAATGCTGAGCAAATTAAGGGCAATGTATAAAGGATTTGGGCGAGGTCCAGAAATTGACATCTCTCTCTACGAGATGTAAGAGCTGTAAAACTGCATCTGTTTATTAATGTCAGTAAAATCCTGGAACGCCCTCTCTGATGCCATTGTGGGTTAATCCACAGCATATGGACTGCAGCAATTCAAGAAGGCAGCTTGCTACCACCTTCTCATGGGCAACTAGAAATGGGCAATAAATGCTGGTCCAGCCACTGATGCCCACATCCCACAAATGAATTTTAAAAATTGATATAGATTAAAATGCTAGATGTTCAACATTTGTTCTGGCAAGAGATTTGAATTCTTTGGGTTTAGTAGAATTTCCATTGCCTTGGTATATGTTCACAGCTTTGATATCAACCATTTGGAGTCTGGCTAGTTAGGATACCAAAAAACAATCATGGCAGTCAAAGCAAGAGCTACAAGGAAATTCTGAAGATTCCACTTAGGAGTTTTCACATTGATTTAGGGCCCTGGAGAAAGCTTGCCTACATTGTCTACACCCTGGCACAACCAAAGGAAAAACAGTGCAACCACTTTTAAAAGAAAATACGAAGAGGCGAAGTTCCAAGCCAGTAGCTGGTCTAGAGCTTAGGGTGCAATCCTGTCTTAGTTCCAACAGAACCTTCTGATCAGCCTTAATAGTCACCTACACAGACACCAGCCTCCTTATATGTCCCCAGATAATTAACATGGTTATTTTAAACACTCATCAATGGGCACTCCAACAAGACAGTAATGTTACAGATGCATGTGTGGGTAAGTGTGCTTGTGCATTCATGTGTGTGCATCTGCATTTTGGTTGCGTTTCCGAACACGGATGCATACTTGTTCATCTTTGTCTATGTACGTATGTATGTGAGAGCATTTGTGCATTTGTCCGTGTTTGTATATGCATGTGTGTCTTTATGTGTACATTGTATGTTCTTGTTAGTGTGTGACAGTTGGTGTCTGAGTGCATGTGTGTGCTCTATGTTCCTGTTAATGTGTGACTGTAGGTGTATGAACATGTGTGCTATATGCAACATCTGAGTGAGTGTGCGTGTGTGTATATGAGGTGGTCTTGCATGTACCCAAATCCTTGTTTGTGTATGGGGGCATTGTTTGTGTGGGCATTGGCTGAGGCAGGATCAAAGCATAGCTTTGATGTCTTCGAAATAACTCAGCATGTAAATTCAGACGTGAAGGTGGAATGAGGTACTGGAAAAGGGCCAGCATTATTGGAATTAGAACCCAACCTGAGACATGAACTCCAGGATTTAAAACTGAAGGACAAAGCTTTCCTGACAGTGACACTGTCCCCAGAACAGCAATGATCCTGAGCAACTACTTCTGCCCCAGATAGAAGAAAAACTTAGAATGCAATCAGAGCAAAGATTGGAGCAGTGTATTTTGCCAAATTAAAATAACTTATGGTTGCCTGGCAGATTACAGTTAATAACAATAGTTTTATTCGAAGGCTTTGTCTTCATTTTTATATTTTAATTACAAAATGCTGCGCTCCCATGCGTCCATTAAATTGCCTAATTAAGTGACAGGTTTATAATAACCATTCTGGCCTACCTCACAGTTTTGTGGTAAAACATCTGAAATTTGTTAAACGTGCTGCAAGCAGCAGGTGCTGTCATTTTTAAAGATCATTAAACAGCAGGTAACCTGGGTGCTGACAACATTCCAGTACAAAATCAAACAAGCGCAGAATATTCAAAAGGTCAAACAAGTAGACATTCAGCCACTACAGTGTGAAAAATAATTCCACTGCCTAATCACAAATTGTAGGTGGTCTTGTGACACAGGAGATTTTCTTTTATTCATACATGGGTAATGAGCACTGCTAGCTGTATCATTACTATCTTTAAATCTGGACTAAAGCATCCATGTTATAATGGCAATTCAAATTCCTTGAGGGTGCTTGTTGGCACAATCTGACTGGTCTGGATTAAATTGGTGCTGACAACACAGGGATTAATCTCTGTTCCAGTTCAAGATCTGTCTCAGTGCCTGACCCATGGTGGAGATTGTGGAGCTGTCAAAACTGGAAACTGTTAAAACTGTAACATGTTATAAGTACAAATGCAGGTAGCAGCAAGTAGTGAAACCAAATGGTGAAGAACAGTGGAGGTAGTGAAACCAAATGGTGAAGAACAGCGGAGGTAGTGAAACCAAATGGTGAAGGACGGTGGAGGTAGTGAAACCAAATGGTGAAGGGCGGTGGAGGTAGTGAAACCAGACGGTGAAGGACAGTGGAGGTAGTGAAACCAAATGGTGAAGGATGGTGGAGATCGTTGGTTTCTCTTCTCTCTGTGTGGATAACTCACAACTGGAGGCTGAGATTCCCACAGAGATTGGAAACAAGCCTTCCTAATCCAAGACAACCATGTTTTATGAAATAAAATAAAGGGCATTTCAAATGTCGGACTAGATATGACCATATTCGGAGGTGGGGGCAATGGTGGGGGTGGGGAATGGTGTTTGTGAATGACCATAAGAGTTGGGAGAGGGAAGGGAGGAAGTGGTGACAGTGAGCCTGAGAATAGGTGGGGAGAAGAGGGGGCTTTTAGTGACCATTGGAGCATTTTGGGCAGAATGCATGGATGGGGGAAATGTTGTTTTATTTATTCATGGGGCTTGGGCATTGCTGGCTGGGCCAGTATTTATTGCCCATCCCTAGCTGCCTTTGTGAAGATGGTAGTGAGCTGCTGTAGTGCACCTACTGTAGCTTGACCCACAATACCCTTATGGAGGGAATTCCAGGAGTTTGACCCAGTGATAGTGAACGAATGACAATATATTTCCAAGTCAGGATGGTGAGTGTTTTGGAAGGAAACTTGCAAATGTTGGTGTTCCCAAGTGCCTGCTGCCTGTATCCTTCTAGATGGAAGGGATCGTGGGTTTGGAAGGTGCTGTCTGAGGATATTTGGTGAACTTCTGCGGTGCATCTTGTAGATAGTACACACTGCTGCTACTGAACATTAGTGGTAGAGGGAATGGACTCTTGTGGATGTGGTACCAATCAAGCAAGTTGCTTTGTTCTGTATGGTGTCAAGCTTCTTGCATGTTATTGGACCCGCACTCATCTGCAATTGGGGAGTATCCCATCACACTCCTGACCTGTGCCTTGTAAATAATGGGCAGGCTTTGGGGAGTCAGGAGGTGAGTTACTGCCGCAATACTCCTAGTCCCTGTAGCCACTATGTTTATCTGGTGAATCCAATTGAGTTTCTGGGACAGTGTACCCTGCAGTAAAACGGTAAAGTCACCATAGTCCCACGGGAACGTATGGCGGATCTCTAATTAGACAGAGACAACTGGTGATGGTTTAAGCCAAGGGTCACCACGTTTCAGATAAGGGGGCAAGGTTGAGAAGGCGAGTCCATCGTTGTAACTTCAGCCAGAATGGGGAATCAACTTGCACTAATGGTATCCTTCTGTATAACAAACCAGCTGTCCAGGCAACTGAACTAACCGACCCTGCAGTACAGTAACTATGACAACGGTTTACAGGGAATCTTGAACAATATTTAAAATTCCACAGCTACAGGCAATTTCCAATATGATACATGGCAGCTACTGAGTCAAGTCGCAGTGTGCATCAATGCTGTGTCTTGTCCATTGGTCACTGACATGGTTAAAGACCAATGAGAAAATGATGGGATGAATTGGTAAAGGTGAAGCTCTGATTCAGCTTGGAAGCAATTTAATTAACACTGAATTACCATTTCCATGGATCTGCTGGACTTATCTTGCTGAACCACTTTAACACCAAATAATCAATGAGAGGTTGAAACAGCAAGCCATGTGTATAATGCAATATGCTGCAAGGCAGTACTTCCAGCCCCATAGGGCAAGTGTATAATTTCACACCACCAGCTGGCGTATCAGTCTGACTACATCATCCTGACCCCAGGCTGTTTCCTGGCGACAGAATTTGGGACTGAAGGGCCAGCCACTGGTGAACAGTAGGTAGCCAATTAACATAAGCAATTGATGTCAATTATTGAAGTCCCGCTGGAATTTTCCTCACACTCCCAACATTTTCTTTAAACATGTTTGTTTCTCTGTTCCAAAGTGTTGCTGTTGAGTAGAAAATATTCACCTGACAGTCTGGAACTATCTAATAGGACAACGACGATCTGATCACTTTCTAATTGGAGTGGGAATGTCGTGAGGATGGAATTATTGGGCGATTAATATGGAGAGTGTCTGTCTCATATATCATGTCATAAAGGCTTGGGAAGATTCTGCTGTCTCTCTCTCTCTCTCTTGCCATCTCCCTCCCCACAGATGCTGCAGGACCTGCTGAGTTTCTCCAGCACTTTCTGTTTTTAATTCCTTCAGCTCTGGTCAGAAGCAGCAGCCTGGACTATGTGTTCAAGTCTCCGGAGTTGGACTCAAACTGTACCTCCCTGAGAGAAGACTATCAGCCACAATCAGATTGAAAGGTGGAGCAGACTTGAAGGGCCAAATGGCCTGTTTCTTCCCCTATTTTCTCTTTCCTCCGAGAGTCCAAAGATGTTCAGGTTAGGATCATGGTGGCTAAATGGTTAGCACTGCTGCCTCACAATGCCAGGAACCTGAGTTTGCTTCCACCTTAGATGACAGTCTGTGTGGTGTTTGCACATTGTCCCATGTTATTGTGGGTTTCTGCCCAGTGCTCCAGTTTCCTCCCTCAATCCAAAGATATGCAGGCTATGGATGAATGGTTTTGCCATGTTAAATTGTACATAGTGTCCAAGGATGTGCAGGCTAGATGGATTAGAACATAGAACATAGAACATTACAGAGCAGTACAGGCCCTTCGGCCCTCGATGTTGCGCCAACCTGTGAAACCAATCTGAAGCCCATCTAACCTACACCATTCCATTATCATCCATGGGAAATGCAGGAAAAGGGTGAATGTGGATCAGATGCTGTTCAGAGGGTCAGTGTGGACTTGGGCCTATTGGCCTGCTACCATACTGTAGGTGTTCTGAGCTTTATTTGGGCAAGTCAACAAAGAACAGGGAGCTTCCATAGACCCATGCAATCCCACCCTAACACAAATTCCTTCAGGAAATGACAGTGAAGTGCAGGATATATATGATTGACAAAAGTTCAAACATTTTTAACTTAATTAGATGCCACTCTGTTTTGGGAAAGGCAACATCCATCCTTCAGCCAATGAAACCACAGTTAAAATGTGCTCCAGCATTAACATTTTCAAATCGTGGTCATTACAGACAAAGCATCTTCAACTCTCCAGACAGTTGGAAATCGGGTATATCCGGACAGATTAGCATCAGGGGCCCTTGGAAAACCTGATGTACTGGCTATTGGTAATTGCCAAGGAAGTTTGAATTTCCATTGAGTAACTACCTAGCACAAGGAGACCTCTGAAAACGTCCCCAACTCTGAATTAGTGATAGTCACTCGATAGTTGTCACTGGAAAGGTTAGCTTGATTAATATCTGGTCTAACTCCTAGGTAACCATAAAATACCTGACTCCCCAATCACACAAAGTCATCCCATCACCCCTACCTCATCCACAACGTCCAACCACAAGGCTAACACCCACCATTCCCCATCCCAGTCACCTGCCCATCCTCCCCAACAATATGCTACAACCCCAGACCTGAAAGACCCCAACACCTGACCAACCATACCATTTCACCCATCTACCTGCCACCAGAACTCCCTCACCCACCTCCCACTCTATGCTTCCACCACTTTAGGGATCTTCTTAAGGATGACTTTTCTTGTTTTTGGAAGCTACTCTATTGAGTGAGAATATGAGCACTGTGCCAAAAATTGACACCTAAATGGATTTCTGCATCAGAATGTAATGAAAAATATTGAAATTCTACTGGATGCTAAGGAATGCTGTCATAATTAGGAAGCTAGCCTGTTCCCAATGGTTACATGGTCCTGTTATTTGCATCTGTCCTGTGATTATATGTAGAAATATGAAATAACTGCACAGAGGCAGTATCTTGTCACCAAGTCACCCTTTATTTACATGTACACAGTATCTGGACTCTGACCATCCCATAGTCAATGAGATCTACCTGGCCCTGGTACCAATCACTACAAGAGGTGTTTCAAACTGAATGCACACACCACTGGCATGTATCTCTGCTGCTTTACAAAGGCAGGCCAAGGAGTATTGAGGATTTGAAACTTGCTCCCACATGGAATAGTGAGGGCAACATCAGCAACACATTTAAGGAGAAGCTGGTTAAGAACATGAGTGTGAAAGAAATAGAAGGAATGCTGACAGGGTGAGATGTAATATGTTGTGAGGAAGTCTAATTGCAGCGTAAACAACTGCTCAAATCTGTGGCTAATTTCTATGCTGCAGTTCTGTCTAACTAAAACTCCTGGGACAAATCAGCGGATGATCAATCATCTTCGTAATCATCTTAGTATTGAAACAAACCTGAAAATAAAAGACAAAGAAGGTGAAATTCAAAGCTAACAGCCCTTTTAATGCTGGAAAAATGTCAGTAGCAGAATATTTCTGGCTCAGCTTGTGTTTTCAATTAAGTGATTCACACTTGTAGATTCCTAATTATATGCGTGAGGCTTATTCAGCTGCTATTTAATGCATTAAGGACTGGAAAGGTGACGTACATTCCTGGTCTCAGGCTTTCCCTGTCATCTGTTGGTTTATTAATTAAATTGTTACGGTGTGGAGCCCCAGAATCACTTAAAAGATCTGCCCTACTTCTTGCTGCAGCCAATGCTGAATAATTCATGGATCATTATTGTCTGGGCTCTGTGTACCTTTACCAGTCAAATCACATCAGGATGTTCTGTGAAAATCCAATGAGTTTCACAGAGAAAGTTCCCCAACCTCCCAACAGGACTGGACGCTGCATTTTTTAATGTGGCGTCTTTACCGTTCTCACAGCAACCATTCTGGACTATTTATGGACCTGTCCAAATAAGGATGGAGGATTCAACAGGGATGCTCATTTTTATCACACCATTAACATGATTAAACATCCTTCTGTCTGCAGCATGGATTGGCTTTCAAACAGGACTTGACATCCAGCCACATAAGCAGATATTAGGACAAGCTGGACTGTTAATCCTGCAATATTCTGCGGACCCAGGTTTGAATCCTGCTACAGCAGACTGTGGAATTTGAATTCAATAAAAATCTAGAATTAAGAGTTCAATGATGATCACCACTCTGTTGTTGGGGAAAAACCATCTGGTTCACTTTAGGGAAGGAAACTGCCATCCTTTCCTGGTCTTGCCTACATATGATTCCAGACCCACAGCAATGTGTTTGACTCTTATCTGCTCTCTGGACAATAAATGATGGCCTAGCCAGTGATGTGAATTCATTGTGTGAATGAATTAATAAAAACAGGTGACCAAAGGTTTTTTCAAGGAGGTAGGTTTGGAGGAGCATCTTACTGACAGGGATGGAGGTGCAAGACGTAGAGATATCAGTTTCGCAGTTTCAGGACTAAGTTGAGTGTTTGCAACAAGAGGTCTCCTGCATCCTTCGTTTTGTCATGAATGTTAATTGTCTCTCAGTATAATTGCCACTCTTAAAATCCATAACGAAAGACACCACTTCTTGAGTTAAAAGTTTTACCACAGAAACAGCAGCTCCAGACCTGCCCTCTTGCAGTGTTAATCAATAATACAGAGTGGAATTGAATGAAATTATGAAAGTAGTTTATAAAGATGGTTTCAGAGATAGTAGGAACGGCAGATGCTGGAGAATCCGAGATAACAAGGTGGAGAGCTGGATGAACACAGCAGGCCAAGCAGCATCAGAGGAGCAGGAAGACTGATGTTTCGGGCCTAGACCCT
>JAHRHZ010000026.1:3890400-3914906 GCA_024137785.1 Ginglymostoma cirratum | reverse complement strand
AACCTCTGCCTGATGTGGAATGTCTTCTTGGGGCCTGGGATTGGGGTACCTACCTACACTCACCTTTACTGGCTCCATCCCCGCCTCTTCGACTTGTCTGCCTCCTCTCCACCTATCCTCTCCTCTATCCATCCTCTATCCGCCTCCCCCTCTCTCCCTATTTATTTCAGAACCCTCTTCCCCTCCCCCATTTCTGATGAAGGGTTTAGGCCCGAAACGTCAAGTTTTCCTGCTCCTATGATGCTGCTTGACCTGCTGTGTTCATCCAGCCCCATGCTTGTTATCTCGGATTCTCCAGCATCTGCAGTACCTTTTATCTCTGGGTAAAGGTTAGTTGGGTGACAGACTCATTTGAGGTTGCAGTCTGGAATCTTTAGTGTTGCAACTGACAGATTTGTTAGCTTGTGGATTGTGACCATATATAATATGCTGTTGGACCGCTGTTAGGTGGTCCATCTGTGTCAGTGATTTGGTAAGTGTTTCAGATGTCTATCCCAAGGATCCATATTGAGACTTAAGACAGATAATGCCAACTCCTGGAATGTGGTACATGTTGGAAGTGTTAGCTCATCTCGTGGGAATGTTCCACACTGTGCCAGTTTCCTGAGTTCCTCTCATGTAAGATGTACAAATTTGACTTGCATCAGTGTCAGTCTTGGTATATAACATGTGCTGTCCATTTCTTTTTGGGAAATATCATTTTGGATGGAGCTAAAGGCTTCAGGTTTTCTGAAGTAATGTATCAGGATGATCACACATACTGTCTAACAGGGGTCTATAAGTTGTAATGTCGTGGTTATCTTGGAGGCTTCTTTGGCATAGTTCTTTGCTTGGTTCCTCTTCACACACTAATGGGAGTATAGTATTTTACTTTGGATTTCTCAGAGCAATTGAATTTTCTATACATTACAGCCCAATATGCAAGTTACATATGTTACAAAATTCTACTCAGTATCATTGGTGGGTGAGACAAGCCATGCCTCAAATAAGATTTGTGTTACTTCACCGAACCTGTTGACAGTTGCAATATTGTTCCAAAGTCAACACTCGTAAATGCTGCTGGCCTGCTACTATTTCTTTAAACTTGCATCCTTCCTTTAGTATTTATTAGTATCATCATCAGTATTTATTAGTGTTTATCCAGAAGAGTTTTTTTTTTCTGAAAGATGCAATGGGTGTGGGTACAACGACCATAAGATGTTCAGCAAAGTTAGCTTTGGTGAAATCACATTCTGTACCTTTTGCATCAACATCTGCCTATGAATTAGTCAATTACTTCACCTGGCTGTTGTCGATATGACAATGCTCAAGTGTCCGTATCCAGATATTGACTCGAATTTCAGCTTGACCTTCTGAGATCTAAAAAACATTGTCAGGATCTTTGCAGTCATCAGAAATAAAGGAGGGTTTCATTCTCCTTAATTCTTCAAAGGCAAGAAGCTTGACTATCTGTCATTCTTGCCAGCCATTTGTTGATCCAGGAAATAAAGATTGATTCCTTTTTTGAATAACTGAAGATCTGATGGGATGTCAATGGGTTACCAGTCCATGGCTAGATGTTGGATTTCCATTTTTCATTTGTGGCATAATGCCATAAATGTAAGAATCTATATGGTATTGCAATATTTTCTGGGTTTTTTTCATCTGCTCTCTTTTTGTTTCATTTGTATGTTGCTTCCCCTTTAAAAATTAGAAATTTGGAGTAGCAGATTTTTGCTTGTATGTGGAATTCACATCAAATGAGGAGTGACGATATCATGTGGGAATTTATTTTATCTTTGCACTAATTTGGAAAATGAAAATGATGGAATTGATTTTTGTTTGTCTGGATACAGGCAAGCCTCTTTAATGTTGAGTAACACTTTATTTAAGCATTTTAAAGCTGCATTTTCCTCTATGCAAGCTTTGCATCTATTTTTCAGGACCACTTAATAGCATTTGTTTAAAAATTGAGTCAGCAGCTACCTCTCACGTTCCTTTTTTAAAGAGAGTTGGAGGTAGAGTACTCATGGTGCTCCAGCATCGCTTTGTAGCCTCTAATTTTGCTGTTGTATGTTTGGCTCTGAGCTCAAGCAAGTGACTCTTAGGAAAAATACCTCTCAAGCTGCTGTCGCCCCTTCAAACTTTAGCGTCCATATCCCACTGCTAATTAGCTGTCGCAATAACTTTTAGTGCGCATTTGCTGTGGCTGATTTCTACTTACTGGCACCCATGATGCCATTTGTGGCTTTCTTTATATGTTAGCCCATGTAACAAATGCCACATTTGTGATGTTTTTCTTGAATCAGATACCTGCAGTTTATTTACAATGCTGAATATTTACAAGGCTATAAAATCACAGATGTGCTCATAATACCTGGGTTATACACTTACTGTACACAATACACATATGTGTAGCTAATTGACTGCACTGACTCCATTACCCAGAGATAGTGATTGAAACAGAGATGAATAGCATTGTCCTGGAATGTCACACACCATCTTTTCACGTAATTGTTTTAAAGGCACAATACCTCTGTATTGAATCTCCCCAGTGATGCAACATGTGTTCGGGGGCAGAGCAGAATGGACTAGAAGACAGGATTTCACGAGACTGAGGAGGTAAGTGGAGGAAGACCAGGGACTCAAGTGATTTGACAAAAGGTCATGAGAATCTATGAATCAATCCAACAGGATATGGAATGTTTCCGAAAGTACAACTTCCTTCCATGCACCAGATTTTTGGAATACCTCCTTATAGTATAAACTCTCAGTTAAGAGGAATAAAAGCAGAACATGCTGCAGAAGCTCAGCAAACATGGAAGCAGCTATGGAGAGAGAAGTAGTTGACACTTCAAGTCTAAAATGACTGTCCTTCGAAATCCATTTGCTTTTGTTTTAGTAGGAGGTTGTAGGAACGTTCAACAGTAAAGCTTCTGCGTATCGAAAGAATTGCATTTTTAGAAACTGAACTGACTGCATTGGTCTACAAATAGCAGGATGGAAATCAGACCTAACATGGCTTAATAATAATTCACCGGCTATTCTCTGAATGCAGCATGTACTTTCCATGTTTCTGTTCAGATTGTCAGTGCTTGCGGGTTCATTTTGAATCCTCTGGAGATCTGCACTGTTGCTGGTTGTCAAGGAGTTCAACTGCGCCAGCCTCTCTCTAATGAGAGGTGTCCATCATTGATTTGTGGAGCAGCAGGTTTCAGGCAAAGATGGCTGCCCCTCATTGTCTCACTGAGGAGAGTTGAGAACTGTCACTATGGAAACTGCACTACAAGATAAAGCAGATAATCAGAAGGACTTGGTCTTCTTGAAAGGACGCCATCATTCAGGAACTACAAATTCACAGCCGAGTGGTTTCTGCATTCATGTGAAGTTTTCCAGACTGAAAATGATCTCTTTCTGTCCTTTACACACTTTCAGAAATAAAATACATGCGAAATAAACTAAATAATCAGGGCTTCTAGCCTACTACAAGGTCAATTGTTCTTGAGAGCACATTTGAATGAACTTTTGACTCATGTGTGGAATGAATTATCTGCAAAGTGACGCACTACTGTATAAAGCACATGACCTTGGAAGTAATTACAGCTACACTTTGTCCATATAGTTGTGTCCTGTCTGGTTATGCTCAAAGTAAAATTTTAATAGGAAAGGTAATCTAAAGTTGACACATGGACACATTTACTAAACTTTGCAGTGGTCTTCCTTTACCTGGGAGGAAGGAAAACATTCAAGAATTGTACACTATTTCACAAATGATATTCTAATAATCATTGATGTATACTGTTGAAAATAAAACATTTTGACAAAGCTTTCTATTTTACACTCACCAGGAAAAATTTCAGGATTACCAATTTAAGGGAAAAAGCAACATGCAGCATAAACCAAAATGCCAAAGACCTGCAGATGCTGGAAATCTGAAGCAAAAACAGACATTGCTGGAGAAACTCAGCAAGTCTGGCAGCATCAGTTGAGAGAAAACAGAATCAAGGTTTCAGGTCCAGTCCTGAGTTTCTCCAACAATGTCTGTTTTTGGTTGACACAACATAAACGTTGTTTTCCCCCTTAAATTGGTATTCTTCTGAATTGAACTCATGCATACAAGACAGAAATTTTAATAAAATGTGATTTTACTGTGATACTCAAATTCTGAAAAGGCAAATTGCTATTAATCATCACTGAAGTTATACCTCCTGACTGAAGTTAATCTGTTGTGTTATTAGGTTCTTACCAAGTATTTCTCCACATTCAGCATCAAGAATCACTCCCAAAATTGAATGTTTGCTCCTGAGGAACCATTGTCTGTCTCTATACACACAACATCTGGCATTGTAATATTGCCCAGTTAGGTCATTATAACACAGATAGACTATAGGGCTCTTCTCTTATTAGAAAGAGATGACTGGTGGTGGTTTAATCTGAGTGTCACTATGAGCCAAATGAGAGGGAGCTGGAGAAGGAGAGTTCCCTCAGCTGGTGAGGGAATTGAACCCATTCTGTTGGTATTACTCTGCATTGCAACCTAGTTATCTAGCCACCCAGTCGTTCAGCCAGCTGAGCTGACTGCCACCCCCCTCCCTGCCACCATTCCAAACCATTTCCCCAAACTGATGATTGGATCATCTTTTGGAATTGGTGGAAATCTTTTGTTGTCCCAGTCTATGGATTGTGGAAGGGAATGAACACTATTGGACCAATCAAGGGGCTAATGGCTATAAATCAGTTCAATTAAAAGAAAGGATTAAACTATAGCCTAAATTGAATAATGGAGATGACTCTTTTACAGAATTTCTAACCTATTGCTAAGTACAAAAATAACAAAAAAGCCTTACTGTTTCTTTTATACAAACCTGTAACAGTGACTGTAGCAAGAAATGCATGTAATTTTACTTAGCAGCCACAGAGTATTTACATGGCATTACATTGAAATTACAATGTAACAACACATCACTCAACCCGATCAGTCCATACTGGGTATTTATTCTCAGCAGGAACCTGATCCATTTGCCTACTCAGTTCCTATATTCCTTTGGAAAGAGTTTTGAGAAATCCTGTGGTCATGAAAAGAATTACATAAGTGCCAGTCTTTCATGTTTTCTTTGTAATGCCTCGTCAACCGTCCAACTAATGTCTTCTTAAATATTCATGTGGCTCATTACTTCAATCACCTAACTCTTTATCCTCATTTTTTTACACTTAAGTCACATTTTAGAATATGATAGATGAGCATTTTGAGAGATGGTATGTAATAAGTGTAAAGTGTTTGGGAGCAAAAAGGTGACTTTGGACATACGGCTGGCAAAAGTTTCCAAGACTGGGACTTCCCTCGCCTCATGCCTGGGTTTGCTGTAGACTCATTGACAGCAATTGATCACAGTGATCAGTCAACAACTCTATTGTCATTGTATCATGCAAAAGCTAAAGCTGTAGGAGAAGAACTAGATGGATTTTGATCTTTTATCTTCCAGTAATTCTGATTGACAAAATAGGGGATGTTTCCACATGGGGGGCAATTGAGAACTAGAGGCCATAGTTTTAAGGGTGGCAGATTTAAAACAGAGATGAGGATAATTTACTTCTCTCAAAGGGCCATGAATCTGTAGAATTCACTACCCCAGAGTGCGAGGAATGCAGGGACAATGAGCAAAATTTAAGGACGAGATAGGTTTTTTAATTGTTACGGGTTGAAGGATTATGGTGAGTGGACAGGAAAGTACATTTGAGGTTGACATGAGATCAGACATGATCGTATGAAATGGTGGAGGAGTCTTGAGGGGCTGAATTGCCTAATCCTGGCTCCTATGCTCCCAATCTTATATCTACACTTCCTTGTCCCAGAGCCTTTGATTACTGCAACTATCCGTTTCCATCCCTTTATAATTTTCAGCAAACTGCTCGAAAATCCCCTCTGTTGTAGGTATTTTGCTAAGCCTTTTTAAACCAAAAAGAAGACTGGTGGGCTGTGGGAAAATTGCCTCATCTATCCTTCTCGATCAGTCACATCTGGTTATGAAGTTGTCTGACAAATGTACTTCAAAGAAACCAGCCACTTCCCCTCTGAAACCGGCCTTCAGCCAAACACCAATCAGTTAGAGGCCATCCAATAATCATTGCAGCAGGTTGTGGTGTGCTTCTGCTGAGATCAATGCTAATGGTAATGTAATTAAGAAATATTAATGTACCAAGACCATTGGAACATCCAGTGTGTGGGTTGTTGAGTCTTCCTTCTATGCAGTTTCTAGTTACACTCATGGTACATTAAATGGAAACAGAAAATGTTCAAACTCGTCCACAGGCCAGGCAATATCTCCGAAGGTGAATTGAATTTAATCCTAGACACACATTATATATCATTTATATAATACTGCAATTATGTAGCCCAACAATGGGTAGAAACACAAAAACATAGAAAATAGGCACAGGAATAGGCCAGAGATAAAAGGTACTGCAGATGCTGGAGAATCCGAGATAACAAGGCGTGGGGCTGGATGAACACAGCAGGCCAAGCAGCATCATAGGAGCAGGAAAACTTGACGTTTCGGGCCTAGACCCTTCACCAGAAAAAATTTTTTTTGATGAAGGGTCTAAGCCCGAAATGTCAAGTTTTCCTGCTCCTATGATGCTGCTTGGCCTGCTGTGTTCATCCAGCCCCACGCCTTGTTAACAGGAATAGGCCACTTAGTCCTTCAAGCCTGATCCACCATTCAATATGATCATGGCTGATAATTAAACACAGTACCCTGTTCCCACTTTCTCCCCATACCCGTTAGCTCTAAGAGCTCTATCTAACTCTGAAATGCACAGAGACTGATATCCTGTCACCAAGTCACCCTTTATTTACACATGCACAATACATAGACTCTGGCCCGGTAGCTCAGAGCCAGTCCCTAAGTGAGGAGATTCTCTGAATCTCCTGTTTATCTCTGGCCCAGGTTAACAACCCCAATCAAGGATCTCATAGTCAATGGGATCCACCTGGCCCTCATTCCAATCACTACAAACTCCTTCCTGAAGACATTCAATGTTTCGGCCTCTACTGTTTTCTGTGGCAATGATTTCTGCAGAGTCATCACTCTCTTAGTGAAGATATTTCTCCTCATCTCAGTCCTAAACTGTCTATCCCATATCCTTTGATTGTGATCCCTGGTACTGGACTCCCTTGACATCAGGAACATCCATCCTGCATTTACTGTGTCTAGTCCTGTTAAATTTTATAGGGAGATCCCCCTCACTCTTCTTAACTCCAGAGAATTCAGTCCTAACCAATCAGTCCCTCTTCATGCGTCAGCCAGATGCCACATATCTTCCGACTTAGACAATCTGCAGAAATTCCAAAGATGCTCTCTATGCATGTGGAAAGTGCACATGTGCAGTATCCATGTCAGTGACATCACATCCCCCCCTTCGCCCATATTGATTGAATTTATCTGGACGCCGCCATGTTTTTTACTGGCAGAATATTTCCGCATTTGCAGTAAGAACCATTCAGGGGTGTCACAAGACACAGCCATAGACTCAACACAACAGTAAATGTCTCAGAGATCAGTCTGCACTAAACTCAGCCTATTGTTCAACCTATGGCATTTCCTAATGGATGGCAAAGCAAATATCTGAAGCTCCTATCCAAAAGCTCCTGGGAGCATCATTATCAAAGTCAATTGAAGGAGGAAAAGCATTAGTAGCAATACCCTTACACACAGGTTTGTATTATATCAGTTAAAAGTATTTTGGCCATTTTTAGGCTGTTGCCGTCTCTACTTTGTAACTTACAAATTCTTTCTCTAGATCTGCCAGATGTTCCCTATGCTTTATTTTTGCCCAGCAGTTCACAGGCACCAATAGGTTCCCCAATGGAAGTTCACAATCCCAATGTGCTCAGATGAAAAGGAGGAGCATAAGAACTTTGCAAGGTAGACCAGATTGCACTCTGTTCTCAGCTGCTGATACAGGGGATTCCATCTTATAAATGTTTAGACCGAGCCTGGACCTGTTGCCCCAAGGAGTGGCAAGGTATCCTGAAATGCCTGTGGGTAACTGGCACATGTGGTCCTGTAGCACTATCTCAAATGGCTCTGTTTCTGTAATTCTGGATGAGTGCCAAGTAAGGCAGGAATCCATTACCTCTACAGCAGCACAGAGGGATTTGTGGTGCTGCCATTCCTTCAATTTCAAACACATTTTAATAGCTTAGAAAGTACTGTCACACTAACACATTAATGCTAAATGTAAAGATAAAGTTACCGTAGTGTTACTCTCTCATTAGAGAGAGAGAGAACTGGTGGTATATTATCCTGATGGTCACCATGCCTAAAATTATAAAGAGACATGGAACGGGTGGATAGTTGGAGTCTTTTTCCCAGGATGGGAACATCAAATACTAGGGGGCATAGGTTTAAGGTAAGGGGGGAAAGTTTAAAGGAGACATGTGAGGCATATTATTTACACAGATGGTGATATGTGCCTTGAATGCACTGCCGGGGCGGGTGATAGAAGTAGGTACAGCAGCAACATTTAGGAGGCATTTAGACTGACATATGAACAGACAGAGAATAGAGGGATACAGACTGTGTGCAGGCAGATGGGATTAGTTTAGAATGACATCATAGTTGGCACAGACATGGTGGGCTGAAGGGCCTGTTCCTGTGCAGTACTGTTCTATGTCCTAAGTCAGCATCACTCTGCTTCGCAAACTTCACTCTGCTTCCAGCTGTCCAGCTAACTGAACTAACCAATCCTCTATGCAAATTCATCCTATTGCATTTCTTTTTCCACAGGCATCAACTTATTTAATATAAAAAAGTTAACTTTTCTGTTAGAATAGGGGACAGGGAAATCAATGTGAGCTAGTCAAGAGGTCCATTTATTTCACCAAGAGTAATTTCTAGGTCTGTAAAATAAAATGCATTTTTCAACAAAACAATCGACTTTCACATTTTAAATACATATTTACAGTCTTCAGGTGCCCAATCTGTTTCAGCTTTCAGTGAGTGACAGTGAAATCTGTTCTTGAAAGTGTCTATCAGAAACAGGCTTCAATGTAAAGAGATGGCTGGGTGACATTGCAATACCTCAATGTCAGAGACATCAGGGAGCAGCAGATGAACTGTCAACATTCATAATGGTCAAAAGTTGGTTTCTCAAGGAGTGACCTTTATGGAACAGTGCAAGACAAGTTGAGAAATTAGTTAAAGCTGCTTGAGAGCAGAGGAACCAGGTGGGACAAAAGAATTTGTTTAACTTTTTGCAGGAAAATTGCGCAGATTTTTCTTAACTCTTTTCTTACACTGTAATCAGTGTAACTTAGGTGCAATTGCCGAACTGCAACTTAGGAAAAGAATATTTGCATTGTTTCTTTTCCGAAATGTCTCAAAGTTCTTTAACAAGCAATTTCCTGGAAGCATGTTTCCTCTTGTTATGGAAGTTAACACAGTGACCAATTTACTCAAACAATGCCCCACATACATTGAGCTGACTTAGCAACCTCACTCCATGTATTGATGATGCTGGTGAGGCAGGTCAAAGGATCTTTAGTGTCAACCTGAGCTGCTGTAACAAACAAACAAAAGGCAGAATGTGATGTGTCATCCAACTTACAACCCTTCCGACTATACCATGTTTTTTCTGTGTATTGGAGTTATGGCTTAAATCTTGTACTCCAAACAAGATGTTTGATTTTGTGTCATAATCTTTCAAAAGAAAGGACATCTGACAATTCATCAACTTAATAAATAACAAAACAGTAAACTATGTCTGTATTTTTGAGAAGAATTTATTTTTTAAGACAAAATAAAAGAATGTTGCTTGGGAACTTAAACAGTGATGAGCAGTAGACCAGTGTCAGAAGGGTTTGAATGAGATTGGAATGCAATCACAGAACTTTCAAGATTACTGATTGCACCCATTGTGTGACACATTTTCAAACATATTACTTTCTAAGAATCATGAAGGAGATACTTATCAAATCCCATCCTCCCATCCAGTGCTGTCAGTCATTGCGATAAGAAAATAGATTGGCACTTCAGTGATTAAATGGTCCCTGTTTTGCTGAATTAAAGGTTGGCCAAAAGAATACAAATATTTGGAATATAAGAACTTCAAAAAGATCCATCTTTCATTCAATTTTTCGTGTAGATTATCTGGTTGAAATATTGTAAAGTCAAAATCGCCATTAACAGGTTAGAATATCATTGACCAATGTGTGTAACACCTAAAATTCGCTCCTGATGGGAATCTGCATTCAGGAAAATGGACCAGAAGAATTGACATATATGATGCCAACAATGTCCTAACCACTGTTTATCCTTCAGTCAGCATAACTAAAGCAGATTATCTGGATTTTATCACATTGCTGTTTGTGGGATGTTGCTGTGTGTAAGTTGGTTGCCAAGCTTCCTATGTGCAAAGCTAGGGAGAGGCAATGGCCTAGTGGTATTATAGCCAGACAGTCAGCCCAGAGACACAAGTAATGTTCTGGGGATCTGGGTTCAAATCCCATCACAGCAGAGAGTGGAATTTGAATTCAATAAATAATTGGAATTAACAGTCTAATGGTGACCATGAAAACATTGTCAGAAAAGCCCATCTGGTTTGCTCATGTCCTTTAAGGAAGGAAATTGCCATCCTTACCTGGTCTGGCCTACATGTGACTCCAGACCCAGAGCAATGTGGTTTGCTCTTAACTGCCCTCTGGGCAATTAGGGATGGACAATAAATGCTGGGCTAGCCAGCAATGCCCTCATCCCATGAATGAATAAAAATGGGCCTGTGCTGTAATACACTTTGGGATGACCTAAGGTTGTAAATGGTGCCCCATTATTAAAAATTATTTCTTCATGTGTCAGAATGCAGCCAGTGTTATGACCATGTGTGTCAAAGGTCAAATTCAGCAAGATCTTTGCAAAGTTCTGAAAACTCTAAGTTGGAGAATCAGGGCATAGTCTTGTATCCTTTTCCCTGATACACCCCCTTTCTGGGAACACTGAATTTTCCTAACAGAATAGAAATTTCATGTATTCATTTCTTTCGCATGAATTCTGTGGTTTTGGATTATCTTTGAAAATGCTGAGTCCTCCATTGCAACAAAACATGCTATTTTGACAGTGGTTTGGTCTGGGGTAGGGGGTGACCATTTGATAACATATTCTGCCTTGCTGACCCTGTAATCACTAGAGGGGCCGGACTAGTTTATTTTCTTTTAAATGTTGCAATATTTTACTGTCAATGTTAAGCGCAAATTCCAGTAGAGATCTTTGTAAAAGAAAAGCACAATTAAAAATAGTCATTTTACACATTTAAATTAATAATTCAATCAAATACTGAACAGCACAGCTTTCAATGTGTCCCATCTGAAACAGAATGCTGCTTTGTGATCATTCCATCAGTCACTGCAGGCTAAGACATCATTCAGTCAAGGATCAAAACCCTTCCTATCATTCAATCCAACTCCGAATCCTTCCCAAAATTCAATGCTGGTCGTTTCCTGTCATTCACTGAAATAACTCCACAGAGGCCTGCATCCCATCACCAAGTTGCCCTTTATTTACACATGCATAGTACTTGACACTGGTTTGACTTCTTCAGAGCCAGCTCTCAGAGTGAACAGAACCCCTGACACTCCTGTTTACATCTGTCAGTCAGGTCCCTGATTAACAACCATAAACAAACCCATACAGATCAAAACCGGAAACACTTCTCACCATAATGGACCGGACAGTATAAATTCCAAGCGGTGTAGAACAACATCACTTCATCGGATGCTGTACTGATAATGTCACCTAGCATGGTGACGAAACATCTGAACAAGAACAAGCGAGCTCAGCGAGCAAGTCAACAACGTTAACAGCCCCCATCAGGGAACTCTTATTCTATGAGGTCCATCCAGCTGACCTCATTACAATCACTACATTCACTGCTGCAGCAAATCTTGGCAGTCTCTTTACATGGGAAGGGAAGTCATTTTGACTCTGGATGACAGGGCAGTTGTTCATTGAACCATCCATTCTATATCACACATTATTTGCCTTTCCATTGAAGTCAACAACAGGAAAATTAGAGAGTGCGGGGTGTAGAATGAACAACACAGTTGATATTGTTCAACAACATCAGCCAGGATGACAGTGGCCCTGGAGCCAAGAATCAGAACCCGCATGTGCTGAGAAAAACTGATGTGGAAGTGCCGGTGTTAGACTGGGATGGACAATGTCAGCAGTCACATGACACCAGGTTATAGTCCAATATGTTTGTTTGAAAGCACGCAAGCTTTTGATGCACCTGACGAAGGGGCTGCGCTCCGAAAGCTTGCATGAAAGACTGAGATCAGCCAATGTCAATGGCCTCTGACTGATAAAGGATAATACAGGCTTTCCTCTGTGACTGATAAATTCTGGGTTTTCCTGTTCGTATAATTTCAGACAGTAGATTATATCTGTGTGGGCAGCCAGACAGATGAGCTTATTTTCTTTTTACGGCATTGCAGGATGTTGTCTGGCCTCGTTCTCTTTTGTTGCTACTGCTTTCCAAACAAAGAGGAGAAAGACAAAGTATTCATGAATCACATCATTCAGGAAATTCTCAAATAGACTCAGCTGGACTGACAGGGGAGGAAACCCATGTTCCTGTGATTCTCTGCCACAACCACATTGTGGCGATGTGTAGTTCCAGTTCTCAGAATTCCTGAGCCGATTCAATTCTTTCTCTTTTTTAGTTCTATGTATATGAATATTTAAGAAGAAGTTAGTTAGATGGTTGAAGTGGGATTAAAAAGAAAACATGAAAGACTTGCACTTATATTGTGCTTTCCATGACCACAGGATTTCTCAAAGCTCTTTAGGACACTCTACAAAGGGACACAGGAACAGGATAGGCAAATGGATCAGGTTCCTGCTGAGGATAAATACCAGCGTAGACTAATCACATTAAACAATGTGTTGCTACATTGTAATTTCAATGTTTGCTTAACAACCTCACTTTCTTAAGAGCATCTGTTTTACACATTGACCTTCAGCTAAGATGTCTGCAAACTTCCCAAACTAAAACTAAAATAGTTTTTTTTCACCAACTATGGTTTTTTCCCTAAACCCAAATAAAATCCAGAATCTTCTAAATGAAAGCCTAAAGCATGACATTTTACTTTGTTTGCTCGTAAACCCTACTAAAGTAAACAAGTTCCCATTAGCCTCCATGAATGATCTCTCACAGTCTGTTTTAAAAGAAGTCACCATGGCTACAGAAGTGCCTACAAGTTAATCACTAGATGTCTTCAGAGACAGAACTCATATGCCACTAGTTCAAAATTCAAATATCCAAAATAAGTAATATTAAAATATATATCAATGATATATCTTATATCACAAATAGCCTAGGGGGATGTGTCTGGGTGGGATGCTCTTCAAAAGGTCAGTGTGGACTTGATGGGCTGAATGGCCTGTTTCCACACTATAGGAATTCTATGTCTCTATGGAGACCCAGAGAGAATGCCAGTGAGCTGCGTCTGCTCAGAAACTGCTCTGACTTTGAGGTCTGGGTGGATGCCATCTAGTTTCTCATTAGTACCTAGGAAAATCTCAACCTGCAATGAGGTGAGTTCCTTTTTATTTCTTCTTGAGCTGTGAGCTTTGCTGGCTGGGCTAGCATTTATCCTTAGTTGTACTTTGGAAGGTGGTAGTGAGCTGCCTTCTTGAACTGCTGCAGTCCACGTGCTGAAGGTAGGTCCATAATCCCCTGAGGAAATGAATTCCAGGATTTTGACCCAGTGACAGTGGAGGAACAGTGATATATTTTCAATCCACGGTGGGGAATGTCTTGGATGGGAACTTGCATGTGGTGGTGTTCTCATGTATCTGCTGCCCTTGTCACTCTAGATGTGGCGGTTTTAGTTTGAAAGGTGCTGTCTATGAATCTTTGATGATTTTCTGCAACGTATCTTGTAGGCAGTACACATTGCTGCTACTGAGTATCGGTGGTGGAGGGAGTCAATGTTGTGGATGTAGTCCCAGTCAAGTGGGCTATTTTGTCCTGGTTGGTGTCAAACTCCTTAAGTATTGTTGGAGCTGTACTCATTCAGGCAAGTGGGGAATATTCCATCTCATTCCTGACCTATGTCTTGTAGTGAGAGATGACTCACGGTGAATTTACACTGAGGTTTACCACTCCTCAGACATGGGGCAATGTTGAGAAGGCAAGAGCTTCATGGTTGTGTCAACCAAAATAGGAATTGTACCCATGTTGTTGGCAACACTCTGCATCACAACCCCATTGTCTAACCAACTGAGCTAATCAACCAGTGCTGGCTGCCCTTGTCCTACTGAAGACTTCTCCAAGGTGACACAAGTGCTCAGGCTCTACACTGTGAAGGATCGGCTGGTCACATTGAATAGACATCCGTCTGCTGGGGCACTGCTACAATGCCTGATTGGATAGAACTTTTATTGACCTGCTCCTGCCAAGTTGCTCCTCAACCCATCACAGTCACATCCGGCTTCCCAACTCAAAAGTTGCTCCGAGGTCGGGATTGTGACTCAAATGGCAAATGTAAACCCAAACAAAAACAAGACCATGGGCTAGATTTCTGCAGAATCATCCAACCTTGTGGTGGGTGGGGTGGGGTGTCCTTTAAAAATGACAGATGAGATCTGGAGAAAGAGAATCTGCTTTCTTTTCGGGAGCTGGTTTGTTGTTTTGCAGACATTTCGTTACCGTGCTGGGTAACATCCTCAGTGCAGCATCCGATGAAGCGTCGATGTTTTCCCGCCTGGTTTTTAAACTCTGGGGTCCGTTAAGATGGATTGCCTCACTTCCGGTTTTCCTCCGTAATGGAATGTATATGGGGACGAGTTCAATGTGTTTATTAATAGCATGCTCTGTGGAGTCCCATGTTTCCAGGAATTCTCGTGCTTGTCTCTGCCTAGCCTGTCCCAGGATCTTGGTGTTGTCCCAGTCGAAGTCGTGTTCTCCTTGTCCATGTGGATTAAGATGAGTGAGTATTGGTCGTGTCTTTTTGTAGCCAGTTGGTGTTCACGTACTCCTGTTGTTAGTTTCCTTCCTGTTTGTCCGATGTAGTGTTTCTCGCAGTCTCTGCAGGCGATCTTGTAGATGACAATGGTCCTGTCCATGGCGGGGAGTGGGTCTTTAGTTCAGGTGAGCAGTTGTCGTAGGGTTGATGTGAGCTTGTGGGGCACATTTCAACATTTCATGGAGGAGCATACTCGCAATTTTTGCTTTCCTTGAAAAATGAAAAATGAATTTTGTGCCTTGTTCTGTGATTCTACAATGAAGCCATAAAATTTAACGTAACTGCTTGCTTTCCAGAGGTATACTTGAGTTGAATGGTGTTCAGCTATTGCCATCTTTTTAACTTGTCAGATATGAACAACAAAGGATTTTGATCTCAACTATGCTTCCATTTCACTGAATATGTCAGGGTCTCCTTGACCGCCACTGGATCCATCCATAATGAAGATGTCATTACTTTTTACACCAGTCCTTGTCAAAGAAATTCTGAAGGAGACTATAAAGTCGCAGCATGGTGGTTTTGTACTCACAGAAAACTGGCTTATTTATTTACTCCTGCTCATGAAATATGGCAAGCTTGTCCTGAAGGGTCAAGAAAGAGCAATGACTCCCCCAGTAATGGTGATTGATAAGCTGCAGAGGTCACTTGAAATTATAGATGTAATGGTTTTACTTTGAAATGACCAGATGAATTAGTGTCAGAGACCCCAGGCATCCCACTAATGATGTGTAACGGGACAATATTATATTTTTCCACTCAAGATATTGTTTCTTAAACACTCCCACACTTCCCTGACCCCCACCTCTGTGCTTCATTTTAACACAACAAGCGAGCGAGATTTAAGAGAAATCATTTTTTAAAAATTCTTACTGGCAAGAGCAGCATTTGTGACTCATCTCTAGTTGCCCTTGAAAGGTGATAGTAAATAGAAACATCTAAACATAAAAGATAGGAGCAGGAGGAGGCCATTTGGCCCTGTGAACCTGCTCCACCATGTTTCATAGCTGATCGTCCAACCCAGTAGTTTAATCCTGCTTTCTTCCCATAACCTTTGATCCCATTTGCTCCAGGTGCTATATCTAGCCGCCTCTTGAATACATTCAATGTTTTGGCATCAACTGCTTCCTGTGGTAATGAATTCCACAGGCTCACCACTCTTCGGGTAAAGAAATGTCTCCTCATCTCCGCCCTAAATGGTCTACTCCGAATCCTCAGACTGTGACCCCTGGTTCTGGACATACCCACCATCGGAAACATCCTCCCTGCATCTACCTTGTCCAGTCCTGTTACAATTTTATAAGTCCTTATGATAATACGTCACCTTCCTGGTCTCCTGAAGTCCATGTGGAATATAAATGTTTCAAGTAGCAGTTTTGAAATAAATGAATGACTTCTTTCCGATTTGATCACGTCATTCTGAGTCTGGAATAACACACAGCCCAGATTGGGTAATGATGCAGATTCCCATCCCTACAGGCTGTTTCAGAAACCAGGCATTTCTACAAAAGTCATGACTACCATTTTACTGACACTGGCATTCAAACCCCAGATTAAGTTAATTACCGGATTTGAAAATCCCCAGCATTTGTCAATGGGATTTGAGTTCACAACCTCCAGTCAATATTCCAAGTTTCTAACTTTTTTAAACAAACCTTATATCAGGTTAAAAAGCCCTGATGGAACAAAAACTTAATAAAATGGTTAACAAGTTATATCTCTGATAGAATAACCACAATGTTCTTTCATGGAGTGTGAGCGACATCAATATGACAACCATTTGTTGTTCATCTCTAATTATCTGCGAGAAGTTCAATCCAAATAATGACCACAAATGGTTATTTTAATTTTCTGTTTTATTTTGTTATTTTATCCCTGTTTTTCTGTTCTTTTTCTGAAGTTTATTACTAATAGTGAGAATTACTTCTGTCTCCTGATTGACACTAATTGTGAGTTTAGTCCAGGATATCCAAATTGTGTTCAATATACCTATCAATCTGGTTCTTAGCTTATGGGCAATTTAAATAAAACCAAAAGACTGTGGAGGCTGAAAATCTAAAATAAAAACCTGAAAGTACTAAACTCCAGAAGAATCACACCGGACTTGAAACATTAACTCTGTTTCTCTCTCCACAGATGCTCCTGGACCTACTGAGTTTCTCCAACATTCTCTGTGTTGGTTTCAGATTTCCAGTATCTGCAGTTTTTCAAGTAGCATTTCAACATATTGTTATGACACAGCCAGTTTTGATTCCTGGTGATCTGGTTCTCATTCAGAATTTACTTTTGTGATCTTTTTATCTATCCTGTATGGACCACTGGACTGTGCTCTCAATGATTCACTTTGTAAAGGCTGGAATGTTAATATCTCACCCCTGGTTAAGAAATTCAGGATTTAGCCTATTTGTTGGCCCTTTTTTTGTTTGTTTTTTTACAATGCTCTTAGGTGTTCCTGTGTTACTTTGCAGGTTCTCATGAGCTATATTCCCCTAATTTCCCCAGAATCTGTGTGGGCCTCTGAGGGCCATTCACAACAGCAGCTAAAGAAACTAGAAGTGAATGTGTTAGCACAGCGATCAGCACATCGGGACACTTGGAGTGGCCATGTGACTGTGCATCTTAGAGAGAACACTACCTATGAGCTGATCTCAGACAGCACAGAGATGTACTCCAACATGAAGGATTCAGTCCTAAAATCTTTCTCTTTGCTTAGTTTCAAAGATAGAGTCATAGAAGTTTACAGCATGGAAACAGGTCCTAAGGCCCAACTTGCCCACTGAGGGAGGTGACAGCCTAGTGGTAATGTTAGGGCAGCACGGTGGCTCAGTGGTTAGCAGTGCAGCCTCATAGCACCAGAGACCTGGGTTCAATTCCATCCTCAGGTGACTATCTGTGTGGAGTTTGCATACTCTCCTCATGTCTGTGTGGGTTTCCTCTGCGTGCTCTGGTTTTCCCCCCTCAGTCCAAAGATGTGCAGGGTAGGTGGATTGGCCATGCTAAATTTCCTGTAGTGTCCATGGATGTTTGGTTAGGCATGGGGAAGTGCAGGGGTTAGGGGAATTAGTCAGGTGGGATGCTCTTTGGAGGGGCAGTGTTGACTTTTTGGGTCGAAGGGCCTATTTCCACACTGTAGGGATTCAATGATGTCTATGATTATCACTGGACTGTCAATTCAGAGACCCAGATAATGTTCTGGAGACCTGAGTTCTAATCCTGCCATGGCAGATGGTAGAGATTGAATCCAACAAAAACCTAGCATTAAGTGTCCAATGATGACCATGAATCCATTGTTGATTGTCAGGAAAAACCCATCTGGTTTACTAATATCCTTTAGGGAAGGAAACTGCCATCCTTACCTGGAGTGACCTCCATGTGACTTCAGACCAGCAGCAATCTGGTTGACTCTTAACTGTCCTCTGGGTGATGGGCAATAAATGCTGGGACTAGACAGTGACGCCCTCATCCTGTGAATGAACTTAAAAAAGATTGTGGATGCTGGAGATCTGAAGAAAGGTCAGTGGGCTCGAAATCTTAACTGAGTTTCTCTCTCCACAGATATTGCCAGACGTGCTGAATTTCTCCAGCAATTTCTATTTTTGTTTGTTTCTCAAAGTCAGAGTTCTGCTTTTCAAGTTCAGGCTCTTAAAATGGGATTCCATCTCTTTCTCTTTTTATTGCTCTTGCCTCTTCTGCTTCTCTTACAAGCCAAAGCCAGCTTCTTAACTATTCTTTCTTTTTCTCTTTCTTTTCCCTTCACCTCTCCTTCAGGTTCAAGTTTTCTCATTTAGATTTTCATTTCTAATTCGCTTTCTGTTTTTTCCTTTCCTTCTCTATTTCAAATATTTCAATTGCTGTATTGCTCACTCTATTGGCTTGCCCTCTATGCAGTGTCTTTTCTTTTCTCCTTCCTGATTATTATGACCCCACTTCCATTTACATCGGGTACACCAGATGAATACTCACTTTTATGTTAAGCCTGAGGCTGGAGGTCTGCACTGTTGCTCCAGTCTCACCATTCTGTGGGCTCCAACATAAAATAAAACTATATTTCTCAGTTACTGAGAAGCCAAATTAAATAACTCGTGTATCTCAAGTTTGAATAAGCAGATCCATCAACCAGGTTTCTTTCATAAATGCAACTATCAATTTATTATCAAACCATAATTTATTCAGTAAAAATGTAATTTCTTGTTAAGATACATGGTGATAATATGAAAGTATAAATGTTTTCCCCTTCAAATAATCCCAATCGCATGTACAAGGATGCAGAAGTTATGCTGCAGTTATACAAAACCCTGGTTAGACCTCACCTGGTGTACTGTAGTCAGAGCCATGCCTTTAGGAAGGATATGTTGGCCTTGAAGGGAGTACAACATAGATTTACAAGAATGATACCTATATGTTAGGGGTTGATATGAGGAGAGATTATACAAACTAAGCCTGTTTTCTCTAGAATTTAAGGGGTGATCTGATTGATGCCTTCAAGATATTAACAGGGGAAGACAGGATAGATAAAGATAAACTGGTTCCACTTGTTGAAGTTTCTACACCTAGGGGGCACAGTCTGAGAGTTAGGGCCAGACAGTTCAGCAGAAATGTTACGAAGTACTTTTACACACAAACGATGGTAGAGGGTTATAAATCTCTTCCAAAAATGACAGTGGTTACAGGATCAGTTGTTATTTATAGATTTGAAATAGATTTTATTTGTTAAACAAAGGTGTTAAGGGATATGAGCCAAAGGCAGGTGTATGGAGTTAGGCCAAAGATCTCATTGAATGGTGGAACAGGTTTGAGGGGCTGAATGGCCTACTCCTGTTCCTATGGTCCTACTTAAGGTAGGTAGCCTACAAGGGGGAAACAAAAAATATTAGATTTTCTCCAGTATGGACAGCAACTAATAGACATATTTAGAAGAATGTGGGACTAGACAACGATCGTTGTTTTTAAACAGCATATTGTTTTGATCAGCAGTACGTTTCCTAAGCAAGGAGTGAATGGAAGTTCAATCAGAACAACTACAAAGGGAACTAAATATAAGGCTGAATCTTGAGTAGGTGTCAGTTTTTGGGAGGATCTCTCTCCACAAGTTCTCTCACTGTAGATTACCAAGTATGCCTCATTAACTACCTACCCTACCTCATTGGAATCTCTCTTGCCCAATACTAGCCCCATCTTACCTTGTGCCATTCTGAAACAACCCCCACCCCTGGACAGTAGCCCTCTAACACACAGTCTGTCTGTGTGTCTGCATGTAATAACAACTCAATATGGTAGGACTGGTAGCCTGTAGGTTCTGGCTGAAGGGCTAATGGACATAAACAAGGCAAGGCATGACATAGAATTGGCAAGCCTGCAGGTAGGCACTGTGACCGAGCTCTGAGAAATCAGGCAGCTCTTAGATGTAGCCTAGTCCACTCCATGAGCAGGGTGACTGTGTCCATGTGCAGTGTCCTTGCAGCAGCCTTTCAAATTCAAGACAGAGATTGATACTTTCTTGATTAGTGAGGGGATGAAGGGTTACGGGAGAAGGCAGGATAATGGGGTTGATCAACATATTAGCCACAATTGAATGGGCAGACTTGATAGGCTGAATGGCCTAAAACGGGGTGTCACGGCAGCTCAATGGTGAGCGTAGCTGCCTCACACTGTTAAGGATCCAGGTTCAATTCCACCCTCAAGCGACAGTATGGAGTTTGCACATTCTCCCCGTGTCTGCGTGGGTTTCCTCTGGGTGCTCCAGTTTCTTCCCACAGTCCAAAGATGTACAGGTTAGGGTGGATTGACCATGCTAAATTACCCATAGTGTCTAGGCTAGGTGGGTTAGTGACGGGGAAGGCAGGGCTACAGGATGGGTCTGGGTGGGGTCCTCTTCAGATGGTCAGTATGGACTTGAGGGGCTGAATGGCCAGCTTCCACACTGTAGGAATTCTATGATTCTGCTCCTAAATCTTATGGTCTTACTGTTGGTGGACTCTGCAATGCAGATCTGCGCTTCCTAAGCAGCATGCAAGTGAATCAGAGAGGTGCCACAAGTATCCTGAAGAGTTGGCATTCACCAGGTGCCAATGTCCGTGGATGAGGGTATGGGTGCCCACTGCCCATGGATCGTAGCCTGAGGTGCTGTTTGTTGCTGAGCTACACAGAGGTTCCTTGCAGCCAGCAAATCCGCAGGTACCTGCTCTGACCAGATACAAAACCAGTATCTGGTTTTGCTCAGTGAGTTTGGTAAGACAGGAAGCTGCATTCAAATGAGGTCAGAGGTACAGCTAGGAAGGTGTTTAATGAGCCAAAATCACTCTTGATAGGTGACTCGCCATTGTCTAGAGAGAAAACCTCTGTGATACCTGGAATTTGCGGAGAAGATGCAGTGAGTTACTCACATTGTCGAGATAGGCCTTGCCAACAACACTGCTCACAGGGACAGGTACCTTGCTCATAGAGTGGGCTAGGCTGTGGCTCAGATCTTCTGCCCTTACTCACTCAGTGCCTACCTGCATGCCTGCCCATTCCGTGCAGTGAGTTACCCCCGATATAAAACGTTACTTTGGCTGCACTTGTTGCCGGATATGGTGGATTTTAACTAGGAAGAAAGGCTGGATAGACAGGGATAACAAAGTGTGGAGCTGGATCAACACAACAGGCCAAGCAGCATCAGAGGAGCAGGAAAGCTGAATTTTCGGGTCTGGAGCCTTCTACAGAAATGGGGGAGGGATAGACAGGGTTTGTTTTCACTGGAATGCAGGAGGTTGAGAGCTGTCCTGATAGAAGTTCATAAGATTGTGAAGTGATAGAATGGAAAGTATGAAGCTTTTTCCCAGGGTGGGGTGGCGTCAATGACTAATGGACGCAGGTTCAAGGTGCGAGGGGGGAAGTTTAAAAGAGATGTGCGAGGCAAGGGTTTTCACACAAAGGGTAGTGAGTGCCTGGAACGCCTTGCCAGTGGAGTTGGTGGAAGCAGACACAATAACAGGATTCAAGAAGCATCTGGGTGAAAACATGAACAGGAAGGAAATAGAGGGATACAGATCCTGTAAGTGAAGCCAGTTTTATTGTGGAAGGGCAAAATGTGTCAGCACAGGCTTGGAGGGCTGAAGGGCCTGTTCCTATGCTGTATTATTCTTTTGTTCTTTGTTCAAGATAGGCCTCGCTTAAGGTATTGCATGAGTTTGCCTCAAATCTCACCACTATCCACATGCTTCAGGAATTTATAAAATTCTGCCCACAGATTTCAAAATAAAATTTATAGAATTGCGCAGGGGGAATAGGAAGTTTTCAAACAGCCAGCACAGACGTGATGGGCCAAATGGCCTTCCCTCTGTTGTATTATTCTGAGTTTCACCAGGCTTTCCACCTTTTGAAAGCCAAGAGGCCAAATTTTACCTGTTTTCACACGTAACCCCATTCCAGTAATCAGGAGCAGGAGCCCTATGTGATTCTACACAACATGGCTCTAGTCAACAGATACTGGGGTCAACTGTATCGTCTTGACTTATGGATGTGTTGACCATAGGCAGGCTGGGCTCTTGTGGCACAGTGGTAGCATCCCTACCTCTGAGGCAAGAGGTTCAGGCCCAAGTTCCACTTGTCACAGAGGTAGATATTTTCAATTGATTGGTTTAGATGTTACAAAGTACCTCTGGAGCAGGGGAGACTTGAACCTGAGCATCCTGGCTTAGAAGTAGGAACATTACCACTGTGCCATAGCAGCCTGACTATAGCAGAGGTATGTAAGAACATCTCTGAGCAGGTTGATGAAGGAACAAAGATCACAGGTAGGTTGTGAATTGAAACAGTTGCTGGATGGAGTTTAGTATCTAGTCACATGGTGCATTTACTCACTAAACCATTGGGGGGCAAGCATATCCTAGCCTGGCAATTATATTACAGACTCCTCTGTTCTAGCCATTGTGCAGACGTAACTGAATTAATTTTCACTGTCAGATTCTTTTGAATTGATTGACCTCATATATACAAAAGACACACATTAAACAGTAAGTGTTGCTGTGATTTCAGTGGAGCCTTCAGTAACAAATCACAGCTCCTAAAGCCTTCTGGTATGGTTAACCCTATCAGGATACTGCCTAACCATGAATAAAGAAACAGTCCATTTAGCCCCTCTTGGGCTGTGCTTTTGTTTACACTCCACACCCCGTGTCCAGCAGCAGGAGGAGAAAACACAGGCCCTGGTGCTGCTTCCGACCTGGGACCATGGCCCCAATCCCAGCCCTACCCTCATGCCACCAGACCTCCTCCCCAACTAGAGCACAGCGATTTCCCAACTAGCCCCCCTACCAGACCAAAGTGGCATCACCCCATCAGAGCACAGTGATCCTCTCCTCGACCAGAACACAGCGAACTACCAGAGTATTGCAGACCCCCAGCCCCCAACCAGAGAACAGCGACCCCACACCCCCAACGAGAACACAGGGACGCCACGCCCCTGAACAGATTATAGTGGCCCCCCCTTCTTGTTGGTTGTTGGGCCTTGTTGTACCACTGGACACCCCAGTCTAGACCCCCACCCTATGTCTTCTCACTCTATTAATGTATCCTTCTCATTCTTTTGCCCCTTTCTGTCTAACTTTCCCTTAAATGTATTTCTGTTTTTCATTCCACCTTGCTGTGTTGTGTTGCACATTCACATCCCTCTCTTGGTGAAGAGATTTCTCCTGATTGGATTTATTGGGTGTTCTTCTTATCTTTAGGGCCTGTACTTCTGAACTCTTCTGAAAATAGATCTGTCCACCCTATCAAACTTTTTAAGTTTTACAGACCAGCTCATCCCTCAGCCAATTTTTTTTTGAGAAAGAAAGCTGCAGCCTGTTTAATCTTCTGTGATTGATATAACCTCTCCATTCTGATGTCTTCCCTGTAAATCCTTTGGCACGTTATTCCCTCCTCAGTGTTGTCTCTGTTAAAGGAAAACAGAAATTTGCACCTTTCCCTTTCAGAAAGACCTTTCTCTGAACCATGTTTATAAAGAGGATTTACATAATGACCTGAAAACTCCTCAAAATCTCTCCAATCTCTTCATTTTGGGAGGGCTGTGCAAGTGTGTCTCTGTAAATTGGTGTGTGTGTTTGTGAGAGAGATTGTGTATGTGTGTGCATATAAGTGACTCTGTGTATGTATGTGAATGTGCTTCTGTTTGTGCATATGGCTGTTTGTGTGTGTGTTTGTGTCTATATGTTTGTGCTCTGTGTGTGTGTGTGAGTGTGTGTGTCTCTATCTGAGTGTGTGTACCTACGTGTTTGCGTGTGTCCGTGTCTGTGTGTCTGTGCCTCTGTGTGTGTGTGTGTGATTGTGTGTGTGTCTGCATGTGTGTGTGATTGTGTGTGTGTGTGAGAGATTGTGTGTGTGTCTGCGTGTGTGTGTGATTGTGTGTGTGTGTGTGTGATTGTGTGTGTATCTGCGTGTGTGTGTATGTGTGTGTGTGTGCTTGTGTATGTGTGTGCCTGTGCCTGTGCCTGTGTGTGTGTGTGTGTGTTTGTGTATGTGTGTA
>JAHRHZ010000026.1:3872793-3885400 GCA_024137785.1 Ginglymostoma cirratum | reverse complement strand
TAACCACAGAAGAAATAATAAAAATACAACATCAAATATATATACAAAGACAGTTACTAAGTTTAAAAATGAGTGTGTGGTAATCACGGAAAGAAAACAGTTTAAAAGTCTGTAGAATCCTTGAATTGTTAGATTCTTAACCTGAAACTACTGTTGTTGAATTTTTGACAGGTACTTTTCACTTTGGCTAAGTTTGTAGATCTTCTTTGCATTCTCAGTGAATCGTTGTCCTGCCAATTTGCATTTTCGTTGGGAGCTGTTTTCAAGATGCTGAGGGAAGCAGGTGAGGAAAGAGACAGTCTCTCAGTGCTTGCTGATACCAGTCCAATTTATTTCTCTCTGCTCTGCTTCTGAAAAGCAGCTGTTGCAATACAGCCAAATGAGCGCACCTGAGTCTGGATCCATCATCTGTCCAATCAGCTCCCAATATGTGAAATGATCATGTGAATTAGAACAGGAGATGTGAATTTCTTGATGCCAACTCAGTCGCCTGGTTTCAATACCAATTATCTCAATGCAGATGGTCTTGTGTCTTCCACAGGAATCTCACAAAATGTACCTCAATCTGTGGACAGATAACCACTGCAACTATTTTAGGATCATGCATCTACCTTGTGAATAATTATTGCAGTCTGTGAACAGCCTCAGGCATAACCATTAGACAATGGAAATTAAAATTCAATAGCCCAGATTTCTAATATTGTAACACCTTTAAGTGTTTATCAAATTCAATTTAAGAAAATTACTAGTGAATCTATTTCTAGAATCCTTTTAGGTAGTGTATTCCAGATTACAAACCCTAACTGTTTAGGAAAATGTTTCTTCATGTCCCATCTACGATTCACCCATCTATGGTTACTGATCCTATAGCCAACATGAATACTGCATGTACTTTACAAGATGCATTGCAACTCACCAAACCAATTGCCAGCACCTTCTGAACTTGTGGTACCCACCGCCGAGAAAATCAACATATCAGAGAAATGGAAACTCCACCACCTGAAAGCTCCTCTCCAAGTCATGCCTCATCCTGTTTTAGAACTACTCTGACAATCTTTAATCAAGAAATAGAAATAAGGAAATTTTGTAACTACTTTTAAATGCTTGTAGATTGTAATTATTTAAAGAATACTTGAAAAGAACTTTGAAGAGTTTAGTTGAGCTTTAAAGAGATCAATTACAAATTTTGGATACTGGAAATTCTATTCCGTGTGATCTGTCAACCCTGGACCTGGAAGCAATACCAACACAAAGGAATTTAAATGCAGAAAGCATGTGACTATTCACAAAATGGATACAGACAAGATGGAAGTCAGAGGGGATCAGCAAGTTGGTTCAGTGAGAATTGAATTCCTGAGAAGTCCAAAAGTATATTTAACACCATTATTCCTGTTTATTTCACACCCAAGAGACAGTTTAAATACCCAGAATCAGTCACAATGTGAAAGCAAAAGTAGGTCTGGTATGTCCCTTCCACCACAATGAACAGGGGCTGGAATTTGGGAATGTTCTGGAAGTACTACACCACCTGGAGAATGTTGAATGGTTTGAAAACTATTTATTCAGACAGGGCTGCCTGTGGAGAACCAGCTAAATCCTTGAAGCCAAGACATTGGAATTCTACTTGGAAAATTGTGCAGCTGTAATTGGAATCATAAAGGTCTTCAGATCACATGTAAGAGTCAAGAGATAGTCCTTTGGATGTCTCCTATTCCATTTGTAAATTATAGTGATTTGCCTATTAGTTTAAGTTTAATTCACATTGATTCTGATTCATGTTAACATATAAGTTACAAAACAGGAATTCTCTTGTTCTTAAATTTCTCCTTCTGGGGGATTCAGTAAATTTGGTTCTTTTGATTTATGGATTTCTGTGGGAAACTAATTATCATACCTTCACTGCCACAAGGTCACAATCCTGATACTTCCCATTTGACCGGACTATGGGAATAATTTCACTTTACGTGCACTTTCTCAAGGACACATCAGTGTGGACAATAAAGTTTAGCCTTGTTATCAATATCCATATTTCAAAAATGAATTTAAAAATAGTTTTAAATTTGTGAACATGAATTTACAATAGTAAACTAATGCAACTATTAATGTCTATAATATGCTATGTCCAAAAGTGTGGATTAATAGCAATGTGATTGATTTCTCATTCATTCTATTCATGAAGAGCATTGAAACTCGGCTGAATAAATTCATATTTTTGAATGGATCCATATTTTTGATAAAGAATATGTAATTTGCTAACTTTTTCATGATATTCCAAAGTTTCAGGATTTGATTCCTTTTAAATAATTTTAATATCTTCACAGTGACATGTGGGGTTTAAATTAAGCTTTACCAAATGCTGATTATTCCCATTTTATTAAATGAGTTATTTTATATTATCCATAATCAGTTACAAAGAATGCCTGCAGAACATGCGCTAAGACTGATTTACCAGCATTCTACACCACCCATTGTTCTCTCCACTCAATGCAATGGATAACCTTGTTGTTTAACATGTGTTTTTCTTACAGAAAGGAATCACCCTGACCAATTTTAGACCCAGCAGCGAATTAATATGGAATATCATCCTTGTGATTTTGCCTTGACTTCAGGGAGACATTAAGCAGAACCTTTTTTTGTGCAACATAGGAATACAATAAGCTATAGAGTGACTGTGAAAGCAAGAGCAAGATAGCAATAGAATGGTTATGGAAAGCAATGAATCATAACATGTTGAAATCTTTATGGGAAAACAGCTATGGTGCCACTAAAATAAGCAGTGCACTGGCAGTCACTATAAGGAATGTTTAATTAGTATTATCAACTTTAATGATTGACTTAACACATTTGGAACTGATAAAAGTAAAAAGAACTAGGTAGAGAAATTTCTATTTAATCTACATTCTTTCAGTATTATTTAGAAATGTTGACTTCCTTTTAACATGTGACAGCTTTTTTAACAATCTTTATCTTCTGTTCAGATTGGATCTAAATACTGACACATCAAAATCTTTTAACTGCATTATTACAATATTTGCTTACGGGACATGGGTGTCACTGGCTGCGCAAACATTTATTGCCCTTGAGAAAGTCGTGGTGAGCTGCCTTCTTGAACTGCTGCAGTCCCTGTGCAATGGACAACCATCATGCTGTTAGGGAGGGAGTTCCAGGATTTCAACTTAAAGACACAGAAGGAATGGTGATATATTTCCAAGCCAGAATGATGAATGGTTTAGAAAGGAATTTGCAGGTGGTGATGCTCCCATGTATCTGTTGCTGTTGACCCTCCAGGCGATAGAGATCATAGAGTTTGGAGGGTCCTGTCATCTATGTACTCCCTTCCAGGTCTACATTTCCACAAGAGCTCTGCGCCCCTCTCATTCTGACCTGCTGCGCATCCTGATTTAACCCTGATTTTAATTCATTAGTGGCCACAACTTCTGTGACCTAGGGATTCCCTCCCTACAATCCTCCACCTCACTTTGCATATTTACGATGCTCATTAAAAACTATCTCCTCGATCAATCTTTTGGTCATCTGATCTAGTATCTCCTTATGTGACTGGGAGTCTTACTTTATAGTGTTCTTGTCAAGTGCCTTGGAACATTTTATGATGTTAATGGTCCTTTGTAAACACAGGATGCTTTTGCTGTTGTAATATGATGGATGTGGTGCCCATCAAGCGGGCTGCTTTGGACAGTGTCGAGCTTCTTGAGTGTTGTTGGAGCTGCACCCATCCAAGCAAGTGGGGAGCATTCCATCACACTCCTGACTTGTGCCTTGTCGATAGAGGACAGACTCTGGGGAGTCATTAGGTGAGTTTAATCCGGATTATTAACAAGGGTATGTTCTTAGTAGATCCTGCTATCTAAGAAGTACATGTCCCAATGTGATGCGGCACTGGTTGGTTGATCCAAGTTAGCACATTAGGATCAAAAACAGAAAATACTGGAGATACTCAGCAGGTCAGGCAGCATCTATGGAGAAAAATCAGCGTTAATGTTTCAGTCCAGTGACCTTTCAAATCATTGGACTCGAACCATTAACTCTGTTTGTCTCTCCACAGATGCTGCCAGACCTGCTGAGTTTCTCCAGCAATTTCTGCATTTGTTTCAGATTTCCAGCATACACAGCTCATTGTACGATTTTGGTATATTATGGTAGTTAGTTGTTTTGCTATTACCATAACACAAATATTTTTGCATAAATTTGAATTTCTAGTTAATTCCATGGGCAGGTGATATGTATTGCTGCTTCGGTGAAGCTCATCTGTTTTCTCCTCGTCAAACACTGTAAAATTCAAAAGCATCGCTTATTTCAAGTTACATATTGGTGCAATTAAGCTGTTCAACCAAATACGTAATTATCAATTAAACAGAGACTATTAGCTGATTTGGATAAATGTAGACTGAAGGCAACAGTGTTCTGGATCTCAGTTATTGATTTGAATATCAACGAAGGAAACCGACATTAAAAGGATTTAGCAAGTTCAAATCATCAAAAATGCAGGAAATTGTCAGGAGTAGCATGCACAAAATCAAGCTCTATTATTCCCATAATTGTTCAAAACTTTTAAACTTTTAAAATCCCCCAATTTACCTGATTGTCCAACCTGATTGTTGATAAGTTTCTGTTCCTAACAAGAATCATTATTTATTACAGGTAACTAGATTCTAGTTACAGGCAATCAATTGAACAATAACACTATTAAACCAAATTATGTAAACGCCAGAAATTAAAACTATAAACCGCTTGTAAACTCCTTCTTACACACAGACATAAACAGGAATAAAACACATGAGCAGAAGGAAAACACTTCTGTAGTCTTTGTTCATCCTTTTGTTGGTCCTTGTTGATCCAAGTCTTCCCTGACTTTCCTTTTTAGGACTGCTTCCACTGGTTTGCAAGGGGCACTGGGTGGCTGGTTCACTAATGGAAGGTTTACGATTTATGCACTGCAAAATCACATCTTGCAGCTTCTGCTGAAAGAAAAGTGCTTTATCTTCAGGTTTAAAGTGGTTTACTGCAGAGAACTGAGAGGGAGAGTTTTTGGCTGCTGCAGGTCTGCTGGTTTGCCTTTTGGTCTGACTATGCTTCTCTGTCTTATTCACAGCCTAAGTTGTTCAGCCACTTGGCAATGAATCACATGATTATTGGTAGGCAAAGCACCTTTCCCCATGGGGCAGCACAGTCACTCAGTGGTTAACACTGCTAACTCACAGCACCGGGGACCTGGGTTTGATTCCACCATTGAGCGACTGTCTGTATGGAGTTTGCAAGTTCTCCCCGTATCTGTTTGGTTTTTCCCTGGGTGCTCCGGTTTCCTCCCACAGCCCAAAGACGTGCAAAAGACAGGTTAGGTGGATTGGCCATGCTAAATTACCCATAGTGTCCAGCGATACATAGTTTAGATGGATTAGCCATGGGAAATGCGGGGTTACAGGCAGAGGGTAGGGGGTGGTCTGGGTGGGATGCTCTTTGGAGGAGAGGTGTGGACTTGCTGGGCTGAATGGCCTGTTTCCATACGGTAGGAATTCTATGATTTTCCTTGCTACCTGGCTACTAGGTCAACACCAATCAGGTTCACTTGTAAACACCTCCTCAGCTCCAGTTCGTCTGCATGTTACTGGAACCTGCAACTACATGGACAGGATGCACAAAAGACATCAAATTCCTAGCTTTCAAAACATGCCACTAGCTTTATAAAGGTTTCTAAACAGTTCTTCCTCATTTCACTCTACAGTTATAAAAAAACAAAATTAAAAAAGCGCAGTCTTCACAAAATGCAGTGTAAAGCCTTGAACAGAGTCTCACCAGTGAATTATTAACATTAATTAGAAGCCCTTGCACCCAAATTATGGAAACACTCCACATTTGTTTTACAAAGAGGTCTTTGTCTCATATTCCCACTGCACCAATCTTTATTCATTGCTTTCCTCTTGAAGATTGTAAACCTTACTCTGACAGCGAGTTGTATTCTGATGACCTATTTTCTCCTCCTAGCCCTTTAATCAAATTGGGCTTACATTCTCAAACACCCAAACACTACCTGGGTATAATCCATGAAGGAGGCTCCCTGTTCATGTGTGAGTGGGCTCGCAACGGCTGCATGACTGCTGCACCATGGAGTGCATCGTTGTTTGAGGAAAATATGCACATTCACATTGTTGACTAGGTCACTGTGGAAGGATAAGGTGCTGATATCTTCATTTCTTCTCAGCAGCTTGGACATGTTGAGCCTAAGGTTTAACTACTAACGCTGCCTAAAGTTGGATGACTCAGCACAGATTCAGAATCAAATCATGAGCCTTTCAAGACTGCATGACTTGGTACCATGTGGGCAACACATTTAACCACTGAGCTCTTGTGTGGCCCTTAGTTGAGAGGTTGGTGTTTCATGTCCATCCAGGGAAGGCACTTTGCATTGAATGCGGAGTTTGCAGTTCAGATAAATAGAGGCGTATTGTAGATGTCTTCTACCTGGCCTGGGTGCTGTGAAAGATGAGCCTTGCCACGTTGCTGACAAATTCTCCATTTAGTTGGACTGTACTTTACGGCCAATCCCTCAAGGATATGCTTGTGCAGAAAAATATCTTTGATTGTGGGTATGAGGAGGTCAGAGGCTAACAATGTGCAGCGAGTAACTCACCTCCTGTCTCCCTAAAGCCTGTTCCACCATCTACAAGGCACAAGGTAGGAGGGTGATGGAATACTCCCCACTTACTTGGATAGGTGCAGGTCCAACAACACTCAGGAAGCTTGGCACCATCCAGGGCAAAGCAGCCCACATGATTGTCACCACATCCACAAGCTTCCACTCCTTCCACCACTGAACTCAGCAGCAATAGTGTGTACTATCTACAAGATGCACTGCAGAAATTCACCAAAGATCCTTAGACAGCACCTTCAAATCTATGACTGCTTCCATCTAGAAAGATAAAGACAGTAGATATATGGGAACACCACCCCCTCCAGGCTCTTCTCCAACCCCTTCACTGTTCTGACTTGGAGATATATCACCGTTCCTTCACTGTCACTGGGTCAAACTCCTGGAATTCCCACCCTAATGGCATTGTGCAGGTGGACTGCAGTGGTTCCACAATCTAACTCACCTTCTCAAGGGCATTAAGAATAGACAATTAATGCTGCCCAGTCAGTAACACCTACATTCCATGAAGGAATAAAAGTAAAACATGGGTTCATCAGGCAGAAATCATCATGCAATGTTCAGAAGGTCCTTTGGGAAAAGGAGATGATGCTTCCATCCAGGATCTAGAATAGGAAGTATGTCACTGTCCAATAACCAAGACACTCGGCTCCACAGGGTCTCACTGTGATCAGTTTGGGAGAGTGGCTCCCAGCTGTGATTGGTCTGGGGCAAAAGATCCTGGATATGATCAGTTTAGGACTCAGACCTGGAATGGTACTAGGGCCCATAATTTCTGTCCCTGTCTCTAGGTCCAGTCAGATGATTTCCTCCACAGAATGTCACAATAATTTGACTGAAAATCTCAATGCCATAACTTTCCGATAAGCACCAAGATGTAGCCTGCCCTAGTGGTGAGGAAGACCCTTCCCAGTGAGACCCTTCAGGAACACCTGGAGTCTCCGCACCAGTATACACTGTGTGGGAGCTAACTGTGGTGGGCAAGAAACCATTAACCATCTTCTTCTGGAATGTGCATTCGTAAAAAAGGTATGGAGAAACAGGCAGGGGATCCGGCTGTGGTTCATCTGAAACGGCTCTGTCATGCCAGACTCTGTGCTTTTCACAAACTGTTCCCAGGGATACACACCGAGATAAACATGGACTGCTGCAGGAGGAGTGCTAACACAGTGGAAGTAAGAAACTAGTTTTCCAAAAACCTGTTTGTCTTCCAGTGCAAGGAGCTTTTAATGACAGAGTGTTGCAGACTGGCACAGTCCAGAACTACATGCTGAGGAATGCACAAAAACATTGGGCACTCGTCAATATGTTCCAGAACGGAAACATCATTGTTTAAGTCCCTTCTGGCAGAGTTTACTTAAGAGTTGGAAATTGTGTAAAAATCCTTGGGATTTATGCTTCAGAGAAAGTTTGAAATGAAATGCAAATGTACATTGTAAATATAACATGCATTGGCAAGTGTAGTGAGTCACCTCATGTATTATACCAAAACAAACAGATGAGGATTGCACTTGAGTCAAATTTGAACTCTCATATGATGTACCTGTACAAATTTTATGAATTAAGTATATATTTTTGGAAATAAAGTACAAGCTAGTTAAATACATGAGAGAGAGAAAAGAATGTAAGGATGTGCTGATGGTGTAAGAATGAATTAAAGTGGTAGGAGGTTGAAGTACCAATACTTAATGACAGTTTAATAATGGACTGCAGTGGTTCAAGAAGGCAGCTCAGTACCACCTTCTTAAGAGCAACTAGGGACAGACAATAAATGCTGGCCCAGTCAGTGATGATCATAACCCATGAATGAGTTTTTTTTTAAAAGGCAGAATGGTCTGTTTCTGAGTTGTGAGTTCTTTGTAATCCTAAACTTTGATTTTTTTTGATTTTTTTTCTGAATGATCAAATTTTTGAAACACGGTATACAAAGATTAACATAAGTTGCAAATGATATAAAATTTCAAAGAACATGAAAGTAGAGAAGCTGTTAATTGTCTCAGCCTCCATTGCATACGCCAGATCTGTCTCTAATTATTTAACTGCTGTCTCTCTCATTTGGGAAACATGTCACGTATTGTGTTAACTGAGCTTCATAAGAAAGCTGGTAATTGCATATTACAATTCCCGGACTTCTCGTTGGCCTCATTTATCTGAAGGTGCTAAAAAGTAAGTCATTTGTTCACAATTACCTCGTCACTTAATTTTTACAGACATGTACCTAAATGACAATTTTCAGAGGTGTGATAGATATTAGTAAATCTGCTAGTGATTGTGCCTCCTAAAATTAGGATTTAAAACTAGATATTGTTGTCCCCAACCTGATTAACCATCCCAGAATAGACCCTCCATTAAATCAGCAAATATATTTTGACACCACAATACTGACTGTAAATATCACTGGTTTTCCATTATGTCTCCTGTGTGGATTAACTGTGAAGAGCAGCCTGTGGGTAACTCAGTCTGGTCTAGACCCATAGGAGCAGGAGGAGACCATTCACTCCCTTTAACCTATCCCCTTTTCAATTCAATCGTGGCCAACTTGCACCTCAACTCCATTTATGTATCCACCTTAGATCAACATTCCGTGCTACTGTTAACGAACAAATATTTAACCATCTCATTTTTGAAAATTTTGATTGGTGGAGGATATTCCAGATTTTGACGTACCTTTTGCGTGGAAGTTGCATTTATTTTTTATTTTCCTCCTCAATGGTAATTATGAGAGGGTTGCTGCATTTTCCCTGATATTTTCAGTGCCAGGGAAAGCTTCCTTCTGTGCCGTAGATTTTGTTTCCTTTTCTAAATACAAGAGAACACAGCCTGATCTTATGCAAACTGTCCTCATAATTCAAACAGGTAAACCTTAGGGCAGAATGAAATGTAAGCAACTGTGGTTCCCCCTAACTGCCCCGAAAGACCATCACCCTTCTGGAAAAGGCGGTCCCATTCAGTACCCACGACTTAACTGGGCAGCACTTAACTGAGCGTTCCCAGGAATGAAGGATCCCTGTAGAAAAAAGCCCCTTCATCCTGAGTTTACAGTCAGAGGCCAGCAGCTTTCCATTCTATTATCTGCCAACAATGCAATCAGCCCGACATCCAAGCTCACTGAAGGGACACAGGCCAGAGGTCAGTGATGATAGCAGCAGTTCACAGGGGAAAGAGGAAGGGCCAACAGCAAGAGCGTGGGGTGGATCTCATGCGATCCCCCTTCTCAATTCTGGGTCCCTCAATCAAGCGCTTACTGCTTTTGAATGAGGGATCTGCCCCCCAAAGGCTGGAAGCAATCCTGAAGGGACTTACGTTTCAAATCTCCTGGGAGATACCAGTTCCAGGCAGTGGAGGCCCTTAAACTGTCATTATCAGGCAAAGCAGCAAGATGGACTTCAGCAGGGAAGGAACCATAACCATAAGATCATAAACCATGAGAAGTTGGAATAGAGGCTGGGCATTCAGTCCATCAAATCAATTCCATAATTCAATGAGATTGCCACTGATTTGATAACCCTGAACTCCATTTTCCTGCCGTTTTCCCATAGCCCTTGATTCTCTTCCTGATTTAAAATATCAATCTATATTTAAAATATCAATCTGTATTGAACAGACTTAATGACCCAGCCTCAACAGCCCAATGTGGGAAAGAGTTCCATGTATTCACAACCTGGGTGGGGATGTTCCCAATGGGCTCAAGGCACACCAACACCCCTCCCAAGGATCTTCCTTCCAGGTTATAACCAATTGGAGTTTTAAAAAATTGGTCTTTCAACCTCCTGCCTGCCTGATCCCAACACACCCGACAACAGTGTGGACTGTGTCGAATTTGGGTCCATTGGTGGCAGTAACCTCAATGTCTTTGAATTATTTTTTTCACGAATGGCAGGTCCTTGATTTCAGTGCCATACCTCCATCCCTCCTACTGTTTATGGGAACCAGGTCTAGGGTGGGTGGAAAAGGAGTGGACCAACCACCCGACATATTTCATCTCCTCCTCCACAGAAAGGGTTACTACAGCTCTCAGTGCCAGTCGATTAGCTTGGCAAGAGAGACAATTGGAAACAATCAGAAGATTGGGTGGCATTTGTACAGAGAATGATCGCACAAGCTGTCTATACTCTGCACAGCTGCTGCCGATCTGCTGAGCATCATTCACTTTCTCTGGCACTTTTTCTGGATTTCAGGTGGAAGTTAAAGATCTCTTAGGACTACCTCAAAGTAGAGAAGGAGGCCTGTTGCTGGTATGGCAGACAATATTTACCTCTTGACCAACAGTTAAAACAGATTGTCTGGATACCTCAGATAACTCACTGCTGTTTCTCAGACCTTGCTGTGTGCAGATAAGCTGCTTTGTTTAGTTATAACGATGGCAACACTTCAGATTACTTCATTGATTATGAAGCACATTGAGACAGCCTAAGGGTCATTGCAGTGCAATATTTTACTTTAGGATCAACTCGACCGGTAATTGATGTCAGTGGAGAAAATGATCATCATCTGATCATCGGAAACTCGTCTTGGTGCTTTAACTTCAGATTGACTGAATTGCCTCAGATACAACTAATGAAACTATTATTCAAGGGCAACAGCCTAGTTAAAAAACAAAATATTTTTCCTAAAAGAATCAATACCAAGGCTTCATTGTGCAAAGAGATTGTGATGTGGCAGTGAGCAGTCAGAACCAATATTAACCGGTGCTTTATATACTTCATCAAATATTTCCAGAAGGCTTCTGGAGTGTGTGGCATCTGGTGCTCTCATGTTAGAGCAAAACAAATGACTGAGACCTCCCGTGCATCAAAGACCCTTAATTCTGTTGCCTGCAGCCCTCAAAGTCAATTCATGAGGGTAACTGAGTGGAAGCTTATGAGCTTGGCAGCTACACAAAAAAAGCCCTTTCTATTTGCAGGATGGCTTGTTGTGAAGCAGAGATAGAACCAAAAAAAGCCACAAGTGCTGCTAATATCATTCCTTGTTACTATACAGGGGGCTGTACCACCATTAACAGTTAACCCAGTTGAGATGATGTCCTTTAGCCTTCTGTCTGATCTAGATTGTCCTTGTCTAGAGGTAAAAATCACATTTACTGCATCACCTTCCCTCGCTATTTACTTCATTGAAATCGAGTACCATTTATCAATTATTTATCCAACTGAACTGATCCTTGCCTTAGTAGTCCAGTTTAATACCTTATTTCTAAACCATTTCAGGAACAGAATCATAATTTCTACAACAGTTTTTCTCCCTATCATTTTGAAGTGTTTTCAAACCTAATCCAAACTATCTGCCATCTGAAATGATATAATTATTTAAAATGTTCGTTTTTCTATTTTTCACCTTTGTGAGCAATTGAACAGTGCTAACCAGAACAAAGTAAACTAAAAAAGAATGCTGTCTCTTTATCAGCAAATGTGTTGTTCTGATATCAGACAGTCAATATTCTCATCTAACACGGAGCAGACAAACGCAGCTGCTATGGAAACCCGGGATTAATGGAACACGGAGAGCTGAAGGGTCATTGCAGATGAAGGAGGATGAGGTAATGGTCTGGATCAAGGTGCCGTATGTCACCAGGTGTTGCTGGTGTTTGTCTTGCATTTTCTTCTCCTTTCGTGCCTGCATCGCCACATATCCCACCCTGCACACACACGCAGACACACACGCAGACACACACGCAGACACAGACACAGACACACACGCAGACACAGACACACACACAGACACACACACGCAGACACAGACACACAGACACAGACACAGACACACACACGCAGACACACACGCAGACACAGACACAGACACACACGCAGACACAGACACAGACACACACACGCAGACACAGACACACACACACAGACACAGACACACACACAGACACAGACAGACACAGACACAGACACAGACACACACACAGACACAGACACAGACACACACACACAGACACACACA
>JAHRHZ010000026.1:3848930-3859916 GCA_024137785.1 Ginglymostoma cirratum | reverse complement strand
ACCCGAAACGTCAGCTTTCCCGCTCCTCTGATGCTGCTTGGCCTTCTGATTGTTGTATCATTTTATTATGAACCTAATATACAAAGGTTATGTAATTGGTCGTATTGGTAACTGGTTAAAAAAGTATATATTGTGAATGATGAAGTGTGAGTGACAGTGAGACAGTGCAGCCCTCCCCTCTTACTCGTATTATTATGATCTAATCTTCTTGGATCATTTCTGAAAGACATTTCCAAGACTACAGGAATTTCCCCACTTTCAAACTTATAGTGATTCATAGTTAATGAGGCCAATTCTCTAATTCCGCAGTGCTCCAAGACAGATATGATCTTGAAATGGACAAACCAAGATTTTACGTTTCTGTTGAGTTAAACTACCGGATGGAATATTAATAGGCTCCTGATCAGCGTTCACTTTGCTTTTGTCCTGAATGCCCTGTTTGAACATCAGCCCGTAGTGCATGTCTTTCTGATGTTTTATGTCCATCTGATGGGACCAACAAGGTTTCAGCTCAATGGTGCAACCAAAAGATGGCATGCCTGGCACTCTAGCAGTACCGCGCTAGGGCTTTAGTCTGAATTGTTGGCTTGAGTCTCTAGAGCGGGACTCAAACAGCTTTCTGGAGTAATCCAGGAGTCTGATGCAATAAATGATAGATTAACCGGAAGAGTGCACCCCACAGCATTCAAAATACACATTGACAGTGGGCAATATACCCCTGAAAGCCCTGAGAATGCCTGAGCCATTTCAATCAGAGAAACTTCACTCTTGTTTGCGGGAAAGACAGAATCAATGAGGAGCCATAGACTCAATCATAGGCTGTTTCTTTACTCATATGATCAGATGAGCAATGAGCAGTTGGGAAATTGGGTGGCAGTCGTGAGTGAGATTTCAGGATTTCCTTTGCTGGGTCCAGAGGTGAGATGGCAGGGAGGTTTCTTGCCAGGGAGAGGTGGCTGTTGCAGGAGGGGTGTAAGTGATAAAAAAGAACCTCAGAAAGAGATGTTGGGAGATGGCGGTTCCAAGGGGCATGCAGTGGGAGGTGTCTAGATGGGGAGATGGAAACTTCAAGTGAGAAGACAGGCTACAAGAAGTGGGGAAGGGAGGCTTCAGGTAAGAGGAGAGGGAATTTTAAAGAGGGGATTGAAATTGCCTGGTTAATGTCTCCTATCTTTATGCATATCTCTTGGAAATGCCGTTGCTTTCATATTAAGTCTGCAAAAGATACATTTAGGGTGATGGCTTTTTTTTTGCAAAGAGGTGCATTTCAATTATTTTGAAAGACCATTTTCTATTAACTTATGTCTGTTGACTTTTCCCAATTTAAATATAGTGAGTGTAGGAGGTTAGACTTTCCTCATGTTTTATGTTTTAAGTTTAACAGAAGGTTGATAATTATTAAGCATATTAATGAATTCTTCTAATTCTGCTTCTGCATATAAGTCCGAGTCCTTTTGTATCAAACAAATGCAGAAGATATTGTTAAAGTATGACTGGATCCCCTAACAAATTTGTCACTGAGAGTTAAAAATGGAACCCCGAGAATCAAACAAAAATGCTTCACAAAATCACAACTCAGTTCAAAAAATAATCGTTCCTTACTCACCAGTGCAATATTCCAGCAAAAGGTCACTATTTGAAGGCACAAATCCATTTCTTTCCTTTTCCACAAATGTTGGTGTACAAACCCACATCAGCACAACTGCTAGAAGTGCAAGACCAGCAACCAAAGCTATTAAAATCAGCATGAAGCCCAAAACATTGCAAAAAAAACTCACAGAAAATTGAAATGTCCTTCTTCAAGTTTGACTCGAACTTTTTGGAAACTGTATAAAGGTTAGAGACAGAAAGAGTACCATTGGGCAAAGACTTGAAGTGGCAAGTTACAGAGAGCCGTCATAACACTGCACAAAACTAAGTGTTAGGAAAAGCAATTTCTATTTGGTTGTCTCAGTGTGGAAGGGGCTTCACAGTGAAGAAGGAGGAACACACGAAGGATTGGAAGAAATGCAAGCAGTTCTCAAATCGTGTGCCAACAAGCTATTGTAGACATAGTTCCATCTGAGGATGTTTAGAAAATTGCTGGATATATATTTGAAAATGATGAATTTACAGAGCAATGGTAACAGGGCTGGAGAATAGGCCGAGATGGATATTTCTTTTGGGAGCTAGTACAGGCACAATGGGTCAAATGGTCTCCTTCTGTCCTGTAAAAGTCTATGATTCTATGATATTTTGGCATTGATAGAGAGAACAATGGGTGCCCAGCAAACCTTTAAGACTTGTAGATCCCATGAAGAGAACACTATTGAAAGAAAACATTGCACACAATTTCTACTTCATCAGAACCCTTAAGTAGTCGTTTCAATCAAATATTTAAGATTGGGAATGACTTATTGACACCGGACACTTCACAGCTTAGATCCAAGGTACATCAGAGAATTCTGATGAGAAAGTTAATACGTGGCTAAACCACAAAGAAGAATACTGATCCATTAGGTGATTATTTAGGTAGAAAAAATACTCGGGGATATGGACAAAAATCAAAAGCAACATTATGTCAAAATGTTCAGAGAATCAGTGCAGACGTGATGGGCTGAATGTCCTCTTTCACCAGCTGAATGTCTCTGTGATTTGTATTGAATGAGTGCAAACAGATAGTAACTCAGGACTAATTGATGAAGTGCCATCAAGGAAAATCTTTTGCTGCTTTTCTCTCACATCTGACCAGACCTATTATCCCAGTCTCCATTTCATTTAAATGCTGTGTTTGAGCTCGACTGACGTCACTGCCAGACAGGAGAGCTGATTCAGTCAGACAAGCCAAGTCAGTTTCTGTCAGCTTCCTGCGAGAAACAGCACCTTTTCTAAGTGACTCATTGAAGAATGGACAGAATGCATTCAACCAACATTAGAACATCGTAGAGACAGGGGCCTCTGAGTGGCTAACAATCACCTTGATAGACAGACTCATTTGCTAGAGGAGAAACAGGGGCCTGCTGCTGAGCTAGTTCTATGTATTAAATTATGTTTTTTTACAATTGCATTATTGCGTGACAGCATTAATTTTAATGTGTTTTTCTTTCAAGTCGTATTTCGACATCAAACTTTCACCAAATGCAGAGGGTTAGGTATTTTGCTGTGTGCCTCAGTCCTGTAAGTGTGCTTTGTTATCAAAGTACACACCTCACGGAGTCAGTGTGCTGATTCCAATCCTCACATCAATCATCCTTATGAAACAAACATTTCATCTGCGAGTACTCTGGGCTTGGACATTATAGGAGTCGAGTTGGGTCAGCAGCAGGGAGTTTGACCTTGACATCTCCCTGGGATTTGCAGTCACTCAGTACATTGTTGATGTTGACTTGCAGAGCAGGCGTGTAAATAGTGAATTAATTTGATTGAGAGAGGCATGGGCTGGTACATTTTGACAGGAACAGGAAGGAAGGAGGCTACACCTTGGAAAACCCAGAATCAAACCGGATGCAGCCACAAAGGGAGCTGGACAATTTCACAAATCTTTAAAAGTGATGATGCACCTCAACAACAAAATGACAGCTTGCATTTGTGTAGCACCTGTACTCACAATAAAACATCCCCATCGTACTTTACAGGACTGTTATTAAGCAGAATATCGCACAAAGTTACATTTGGAGATATTAGGTGCAGTGTTGTGTCAATTGTTCAGTTTTTGGTCCTCTGTCTGAGGAAGGATGCTGTTGTTAAAGAAGGAGTGCAGCAAAGGTTTACCAGGCTGGTTCCCGGAATGGAGGGACTCATAAATGAGGAGAGGCTGAATTGGTTAGGATTGTATCTACTCGAGTTCCGAAGAATGAGTGGGATTACATAGAAACCTATAAAATTCTAACAGGACTAGACAGAGTAGAAAAATGTTCCTAATGGAGGGGGTGTCTAGAACCACGGGTCACAGACTGAAAATACGGGGTAAACCATTTCAGGACTGAAATGAGAAAAATTTCTCCACCCATACAGTAGTAAGCCTGTGGAATTCGCTACCATAGGAAGCAGGCCAAGCCATTGTATGATTTCAAGAAGGAGTCTGAGGTAGCACTTGGGCTAAAGAGACCAAAGGATTTTTGAGGTTGGTTGGCTCGCCGAGCTAGTTTGTTGTTCCGCAGAGGTTTCGTTACCATGCTGGGTAACATCCTCAGTGCAGCCTCTGATGAAGCGTTGGTGTGTTTTCCTGCCTGGTTTTTAAACTCTGGGGTCCATTGCGGTGGACTGCCTCACTTCCGGGTTTCCTCAGTACTGGAATGTATATGGGGTCGAGTTCAATGTGTTTATTATTAGCCTCCTTTGTGGAGTCCCATGTTTCCAGGAATTCTCGTGCTTGTCTCTGCCTAGCCTGTCCCAGGATCTTGGTGTTGTCCCAGTCGAAGTCGTGGCTCTCCTTGTCCATGTGGATTGAGATGAGTGAGTATTGATCGTGTCTTTTTGTAGCCAGTTGGTGTTCTTGCAATCTTGTTGTTAGTTTCCTTCCTGTTTGTCCGATGTAGTGTTTCTCGCAGTCTCTGCAGGGCATCTTGTAGATGACAATGGTCCTGTCCATGGCGGGGAGTGGGTCTTTAGTTCAGGTGAGCAGTTGTCGTAGGGTTGATGTGGGCTTGTGTACCACTCTGATGCCCAGCAGGATCCTCCAAAAGGACTTGGAGGAAAAGGAGGAACGTGCTATTGAGTTGGATGATCAACCATGATCATAATGAATGGTGGAGCAGGCTCAAACGGCCAAATGGCCTATTCCTGCTCCTGTTTTCTATGTTTCTATGACCAAAGGTTTAGTCAAAACAGTAGGTTTTATGGAGGGTCTTCCAGGAGAAGAGAAATAGAAGCAGAGTTGGAGGGGTTAAAGGGTGTATTCAAAAGTATAGGCACCAGGCATTTGAAGGCATGGCCACAAATAGTGGAGCAAATAAAACTGGGGTCAGAAAAGAGAACCAGAGTTTGAGATGCATGGAAATCTGGATGGGCTGAATGGTCGTCTTCTGCGCTGCATCGCAAAAGCACTCAGCACAAGCTGTCAAGGTTAACAGGGAGTTGGGAGAGATAAAGAACCCAGCTAAGTGCCAGCGTCCATGACTTCCCTCCCTTGTCCTTGTCATTAACGCCTAAAACTGGATGATGAGAAATAGGGTGGGACCACATATACAGTCTTGAGGAACGCCAGAGGTAATGGTCGAGGAACAGGATATGAAGCCATTGGTAGTAATTCCCTGGCTATGGTTAAATGGATAAGAATGGAAAGCAGCCCTGTGCGGCAGAGAAAAATGACTTCACCCAAATACCAGTGATCAAGAATGTGGAACTTGCTACCACAGGAAACCTTGAGACAAACTGTGTAGACAAAGGGAAAGCAGAGATAAATGCAAATGATAGGAAGAAAGAAAAGGATATGGTGATGGCGTTAGATGAAACAAAGGGAGAGGAGGCTTATGTAGCTCAGAAACACCAGAGCAAAGCTATTGCATCAAATGTCTTTAATTCAATGCACTGTCACAGACCTAAACAAATCATTTAGAAACCACAAAAAAGTCTTGCCCCTCAAGTAAAATGAAGCAAATTGGATTCGTGTTTAGTAATTCTAGCAATCCATCTTGTAAATATGCATTTATTCTGCAGTACTCTTGTTTACATGATCACCTCTCATTTAAACTGAATACTTTATATAATGGCAGGAGCCCTGATAGCTTGCAGCTCCACATTTCCTCAGTTCAAGTGATCTCATCCTTCAGTTCTCAGCTTTCGAATTGGAATAACTTATGTAGAAACCTTTGGTAATCACGGACTCTCTGCTGCTTAGCAGCTTTGCGAAGTGTAAGATTGGCCTTGAGTACAGAATGTGAGACAAGTCATAATTTTGCTGTATGTTTATGATTGAGTTTTAGGCTAAGGCCATTGCTCACAGCTATATGCTGATGAAACTAAAAATCATATTCCATTATGACATTACATAGTGTGATTTACAGAAAGCATTAAAAAAACTACCTTGAAGCAGCTAATTGTATCTATTGAAGTGAAATATACAGCATAGAAACAGATTACTCTGTCCAATTAATCCATGTTGGTATTTTTACTTTACATACGTCTCCTTCATCTCCTCCATCAAATAACCTTCTATTCTTATGTCCCCTTTTGTTTATCTAAGTTCCCCTAAACTGTATCTTTGCAACAGAATTCTTTAAGTATCGCTCCACTAAACTGTCAGACTATGGGGGCTGGTTAATTCAGTTGTCTGGATGGTTGATGTTAAAGTGGAAAAATGCCACCAGTGTGGGTTCAGCTCAGCCTATGAATGACTTTCCTCCTCAACCTCTCCCCTCACTTGAGGCATTGTGACCCTCAGGTTATACCATCATCTGTCATCTCTTTCTGTCGAGAGAGCAGGCCTATTGTGACTTTACCTTAATCTGTCAGATGCTCAGATTCCTTTATTTGTACACAGGAAGCTGTTGTTGTTGACAAGGCCTGTTTTACCTCTCCATATCACTAATGTCTAGACATCCTCGAGAAGGTGGCTGTGAGCTGATTTTTTAGATCACGCAGTCTGTGTGTAGTGAAGGTCAGTCCACAGCGCTGTTATGTCAGGAGGTTCAGGATTTCGACTCAAATGATCAAAATGATGTGAGTTTGCCTCCAACGGTTGGCTTACCTGATGTTGCAATGCTTATATCATTTGCTGTAATATAAGAAACTGGAAGTTGATATCATTGTATTGAAGAATGTTTGTGAAAAGTAACTGTTATGTATGAACATTGCATTATTCAGGCATACGAGTGCCTGAGCTAATGTTCAACTCTTATGTTACAACACAGCAGCCTGCTTCCAGTAAAATGGCATGCTTCAAATGATCTGAGGTAAGATGGAGTGTGAGATCATTCTACCCTCAGATTACATGCTAAGATACGGGAACGATGAGCATGTATTCTGACATACTCACCAGGGGCAGAACACAACATAAGAAATAGTGATTTATTTCAAAGCCAGGATGATGTGTGTGACTTGGAGGGGAATTTGCAGGAGCTAATATTCCCATTCGTCAGCTGCCCTCACTAGTGGAATACACAGGTTTGGGAGATGCATTTTTAGTTTTTGTTTTTATTTTCCCTCTTATGGAACAGTTAGATCCGGTAGACATTTCTTTTAAGTTATTTTTGTTTGACCTTTGCCTGTTGGTTATTGAAGTGCTGGAGAAAGTAAGGAAGGACATGCCTTTCATAGCCTTAGGACATCACAAAACAATTTGCCACCGATTCTGATGAAGGGTTTAGGCCCGAAACGTCAAGTTTTCCTGCTCCTATGATGCTGTTTGACCTGCTGTGTTCATCCAGCCCCATGCTTGTTATCTCTGCCACCAATTCTGAAGTGCAGTAGCTGTTGTCATGTCGGAAACGCAGCAGCCAAATTGCATACTGCTATCTCCCACATTAAGCAATTACTAGTTAATCTGTTTTTGTGATGTTGATTGAGGAAATAATCATTGCCAGAACACCTGGTATGATTCTCCGGCTCTTCTTTGAGATATAGTTACAGTGTAATTTACTCCCATTCGACAGGACCTCCGTTTAACATTTCTTTCAAAACGTGGCATCTCTGACAGTACAGCACTCTACCAGTACTGACTTAGGCAGAGTCAGCCTCCTGATGTTTACACAAACCTGAAAAAGCATCATGTTTGGCTAGAAATATTAACTCTGTGTTTCTCTCCACAGACACTGCCAGATTGCTGAGTTTCTCTAACACATTTTGCTTTTGTTCCAGGTCTTCATATTTTGTTTACAAACCATATGGACAGCTGGAGTGGATTGGTCCATTTCTGTGATGGATCTTCTATTTACCAATACACATTTGTATTTGTTTTAAGTTATAACATAACCCAACACTTGGTAAATTAATCAGAAACCTTGGCATCTTATGTCTTTCTTGATTCATTCTGATAAAAGATGACTCATGACTAATCACTTCAACTCTCCCAGTCAATAAGGAGTTTAAATATACACCAGCTCCATTGTAAATCCAGTCACTGTTACAATTATAATCACAGGAAGCCTATTGTTTCTTTGGGCTAAAGATTCTTTCTGTCTTGTGAGAGGGTGTCACCAGGGTTTAGAGTCAGCTCACTCATGTTCAGCCTTGTGGCTTGTTCTTGTCCAGTAAAGCATTGGAAATTTTGAGAACCAAAGAAAACTGAAAAGATTCGATATGAGAGATAAAAGGAACTGCAGATGCTGGAGAATCCGAGATAACAAGGCGTGGGGCTGGATGAACACAGCAGGCCAAGCAGCATCACAGGAGCAGGAAAACATCTCCTATCTACTAACATCATCCTGCCCCCTTGACCTGTCCGTCCTCCCTGGACTGACCTATCTCCTCCCTACCCCCCTACCTACACTCACCTTTACTGGCTCCATCCCCGCCTCTTCGACCTGTCTGCCTCCTCTCCACCTATCCTCTCCTCTATCCATCCTCTATCCGCCTCCCCCTCTCTCCCTATTTATTCCAGAACCCCCTTCCCCTCCCCCATTTCTGATGAAGGGTCTAGGCCCGAAACGTCAAGTTTTCCTGCTCCTATGATGCTGCTTGGCCTGCTGTGTTCATCCAGCCCCACGCCTTGTTATCTAAGATTCGATATATCTTGTGAGGTTTTAAATCCTTTCAATAGATTTTAAATTTGCCCTTTCCACAATCAAAGCTTTAATTACTCATCTTCCAATTCTCTGAAACACTGAGTCCTCCAAAACTGCAGCTGTAAACTCCCAACAGAACAGAAATTGTTGGAGAAACTCAGCAGGTCTGACTGAAAAATGTGAATTCTGTTTCTCTCTCCACAAATGCTGCCACACCTGCTGAGTTTCTCCAGCACTTTCTGGGTTTGCTTGTTTCGGATCTCCAGCATCAGCAACTCATTGTTTTGTGTTACAGTTTTGTGCTGTATTTAACATTTGTGTGAATCAGCTCAGTGTCACCACACAGTTTCCAGTTTAGCACTATCACTCCTTTTAGACAGACAGGCAGCAAAACCTGATCACAAATCACAACATTTTTTAATGGCAGAAGTAATGAATGACTATGTATCCTCAGAGTTATTTCTGCCCGAATTTACTTCATCTGGTCCAATCAAAACAAAAGGCTAATATTAAAATGGAGACTGCCCTTCCTCACTTTGTTACAAAATGGCAGACACTCCACAGAGCATGGATGGCAAAAGAATTCTTGATGAATAAGGTAATGGTTCTGAAGGAGTCGATGTTCTTGTTACATTGAGCTCCACCCAATGTAAAGAAGCCACAAAGTATATGAGTGGAGGCAAGGAGCTCTGCTGTAGCTTTGGGAGAAAGCATATGTTTCTGTATCAGCTCTCTAAGGTCCTAGTGGTAGCTGTAATTATTCCTATCATACAATAAACCTTCTTGTTATCAAAGAACAGTGCCTCTTCTGCAGAAGCTCTTCAGCTGTGTGTCCACTAGTTATTAGATAGGCCTAAGACAGGTGAAAACTAAGCAGCCTGAGTGACTGGGAACTACCTCAGTCCACCATTACCCAGTCTCACACACCAGAGGTAGCAAATACCATGAGGTACCAAGAGTGGGCATCTGGGAAAATGCCGTAATTTTTTTTTGAAAGGTTGGGAATTCTGAGCTCATGAGAATGCTTGAAAATATTCAGAACCTTTTGTTCAAGATGCTGGAGTTGACAGAGCCTCAGGTTTTGAAGTATTGATTGTTGTATGTTGCTGTGATGCCAACCAGCATCAGCTTCTGGTTGTGGTTTGTTTGCTACCACAAAATCCCGTAGTTTAATATGTTTGAGGGCCTATGTGTTTTATAGTAGGAGAGGGTTAACCACCAGTCAGCCCCAAAAAGAGTCTCTTCTGTTAAAACAATGTAATTTATTGCTACCAAAATGATCACGTTAGCAAATTAGATGAGTGAATTAGTGGACCTAATTACCATTTTTCTTTTTCTATATATTATATGTCTAAGATTTATATTATATCTTGTGATTTGGGAATTTGGAGTTTTAAAATAGAGGCAAATGAATTTAGGCTTCAGTTCCTTCCTGTCTACCTTATCTATGATCCTTATAATTTTCAGCATCTCAGTCATGTCTCCTCTCAATCTCCTCTGCTCCAAGGGAAACAATCCCAGACTGTCCAATTTTCCTTTGTAACTAAAACTCCCAGCTCAGGCAACATCCTGCTGAATCTCCTCTGCACCTTCTCCACCCAATCACATCCCTCTGATAATTTAACCCAAAGGTTGTTTGACGGTTTTCATGACCAGCAGATGCCTGAAAAATGCTTTACTGCAAATGAAACTTTTTTTGAGATTGTGCTCATGTGATGTAATGTTTGGAAAAGCGGCAGCCAATGTGTGAACAGCAAGATCCCAAATCAAGCAATATGATGGCTAGCAGAAAGCTGACTTTGTGATGTCAGTTGAGAGATAACTGTTAATGAGGACATCGGGAAAACTCCAGATTTGAACCTAGTGCAAAGAAACCTTGAATGCTCACACAAGAGGGCATACAGGGTCTTGGGTTAATGTAACATTCAAAGGATTGCATTTTCGGAGAGCATAGCACTCTGTCAGCATTACATTGAAGTGTCTGAAATAACTCCACAGAGGCCAGTATCCTGTCACCAAGTAACACTTTATTTACATGTGGAGAGTATTTCACACTGATCCAGCTTGCTGAGAGTCAGCTGTCAGAGGGAGCAGAACCTTTGACATACTTTGTATATCTCTCAGCCAGGGCTCCTTAATTGGGATGATTAACAGCTCCAGACAGGGAACTCAAATTCTATGATGTTCACCTGGCTAACCTCACTACAATCATGATATCCTTCCCCCTCTGAGTATGAGAACATAGGCCAGTTCTTTTTTTTTGTAGCTCCTCCTGAGGCATTTTAGCACCGGGTCAGGTCCCTCCAACCCTGCCTCGGATTCGGGCAGCATGTAACGCACAGTC
>JAHRHZ010000026.1:3817942-3848830 GCA_024137785.1 Ginglymostoma cirratum | reverse complement strand
TGCTTGGCCTGCTGTGTTCATCCAGCTCTACACCTTGTTATCTCAGATTCTGAGGTATCTTCAGCACTTGATGGAGAAGGAGATCCCACGGGTTCTGGTACATTCAAAAAGGCAATTGAGGAGCCAGGCACATTTTGCTCCTGCACCGTTCGCAAGTTTGCAGCTTTCATATGGTCCACACGCTTGCTCAGAACCATCACGTGTACCTGAACTTTATACATCACTGGACCTGACCTCACATTGACTGTGCCTTTTACCCATATAGGGCTATTCCCATGGTTCATATACCAAACTTTGTCCCCTAGACTAAATTGACTGTTTCACTTAGCTAAGTCTTGTTTCTGGCATTTCTGATGCCATTTCACCCTCTCCCCCATTCTGGAAAGATCAGATTTAACCTAATGCAGAGTCTTCTCCCAATTAGCAACTCTACTGGAGCTATCCCTGTAGCTGCATACAGGTGGTCCTATAATCAAATAGGAACTGGAACAGTTTGGTACCTAATGAAGTGGTAGGCTGTTTCTTTCAGACTGCCTTCAAAGTTTGGACTGCTCTTTCTGCCACACCATTAGATGTTAGATGGTGTAGAGCTATCCTTATATGACAAATGCTAGAAATATTCCAATTCCCAGATAGTAAATAATGGCCCATTATCAGTGATCAACACTTCCAGGAGTCCATGTATTGAGAAAGATGCGCACAGTTTCTCTATTATCGTCCCCGTCTTTGACAAATGAACTCTGTGCACATTCAACCACTTTCAATGGCTGTCCACAATGTCTGAGAACATTGAGACCATGAAAGGACCTGCACAGTCAGTGTGTAACTGAGTCTAGGATTTACCCGGTCATTCCCATGAATGTGGGGAATGTGGGTGGTCATTTTTGTCCTTGTTGGCACTCTGGGCACTGCCAACTAAAAGCCTGGCCACCAGATGTAACTTCTTGCCAACGTCTTCATTTTGGAAACCCCTGGATGACCCTGGTACAGTTCAGCCAGTATCTGGTGGTGACCTTTGCTTGGGACAATCACTCTTGTTCCCCATAATAACATGTCATCCTCTACGGTGATCTGATCTCTCCAGATCCTTAAAGGTTTCAGTTCTGGTTGTGATGGCCCTTTGGTTTCCCCCATCATGACCAAGTGTTTCAGTTTTGCCGAGACTGAGTCTTTCTGTGTCCAAACTCTGAAGGTGTTATCTATGACTGGAAGGGTGTCCAGAAAATTTAGGACCATTTTAGACTCTTTCATTGGTGATACCACCAGTGATGTATCTGCCAGTGGGAGGTACTCAATGCATCCATATTTGTTACTTGGCTTCATGGATGGGCGTGCCAACTTGTAATTATACGCACTTATTATTAGAGACCACCGATGAATTCGGTCTGAATCTATGGGTGACACTGCCTTGTTCTCTTTAAGTAGACCGAGCAGGGGCTTGTGGTCCATTGTTATTATAAATTTACGTCCATAAAGATATCGGTAAAACTTCCTGACCCCAAACATGACTGCCAATCCTTCCTTCCTGGGTGTATTTACACTCTGCATTAGCCAAAGCCCTGGATGTATAAGGTACTGGGCATTCCTCTCCATTGGGCCACCAATGAGCTAATAGTATCCCGATGCAGTACGGGGAGGCATTGCATGTCAGTACCAGATCTCCCTTGGGATCATAGTGTGCCAACACCTTAGAGGATGACAGCTGTTTCTTCACTTCCCTGAAAGCTATGGCTTGGCTGACCCTTTTTTAGGAGTTGATGCAATGGTGCCAGGATGGGAGCCAGGTTATGTATGAACTTTACATAATAATTCTCCAGCCCAAGGAAAGACCTAGGCTCCGGTATAGACATGGGAGCTGGGGCACCTTTGATCACCTTCACTTTATTTTCCAGTGGGTGTAACCCAGTCTTGTTGACTCCGTACCCAGGTAGGTCACTTGAGTTTCCATTTTTCCCTTCTAAGGTGTATGCCCGGCTGGGAGAAATGTCTAAGGACTATGCCCAAGTTCTCTAACATTTCTTATTGGTCTTCCCTGTTACTATCTAGAGAAATGGCAGCTTTAGGGTAGACCTAGAAAAATGTTCTCTGGCGTCCATGGTAAAAAGGTGCAGGCTGACGACAGCCCAAAGGGCAGTCTCCTATCTTGGTATAAACTCTTATGGGCATCAATTGTAGCAGACTTCTGGGAATCCTCATCCAACCACAATTGCGGGTACGCATGGCTCATATCCAGCTTTGTGAAGGACAGCAACAGCCCTGCCCACCACCACTCCCAACTCGCTCCGCCAGCTTTGTGTATATGCCCTCTATGTGAAGGATTGGGTATTTATCCAGCTGAGAAAAGCAGTTCACCCTTTGTTTGAAATCCCCACAAAGACAAACCAATCCATCGAGCTTCACAGTTGGTACAACTAGCACTGTCCTTTCGGCAAATTGGCGTGGTTTGATGATTCCTTCACTCTCCGGTCTTCCGATTTCTGCCTCTACTTTTGCCCATAATGCAAATGGCACTGGGTAAGCCTTGCAGAATTAGGGAATTGCTTCCTGGTCAACATGCAAGGTCTGGAACGCCCCTTTCAGGGTCTTGGCTCCTCTGACAGTCCCGAGACCTTCCTGAAAACCTTCCAGATATTCAATAAGGGCTTCACTCAGGCAGCCATTTTCTAATCGAAAAATGTTGAGCCAATCAAGGTGAATCCTTTTCAACCAATTTCACCCCATCAAGCTTAGGCCTGAGCCTTTTACAACAGTCAGTAGTAACTGAACCAGCTGCTTCTCATAAGAGATCAGAGCCAAAGTTTTACCCTTATTCTGTAAAGGATCCCCAGCACAGGTTCTCAGTCTAGCCAAGGTCTTGCACAAACATAAGAGTTGGAGTCCAGAGCAAATTTTGTTAAAGGCTGGTCCTGCGATCACTGAAACGGTCGTGCCAGTATTGACCTCCATTAGAAATGAACCGGGTGACCATTTAACCAAATGTGTTTTTGATTGGTTCTGATTTGGATGTTGCTAAGCAACTTAACTTTTCCAAACTGGATGTAGGTGGACCTTCCAGGGTGTGCACTCTCCTGGATACTGGCCTGTCAGTTCCCCTACTCCACTTAGGCCTAGCGGGAATCTTTTGCCACCTTGAGTCTGCATACCAGCAGCAACTACAATGGCTTGCCAGCCCAGATCCTGAAGAAAATGTTAACCATTTGGCCCAGGCTTGCCTTTGTTTTTGCTGTGGGTGGGCATAGAGTCTCTCTGTTCAGCATATGTCCTGAGTGAGGTCATGCAATTGCCTTCACTCAACTGATGTTCCCCAAGCTCAGTCAGCCTGGCAAGGGTGTCCACTCCCATCGGAATACCCTGCAACTCATATACTCCACTTCCCACATTTTCCAATGATAAAGCCAGTTGTAGTGCCTGTTTGAAGTCCAGTTGGGCTTCAGCTTATGACGCGCTTTTGCGAGTGTTGTGGGCAAATTTCTTTTCTTCTGTGCTTTTCTCTTGTTGCCAGTGACATAACCCCACAGAGGCCAGTATCTCGTTGCCAAGTCACCCCTTATTTACATGTGGAGACTCCTTGATGCTGATCCAGCTGCCTGAGAGTCAGCTGTCTGACACTCCTGTTTATATCTGTCAGCCAGGACTCCCTGATTGGACCAGAACAACAGCCCCAGTCAGGGTCCACCTGGCTGACCTCATTACAATCAATACAGTGACAACATTGATTTTTGTGCTCAAGTCCTCAAGTGGGATTTGAACATATAATTTTGTAACTCAGCCTTGTGGTATTACCAATTGAGCCATTATGAAATGCAGCTTATCTTATTTTCTCTACAGGTCAATATTTAATGAATTTCTTGATCACCTGTCATTTAAATTATTCTGTCTCTCACATCTATTGAGAATGTTCATCAAAACAAAGACTTACGTTTAAGTTGCGCTTTATCGTCTCTTTCAGAAATACTTGTCATACCAGAGAATTACTGTAAAGTGTCAAATCCCCAGCTCTCCAAAGGATAAATACTACGGGACAAAGTACTGAGTAGAAACCATTTGGTTTCTGAAGGAAGGGCTTATGTATAAAGTAGAAACCACATTTGGAGGAGAGGAAAAGAAGAGTCTAAACTTTGGAATTATCAATACAGTGAAAACAACAGCTTCCCAAATCTGCAATTTCAAAAGGAAATCAGTAACCCTTTGTTAAGTTGCATTATTTAAATGCAAAATCAGCTTTTTTGGAAGCAACATCCTGGCAATGAATTTATGCAATAGGCTGAGACCTTGAGCCAGGGACTTCAGAAGAAAATTTGTCCTAGCACCAGACTGCTGCTCTGAGGAAGTGTATTTTTACGTCGATGTAAAAGATGCTGCAGCTTGGTTTGAAGAGCTGGTGAGTTCTTCTCAGTGCCCTGGCAATTATTTAGCTCTCAACCAAGACTTAAAAGCAAGTTATCTCCGATCTTTTATCATTTTGCAGTTTCTGGGCACTTGTTGCCGTTTTCTCCTGCATTAAGTCAGCTACTGTCCTTCAAAAGTTCTCCCTCAACTGAATTTTGCTTTAGGATGTCCTGAGATCATCCAAGAAAAGTACAAATCTTTACTTTTTAACTCATTTTACAAAAAAAGAGGCTTCATCTCTGGGTTATTCATTTGATGAGTGAGGAGGTTTTTGTGTGTTGGCATTTCTGGCAAGACCAGTATTTGCTGCCCATCCCTTACTGCCCTTGACCTGATTGGCTTGCTGGGCTTTTGTAGGGAATGGATAAGAGTCACTCATGTTGTGGTGGGTCTGGAGTCACATGTAAGCTGGACTGGGTGGATGGAAGATTTTAGTCCCCAAAAGAACATTAGATGTTCTAAAAAAATAAAAAAAAAGTCTGTAATAGGTATCTCAGGGTGCATTAAGGAGACTCAGTTCATGTTCCAGATTTGTTAATTGAATTTAAATTCCACTAGTTGTCGTGGTAGTGTTCAAACTTATTGCTGCTATCCAGCCCACTGGATTACTATCACAATCACAATACCATTATACATGCATCTACATTTATGTGCTATATAGTCACAGTGGATACAAGTGGTTTATAAATTGTGGCTATACTAATGCCATATTTGGAAACTATATTCACAAATACAACAAGCATGGGATCACAAAGGTTTGATCAGTGCTTTACATTTAAATTGGTGCCAGAAGAGGGTTAACAAAAAATATCAAAAAAGAAAACATACAATCCTAGCGCGCAATTTTAATTTAAGCAAAACTCCTTGACATTTTCAATGGCATTACCTTCACGGAACCCGCCACTATCAACACTCTGGGGATTACCATGGACAAGACTGGACTGGACTAACCATATAAATACTAAAGTTATAACAGCACGTTAGAGACTCGGAATCCTGCAGCGAGTAACTCACCTCCTGACTCCCCAAAGCCTGTCCACCATCTACAAGGCACAAGTCAGGAGTGTGATGGAATACTCCCCACTTGCCTGGATGAGTGCAGCCCCAACAACACTCAACAAGCTTGACACCATCCAGGACAAAGCAACCCACTTGTGAGGCACCCTATCCTTCACCTTCAATATTCATTTTCTTCATTACTAATGCACAAAAGAAACAGTGTGTACCATCTGCAGTCTGTTCTGCAGAAAGTCACCAAGGCTCTCTGACAGCATTTTCCAAGCCCATGAGCTTCTATCAGCCAGAAGGACAAGGTCAGCTGATTACATAGGAACACCGCTATCTGCAAGTTCTCTACAAACCACTCATCATCCTGACTTGGAAATATGTCACTGTTCCTTCAGTGTCTCTGGGTCAAACTCACTCGCTATCCCCATTGACAGATACATCAAATGGACTGCAAGGGCTCAAGAAGGCAGCTCACCACTACCTTATCCAGGGCAACTAAATATGGGCAATAAACACTGACCCAGCCAGTGATGCCCACATCCTGTGAATTCAATTCTAAAAAATGGATTGTGTGGATTGAGAATAGGGGTGAATGTCAACTTGTGTGGTGGGGGATCTCTCTATGAATCAGCAGTTGCCAGCTGGGTTATTAACCATAGCTATACAGTCGTTGGCTTGGGGATTAATGGAATCCAAGATTTCTACAAGAAGAATGAAGAAAGGGAGAAAAATTATCAAGAGGATGACTTTTTCTCTGATTTCCCTGAGCCTAGAGTTGCCAACTCTGGTTGGAGCTTTGTATCACATGACATCTTATCCAAGCTTTCCCCACATTCCTACGACTGCTTCCCTTTCATGGTACCCTGCCTTGCGATGATAAGTTGGATGATTCTTGACTTTCAAGGCACACAGCATTTCTGTCCTACCATCAATACTTCTTACAACTATTAGATGTTCAAAACAAATGAGAGATAGTAAAAACTGCTGATGCTGGAGTCAGAGATAACACAGTGTGGAGCTGGAGGAGCCCAGCTGGCCAGGCAGCATCTGAGGAGCAGGAAAGTTGATGTTTTCGGCCCCGAAACATCAACTTTCCTGCTCCTCTGATGCTGCCTGGCCTGCTGTGCTCCTCACTGTGTTCAAAGGTATTTGGGGTCAATAGGTCTTCAAATGATTCTTCTTCTAATTTGTTCAGAGCCATGTCCTTTTCAATTCCTGGGGGCTTCTGGCTAAGCCCTCCCCATTTTCACTCATTTTGTTAACACATGTTTTCATCTCTTTTCTGAAGGAGGGTACAGGACAGAATATAACAGTCTCGTCCTCAGATACTGCTTGGTTTGTTATAGTGCCCGTTTTTTTTGCACTTGTGTTTCAGATTGTCCTGCAATTTTCTTTTTAATCGGCTCTTGCATTTGAGTGCACCTTGGATTCAAGTCTGAATTGCATCCAAGGCGGACAATTGAGGCTTTGGTTGCTAGGGAAGAGAGAAGAAGGTTTAGAAATACTTTGAAAAAGTCATGAGGAATTTTGTACTGAGCTGACACAGGAATATGAAAATGCTACAAAACCCAGTCTCAAGGGCAAAGTGAAATGTGCATCAAATGATCGCCCATTTTATAGTGTATGTTAAAAAAATGTCCTTCCACAGCTGTATCTATTTTTCTGTTCGACGTTTCACTGTTACATTGCTGCAACACACTTCCGCCTTCAGGTCCTGTACAGAGATCAAACTCTGCCATTTTGTGTATATAGTATGGCTTCTCCATCAGCCAATGTGGATGTAGATTGGCCAATGTGACATAAGACAGAATGTTAATGTACCACCAAGGCTAGAGTATTTTATGCTGTGAAATTAATCCCATGTCGTGCTGGACTGAGGCTGCTAAGGTCATTTCACATCGAACACTGACAAAAGGAGCTCTCCCCCATATAAACTCATATCCTACAGCCAAGAAGTTCTGGTTTCTAGATCTGTGTGTACCCAGTTCTTCCAACACTCTGTAACATGAAGCTGTCATTGCCATTTTCAGTTGTTGATTGACCTGCTATAAATGGTAGTATCTCTGACACTTTGAATGTGGCAGCTTTAAAATAACAACTGTTTGTGTGTAAATAGAGGGAGACTTGGTTACGGGATACCAGCCTCTATGGAGTTATTTCAGAACTGAGAAAGAGATTTCCAGCTGAATCCCATTATCCAGCCCTTGGTCTGTGGCTTTCTCCATTTTAAATAGAAAGAGAGCTATTGCCTCTGAACAATCTGTTCCAGACCCTACGACCTTCTGAATGAAAATTAATCTCTTCAATACTCCTCTCAATTCTTCTGTTAATGACTTTAAATCATTCCTCCATGCTTGTTAGCCTCTCTATTCGGGGGAATAACTCTTTTCTATCCACTCTGTCCAGGCCCCTCATTTTCTTGTACACCACAATTAAATTTCCACCTCAGTGTCATCTGCTGCAAAGAAAGTAACTCAATCCTATCCCATCCTTGTTCATGACTGGAAATTTCCATTCCCGGCTACATACTCGCTAATCTCCTCTGGATCTTCTCTGTTGCGCTTAGGTCTTGCTTTAGCAATGATTGGAACTTCAAAGCCCCAGCATCTCAAGGTCTTGTTTTCTCTTTCTCCCAATGGCATTACATTCCGAAGTGACCCTATAAACTTTAAATACAGCACATATGCTTAACATTGCAGAACTGTGAAGGTCCTCACCATAGCGATTATTGATTGATGCAAATAATACCAAAATCAGTTAAAAAGTCACAGCTACACTAGCTAAGATAAAATGCAGACAGAAGGAGAAATACGACACATTTTTGCGAGCTAGCAATTATTCATATCTGTGCGATTTTATAGTTCCAGTTGATGTTAAATCAAGACCCCAGAATGAAATCTAGCTTGACAGCTCATATGTTTTTAAAATATTAGCTAACATGGTGGTCAGTCACTGAAACATGGTCACATAATGCTGTCGTGTTTCTTTAACAATGGATTAGAACTTTAGTACACAAAAGCAAACATAGAAGTTAATTAGATATAGAACGTGGAAGAAAAAATTCTTAAAACACCCAACAAAAACAAAGGACTGAATTTCACCAGAAGTTGGCTGAGTCTCATTTTATGCACTTCATTGAGGATTTCTCTCCATGAGCCTCAGTAAGTTTTCTCATGCTATTTTCCCGAAGTTTCCTTATTACCTCGGCACCACGTCCCAGTGTTGCCCCACTCGCTGAATTTCCCCACTTACCACAGTTAGAAGTATTGGCTACTGTCGGAATTTCCTGGCATTCCTGGCACCAGTACCATCATTAAAATCCGGCTGTGCCCAGTTAGTCTGCAGGTGCTTTGTCAATTCCTGTCCAATTGCCCCAGGCACGTCAGACAGAGGGACATTGGCAGTCCAATTTGCCAATAGGTACCTGGAGGTCCTGATGGGGGTGGGGGGTATGCATTTGGCCATTTCCAGTGGACCGTGCCCTGAAATATTGATGCCTGATATCTAATATGGATGCCCAGAGGAGCAAGCAGTGATTTGGAGTCATCAGGTAACTACTTTGACTTTCATGTTGGGAATTGTCAGTGTCCAGTTTCTATCCCGTGGGTCGGAGAATGGGAAACTGTGTATCAGTTAGGTGAGATTACACTGTATTTAGAATAGCAATACGTGCCAGGCCTCTCACCATTCACTGGCAAGAACTGCTTCTCACTGTTCAGTACTTGGTTGGAAAATAGGACTTTTGTTCTTGTTATCCTATAATCACTTCTAGGAGAGAAACTACATTTGCTTCAGACCCCAGTCAGGTTTCCTCTGAACTGCCCGAAAACTTTTAAGCTCTGGGTTTCCTGAGTGAAAATCAATCCTTGCTTATCTGGAAACGAAGACAAGTTAATAGGTTTCAATGTTTATACTTCCTGTCATAAAGCAGCACGGTAAGAGCAATCTTTCACGAATACTCCATAGGCATGCTATCCAAAATATATTGGATTAAGTCACTGTTCTGGTAAGATTTTCTAACCTAGTTTGTTTTTTAAATCCTTCACAAAAGTAACCAATGCTATATGCCACTATTCTAATATCCAAACTCTGAAAGTCATATTCATATGCATACATATAAATTAGATACTTTTCACCACAGAGATCTGGTCAGGAAAATGAGAAGGATTATCTTAAGATATTTACTTGCAAATGTCCAGAATAAATACGAAAAACTTTTTTTAACAACAATATTATCAACCGTTCTAACATTGCAGAACATTTATTATTCCCAGATACCCTCAACTGATAAAGGTGCACCATTTGAAACTGTCTTTCTAATAATAGATTATTTATTGCGTAAAACAGCAATGGAAATTGTGGGGGGTGTAACAGGCCCAGAGTGCAACTGCGGTGGGAAGTCTCCATTTGTGGGGAAGTGATCGCCTGGGGTATTATCACTGGACTGTTAATCCAGAGACACTGGTAACATTCTGCGAGCTAGGTTTGAATCCTGCCACAGTAGATGGTGGAATTTGAAATCAATAAAAAAATTCTGGTGTTAAGAGTCTAATGATGACTATGAATTGATTGTTGGGGAAAAACATGTTTGGTTCACTAATGCCCTTTAGGGAAAGAAGTTGCCATCCTTACCTGGTCTGGCCTACATGTGACTCCAGACACACAGCAATGTAGTTGACTCTTAACTGCCATCTGGGTAATTAGGGATGGGCAAGAAAAGCTGCCTGGCCAGCAACTTCCCTCCTCCTGTGAATGAATAAAAAAACCCACTAATTTAAGGAATGTGGTAGTGTTCTTGAACAAAAACACAGAGATAGCACAGCTACAGCAAATAATTAGGAAGAAAAATGGAATGTTGGCTTTTATTGCAAGGGTGAATGAAATAGAAAAGTGGGGAAATTATGTAAAAATTGCACAAAGTTTTGGTAAGACTACACATGGAAGTTGCGCAGAGATTTGATTTTCTTACTTAATGAAGGATATACTTGGGGGGGCAGTTCAGAGAAGATTTACATGGCTAATCCCTGGGACAAAGAGTTTGCCTTTTGAAAAAATGTTTGAAAAGATTGAGCCCGTACTCTTTATAATTTAGAAAAATGAGGTGTTATTTTTATGTAACAATGAAGATTTTGAGGGGGCTTGACAGTTTTGATGCTGAGAGGATGTTTAGGGGAATCTAGTATTGGAGGTACGTTTTAAAAATGAGGAATCTTCCATTTAAGATGGAGATGAAGAGGAATTTCCTTTCTCTGAAGGTTGTTACTGTCTATAATTATCTCCCCCTGAGACCAGTGAAGCCTGGACATTGGACCTTTTTAAGGGTGATTTGGATGGATTTAAGATTTGCCACAGAGTCAAGTGTTATTGGGGTCAGGCAGGAAAATGGAGTTAAGGTCATAATCAGATCAGCCATAATCTTAATGAATGGTGTAACAGGTCATGGGGCCAAATTTCCTACCCTTGCTACTCTTACTTGTGATGGTCTGATTTTGTGTTTGACTTATACGGGTAAAGAATTTGAAATGTTATTAAATATGGATCAGGATCAAAAATCCTGCCTCACATGCATTAAAAAATGAGAAAAGTACATTTACTGAGGTACAAAGTTCGCAGTCTGTCATTCAAAACTGTCTGTCATCTCAAATGATTTCTTCATCCACATTCCAGCTTTGTGTAAAAAACGATTGTCAATAATATGCTGATATCTTTCAAAATTCTCAATTAGCTCCCATCTCTTATAAATGGTTGCTCATGGCCATATGCAGGTCTTCATTTTGATCCCTTGTGTAACCTGAAGCACATAAAAAATTAATGAGAAAAATTAAATCTGAAATTCGGTTCCATTGATAATCAAACTCAATTGACAATCTCCACTGTCGAATGGTGAGGACAGAGATAAACAAGAAATACAAACAGGCAGTTACTTGAAGATATTTAATATTAAGAGGTCCTTACATCAAACCTGTGTTTCTGTTTGAGTAATTTGTATATCTCAGTGACCTCTTCTTCTGAGGTAGAGCCATAGAAAAATTACAGCACAGAAAGAGGCTGTTCAGCCCATCATGTCTGCACTGGTCAAAACTTCCTTAACCACCCATTCTAGTGCCACCTTGCAGCATCTGGTCCATAGCTTTGCAGGTTACAGCACTTCAGGTGCAGATACAAGTACCTTTTAAACGGGTTGAGGTTTACTGTCTTCACCACCAAACCAAGCAGTAAGTTCCAGGCATCCAGCACCTTCTTGATGAAAAATGTTTCCCTCATGTCCCCTGTAATCTTTCTACAAATCACCTTAAATCTTGATGATTGACTTCTCCCTGATAGGAAACCGATCTTTCCTGTATGTTCCATCTAGGCCCCTCATCATTTTGTATACCTCAATTAAGGTACTCCTCAGCCTCTTCCATTCTGAGGATAACAGCCCGAGCCTATTCAATATTTCCTCACAGCTACAGTTGTCAACATTCTCATAAACCTCCTCAAACTCTTTTCAGAGCAACTACATCATTTGTGTGTAGTGGGATCTCTGCACTCTTACAGTCATAGCCTTCCTCAAACCTCCTATTTTCATTGGACATTGCAAATACTAACAGTTAATGGTTAGGCTAAGTACTGTCACCAGACCTCCTTCTATACTGAGTCTAAAGGTCTATTAGATTAGCGGTGCAGGATGAACCACTAACGAGTCTTAACAAGAAGAGGCATTTGTCTAAACAATAAGATGTAGTTGACTGTAAGATAGCAATAGGTACAAGCTACATTGGAGAGTCAGACATAATCACAAAACTGTGAATGCTGGGAATCAGAAACAAAATCAGAAGTTGCTGGAGAAACTCAGCAGGTCAAGCAGCACCTGTGCAGAGAAAGCAAGATTAACAGTCTGGATCCAGTGACCCTTCTTCAGAATGGTCTTCAGAATTACTAAGACTGTCAGGAATTAGGGATAATACATCTGACCCCATTGGGCAAGCCTCATCAGAATAGATGGAGCTTAATGCAATCCCTAACTTTAACCTTTTCAGAATCATTGGGAGAGCTGTCTCACAGACTAGTCAAGCAACAGCCTGATGTAGTCATACTCACAGAAACATACCATACAGATAATGCCCCAGACACCACCATCACTAATCCTGGATATGTCCTGTCCCACTGGCAGGACAGACCCAGCAAGGGGGCAGCACAGTGGTATACAGTCAGGAGGGTGTTGGTCTAGGAGTCCTTAACATTGACTCCAGACCCCATGATGTCTCATGGCTTCAAGTTAAACATGGTCAAGGAAACCTCCAGCTGATTACCACATACGGCCCTCCCTCAGCTGATGAATCAGTGCTCCTCAATGTTGAACAATACTTAGAGGAAGCACTGAGAATGGCAAGGGCACAGAATGGACTCTGGGTGGGGGATTTCAATGTCCACCACCAAGGGTGGCTCAGCAGCAGTATTACTGATCGAGCTGGTCGGGTCCTACAGGGCATAGCTGCTAGACTGGGTCTGCGGCAGGTGGTGAGGGAACCAACAAGAGAGAAAAACATACTTGACCTCATCCTAACTAATCTGCCAACTGCGGTTGCATCTGTCTGTGACAGTATCGGTAATAATGACCATTGCACAGTCCTTGTGGAGACAAAGTCCCACCTTCACACTGAGACCAACCTCCATTGTGTTGTGTGGCACTATCACCATGTTAAATGGGACAGACTTTGCACAGATCGAGCAACTCAAGACTGGGCATCCATGAGGTGCTGTGGGCCATCAACAGCAGCAAAATTGTACTCCAACACAATCTGTAACCTCATGGCCCGGCATATCCCCCACTCAACCATTACCATCAAGCCAGGGATCAACCCTGGTTCAATGGAGAGTGCAGGAGGGCATGCCAGGAGCAGCACCAGGCATACCCGAAGATGAGGTATCAACCTGGTGAAGCCACCAAACAGGACAACTTGCACACCAAACAGTGAATGCAGCAAGTGACAGACAGAGCTAAACAATCCTACAACCAATGGATCAGATCTAAGCTCTGCATCCAGTAGTGAATGGTGGTGGACAATTAAACAACTCACTAGAGGAGGACACTTCACAAATATCCCATCCTCAATGATGGAACAGTCCAGCACATCAGTGCAAAAAATAAGGCTGAAGTATTCATAGCAATCTTCAGCCAGAAGTGCCGAGTGGATGATCCATCTCAGCCTCCTCCAGTGGCCCCCAGCATTACAGATACCAGTTTACAGCCAATTCGATTCACTCTACGTGATATCAAGAAACGATTGGAGACACTGGATACTGCAAAGGCTACCGGCCCTGACAACATTGCAGCAACAGTACTGAAGACTTGTGCTCCGGAACTTGCCGCTCCCTTAGCCAAGCTGTTCCAGTACAGTTACAACACGGGCATCTACCCGACAATGTGGAAAATTGCCCAAGTATGTCCTATACACAAAAAGCAGGTCAGACCCAACCCGACCAATTACCGCCCCATTAGTGCCCTCTCGATCATCAGTAAACAGTGATGGAAGGTGTCATCAACAGTGCTATCAAGCAGCACCTGCTCAGCAATAACCTGTTCAGTGATGCCCAGTTTGGGTTCCGCCAGGGCCATTCAGCTCTTGACCTCATTACAGTCTTGGTTCAAACATGGACAAAAGAGCTGAATTCCAGAGGTGAGGTGAGAGTGACAGCCCTTGATATCAAGGCTGCATTCGACCGAGTGTGGCTTCAAGGAGCCCTAGCAATACTGGAATCAATGGGTATCAGGGCAATACTGGAATCAATGGGTATCAGGGGGCAAATGCTCCAGTGATTGGAGTCATACCTGACACATAGGAAGATGGTCATGTTTGTGGGAGGTCATTCATCTCAGCTCCAGACACCTCTGCAGGAGCTCCTCAGGGTAGTGCCCTAGGCCCAACTATCTTCAGCTGCTTCATCAATGACCTTCCCTCCATCATAAGGTCAGAAGTGGGGATGTTTACTGATGATTGCACAATGTTCAGCACCATTCATGACTCCTCAGACACTGAAGCAATCCATGTTCAAATGCAACAAGATCTGGATAATATCCAGGCTTAGGCTGTCAAGTGGCAAGTGACATTCACGCCACACAAATACCAGGCTATGACCATCTCCAATAAGAGACAATCTAACCATCGCCCCTTGACATTCAATGGTGTTACCATCACGGAATCCCCCGCTATCAACATCCTTGGGGTTACCATTGACCAGAAACTCAACTGGACTCACTACATAAACACAGTGGCTACAAGAGCAGGCCAGAAGCTGGGAATACTGCAGCGAGTAATTCATCTCCTGACTCCTATCCACCATCTACAAGGCACAAGTCAGGAGTGTGATGGAATACTCCCCACTTGCCTGAATGAGTGCAGCCCCAACAACACTCAAGAAACTTGACACCATCCAGGACAAAGCAGCCCCTTGATTGGCACTACATCCACAAACATTCATTCCCTCCACCATTGAAGTTCAGTAGCTGCAGTGTGTGGTATCTACAAGATGCACCACAGGAATTCACCATAGATCCTCAGACAGCACCTCCCAAACCCACGACCACTTCCATCTAAAAGGGCAAGGGCAGCAGATACATGGGAACGCCATCACCTCCAAGTTCCCCTCCAAGTCACTCACCACCCTGACTTGGAAATATATCACTGTTCCTTCACTGTCACTGGGTCAAAATCCTGGAATTCCCTCCCAAATGGCATTGTGGGTCAACCCACAGAAGGAGGAGCTGCAGCGGTTCAAGAAGGCAGCTCACCCCCACCTTCTCAAGGGCAACTAGGGATCGACAAGAAATGGTGGCCAGTCAGCGACGCCCACATCCCACAAAATGAATAGAAAAAAATATTACCTTCCACAAGATTCATCACTTCGAAACCATCGGCTTGGCCTTAAGCTGCCTGGGAACACAGTTCTGGTAATACTCACCACTAAATTTCTTTCTGCTCCTTAAGAGGCTGCCTAAAAGCTTTGACCAATGTTTTTGGTCTCTTGCCCCTGATATTCTGCATTTGGTTCTGAATGATAACACTCCAGTGAAGTGGCTTACGACATTTTACTGCACTAAAAGCATTATATAAACACACTTTGATGTTGTTTTCTTCTCCTTGAGCAAAGGACTCATTTCTCCCCAGGCAACTCACTTTTCATTTCTTTATCAGTCCTACCTTCCTGCTCATATAGAGTGACAAAACAGTTCAGGTCTCTTAAGTTTCTGACATTTTGCAAACTGTTGCTTGGAGAATTTAAACAAAAACCTCTGCTTGGCAAAGCATAAGAACTAAATGCGTCAGACCATTTCTCTGTATTTCAAAAGGAGATATTGTCAATGTCTGTTTTTCTTTTTCTTGCAACTCTCAAAGCAGTGAAGACCAGCTGTGATAGTAACTTAAAATATGTCAATCCCTTATCTTCATATTTTCAGATGTGATTTCTAGGCTTTAGTGAATATAATATTCTGCAGATACTTGGCTTGACATCAAAGCAGACCATAGTTTTAAAAACACATGTTTGTTTATTGGTTATGATCCATTTTATAACTTCTTGTCTCAAAGTGTTCTGCCACTAATTGTTTATCTGTTGAGAAACAGACCCAGCTGAATCTGCTGTAGCCAACTGCATTTTGTACTTAAGGCAAACAAATGATATTCCCCTTTGGTTGAATAGCTTCCACGAATCTCAATCACACATTTGGATTAAAAGCATGATTAAATCAGTCGAAAATGCTACTGCCTCATACCGTGAAATTAATCGTCAGCTTGACTTAGTTCAAGCTCAGGTAGGAACATAAGGGCAAAATGACCTTTCATCATAACATAGTTCTATGACTTAGAACATCAGAGTTAATATAGCAGAGGGCACTACTTTTCAAAAGCAGTTACTGTTTATCATGAGACAATGGGAACTGCCGATGCTGGAGAATCTGAGACAACAAGATGTAGAGCTGGATGAACACAGCAGACCAAGCAACATCAGAGGAGCAGGGAGCTGACGTCTCGAGTCTGGACCCTTCATCCAGACCCATGGCGTCAGCTTTCCTGCTCCTCTGAAGCTGCTTGGCCTGCTGTGTTCATCCAGCTCTACACCTTGTTATGTCTACTGTTTATTATGCCCTGTTTGAGTATCTCCTAAATTTCAGTCGATACTTTTAAAAGCAGACCAGACTAATAAAATTGGCAACTGCAAACCAATTCACAGGTCAAAGTTTAACGATAAGGGGTAGTCAATTTAAGTGTGAGACCAAAAGAAATTTCTTCACCTAGAGAGTGGTGAGCCTGTGGACTTCTCTGTCACAGAAAGCAGTTAATATCAAAACATTAAATGTTTTCAAGAAAGGAGTTAGTTATATAGTTTTTTTTTAGGGCTAAAGGGTTCAAAGGATATGGGCAGAAAGTGAGGTCAGGTTCTCACTGAGTTGGATGATCAGCCCATGATCGTATTGAATGGAAGAGCAGTTTTGAAGTCTGAATGGCCTACTCCTGCTCCTGTTTTCATTGTTTCTAAGTGGCATTTAGCATTTTGGCATTTTGTATTGCATACATTCCTCAGTCTGAAGGAATTCCCTCACTAAATCAAATTCGGAGACATCTGAGAAATCCCTCTGCTGAAGGACAGATGATCAACAAAAGAACTTTAGATTTCCAGCTGTCTGTCACTTTTTTATATCCTGGACTAAAAGATACAATAAACCTCAAGGTATATAAGACATATGTGAATGGATCCCATTGGCCTTCTGTTGTATTATTATGTCTTTCCCCATCCAAACCAGGCTGGGTGAATCAAATGACAGCGCAGGATAACTAGAACCTGTACACACATCGCCTTTTGTTTGGACGAAAGACTTTGAACTTATGGAGATCACATGATGAGGCAACAATTTTGTGTTTTCAACCAAACAAGAAGCTGCATGTAGAGATGAAGATCTCTGCTCAAAGCCATTGAACCAGCTGCATGTTATACAACTTGGCAAGGTAATAAACAGCTTTACCTTGAAAGTGGGTGATCCTAATACAGTAGCATACTTATTCCCCTAACCAAACATCTAAATTCAAGTTCACTTGAAGGTCAACCTCATTGAAATTCATCTATAAGAAATCTTTCAGAATGTGGAGAATCCTTAATTTTAGAAGATTTTTACATCAACTTTAAAGTGTCACATTCGTCTAAGAAACTACATGCCTGCCATGAAAGAGACAGAGCTAGTTATAAACATTTTTGTTTACCTTCATCTGCATTTAACCTTTTCATGCGCTTATGTGTTAATTGAATGAGACATTGTGTGTTTCAAATATGCTGTGAGAATATAATAATAAATGACCGCTTTGTTTTACAGCTCACAGAATGCTTACTAGTGGAATTATTTAATTGGGACATTCACTCTGGGGATAAGGAAATAAACATTTCTTACACACGAACATATTAGTCACAGGCAGTAAAAAGGAACATTTAAATTCAGTGTGTAACAATTGTTCTATGATGTCTGCGCCTAACTCCGCATCAGTGTCACATTGGGTATGTATCTAGGTTCTGTCTTCATGCGAAAGTTCCCTTCCAGCTTGCATTTGCAGGATGCTGACTGGGAGCCCAATCTGAAATGATTGCCCTATTTCCTTTCGAACGGTAACAATATCTCAAGACTGTTTTCATGGCTATAAAGTGTAGTGGAATATCCTGAAAAACATCCTTCCCTTCTATAGAGCTATAGAGCTCAGTCCTTGGAGCTAGAAATGAAAACTGGAAGATCTTAGTGTCCTTTTCCAAACCAGTGGTAACAGTAGTTCCTGTTGTAGACATCACTGATTGAAACTCACAGCTTGATAATTTCTCCTCTGCTGAAGGCACCAGGCTTCTGTTGAAAGATTGTTACCAGCCAACAACCAGAAAATGAATTTTTCCCTTCGCTGAATATGCAAGCTGCCTGGGTCTGACACTCTTGAACTGTACAGTTAAGCAAGCTTCCCTTACTCTCTGCTGTCAGTTCTACTTTTTTTCTAATATAGTGGGACTACAATTTTTATAATGGAACCAAATATCAGTTCCACAATCTGAAAGCTCTGTAGCTGTTTGTGTAAAAATCAAACATGCCATAATAATCCCTCAGTTGGTTTTGAACATGCATAAGGAAACTCTTGCTATAACAGATCAGATAATGAGGCTGGAAGGCAGATTAATAAGGATTAATGGTGGTGGACGGTTTGACAGATTGAGGAATAGAAAGAGTAATTAGCAGCTGAGATCATGAGTCCTGTATGGTCTGCAGTTTCCCGGGTGCAAGGATCCGGTACATAATGTACCAGCTGGATAAACTATGGGAAGGGAAGCGTGAACAACCAATGGTTGTGGTCCATGTGGGAACCAATGACAGAGGGAGGAATAGCATGGAGAACTTGCAGGATCAGTTTCAGGAGTTAGGGATTAAGTTGAAACACAGGACCTCCTGGGCAATAATCTCAGAAATACTCCCTGTGCCATGAGTTTCACCATTTAGGCAAAAGCAAATCAAGGGAGTAAATGCGTGGCTTGAGGGATGGTGTAGAAAGGAGAGGTTTAAATTTTCAGGACATTGGGATTGCTTTTGGGAAAGGAGAAAGCTGTTCAGAAGAGATGGGCTTCACTTGAACAGAAAAGGATCTAATTTCCTGGCTGAGAGAATACATAATGAAGTGAGGGTGGAATTCAACTTGTCAGGTGGCATGGTGAGTTGACTAATGGGCTTAGTTTTGGAAGTACCAGTGAATGTTAAAGAGAGAAGATGAAGAATGGGGAAAAGGACGTCAGGGAAGACTTGAGTGCTGACAGTGAACAAAGAGATGGTCACCTTCCATTGGGGAAGAAAGAGATAAGGGCAGGTTTAAATTGTATGTATGTAAATATATAAACTGAACAAAATTAGGGAACTGGAAACAGAAATTGCTCGCGGGGGATATGATGTAGTAGCATTGACAGAAAGATGGCTGTACCAGAATAGGATTGGATACTTAAGATCTTGGTGTGGAAGGTTTTTAGTAGAAGCAGGGTGGGTAAAAGGGGACGAGGTGTAGCAATCTTAGTCAAGGATAGTATCATGGCCCTTGAATGAGATACAGTTCCTAAAGTAGAATCTATATGACTGGAGATGAGAAATAAGAAGGGAGCTGTGACCTTGTTGGGAATTTATTATAGATCTCCAAATAGTTTGGAGGAAGTAAGAGGGGTGACCTTATAGAGGTTTATAAAATCATGAGGGGTGTTGATAAGGTGAATAGTAAGGGTCTTTTCCATAGGGTCATAGAGTTCAAGACTAGGGGACATATTTTTGAGGTGAGAGGAGAAAGTTTTACAAAGGACACGAGGGGCAATTTTTTTTACACAGAGTGGTTCATATGTGGAATGAAGTGCCAGAAGAAGTGAAGGATGCACGTACAGTTACAACATTTAAGATGCATTTGGATAAGTACATGAACAGGAAATGTTTAGAGGGATATGGGCCAAACACAGGTGAGTGGGACTAGTTTAGTTTGGAAACGTAGTCAACATGGACTAGTTGGACCGAAGGGTCTGTTTCCGTGCTGTATGACTCTATGACTGTAGGAGAGCATTTGTAGGCAAATTGTGGAAATCTACAGGGCAAGTAGTGTTGTGATAGATGGTGATTTCAATTACCCTAGGGTAGACAGGGAATAAGGTAGAGTGGGGCAAGGGAAGGGAAAAATTTCTGCAATGCGTGCAGGAGAACTTTCTGGACCAGTACATTTCCAGTCCTACCAGGGAGTGAGATGTGCTACATCTGATCCTAGGAAATGAGGCAGACCAGGCGGAGAATGTCAGATAGGGGGAGCATTTGGGAAATAGTGATCATAATACAATGAGACTCAATATTAAGTTAGAAAAGAATAATAATCAGTCAAGCACTAAGATTCCAGGGTGGAAAAGGGCAGATTTTATGGATCTAAATTTGAACTGGAGCAGGTTGATTGGAAACACATTTTGGTGGATAAAACAATGGATGAAAAATGGGAGAGACTATTAAAAATGAGAGGAATAGGATGCATACACTTGAGGAATAAATATGGGGTATCCAAAGCTAGACCACACTGGATGACTGAGAATATTGATGAGAAAATAGGAAGAAAAAGGGAGGCATATGATACATGTGGGAATAAAAATAGCAGTAGAAATCAGGAGGAGTATTTCAAATGCAGGAGAACAAGGAAGGCTAAGGTGAGGCATGAGGAAAGGAAGGCAGGCTGTGTAAAAATAAACAGTAAATGTTCTTCAAACATATTAATTGTAAAAGATAAATGAAGGATAGAGTTGGACCCATAAGGAACAAGCAGGGAAAGCTGCTACTGAAGTTAAGGTATGGCAGAGATTCTAAATGATTACTTTTCTTCTGTATTTAGCAAACCAGAAGATGGTGACAATGGCCCAATTGAAAATGTGGATTTTGAGCAACTGATCAGTACAATGATAGATAAAGAAGTGTTAGAAAGGCTGGCAGCATGCAAGGTAGAGAAGTCACAAGGCACAGATGGAATGTATCCTTGATTCCTGAGAGGTAAAGGAACAAATTGCGTGTAGATAGGAAGACCTGCTTTGAAAGCCGTTGAACCAGCGGCATGTTAAACATGTAGACAAAGTGCTAAACAGATCTGTTTTGAAAGTTTTACCTGTTTCGCCACTTCAATGCAGCACCCTGTTCCCTGGCCAACATCTCTGCCTCTGGCTTGCTACAGTGTTCCAGTGGAGCCCAATGCAAACTGAAGGAACATCACCTCATTTTCCACCTGGGGGCCCTACAGCCCTCTGGACTCAATATTGAGTTCAATAATTTTAGGGCCTAAACTCTCCCATGTCCCAGGCCCCCACCCCACACACCAGGCCCTGTTATCACGTAGCCTGCCACTACACACCCCCTGTTGTTAGTCACTAACAGTCCCCATTAACAACTACTCACTCTCCCAGCCTGATCATTAGCAACTCCTTTGTCTGTCCAACTGTCTTTCTCTCTCTTTGGTCTCTATCCTATCATTTACTCCCAACCCCACCCACCTCCCTATTTTCTGCTTATAAACTGACGTTTTCCCAGCCACTATCAGTTCTGAGGAAGGGTCACCAGACCTGAAACGTTAACTCTGTTTTCTCTTTCACAGATGCTGTGAGATCTGCTGAGCTTTTCCAGCAACTTGGATTTTGTTCCTGTTTTGAAAGTGGTTGATCCTAACACTGGGAGAAGACTCCCTTTATCCCCAGCAAAAGTTCTAATTTTGCATTCGCTTGAAGACAAATTTTGCATAAATTTGTCTATAAGAAATTTCACAGCTTACTGAAATATCAATGCTCCTTGACTTCTTGATTTTGGGCTAAGCCTAAGGAACCTACTGGTGGCCATGCCTTCAGCTATCTAGGCCCCCAACTCCAAAACTCCCACCCTACACCTCTCCACCTCTTGACCTCTGTTTACTCATTTTGAGATACTCTTTAAAGCCCACCTCTTTGAGCAAACTGCTGGTCATCTGAACGAAGTGGCTCAGTGTCATTACTTACGTTGCTCCACGAAGTGCCTTCGAATGTTCCAATATGTTAAAAGTGCTGTATCGATAAAAATTGTTTTGATTTGGTTTATTATTGTCACAGGTACCGAGATACAGCAAAAGCTTGTGTTTTGCATGCTTACCAGACACAAATACATTAGGGCAATAGAACAGAATGTAGAATATAGTGTTACAATTGGAGATAAGGAGCAGGGAAAGATCAGCACTGATATTTGAGAGGTCCATTCATACTTCTGACGACAATGGGGAAGAAGCTGTTCTTAAATCTTGTGCTACGTGTTTTCAAACAGTTGTATCTCCTGCCCGACTGAAGAGGGTGGAAGACAGTATAGCCAGGGTAGGAGGGGTCTTTGATTATGATGGCTGCTTCCCAAGGCAGCAACAACTGTAGACGAAGTGAATGGAAGGGAGGCTGGTTTGTGTGATGGACTGGGCTGTATCCACAACTCTCTGTAATTCCTTGTCGTCTTGGGCAGAGCAGTTGCCATGGGGAACAAAAGGGTCAGTTCATGGTTTCAACTGATCTCAGGATGGTCTGAGTAATTGTCTAGGTTCCTTCATTATATTGGACTGGTTTCATTTACTAAAACAGCTAGAGTGAAAGTAAATCCTCACTCCCAATGGTTGTTAGAAGTTAAACCACTGGCTTGAACATTACAGCCTGTACATATGAAACATTTTTCAGCATTTCTGTAAATACTCAGCAACAAATGCAGATGCTTGCACAGATGTAGAGATTTCAACTGGGAAACAAAAGTTTTGTTGCATGAAAACATTTAAACATGGCAAAGAAAATCCTCCCATGAAATCAATTTCTTGCACTGTTTGCTAATCACAGTGCATCTACAGTTAGTAAAAGCTACTCAATAACGAACGTAATTTCACGGTGAAGCTAGATATCATTTAATAAATTATATTTTATGAATTATCATTATAAATCTCCCTTTAATATCTTATCAGCAGTAACGCCTGTCAGGTCATTTGAATTTCTGTGCCGATTTGACAAATGTTATTTTAATCAGAGTCAGCATCATGTTAAACATTAGCTAAAAAGCCTTTGGTCTAGACTGAGCAACGCTTTAGCATCTCAAGAGAAACATCAAACGTTCATTCACTCTTCGTGTTGATTTGAATATCTCAGTGAGGCGCAGGGTGCTGATGAACTCATTGACTCACAGGGCTGCTGTTTTGTTCAAAATTTCTCCTCCTCTTTCACAAAAAATTCACTGACTCTGTAGGTGGTGATGGATAAACTGGTTATCCTTGTCAGTTGTCCCTGATCCATCTGCCCAACAGTAGACTGCTAGCCATGTCTGCTCCCTATTTGATGTTCATAGATGCACACTTTCCCAACAGAGGTTAGGATGGTCATGAACATTTCTTTTCCTAATATGCCCAGCACAAAAGACCTTTGACCAATTGCATTTGGGAACCCTCCCGTTCTGAACAGCCCAGGTGAATGGAAGCATACTGAGTGATAAACAGCAACTTTGATATTTATATGGTGCTTTTAATGTCATGAAATATCCAAGGGCATTTCACAGGAACATTACAAAGCCAAATATGATGCCAAGCCATGTAGAAGTGCCTTGCAGATCTTTCACTTCACCAGAGAGGGCAGGTGGAGATAATAGGAATAGGAGAATCCGAGATAACAAGGTGTGGAGCTGGATGAACACAGCAGGCGAGCAGCATCATAGGAGCAGGAAAGCTTGATGTTTCGTGCCTAGACCCTTCATTAATACTCCTTCCTCAGATAGTGCAGCACTCCTTTAGTGCTACCCTGAAAAGTCAGCCTGCAGTTTGCGCTCAGGTCTTTGGTGGGGTCTTGAACTCATGACCTTCCGAGGCACAAAGTGACAGCGAGCCTACTCAATCGGCTGGCTTAAGCTAAGGGAAGAGGGAGCGAATCTAATCTTGACCACACACATTTGCTCTTTACTTGATCACTGGATAATAATGAGGGTTGGGATGATCGGCAAATTTCTCAGCTGCAGCCATATGGCTGTGGGGTCAATGCTCCGACTGTGGCCAGGTTGCAGAAACTGCTGTGAAAGTTAAGGGATGATTCGTAAAAGTGTGGCAAATGATTAAGAAATCGATTAAAGTAGACAAGGAGAAATTATTTCCTCAGGTTGGGGGATCCAGAGCAAAAGACTTGAGAGCTCTCAAATTTAGAGCTTGGCCATTTATGATTGAAATAGGAAGCAGTTTTATTTTCGGATAAAGGATGCTAATGAAATGCTAGAACTCACTTCCTCAAAAGACTGTGGATGCTGGGGCTCAATTATCATTTTCAAGACTGAGGGCAGTAGAGTTTTTGTCAATTAAGAGTATCAAATGAAATGAAATGAAGACAACTACATAGAGTACAGATTGATTATGGTCTAACTGAATGGCAGAATAGGACCAAGGGACTCAATGACTTGCTGCTGTTCCTACTCTTTGGAGCAGACAATCTTTATGTTACAGCATGTTGCAAGTTTGCCCAAAGAGCTGGGAGTGTTGATTATTTCATATACAAATCTCAAGGCATTCTCCAACAAAATTCAGCAGTCTATTTCCCTCTATATACAGAGTGCCATTATCACAAGAACCGAAGGTTTACTCCCAAAGATTGTTCCTAGGCAGCGATACCCGCATTTCGTGAATGATTATTAAAAGAAAAAGTCAGGACAAAGACACTGAGTGAAGAAAACAATATTTCTTCCATTCAAAGCAATTTTCTTAGGGGGTCCGGAGATTCAGTACCTTAAGGTATTGACCAAAGCTTTTATCCTGTAGACTAGCCAACCTACAGTCACTGCCCATGCCCTGCTGGAAAACTATTGGTGTACAAATGGAAAGACCAGGCCTATGAGTAGCTAATTCAGACAGCCCAGTGAAATTCCCTTTTGATGCCTCAGTCCGTGTCAAGGTAATCAATCCCAAGTCTGGTTAACAATCAAACCAATCAGTCTCACAGTCCCTGGATCGAGCAGCAAGAAATTAATACAGATCAGTACAATACAAACTTCTTAAAAATTCATAGCAATATCTATTGCCTCATTCAAGTCCAAACAAATTTCCGGGCAATCTTTAAATCTATACTGTGTGTATAATAGTGAGTAAATTAAATCTTTAGATAACCCCTGCAACTACCATTTTAAAATGGTGGGATTTAGAAGCTTTAGGTATATTCACTGACACTAATCCTTCTGGTTGGTGTTTGTCTAAGTTCCTGCCACCATAAGGAAAGGATGCTCACACAAAACCCTTGGCAGAAGTTAGTCTAAATCTTGATAAACTGTAAATAAGTTCATTACAGACTTATTAGGTACTAATGTTACATTTACAATATGTGTCTCTTCGGAAACGTCAGACTCAATGTGAGAATAAATACACATTACTGATACTGAAACAACATAGAGACAACTAACAACTTATTATCCGTAACAACTGGAAGTGGTTAGCTCCTCCAAGGGAAAGTCCTTTATTGCCTGATAGGTAAAGTTTATCTGAATGGTATCAGTTAACCCTTTCAGGTCCTAACTACCTTACACACTCACCATCCAGACTTGGGAGTATATCGTCATTCCTTCACAATCACTAGGTCAAAATCCTGGAACTCCCTCCCTAAGGGCATTGTGGGTCTACCTACAGAACATGGACTGCAACGGTTCAAGAAAGCAGCTCACCACCACCTTCTCAAGGGCAACTAGGGACAGAAAATAAATGGCCTGGCCCGGTCAGTGGTGCCCACATCCCTTGAATGAATTGAGAATAAATAGCAGCTGCAATCCGGATACTTAACTGTTTGCATTTTAAAAAAATTAAAGTTTTAATCCTCCTCCTGAGATGCCAAAATGTACAGAGCATGGCATAATCTATATCCTTCTCAAAGGTAATCAGGGATGGACAAAAAGATGTCCCTCTTGCCAGTGATGCTGACATTTCAAGAATAAATAAAATAAAATGCATTAAAACCAGAGAAAGAAGGAAAGAATTTGCATTTATACAGTGGGATTTGCACCCTCAGGATATTTGTGTCTGTGTGGAGTTTGCACATTCTCCCCGTGTCTGCATGAGTTTCCTCCGGGTGCTCCAGTTTCCTCTCACAGTCCAAAGATGTGCAGGCTAGGTGGGTTGGCCATGTTAAATTGTCCCATAGTGTCCAGGGAGGTGGAGATTAGGGGGATGGGTCTGGGTGGGATGTTCTGAGCGTCAGTGTGGACTTGTTGGGCCAAAGGGCCTGTTTGCACACTGTCGGGACTCTATGATTCTATGATTTATATTCTGGAGCGCTTTGTCGTTAATTAAGCACTTTCACAGTGTGGACATCATTCTAACATAGGGAATACAACACACAGAAAGATTCCACAAACTGCAAAGTTGTGGCTGACCAGTGCTTTGTGATATTGGTAGAAAATGAATGGGGCCATATAGCTCCTGGAACATCTGTGAGCAAGAGGTGCCTTAAAAGATTTATGGTGTTCACCATGTGGGTCTGGATCAAGGGACTTGAGGGGACAACCTTGTCACACAGAACTTGGTTCATATGTGGAATAAGCTGCCAGAAGAAGTGGCGAATGCAGGTACAATTACAACATTTAAAAGATATTTAGACAGGTAAATAAGTAGGAAAGTTTTAGAGGGATACGGGCCAAACATAGGCAAATGAGACTAGTTTAGTTTGGGAAACTTGTTTGTGATGTACGAGTTGGACCAAAGGGTCTGTTTCTGTGCTGTATGACTCTATGACTCTGCAGTGTCCTGACAATTCATGTTTCAAGGCAAGTGGACTGAACATTCGCGAACAGCTGAGGTGTAGGCATGAGAGAAAAACGAAAGATGAAAAGATTCATGCCATTCAGATAAGTCCAGCAAAAAAAAATCAACAATAGAGATAACAAGGTGTGGAGCTGGATGAACACAGCAGGCCAAGCAGCATCAGAGGAGCAGGAAGGCTAACATTTCGGGCCTAGACCACGGTCTGATGTTGCTTGGCCTGCTGTATTCATCCAGGTCTACACCTTGTTATCTCAGATTCTCCAGCATCTGCAGTTCCTACTATCCCAAAAAAAATCAACAGATCCCTTTTATGTCATTCTACCCATGGAGAAACTGGGAAAAGAAGACTAAGCAAGAACTTACACTTATATAGAGCCTTTCAAAACCATAGATCTCCCAACTGTGAGTACACCTCAATAAAGAATATAAATGGCCTTAAACCATTTTGCCATATGACCATCTGAAATAGAAACAGGAGTAGGCAATTCAGCCCCTTGAGTCTGCTCTGCCATACAGTAGGGTCATGGCTGTTCTAGTAACGTATTGACATGGATGGAGAACTGATTGACAGGCAGGAAGCAGATGGTTGGAATAAACGAGTCTTTTTCAGAGTGGCCGGCGGGGATAAGTGAGCTACTGCAGAGTTCAGGGCTGGGATCCCAGGTGTTCACAATATATATTAACGATTTTGACATAGGAATTGAATGCAATATCTCCAAATGTGCAGATGACACTTAGCTGGTTGCAGTGTGTGCTGTGAGGAGGATGCTAAGAGGCTGCAGGGTGACTTGGACAGACTGGCTGAGTGGACAAATACTTGGCAAATGCAACATAATGTGGATAAATGTGAGGTTATCCACCTGGGTGGCAAAGTCAAGAAGGCAGATAATTATCTGAATGGTGGCAGTTTAGGCAATGGTGAGGTGCAGTGAGATCTAGGTGTCATAGTGGAACAGTCGCTGAAGGTTGGCATGCAGGTGCATTAGGCGGTGAGGCATGCTGGTCTTCATAGCGAGAGCAGTTGAAAATTGCAGTTATACAGGGCCTTGGTGAGGCCACACCTTGAGTATCGTGTGCAGTTCGGTCTCCTAGTCTGAGGAAGGGTAGTCTTGCTATTGACAGAGTCCAGCAAAGGTTCACTAAACTGATTTTCAGGATGGCAGGACTCACATATGAAGTAAGGCTGGATCGACTGGGCTTGTACTCACTGGAGTTTAGAAGAATGACGAGGGGGGATCTCATAGAAACATACAAAACCCTGATGGGACTAGACAGATTAGATGCAGGAAGAATGCTCCAGAACTAGTGTTCACAGTCTAAGAATAAGGGGTTAGCCATTCACGACTGTGATGAGGAAGGATTTCATCACTCAGAGAGTTGTGAACCTGTGGAATTCTCTCCCACAGGAAGCGGTTGGGGCCAGTTCATTAGATATATTCAAGAGAGAGCTGGACATGGCCCTTGCAGCTAAAGGGATCAAGGTGTATAGGGAGTAAGCAGGAGTGAGATACTGAAATTGAATGATCAGCCATGATCATACTGAATGGTGGTGCAGGCTCAAAGGGCCAAATGGCCTACTGCTGCACTTATTTTCTATGTTTCTACATCTATGTTTTCTATTCCTCATGTTCATTTTCCTGCCCTTTCCCTGTAACCCTTGGTTCCCTACTGAGCAAGAATCTATCTATGACAGCATTAAATGTATTCAGGACTCTGTCTCCACAACCCTCCACAGTGTCAAGAGGTCACAAAAGGCACAATATAAATGCAAGTGCTTCTTTCTTTTCACAAGGATGCTTATACAGGGCAGTCATTGCTGTAATGTCAATAAAACAGAACTGACAAAAGGTCACTGACCTAAAGTGTTAACTCTGTTTTTCTCTCCACCAGTGTTACCAGATGTGTTGAGGATTTCTAGCAATTTCACTTTTCATCCAAGGTCACTGATAACCTGATTCGTTATGCTGCTTGGTTCACACATAAAGCTCAGGAGAACAGCAGAAGGATGGCTGATATCAAGAGGAGCAGTAGTTTCTGTGGAAGAACTGGAAATCTGGTTATTTAACTTCAATTGACAATAATATTTTTACAATCAGAATTACTCTTGTGAAACATCAACGCCAAATTAAAACTGCAGGAAATGAGTGAAGACACTACCCAATGGACAAATACGAGAAGAAAGGTCAAAAGATAACATTTCCTATTCCGGTACCTCCTCAGCCTGCTTATAAACTGAAATCTTTAGATAAATTGACCCCAACAATCCAACAGTATAAATAGCTGTGGAAGCTGGAAGTCAGAAACAAAAACAGAAATTGTTGGAAAAGCTCAGTAGGTCTGGCAGAATTTGTGGAAAGAAATCAGAGTTAATTATTTTGGGTCTGGTGACCCTTGCTCAGAACTGTAAGTATCATAGTTGAGCCAAAATCTAACATCAGCTTAATTGACAGTCCTGATATGTGACAGAGAATGAATGCAAGGGCTTTATCAAAGGAAGAAAAAGGACAGGTGGTATGTTCAGGCAGCAGCAATATCTTTTCCAAAGCAAATTCAGATGGAATTTTGAGCTGTAAAGTGAGTTAGGCAAAAACTGTAATCTAATTTGGTGGCTCAGTGGTTAGCACTGCTGCCTCACAGCACCAGGGACCTGGGTTTGATTCCAGCCTTGGGCTACTGTCTGTGTGGAGTTTGCACGTTCTCCCTGTGTCTGTGTGGGTTTCCTCCAACAGTCCAAAAACGTGCAGGCTAGGTGGATTAGCCATGCTAAATTGCCCATGGTGTCCAGGAACGTATGGGTTATAGGGGGAATGGGTATGGATGGGATGCTCCAAGGGTTGGTATGGACTTGTTGGGCCAAAGGGCCTGTTTCCACACTGTAGGTATTCTATGAAATAATGTTTTTGTTTAAATTTGTGCTCCTTAAGACAGTGTTGGAAAACGGGTCATTTTCCCACAGTGTCATTATCAAGCATTCCAAAGTCAAGTGTAACACATCACATGCAACATGAAGATCCTTCAGTACTGTTGCCAGCACTGGGCTTTCAATCTCAGATCAGTGCCTCCATTCCACAAGTCTGACGCATTCTTTTACACAAGTCAGCTCTTTTTGCCTCTAGAAATAAATCCTTCCTAAATTATTTCATGAAAAACATTCACCATAAATGTAAAAAAAGGTATAATTTGTCTTAGCAGAATTCAAACATCCCAGTCACTTCAGACTGTAAAGTACAAATAGATAATCTGGTATTTCTATTTATATTTGAGATGTGATCAATACTTGCAAAGCTAATATTTATTGCCCCTTCTTAGTTGCCCCTTGAGAAGGTGGTGGTGAGCTGCCTTCTTGAACTGCTGCAGTCCATGTGCTGTAGCTATTCCCACCATGCTGTTAGGGAAGGAGTTCCAGGATTTTGACTCAGAGACACTGAAGAAGCCTCTGGAATAAGCTCTGCTGTCCATGGTTGGGGACTGAGGTCATGAGCTGAGTGGTCCTGGTGGAACCGAAACTGGGTGTGATTCAGCAGGTTATTGCTGAGTAGGGGCTGCTTGATAGCACTGTTGATGACACCTTCCATCACTTTACTGATGATTGAGGGTAGATTGATGGAGCGGTAATTGGCCGGGTTGGATTTGTCCTGCCTTTTGTGTACTGGACATAGCTAACATTTGTTTCATATTGCCAGGTAGAGGCCAGTGTTGTGGCTGAACTGAAGAGTTTGGCTAGAAGTGCTGCAAGTTTTAGAGCATAAGTCTTCAGTACTATTGCTGGAATGTTGTCAGGGCCCAGAATCTTCGCAAAATCCAGCTCTTTTCGCTGTTTCTTGATATCATGTGGAATGAATCGAATTGGCTGAAGCCTGGTATCTGTAATGCTAGGGATCATTGGAGGAGGCCGAGATGGATCATCCACTTGGCACATTTGGCTGAAGATCGCTGCAAATGCTTCAACCTTATTTTTTGCACTGATGTGCTGGGCTCCCCCATCAATGGATATATTTGTGGACCCTCCTTTTCCAGTGACAAAGAGAAATAACTAGAAACCGAGCAATCAAGCTTCAGCAGTGAGCAATGGAAAAATGAAAGCAGAAAGTGGCATCTGGGATAACAAGGAGTAGAGCTGGATGAACACAGCAGGCCAGGCAGCACCAGAGGAGCAGGAAAGCTGACGTTT
>JAHRHZ010000026.1:3785412-3817542 GCA_024137785.1 Ginglymostoma cirratum | reverse complement strand
TTTGGGTCTAGACCCAAAACGTCAGCTTTCCTGCTCCTCTGATGCTGCCTGGCCTGCTGTGGTCATCCAGGTCTACACCTTGTTATTTCAGACTCCAGCATCGGCAGTTCCTACTATCTCTGAGTGGCATCTGGGACCTGGGGATATCCTGACAATGGCAGATAATTCTATTTCTGGAGAGAGGGAGAATTAGCTAGCTTCAGATGACATCAGGGCATGGTACCTAGTTCATGAGGCAAATTTAGGGCAATCAGGCAAGAAATCTCACCTCACTTCACAGAGAGAAACCCTCTACGAAACTTGATGGAAGACCTATTTCTGGTCAAATTGAGCTCAGAGGGTTCCTCTCTACAGTTGCTGCACTGTACCTTGACATTGCTATGACTGCAGCTAGGTTGAACACCTCAGTGAGAACATTGCCATGCCACCTCTTATGAAGCTTAAATAAGGTCTACGTTGAATTAATATTTGGAAATTCCTCCTGAAGCAGCACAGTGTCATTTGGCCTGTTAAACTATAGTCAAGAAAACATTATTACAGCCTGATTGCACTGCTAGCAATTCAGACTTGCAATTAGGCTTTGAACAATTCCGGAATTTCACTTGATTAATCTCATAATCAACATTTCTGTTTGTGTTTACAGTTTGAAAATTCCAATCAATTTCTATTGGCCAAGAAACCTTCTGACTATTGTTTTGGTTAATTGCTAAATTATAAAGCAATTAGACAGAATTGTATAAATTTAAATATTTAATCCAATTTGTCTCCTGTGGCTTGCCTTCAGGCCTTTATTCTCCTGCTGCCACCACACAGCCTCCCACAAACTGTGAAAGTGAGCAATTGACAAAAAGTCAGTACAGATTCAGGAGAGTTGCAAACATTCATGAAGTGAACAGAAGTACGAAATGCTTCAAGTCATTAGTTTAGTTTATTTTTACAAAGTTAAATCTGGCTCTGTCATTCTTTTACAAATTAATTCTTGCATAATTCTTCCGTAATATGTACAGAAAGCACATCTTTGTTTGCCTGTGGATTAGTTTGCAATATTCTGGCACTCCACAATGGATCATCCTGTTGAGTTTTTCCAGCGCCTTCTATTCCCGTTACCATCACTTGCAGGTTCAAACTGCCTGCCTCTAGCTCGATCGCCAAACCTCCATCAATAATGGTCACCTCGGGCCTGTCCTCCATCCCCGCCCTGGCCCATTACCACAGGATGTATCAACATTATTTGCACCCAGTGAGGTGCTGAAGTTTCTTTTATAATTGTGCAGCTGATAATCTTCACACAGCTTAGTCCCACACAAGCACCAACAAAATTCAGATAATAGGCTTTAGTTATGCTGCTTAAAGGATAAATATTGCCCAGGATACCAGTGAAGAATTGCCCTGTTTTCCATGAATTAGCACCATGGGATCTTTTAGACTCCCCTGAGGGAACAGATGGGGGTCTCTGTGTAGTATCTCATCAAAAGGATGACATTTTTGACACTGCAGCTCTCCTTCAGTATTGTGCTGGAATATCTGTCTAAATTTCCTATCTGTTACCAAATTGGAGTGAAATAGTGTGCATAAAGCAAAGTTAAAATATATCCCAGTTGTTAACTGTCTTGCTTTTTCACGTATTACAATATTTTCCCACCCAGTGTTTTGCTGACATAAAACAATTCGAATTACAAATTACACAGATAAAAAGAGTCAACACAGTTAATTGACACAACAAAGGTGAAAATTATCCTATGAAACAGCACCAACATTAATCCTAAAAAGCAATGTATTTTTTTCCAAACTATTTCAGTGGTCCTCTCTCTCTTGTTATTTTAGACATGCTTCACATCCGCCCCGTGCCTGTCATATTTCAGACTTCACAAACATCCAGAAGCTGAAAGGAAACTAGAAATTGTTGACCTTGTCAGCTTGTCTCTTCCCAAAACTAAGACCTGGTAAATGGTGAGAGCTGCAAAATTATCGGAACATATTCATAATTGGCCTCAGAATGAGCTGATTCAAATCAACTCAGCACCCAGGGAGGAAGTGGGCCCGAGTGACTTTCAAAGCACAGGCTGGATGAAACATGGCTCAGTCATATTAGCTAAACATTTGTTAGACCTCACCTCATTGACATGTTTCGGTAATAAATACAGCTTAAGCTATTGAATTGTGCTGTACATAAGTAATGAAAAGTCTTAATTTATATCTATTATTGCAATATTGTGGAGATCTCTTTACAATGACATTTGTTGAATGTCAGACACTGTATTGTACCTTTCAGAAGGAAGCAAAAACACGGCATAGGTTGGAAGCTACCCCAAGTGTCTTATGCCATAGTCCCATTGGGCCATGAGGCTGCTGTGTCTTTGGAGAGAGGTGAATGGTGGTGGTTTAACTCGACTGCCACCACACCTCAGATGAGCAGAGAGATTGAGAAGGAACACACTTTGTGGTAGCCTCAGCTGATGCACGAATTCAACCCAAGTAGTTACTCTACCTTGCAGCCAACTGAGCCTACATGTGACTCCAGACCCATAGCAATGTGGTTGATATTTAACTGTCCTTAGCAAGCCATTCAGCTCAAGGGAAATTAAGGGCAGCCAACACATGCTGGCCTCGCCGGCAACGTTTACATTGCATGAAAGAATTTTTAAAAATTCTACAGGGGCACAGGTTTAAGGTGTTACTGAAGAGATACACTAGGAATATGAAAAATAATTTTTTTATGCTGTGAATGGTAATGAACTGGAACTTAGTACCCATGAGAGTAGTTGAAATGAAGACTAGCAGTATGAACAAAGGATCAGATGGATTAAGGCTGGGAGTAGCCACTTGATCCTTGAGCTTCCTTTGCAATTCAGTAAGATCATGATTGATCTAATTGCCCCATATTCTACCCATCCTTACACCTGAGAATCTTTTCATCACCTTGCTATTAGAAGTCTATCTGCCTCTGCCTTAGGAATTTTAAAAGACTTTCCTACCACCTTTTGAGGAAAATTGTTCTAAAGACTCATGACCCTCCACTTTGACTGAGGCACTAACTAATGTGTGACGCTGAGGCCTCTTATTCCAAACCAACAGATTTGTAGTTTTCTAAGACTAAATGTAAGTGCTTAAAAATGTTCCTCACTGCATTCCAAAAATCTGAAACATTCAGCAAATTAACGGAACTGTTTACCTTTCTCACACATCCTCACTAAGGCATAAAGAAAAATCGAATCCACCAACAATAAAGTCAAACATATTTCAGCCTTTCCAAATCGGTCCCTGTGTTCTTTTTGAAATATGTGACTATATTTCCTTTCAGGTGCTTTTTGTGAGTTTGTTTATAGCTCATTCTAACACTAAAAACTGATCAGAAGATATATTATTTCAATTGTATGCCACCTATGTTTCATCTGTAATATGAGAAAATTTGGTGAGATGTGTTTGATCTGATGCTGCTCATGATAACTTGTTTCTTGAGCATCTCATCATTTTTGATAATTTTGGTCCAAAAATGGCATCTTAGGGCAACTACTGGGGTCCATTTAGAAGCATAGAATCCCTACAGTGTGGAAGCAGGCTATTCGGCCCATCAGGTCCGTGTTGAACCTTCGAAGAACATCCCACCCAGACTCACCCCCTGTAACTTTATTCGCTGTAATCTGCATTTTCCATGACTAACACTCCCAGCCTGCATACTCATGGACACTATGGACAATTTAGCATGGTCAATCCACATAACCTGCACATCTTTGGACTTTGGGAGGAAACAGAAGCACACATAGGCAACCCACCATGCCAAATTACACCGAGATCCAATGCCTAAGTTTTGAGCAAACATGGGGAAGGGATGAAGTAAAAAGCCAAAGTGACAGCTTAACTTGTGGTGTTCTGTCCATTTATCCCTCTCCCTGGCTAGGACTCACCAACATAACAAGCATGGGGCTGGATGAACACAGCAGGTCAAGCAGCATCATAGGAGCAGGAAAACTTGACGTTTCGGGCCTAAACCCATCAGAAAAAGGACTCACCAACAGTTTGGAATGTTCCATTTAAATGGGAAACTGAATGTTCGTTAAGCTTCACCTGAATTCAATGCAGAACAACCGAGAAATATATGGTATCAATGACGGAACACATCCAAATGTTATGTTTGCCTCATTGAAACGTTATTTAGCAAATCCTACCCATTTAAGTTTGGTAGGGGACCATTTTCACCAGCCAATGCATTTCTCCAAAGCATTTCACATTTAAGCAAGATAATCCTATCAAATTATATCTGAAATATAACTGCGTTGAAGCCATCAACAATAATAATTAGCTGGAGGTGCCCATCTCTTGGTCAATGATTCACCTTCAGAACATTCTCAGTTTCAATTCAGAGTCACATAGCCAGATTTATCCTGGAGACTAAGGCTAAGGTTGTAAGACAGTGACCTGATCTCAGCAGTGATGTCTGATTAATGACATCCCAGGGTTTTTAGAATCTAAACCAGGTTTGACACCATGAAGCATTACAAATTATTAGGACAAGATTCCTAAAGCTTGGTGAGAGAGGAGGCTTTAACCAACATCTTCAGGAAGGTCGAAATGTAGAGAAAAGTTTTTAGGGACATTAAGTGGGATTTAAACCCAGATCTTCAGACCCGGCAGGAAAAATGCTACCACTTCAATGCCAGTCCTCCCTTAAGAATCTCTATGCCTCATGTGTTTTTGCCTGAAAGGGTTAGAGTTCTGCAATGATTATGGCCACTTTAAATTGAAGCCAACACTCTATCTCGTTATGTATGAACATGATGAATTTGAGTTCCTTTTATCTCTGATGTGTTTACAATACACTTTGAGGCAATATGTAAAAAACTTGGGGCCAGCTCTGTGGAATAGTTCAGTGGTTAGCACTGCTGCCTCACAGCACCAGGGACCTGGGTTCGATTCCACCCTCGGGTGACTGTGTGGAGTTTGCACGTTCTCCCTGTGTCTGCGTGGGTTTCCTCCGGGTGCTCTGGTTTACTCCCACAGTCCAAAGATATGCAGGCTAAGTGGATTGGCCATGCTAAATTGCCTGTAGTGTTAAGGGATGTGTAGCTTAGGTGGGTTATAAGGGGGATGGGTCTGGGTGGGATGCTCTGAGGGTTGGAGTGGACTTGTTGGGCCAAAGAGCCTATTTCCACACTGTAGGAATTCTATGATCTATAGTTCTCTCGCCATATCATTGAATCAAAGAATGGTACAACCATTGAAGGACTATTATGGTTACACCACCTCTTTGAAGAAACTAGCTATCAGTCACAGCAACCTCAGAATTCCACGTATATGTTTCTTGTTGCATATGGCCAGTACGCAGCACTTTTGCAAACACAATATTTAACACAGAATAAGGCATGCATAGTACCTTCTGTCATTTATCTGCAGAGCCAGCTATAACCAACTAATTGTTGGAGCACGGTGCTGCCACCAATTCTCCTGTCTGTATTGAGTCAAAGGGTCAGGTTTGTTAACTTTGGCGGGATTCTTAACAAGAAGAGGCACTTGGTGTGATAAGAGGATATTGTTTATTGCACGACAGCAATAGGTACAATTTACATTGGCTGATTAGACAAAATGACTCAGTCTATCAGGACCGGGGCGGGGGGGTGACACATATGATCCCAACAGGATCTTGAGCTAGATTCCTCAATTCTTCACCTATGACTATGTGACACCATCAGATAGGGTGGAGCCTAATGCAGTGGCCCAACATTAACCCGTTCAGAACCATCGCTGTATACAGCACTTCCAGACTGTTCTGTGGCTGTGTATGTGTGCAGCTAAGTGAAAATATTGCTTCCTTGCCCTTTACCCACAGCCTTGCATTCCCAATCATAATAACCAGATGCTTAAAACAAATAAATTCTCCTCATTGTCCTCCCGTTTCTTTAGCTGATTAGCTTAATCATGGGAGACATCTCATAGCCAGGACAATAAAAAAAATTGTGCAATCATTGGACAATGATGTTCCTGGAGTTACAGCCTGTTCCATTTATTCTTACATCAGGCTTCAAGGAGACTGAAAATAAGATGTTTGCCTCAGCAGGAAACTTGACTTATCAATCTTACAACTCTGCTTTATTGCGGAACTGGGTGAATGCTTATTATTTTTCATTTATTGGATGTGGGTTCCATTGGCCAGGCCAGCATGTATTGCCCATCCCTAATTGCCCAGAGGGCAGTTAAGTGTCAACCACATCACTGTGGGTCTGGAGTCACATATAGGCCAGACCAGGTAAGGATGGCAATTTCCTTCCCTAAAGGACATTAGTGAACCAGATGGGCTTTTTCCCAATAATTGACAATAGATTCGCAGTCATCATTAGACTCTAAATTCCAGATTATTTTCTATTTCTAATTCTACTATATGTTTTGGCAGGATTCAAACCCAGGTCCCCAGAACATTATTTGGGTCTCTGGATCAACAGTCCAGCGATAATACCACTAGGCCATCGCCTCCCCCATCATTCAAAAACCTTTGAAGCCTATTTTTGATCTATAATTTCAGAACTGAAAGCTGTAACTGGCTATACACAAACTATGCTTTTGTTAGCTCATCAGTTCTGTTCTTAATGCACTGTTGTACAATCTAAAGGTGACCAACTCCATGAGTTTTTCTTAACACATAGAAGTATTCCTCAATGAGCCAAGCTTGTTTAAAGCACCATAGAAAATTACTAAAATAGTCCTACATCTTTTCTTTCTTATCATCTATTTTAATCTAATTTCTTCTAATAGATGTTGTGGCTTGAGCTGAGACAACAGAACTTGTCATTGACATCAAAGAAAACTGCTTGCAGAGATCTAATGAACTCTTTGGCATAGACTTCATCTTTCCCAACATTAATTTCATTTTGGCAAAGATAAATTGGATTTTAATGGCCTGATCATCCAATCACTTTGAGGAATTCCCATTGGCAGCAAAACAGGAAGTAAAAAGATAGTTTTATCAACCACTTTCTATAACTGTACAGAAAAAAAAACCATTGGCACATTCATATGAGATAAAGGCAGAAATATCATTAACAAACTGTTAAAAACGTTAATTTGACTATTTTAAAAATCTATGAATCTTATCGTGGATTGGAGATATTTGATGGTTGACAAATGTACAATTAGCTTTTCAGGGCTAGCGAGGTTTATCAGTCATTATGACATTGTACACCCATTAAAAATCCAACTACACCTCATTTAAAAAGGTATAGCCTTTACAAAAGTTCTTCCAGGGTGAAATGAAAAAAAGACAGAAAAGAAATTAAAAATAGAGGTTTAGGACATTCAGTTGAAAACCTGTCAGAGAATTAAACATTCAATTTGTCCATCTTTTGCACAGGAGCAACAGACACATTGCTGTTTGTTGTTCAGTTAAAATCCTAGAATTACCTACAGGACTATAGGCATACCTTCACCATATGGGCTACAGTGGTTCAAGAGGCAGTTCACCACCATCTTCTCACGGGCAAAAAGGGAAGAGACAATACATAATGGCCTTGCCAGCAAGGCTCACATCTTATGAAATAAAAATCAAAACAAATTCTGAATTTAATTGTGCAAGTGCAGATTCCTGAAGATGCTGTCAGTTTGACAGAACAACAATGATGGTCGCTGACAGCTTTGTTGATATTATAATGCAAAATTGGGGCTCTTTTTTAAAAACAAACTTGATTTGGTACGATTTGTGATTTGAAATAAAGTGTCCGCTAAAGCAGTTCACAACAACTTTTTTGGGAAGCCAGGAATAGATGGTGAAGAGACAAATTATTTCCTGTGCACACCTTAATTATAATGTGGTCTGTTGGTAACCTTGTGGCTTGATAGACTAGGATTCTGTTTCAGATGGAAACACAGGAGGTAACGTCACTGGACTAAATCTCACAGGGGCTTATATGTGAATGAACAATAACAATTTCTTTCCTGAGAACAGGCTTCAGTTTGGTGTCTGATGTATTTGCAGTAAGGAGCCTAAAATAATTTCATTATGCACTTTTGTGTTTGTTTGCACTGGTTACTGTTCAGCTAATTCACAGCTGAACAGCAAACATGACACCTTTCAAAGTTCTTGAATACTTCAAGTGGAATATCCAAGCAAGCATTTGATAAGTTGTCAAGAGCAAATGTCTTGCTGAGGCAATCATTAAACTGCTTTTGGCAGTCTGTGAAGCAACGTTGGGCTAATACAAGTCCATATCAAAGCAATTTGTTAATCTATACAAACTTACAATGGCTAAGCTTGTCATCACAATACATTAGCACTGTTGTTGTATTTAATTAATATTGATACAAAGCACTCCAATAAATTCACACAGCATTAACTCAAATGACAAAAGCTAATATTTTATTCATGTGGATCTGTGTCTGGTCATTTGCAACAGATGGTGAGAATTAGTACCAGCCCGGGAACTGAATTTAAAACATTCTGGAGCCAATCTGACTGCAGGGATTTCCGTGTCAATGTTTTCATACTCTGACTAATCCAGTGAGCAAATTAATTATCCGGGTTTCAGAGCAGACAGCTCTGATTGATGCAGTAACATCAAAAATCAACACAAATATCTTTGTTGGAAGCTCCCAAGACAAATGATGAACCAGCGCTTTTCATTCAGATGCATCATGTATATCTAACATTTTCTGACCTATTTTGTATATTTTTGAATAGTTTTGAATATTCTTAGGACGGAGTTAGCTAGATTCTGGTTAGGTGAGGAAATGAAAGCTTATTAGGGATGGATGGGTAAATGTGGAATTCAGAACAAAAACAGATCAACCATGATCCTATTACATGGCAGAATGGGCCTGGACACCCAATGACCGAATTCTGTTCCTTATTTGCACGTATGCTTTTGCATTTTTTAAGCTCATTGACAAAATGTTGTTGCCTATCACTATGGAGAAGATGGTGATGAGCTGTCGACTTGAACCATTGCAGTCTTTCAGGTGTAGGCAAACACACAATGCTGTTAGGGAGGAAATTCCAGGATTTTGACCTAGTGACAGTGACAGTGAAAGAACATTGATAAATTTCTGAGTCAGGATGGTGACCTGGAAAGGAAATTGCATGGGTTGTTGATCCCATGAATTTGTTGTCCTTGTCCTCCTAGATGGTAGAAGTTGGACTTTGGAAAGTCCTGATGAAGGAGCCTTGGTGAGTTGCTACAGTGCATCTTTTACATGGTATACACTGCTGCCACTGAGTGTTGGTGGTGAATGGAGAGAATGTTTAAAGGGGTAGACATGGTGCCAGTCAAGTGGGCTGCTTTTTCTGGAATGGTATGGCGCTTCTCCACCATACAAATGATTTGGATGTAAATTTAACAGGTATGGTTAGTAAGTTTACAGATGACACCAAAATTGGTGGTGTAGCGGACAGAAACGAAGGTTACCTCAGAGTACAACAGGACCTTGATCTGATGGTCAAATGGGCCAGGGAGTGGCAGATGGAGTTTAATTTAGATAAATGTGAAGTGCTGCATTTTAGTAGGGCAAATTAGTGCAGAACTCATACAATTAATGGTAATATCCGAGGGACAGTTACTGAACAAAGAGACCTTGGAGTTCAGGTTCATTGTTCCTTGGAAGTAGAGTCGTAGGTAGATAGGATAGTGAAGAAGGCGTTTGGTACGCTTGCCTTTATTGGCCAGTGCATTGAATATAGGAGTTGGACAGTCATGTTGTGGCCATACGAGACATTGGTTAGGCCACTTTTGGAATACTGTGTTCAGTTCTGGTCTCCCTCCTGTAAGAAAGATGTTGTTAAACTGGAAAAGTTTCAGAAAAGGATTACAAGGTTGTTTCCAGGGTTGGAGTGTTTGAGCTATAAGGAGAAGTTGAATAGGCTGGGGCTATTTTTCCTTGAAACTGAAGGGTGACCTTACAGAGGTTTATAAAATCATGAAGAGCATGGATAGGGTGAATAGCCAAATTCTTTTCCTGGGGTAGAGAAGTCCAAAACTGGAGGGTATAGATTTAGGGTGAGAGGGGAAAGATTTAAAAGGGATCTAATGGGCAACTTTTTCACACAGAAGGTGATACATGTATGGAATGAGCTGTCAGAGGAAGCAGTGGAGGCTGGTACAACTACAACAGTTAAAAGGCATCTGGACGGGTTTATCAATAGGAAGGATTTAAAGGGATATGGGCCAAATGCTGGCAAATAGATTAATTTAGGATATCTGGTCAGCATGGACAAGTTGGACCGAAGGGTCTGTTCTGTGCTGTACATCTCTATGACTCTAAGACTCTAAGCTCAGTGGGCTCCCCTTCTAATCAACACTGGCCAGCTCCTCCCCCATGTCTTTGCAGTCACCTTTACTTAATTGTAACACCATTACATCTAATTCCAGCTTCTCCCTCTCAAACTGCAGGGTGAATTTGATCAGAATATGGTCTCTACCCTCTAGGGGGTTCCTTCACCTTAAGCTCCCTAATCAAGTCTGCCTCATTACACATCACCAAATCCAGAATTGCCTGTTCCCTAGTGGACTCTACCACAAGCTGGTCCAAAAATCTATATCGTAGACATTCCACAAATTCCCTTTCTTGAGATCAGCTACCAGCTTGATTTTCCCAATCCACCTGTGACTATTGTAACAATGCCTTTCTTACATGCCTTCTCTATCTCCTGATTTATTTTCTTCCCCACATCCTGACTACTGCTAGCAGACCTATGCATATCTCTCATCAGGGTCTTTTATCCTTTGTCGTCAACTCTACCAACACAGATTCTATGAACTCTGACCCTATATCACTTCTTGCTATTGATTGAGATTCATTTCTTACTATCAACTCTGCCTCCTGTCCATATGTCTGTCTTTTCAATAGGACACGTTTCCTTGGATATTTGGTTCCCAGTCCCAATGTCTTTGTAGCCACGTCCTTGTGATACCCACAACATCATACCCATCAAATTCAATCTCTGCTATAAGCTCAATTACCTTGTTTTGTATACCGTATGCATTTAATTCCAATGGTCTCAGTCCTGGGATAATAGGAACTGCAGATGCTGGAGAATCCGAGATAACAAGGTGTGGAGCTGGATGAACACAGCAGGCCATGCAGCATCATAGGAGCAGGAAAGCTTGACGTATCGGGCCGAGGCCCTTCATCAGAAAATGATGAAGGGTCTAGGCCCGAAACATCAAGCTTTCCTGCTCCTATGATGTTGCTCTCAGTCCTGCGTTGACTGTCCCCCTTTCTCAGAGTTGTTCCTTTATCTGCTGTGCCTGAAATTGGATTCCTTACTCATTCTATACTGTCTGCCCTATTACTTGTCAGGAAACTTTAATAACCTCTGCTGAGCACTCCCCATTTTAATATTTTCTAGAAAGTCCCAAGCAACTGGACAGTCCCCCCACCTCACCTTCCACGACCCCAACATTTGGTTTATCCACAGCCCTTGTTGTTCGATTCTGTAGCACTCTGGCCCCAGCGTGATTCACAAAGAGACCATCCCATCGGAACAGCTCCATCTTTCTTTAGTACTCTGTCAATATCTCATGAATTTGAACAAATTTCTCCCAAACCAATGTTTAAGCCACACATTTACCTCTTTAATCTTGTTGACCCTGTGCCAATTTGCTCACGGATCAGGTAGTAATCTAGGCATGATTACCTTTTTGGTTCTGATTTTTAATTTAGGCCTAGCTGCTCATTTTCACTCAGCAGAACGTCTTTCTACCTTATAAAACAAAACTTTCATACTATGAGCTAAGAAAAAGTAAGCAAAAAGCACCACTTCCCCTCTGCAATGAATTCCCACGCTGCCTCCAAACTATATAATCACTCGGGCTGTGTCTCACTCTGGATGTGATCTCTCCTTCCTGCCCAGCGAAACGTACTGTTTGGACTGCTGTTAACCCTTCCATTTTCAGCGGTCTGCACACTGACTCCATTCTGTGGATGCATTTCAGACAATTCTTTCAGGAGTTCTCCGACAGAGTAATGGTTGGATGGGAGTTGAATATGATGTCTTGCACAATTCCATCCAATCGCCTGCCAACACTCATTCGTGACAATTAATGACCTGACCAGGGTTGAGGAGGGAAGCTGATTATATAACGTAATGGTGCTGAAAGGGTTAGTGTTAGATGCTGTTCCCAGTCTGATGATGTTACACAATCTTGGGTGGAGGATTCCTGCTCTGGACTTTGAATGGAGTAGATGTGTTGTCTACATCTCCCAGTAGTTTTGGTAACATTGCCTCACTAGGAATATAATTTGTACTTAATTGTTATCGTGGAATAAATTACATCTTGTTAACACAAGAGCCTCTTCTTGAATGTATGCCCATAGTGAATTAAAATAATTGTTAAAGCATATTGAGATCTGAATCTTTTAACTAATCTCTCGCAGTTTACTGTATTTATATTGACCTTCAGTGTTATTTTGGTATCTGAGCTCATGCCACATCCTGTTCACCAGCAATCTGAGGCTTGCTGAACTACATCGATTTCAATTTCAGAGTTTTAAGTGCTGGAGTTACTACTTTCAGCCACTTCTCCTTTCTCTGTCTCTCTCCTTTAAGTAGTTCTTTAAAACCTATTTCTTTGCCTCACCTCATTATGCACTTCAGTGTAAAGTTGTGTCTAATAATGCTCCTGTAAAATCCCATGGGTACGTTTAGCTATGTAAAACATGCTATATGAATGCAAGTTGTTGTTGCATCTAAGGCCTTGACAGCCTTTATCAGGGAATCAAGCTCAACCAATTCATTATAGTGTGAAGAGCAAGTTAACGACTGAATTAAACAGCAGAATAGTGCGATTTGAATATTCACATACCGCAGCAGTCCTGAGCACTCAGACTTTGTTTGGAATTTAAAGCAATGAACACTTTAGTACATGCAGAATTAGTCTGACAGTATTGCTCAGACAGGAACAGCCAGTGAATCGTAGCTTTCACATATTTCCTGCTTTTATTTAATCATACCTGCAGAGCCATTACAGCAACTGTGTATTATGAATGATAATGAACTACTTCCACCAACGTGTCTGCTCATATTTTGAGAAAAGTATCCGAAAGTTGCAAGAAATGAATAGCAAGAGATATGCTTGTTGTCATCTTTCATTACATGGCTTCAGAAGGAGAAACTGTTGTCACAGTTTTATAGTGAAGTGTTTTAGCCAGGAGTTGGATAAGCCTGTCTGCAGCCCACCCTGTCAAACACATTCATAAAGTCTCAAACTCTGTAACCAATGGCACCAAACTGGTACCAAACACCCCATTCAGTCTTTCAGGTCAATGGAACAAAACTAAAAACTGAAACTATTACACAAAGCCCCTGTCAAGCTCTAGAACTTCAAACATGGTCGTTGCCTTTCTGAGGAAGGGTCACTGTACCTGAAACGTTAACTCTGATTTCTCTCCACAGATGCTGCCAGACCTGCTGAGCTTTTCCATCAATTTCTGTTTTTGCTTGTCATTGCCGGAATTGGTTAAGTGATGTAATTCAGGGCTTGTATCTGAGGCAAAGATCCAACTGAACCAGAAACATTGCAGATCTATTTGTTTCCTGGTTAACCAGTATAGAGATGTTATTACACACCTCTGGAACAGATGAGACTTGAAGCCGAGCCTACTGTTCCACAGTTAGGGACACTACTACTTCGCCACAATAATGTTAGTTTGGGTCAGCTTAAGGTTTTATTGCTTTTTTAAAAGTTAAAGTTCACTTTTTTTTTAAAATAAGACTCAAAAGCCTAACGTGATTTTAACCAGAGAATTGAAACCGAAAATAGAATAAAATTCATCATTAGTTTGAATTGGCATCTTAGCCTGAAATGGACAGGTACGTTGTCCCAAATGGAGTAACGTGTTGGAGGGATCCCATTTTGATTTGTATTCCTGTTGTGCAGTATAAAGGTTTAAAAGGGACCTAAGGGGCAATTTTTTCACACAGAGGGTGGTGTGTGTATGGAATGAGCTGCCAGAGGAAGTGGTGGAGGTTGGTACAATTACAACATTTAAAAGGCATCTGGATGGGCATATGAATAGGAAGGGTTTAGAGGGATATGGGCCAAATGCTAGCAAATGGCACGAGATTTATCTAGGATATCTAGTCAGCATGGACAAGTTGAACCGAAGGGTCTGTTTCTGCGCTGTACATCTCTATGACTCTATATCTAACTGTGTGATATGCCAGTGAGGTGCAGTGTAACTCACCACAGGAAATGAACAATGTCACATGGTCTTGGTGTCTCTCACAGCCTCAAGGCAAGATGCAAGTCACGATAAGATGCCTCTTAAATAGAGTTAATATTTTCTTTACCTCAGCAGACTCTGCAAATATTCTTTAGCAGCACAACAAGACCAAATGTTCAATAGCCACCTGGCCAAAATATCTGACTCTCTTTCAAGTTCAAATGTGTAGGTACAGTACTGAAGACAGATGCCCACTGAATGGAAGGACATCACAGAAAGACAAAAGTCTTCTAAATTCTTAGTCCAATCAGCCTGTGGACATGAACCCAAGAGAATGAGGCAAGTTACAAATTATAAATGAAAGTATCTGGTAGCTTTGATGCAAAATAGACTGTTGAAGTGTCAACTCAGGTGACCTCTGAACTCTGGCATTCCAACCCATGAAACTGGACAACTCACTTCATCAACCAAGCTTTTAATGAGCAATATCTCAATGCTAACTAGAGGGAAATTCACTAAGTGACTTGTGAAAAGTGTACACCATGGAGTGAGATGATCTCAAAATTGAGGCAGACCTTGCCAGATGTTCTTGTGAGATTCTGCTACAAATCCTGCTGTAACTCACATCCCTCAGATTCTGCCCATAGTGTTTATTTTAGTTCGGTCCCAGGGTGTGGTGGGGGTGGGTGGGGCGGGGTTTGTCACAGGCTAGAATGTCATTTATTAACCATTCCCGTTTGACCAATTTGACTGAGTGACTTGACAGGCCCTTTCAGAGGATAATTATGGATCAAACACATTCGTGTGGCATTGGAGTGAGCAATGGAGAGCCTCATCCGAAATACTGCTGTTCCCAATGTTGACTGACTTGCATTGCAGCTCCAGCAATGGGGTTTTAGTTCCGTTTCAAGGCATTAACAGTCTACCTCCAGTCTAAGCATCAACATTTATAGAAAAAGGTAAATGGCCTTGCAATATAAGTCAGCATGAGTGAATAGATGTGAGCTTTTTATGCACGTGTCCAAGTGAGAGCAGCTGCAGACAGCATTTGGCTGAACTGTGATATAGCCAACTGCTGAATAGCTCTATGGTTCCTATTATCCATTGGCAAATCTAAATAATTAACTGCTGATATTAAGAAACACATCTGAAAGGAGCAATGAAAATTTCAAATGGAAGTACTAATAAAGAAGAGGAGATGGACACCTTGAGCTCAGTTACAAATCAAATGCTAAAATGGGGAGGTAAATGTACGTTGGGCTGAATAATCTTCCTCATTCATCATTATTTGAGAAAACAGGAAAGATATTTGACAAAGGATTTTTAAAAAATGAATCAGCTTTCCTCTGAGATAAAAGGTACTGCAGATGCTGAAGAATCCGAGATAACAAGCATGGGGCTGGATGAACACAGCAGGCCAAGCAGCATCATAGGAGCAGGAAAACTTGACGTTTTGGGCCTAGATCCTTCATCAGAAATGGGGGAGGGGAAGAGGGTTCTGAAATAAATAGGGAGAGAGGGGGAGGCGGATAGAGGATGGACAGAGGAGAGGCCACCCCCTTTGTCTGTAGGAAGTGGGAGGAATTGAAAGAGAAGTTGTTGAGGGTGAGGACGAGTTCGGCTAAGCGGATGATGGTGTCGGTGGAGGGGGATTGGTCAGTTCTGCGGGACAGGAAGAAGCGGAGGGCCTTTAGGCCATCTGCATGGGGAATACAGGTGTATAGGGACTGGACGTCCATAGTAAAAATGAGGTGTTGGGGACCGGGGAATTGGAAGTTCTGGAGGAGGTGGAGGGCGTGGGTGGTGTCATGGACGTAGGTAGGGAGTTCCTGGACCAAGGGGGTGAAAATGGAGTCTAGGTAGGTGGAGATGAGTTCAGTGGGGCAGGAGCAGGCGGAGACAATGGGTCGACCAGGGCATTCAGGTTTGTGGATTTTGGGAAGGAGATAGAAGCAGGCGGTGCAGGGTTGGGGAACGATGAGGTTGGAGGCGGTGGGTGGGAGGTCACTTGAGGTGATGAGGTTGTGGATGGTTTGGGAGATGATGGTTTGGTGCTCGTGTGTGGGGTCATCTCCACCTACCTAGACTCCATTTTCACCCCCTTGGTCCAGGAACTCCCTACCTACGTCCGTGACACCACCCACGCCCTCCACCTCCTCCAGAACTTCCAATTCCCCGGTCCCCTAAAGGCCCTCCACTTCTTCCTGTCCCACAGAACTGACCAATCCCCCTCCACCGACACCATCATCCGCTTAGCCGAACTCGTCCTCACCCTCAACAACTTCTCTTTCAATTCCTCCCACTTCCTACAGACAAAGGGGGTGGCCATGGGTACCCTCATGGGCCCAAGCTATGCCTGCCTCTTTGTAGGTTCCGTGGAACAATCCCTCTTCCGTACCTACACTGGCCCTAAACCCCACCTCTTCCTCCGTTACATTGAAGACTGCATCGGCGCCACCTCGTGCTCCCACGAGGAGCTCGAACAGTTCATCCATTTCACCAACACCTTCCACCCCAACCTGAAGTTCACCTGGACCATCTCCAACACTTCTCTCTCCTTCCTGGACCTCTTTGTCTCCATCTAGGGTAACCACCTAGAAACCGATGTCCATTTCAAGCCCACTGACTCCCAAATCTACCTGGAATACACCTCCTCCCACCCACCTTCCTGAAAAAATGCCATCCCCTATTCCCAATTCCTTTGCCTCCGCCGCATCTGCTCCCAGGATGAGACATTCCACTCCCGTACATCTCAGATGTCCTCGTTCTTCAAGGACCGCAACTTCCCCCCGACAGTGGTCGAGAACGCCCTCGACCGTGTCTCCCGCATTTCCCGGAACACATCCCTCACGCCCCGTCCCCGCAATAATAACCAAAAAAGAATCCCCCTCGTCCTCACGTACCACCCCATCAACCTCCGGATTCAACGCATCATCCTCCGACACTTCCGCCATCTGCAATCAGACCCTACCACCAAAGACATTTTTCCCTCCCCACCCTTATCTGCCTTCCGGAGGGACCACTCCCTCCGCGACGCCCTTGTCCGCTCCACACTCCCCTCCAGCCCCACCACACCTGGCACTTTTCCCTGCAACCGCAGGAAGTGCTACACCTGCCCCCACACCTCCTCCCTCACCCCAATCCCAGGCCCCAAGAAGACTTTCCACATCAGGCAGATGTTCACCTGCACATCTGCCAATGTGGTATACTGCATCCGCTGTACCCGTTGTGGCTTCCTCTACATCGGGGAAACCAAGCGAAGGCTTGGGGACCACTTTGCAGAACACCTGTGCACAGTTCGCAACAAACAACTGCACCTCCCAGTCGCGAAACATTTCAACTCCCCCTCCCATTCCTCAGACGACATGTCCATCCTGGGCCTCCTGCAATGCCACAGTGATGCCACACGAAGGCTGCAGGAAAGCAAATCATATTCAGCTTGGGAGCCCTGCAGCCCAATGGTATCAATGTGGACTTCACAAGCTTCAAAATCTCCCCTCCCCCAACCGCATCCCAAAACCAGCCCAGCTCATCTCCACCTCCCTAACTTGTTTTCCCTCTCACCTATCCCCTCCTCCCACCTCAAGCCCCACCCCCATCTCCTATCTACTCACATCATCCCGCTCCCCTGACCTGTCCGTCCTCCCTGGACTGACCTATCTCCTCCCTACCCCCCCACCTACACTCACCTTTACTGGCTTCATGCCCGCCTTTTCGACTTGTCTGCCTCCTCTCCACCTATCCTCTCCTCTATCCATCCTCTATCCGCCTCCCCCTCTCTCCCTATTTATTTCAGAACCGTCTTCCCCTCCCCCATTTCTGATGAAGGATCTCGGCCCAAAACGTCAAGTTTTCCTGCTCCTATGATGATGCTTGGCCTGCTGTGTTCATCCAGCCCCACGCCATGTTATCTCAGCTTTCCTCTGTAGGGTTTCGGTGACCCAGCCAATAGCAAACCACGCACATAAAACCATTCTGAAGAGGACCTAGCCAATTTTATACTTTCCCAAGAAATCAACAGATTGAGGCAGCTAACTTTGTAATAGACATCTTGACCCAAGTATTTTTGATTGAAAATAAAAGAGCAGTTTCTTTCAGATTGGGAAACATTTGAAGGAATTGGCTCCGACTGTTATTCATGTCTTATTCTTGTGTAACATCCAATGTTTATGTTAGGAAATTGTGGGAGTTTTCCTGAAGAATTTCGTGAATTGGGGAATATTCTGTACTTGCTTGTCTGTGTTTTGTCTTCCTTAGACACTGCATTGCATCCAATGTATGTTCCACAAAGTTCGGCTGTTCCAGTTTTATAGACTTGGGTATAAAAGAAAGAAGCTAATTATTGCATTTCAAGAGGCATTGCTTTCATGGGGAAAAGAAATTGTTAAAATTTATCCATTCACTTCATAACGCTTAATGGAATGATCATGATCTTTTGTTTGGCAATGATGTTTTTCAGAAAAAAATGCACCTTTTAATTTCTCTCATTTTGATATTCATCATTGTGATGGTAACTCGTGTGTGCATGAGTAACTGGGGGAAAACTTGAATGCCAAAGGACATCATTTGCTCCTTTTATAAAAGAAGAATAAGAAGGTGAGCTAACATCTTTTAAAAAATGCTTATGAAATATCAAAGAACAAAGAATAAAGAAAATCACAGCACAGGAACAGGCCCTTTGGCCCTCCAAGCTGCACTGACATGCTACCTGTCGCAACTAAAACCCCCTACACTTCCGGGAACTGTATCCCTCTATTCCTGTCCTATTCCTGTATTTGTCAAGATGCCCTTTAAAGGTCACTATTGTTTCTGCTTCTGTTACCTCCCCTGGCAGTGAGTTCCAGGCACTGACCAACCACTGTGTAAAAAAACTTGCATTGTACATCACCTTTAAACTTTGCCCCTTGTACCTTAAACCTATGACCCCTGGTAACTGACTTTTCCACCTTGGGAAAATGTTTCTGACTGTCCACTCTGTCCATGCCATTCATAATCTAGTAGACCTCCATCAAGTTGCCCATCAACCTCCGTCGTTCCAGTGAGAACAACCCAAGTTTCTCCAAACTCTCCACATGGCTAATGCTCTCCATACAGGCAACATCCTGGTAAATCTTTTCTGTACCCTCTCCAAAGCCACCACATCCTTTTGATAGTGTGGTGATCAGAATTGAACACAATATTCCAAATGAGGCCTCACTAAGGTTCTATAAAGCTGCAACATTACCTGCCAATTTTTAAACTCAGTGCGCCAACCGATGAAGGCAAGCATGCCAAATGCCTTGTTGACTACCATCTCCACCTGCAGTGCTACTTTCAGCGACCTGTATACCTGTACACCCAGATCCGTCTGCCTATCAGTACTCTTAAGGGTTCTGCCATTTATTGTATATTTTCCATCTGGATTAGACCTTCTGAAATGCATCACCTCACATTTTTCCAGATTAAACTCTATCTGCCATCTCTCTGCACAAGTCACCAACCGATCTATATCCAGTTGTATCCTTTGACAGTCCTCATCGCTATCTGCAATTCCACCAACCTTTGTGTCATCAGCAAACTCACTAATCAGACCAGTTACATTTTCCTCCAAATCATTTATATATATTACAAATAGCAAAGGTCCCAACACTGATCCCTGAGGAATGCCAACAGTCACAGCCCTCCATTCAGAAAAACAGCCTTCCGCTTCTACTTTCTGTCTTCTATGACCGAGCCAGTTTTTAATCCATCTTGCAAGCTTACCTCTGACCCCATGCGACTTTACCTTCTGTATCAGCCTGCAATGTCCTTAACTGAATTGACTGAAAGTAAAGTACTGTGGATACAAGAAATCTGAAATAAAAATGGTAAGTGGTAGAGAAGCTGGGCAGATCAGGCAAAATAAAAACATAGAAACATAAAACAAAGGGGGCTACAGCAGGCCATTCGGCCCTTCAAGCCTGCTCCACCATTCATTATGATCATGGCTGATCATCCAAATCTATGCTTATTCCTGCTTTAACCCCCTTTGATCCTTTTAACTATATTCAACTTGAAAGGGTTCAGAAAAGATTTACAGGGATGTTGCCAGGGTTGGATGATTTGAGCTATAGGGAGAGGCTGAATAGGCTGGGACTATTTCCCTAAGAGTGTTGGAGGCTGAGGGTGACCTTATAGAATTTTACAAAATCATGAGGGGCATGAATAGGGTGAATAATCAAGGTTTTTTCCCCAGGGTAAGGGAGTCTAAAACTAGATAGCATAGGTTTAAGGTGAGAGGTGAACGATTTAAGAGGGACCTAAGGGACAACATTTCCATGCAGAGAGTGGTGCATGTATGGAATGAGCTGCCAGAGGAAGTGGTGGAGGCTGGTACAATGACAAGATTTAAGAGGCATCTGGTTGGTTACATAAATAGGAAGGATTTAGAAGGATATGGGCCAAATGCTGGCAAATAGAACTAGATTAATTTGGGATATCTGGTCAGCATGGAAGAGTTGGACCAAATGGTCTTTTTTCCATGCTGGTCCTCTCTATGGCTCTGTAGTCCTTCTTGAAATCATAGAATGTTTTGGCTCTGTCCACTTTGTTGAGTGAAGTTTCACAGGCTCACCACTCTGGATGAAGAAATTTCACTTCATCTCAGTCCTAAATGGTCTTTGCTGTATCTTAGACTGTGACACTTGGTTCTGAAGTCCCCTCCCATTGGGGACATCCTTCCATCATCTACCCTATCCAGAGAGAAAAACAAAGTTAACATTTCACATCCGATATGACTCTTCTTCTGAACTTTGAGTTAACGGTTCTGCTTCCGACCCCACGACATTCTGGGGGAAGCTATTTTTACTTACTGCCGTCAGATCACCCAAGTGTCAGAGGCTGAACTAGATTCTTCACAACTTTGCTCTTCCATCTGATGACCTTCAAACCACATATCCATGCTACCTATATGATATAAAACATGTTAGGCCATCTGCTTCCATTTGTGTAGCTTGTCTGCTGCTGAAACCCTCACTGATATTTCAGTTGATGCAATAAAAAAAATGCATTTATTTTTAATTCGCCCTTGGGACGTGGGCATTGCTGGCTGGGTGAACATTTATGTCTGCTCCTGGTTGCCCTTAAGAAGGTGGTGGTGAGCTGCCTTCTTGAACCATGCAGTCCCCCTGCTGTGGGTCGACCCACAATGCCATTCTGGGAGGGAATTCCAAGATTTTGACCCAGCAGCACAGAAAAGATGACAAAATATTTCCACGTCAGGTGGTGAGTGCCTTGGAGGAAAATTTGCAGGGGGTGATGTTCCTAAGTATCTGCTGCCCTGGTCCTTAGAGAATGAAATGGTCATGGGTTTGGAAGGTGCTGTCTGAGGATCTTTGGTGAGTTTCTGCAGTGCGTCTTATAGATAGTACACGCTGTTACTACTCAGCATAGTGATGGAGAGAATGGATCTTATGGTTGTGGTGCCAATCAAACCAGCTGCTTTGACCTGGATGGTGTCAAGCTTTTTGAGTCTTGTTGGAACTGAACTCATCCAGGCAAGTGGGAAGTATTCCATCACATTCCTGACTTGTGCCTCATAGATGGTGGGCAGGCTTTGGGGAGTTAGGAAGTGTTTATACTCACTGCAGTATTCCTAGCCTCTGAGCTGCTGATGTAGCCACTGTAATTATATGGTGAGTCCAGATGAGGTTCTGCTGAATGGGAGCATCCAGGATGTTGATAGCGGGGGATTCAATGATGGTAACACTACTAAATGTCAGGGAGTGCTGGTAGATTGTCCCTTATCGGAGATCGTTATTGCCTGGCATTCCTTGCTGTTTGTCAGCCCAAGCCTGGATATTGTTCACGTCTTGTTGCATTTGAACATTGTCTGTTCCAGTGTCTGAGGAGTCATGAACGGTGCTGAACATTGCGCAAGCATCGGTGAAGATCCCCACCTCTGACCTCATGATGGAGGGAAGGTCATTGATGAAGCAGCTGAAGACAGTTGGGCCTAGGACACTACCCTGAGGAACTTCATCGTTTCATAGAAGTTTCATAGAATCCCGACAGTGTGGAAACAGGCCTTTCAGCCCAACAAGTCCACACAGACCCTCAGAGCATCCCACCCAGACCCACCCCACTATAACCCACCTAATCTACACATCCCTGAGCACTGTGGGCAATTTAGCATGGCCAACCCACCTAACCCGTACATCTTTGGACTGTGGGAGGAAACCGGAGCACCTGGAGGAAACCCATGCGGACACGGGGAGAATGAACAAACTCCACACAGACAGTCGCCCAAGGGTGGAATCGAACCCTTGGTGCTGTGAAGCAGCAGTGCTAACCACTGAGCCGCCATGCCGCCCAAAGAGATGGCTGGCCTCCCACAACCACAACCATTTTCCTGTGTGCCAGGTATGATTCCAACTAGCATAGTGTTTACCCCTGAAAATCATCAAGTCGAGTTTTGCTAGGGCTCCTTGATGCCACACTCAGTTGAATGCAGCCTTGATGTCAAGGGCTGTCACTCTCACCTCACCTCTGGAATTCAGCTCTTTTGTCCATGTTTGATCCAAGGCTGTAGTGAGGTCAGGAGCTGAGTGGCCCTGGCTGAAACCAAACTGGGCCTCTCTGAGCAGCTTATTGCTGAGCAGGTGCTGCTTGATAGCACTGTTGATGACACCTTCCAGTCACTTTACAGGTGATTGATGGTAGACTGATGGGGCGGTAATTGGCCAGGTTGGATTTGTCCTGCTTTTTGTGTACAGGACTTACCTGAGCAATTTTCCACATTGTCGGGTAGATGCCAGTGTTGTAGCTGTACTGGAACAGCTTGGCTAAGGCAGTTACAAGTTCTTAAAGTCTCCTCTCATTCTTCAAACCTACAATGAGTAGAAGCCCAACTGATTCATAAGACAGCACTTTGTCTGTGAAGAAAGAACTGAGAAAAACATTGGAGCCGTTTTAATTGAAACAGGGAATTGGATTTGCTACATGTTCTCTCTCTATATAAAACAGACTGTTCCCAGTTAAATATCAAGCATATTGAGTTGGAACTTGGTGCCATATTAGACCAGAAGGGGTAAAAATGGCAGAGTGAGATCAAAATCCTGAGAGTCAGTGTTAGGATATCAGGAACAAACACAAAGAATACTGGAGAAATTCAACAGGTCTGTGGAGAGAGAAATGGAATTAACCTTTTGAGTGCAGCTTTCTGAAGATTCTCATGTAGATGTGATGGTCAAGAAGGCACAACAACACTTCTTCTTTCTCAGGAGGCTTAGGAAATTTGGCATGGCCGTAAGGTCCCTCACCAGCGTTTACAGATGCACCATTGAAAGCATATTGTCCGGGTGATCTGCCCAGGACCGTAAGAAACTACAGAAGTGGGTATGCACAGCCCAGGCCGTCACGGAAGCCAACCTCCCATCCATGGACTCCATTTACCCATTTGTTGCCACTGAAAAACTGCCAACATCATCCTACCATGGTAATGCTCTCTTCCGAGATGCAGAAGCTTTGAACACGCAAACCAACAGGTTCAAGAACAGCTTCTTCCCTGCCATTCTTAGATTGCTGAATGGACCTCTCTAATTTCAAATAATGTTGATCTTGCTAATGCTGATCTTGCTTTGTGCACCTCCAGTGCAGCCATAACCTGTCTAAGCACCCTTTGATCTGTATATCCTTGTTTGCTATGATCTGCCTGTACTGAGTGCAAAACAAACATTTTCACTGTACTTAGGTACATGTGACTACAATAACTCAAATCGCCAAATCATCAGAATCTGAAGAGTCATTATTGAACTTGAAACTTTAACTCTGTTTCTCTCTCCACAGGTGCTGTCAGACCTGCTGAGTTTCTCGAGCTTTCTCCGTACTTGTCTCAGATTTCCATCATCCAGATTGGATGTTGCCTCACCAAGAGGATGCGGATGCTTCGAAGAGGGTACAGAAAAGTTGTACCAGGATGTTGCCTGGTGTGGGGGATTTTAGCTATGAAGGAAGGTTGGATAGACTGGATTTATTTTCACTGAAACACAGGAGGTTGAGAGGCGACCTGTTAGAAGTTTATAAGATTGTGGATGGCATGGATAGAGTAGAAATTGTAAGGCTTGTTCCCAGGGTGGAGGGGTCAGTTACTAGGGACTCAGGTTCAAGGTGCACGGTTGGGGAAAGTTTAAAAGAGATGTGCGGGGCAAATTTTTCACATAAAGGGTGGTGAGTGCCTGGAACACGCTGCCAGAGGAGGTGGCGGAAGCAGACACAATTAGTAGCATTTAAGAAGAACCCGAACAATTTCATGAATGAATCGATCCTGTAAGTGAAGACAGTTTTAGTATAGAAGGTGAAAATGTGTCAACGCTGGCTTGGAAGGCTGAAGGGCCTGTTCCTGTCCTGTATTATTCTTTGTTCTTGTTCTGTCTCTTAAAGGGGTGGGAATGCGTAGAAGAAGACTTTTCTGCCTCCTGTTGAGAAATGAAAACGTTTTCTACCATTTGCTAATTTTAGCAAAGGAGATGTGGGAAGGATTTTGTAAAGTAGTTTTTTTATTAAAATGAGTAATTAGAGAAAAATGTAGCCTTGATAGAATGAAAGTTTTGATTCCTACTGCATGTTATTAGTAATAAATAATTAATTCACTCAAATGAAACTCTCCACTATTTTCATGTTGACATTAACTGATTTTGTTAACACAATGATCAGAAATACGGATATAGTCATGCTAACCTGTTAGTTTCTCATTCTCTACAAAACAATTGCATCTTTTTATTTCCTTTAGGGCGCTAATTATTCCATGAGAAAACCCAGCAGATGTCTTTGTGTTTCAACAGAGATTCAGTAGGAAAAGTCTTTGCAGGGTCACTGGATTCAAAATGTTAACTCTGTTTCCTCTTAACGGATGCTGCCAGCCCTGCTGAGTTCCTCCATCAATTTCTGATTTTGTTTGTTCTCGATCTCCAGCATCTGCAGTTCTTTATTTTATCTCCGCAGCATTTTGCTTTCTTTAAAATATTGCATTACTTGCCCACTCAAATAATATTTTGACAGTGTTTTCTACTAGAACCAGAGAGTTATTCCTCAAGAGGGAATTGCATTATTGACTGAAAAAGAAGAATGTGGAGGGTTGTTAGGAGAAGGTGGAAGACTGACACTTGGTGAATGCCTCCTTCATAGGGTCAACATGGATATGACGGGCTGAATGGCCTCCTCCTGAGTGGCATGATTCTTGGTTGAGGAATTTTTTTTACTACCAATCCCCAGATAATTTCAATAATTCATTCTTGATCAATGAAACAGGATTATTAAACAGTAACAAAACCAGCATTAAGGAGCAGCAAGGAAGGAGAATTATATCATGGGGTCACAATACGAAAAGGTTAGCTCTGGGATTATTTACAAACATTTGTTTGCAACATAATTGAATGCACATTATTACAAATAATTACCGGCAATCCCAGGGTAGTTTAAGTGTCTCTTACAAGCTTTAATTGCTTATTATATTTCTGTTGACCATGCTGTCTTCATTAGTAATCACTCACTAACAAGTAAATTGTCCACCCAGGAAATTCTGTGTGTGTGAGGGAGGGTTGAATTCCTCCAAGGAGACAATTTGTGCAAGACATCTTTTAATATGGCAATACTGTTGGACATCAGCCGATGCATGGTCCTTGACAGAAATTAGATCCAGTTCCAGTGGCAAGGAAACCTTAATGACTGGGGGTCCCCCTACTGCTGTAGCCTTCGTGTACAGTCACAGCCATTGACATCACATGGGTATCTTTCACCTACATCATCATTCAAGACTTGTTTTGGATTGCGCTTTGTCTGGCTCCTCCTCTCCAATGTTACCATCGTGGGTGGCCCTGCCAAGAGTTGAGGACTCTTGATAGGAGGCATAGTGGCTCAGTGGTTAGCACTGTTGCCCCACAGCGCCAGGGAACGGGGTTCAATTCCACCCTCAGGTGACTATCTGTGTGGATTTTGCACATTCTCCCTGTGTCTGCATAAGTTTCCTCTGCGTGCTCCGGTTTCCTCCCACAGTCCAAAGATGTGCAGGTTAGGTGAATTGGCCATGCTAAATTGCCCATAGTGTTCAGGGGTGTGTAGCTTAGGTGGGTGGGATGCTCCAAGGGTTGGTGTGGACTTGTTGGGACAAAGGGCCTGTTTCCACACTGTAGGGATTCTATAATGATGATAGCATATCTCTCAGGGTCAATGGAACCCTCAAGCCTCTTCATTATAGCAAAGTGCCACGTACGGAAATGCAAACAGGTTAGATCGTAGAATCATATAGTTATAGAACCCCTACAGTGTGGAAACAATCTTTCAGCCCCTCAAGTCAATACCGACCTTTGAAGAGCATCCCACCCAGGCCCACCCCTCTACCGTATCCCTGTAACCTTGCATTTCCCAAGGTTGACTCACCTCGCCTACACATCCCTGGATACTACAGCGATTAACATGGCCAATTGACCTACCTACACATCTTTGGACTGTGGGAGCACCCAGAGGAAACCCACGCAGATACCGGGAGAATGTGCAAACTCCACACAGACAGTCACCTGAGGCTGGAATCGAATCGGGGTCCCTGGCACTGTGAGACAGCAGTGCTAACCACTGAGCCACTGTGCCACCCAAGGGAGACAAACTGTTTCCATTGGTGGAAGGGTTGAGAGCCAAGAGCATTGATTTAAGCTGATTGGCATAAGAAGCAATGGCGAGTTAAGGAGAAACCTATTTTTGCAGTGAGTGGTTAGGATCTAAACGTGAGTGTCCTGCTGTCAGACTCAGTTGAAGCTTTTGAAAGAGAATCAGACTATTACCCAAAGAGAAATGATCTGCAGAACAACAGGAAAAAGGCGAGGAGTGAGACAAGGTGAATTACTCTTATGAAGAGCGCAATGGGACAAATGGTCTCCTTCTGCGCTATTTCCATCCTACAATAAAGGGTGAATGGTCTCTAGTTGAAGTCTCGTTGAAGTCTGTTAAAGGGTGTTATCCCATGAGATGTTGTCACTGTAGCAAAAACCTGGAATACTCAGGGACACTTCAGGGTCAGGAAAATCTCCCGTGACCTCGTGCTGTAAATGTTGTATAATAACAAAAATCCTGTAACTCTACGCAGCAGATCCATCGCTACAGAGAAAATGCAGGCCATTATTTCATCAGAACGGATGGTATATACTTTTCAAAGAAATGTGGGGGAGTTCTTCTCACATCTCGGTCATCATTCATCCCACAGGCAATGCCACCAAAAAATGGATCACTTGGACATTTGACTTCTTGCAATTTCTGAGGTCTCCCTGTCCACAAATGGCTGAAAAAAGGGACTTAATTCCCCAAAAGTTCACTGGCTGCAAAATGCTTTCAGTTTCCTCCTGGGCTTTATTCATAAGGGCATAAAGTAGAAGAACTGAGAGCTTATGGCGAATGTATATAAGACATGGTTAGACCTCAGCTGGAGTACTAGGCTCGGTTCTGGTCATCTCACTATAGCAACCATGTGAATGCATTGAAGAGAGAAGAGAGTGCAAAAGAGGTTTCTAAGAACGGTTCCAGTGATGAGATATTTCAGTTATCAGGATCGATTTGAAGTTATGACAGATCTCCTTGGAGCGAAGAGGGCTCGGAAGAAATCAGGCCAAAGTTTTCAAATTCATAAGGGATCTGGACAGAATGGATATCCGTTCCTGTTTGTAAAAGGGTCACGATCAAAAGGGCACAGATTTAAAGTGTTTTTCAAATAAAGGAAATGATATGGGAGAAAATCCTTCTCACGCTGCAGGTAGTTAGGGGCTGGAATGCTGTGTCTGGAAATGTTGTTGGGGTGGGGTGGGATTCAGTTAAAGTATTAAATGATTATTTAAATTGAAACAATGAGCAGGATAATGGGGAAAAGATGAGAGACTGGCACTAAATCATAATGCTCATTCAGAGAGCAGGTGCAGACAAGATGGACTGAATGACCTTCTCCTGCACTATGAAATTTCTGTAATTCTGTTCTGTAAGATGTTTATGTAAATACAGCTCCTCAGGGGGTTACACAGGATCTGACACGCAAGCATTAATTCTCAATGGTATTATCACATTACACTGTTCAAAAGGCTTGACTTTACTTGCCCCTGTACCTTGACACAGCAAAAACACTCAACAAAGTTCAGGCAGGCACTAACAGGTTAGGTATTGTCCAAGCTTCCAATTACACAAGGCACAACATCAGAGCCAGTGGACTGATTAGGCAGAAAGGATTGATTTTGACTTGACCTGCTATAAATCACAAGGTCTCAATGATTTTCTCCTGATGTGTGCTAATACAATAAATTGACGATAGACCACTGGTGTTGTATCTTTGTGCAGTAGTTTTCAGAAGCACTGAATCCCCACTGGTTATTCTCAGTTTGAACTTAGCCACTAGGTTTCAATTGCAAATTGAAATCGCCATTGATACAAAACAACAGCACTGGAAATCTTTGTCTCCATAGGATTCGATGATTAATTTAATTAAATGGAGAAAGGAGGAATACTTATTAATTCACTACTAATCAATAATGTTACATTCAGTTGTTTGCAGGTAGATAATGTGAATATTGTTGAAGGAGACATTTTGGTGAATCTTTCTGTGTGGTACTCTTCAGGAAAAATGCGAAAGTACCAAATTTCAAATGATCTCACTTTTTACTACAAGAGGAGAGAGTGCTGTTTGGTTGGCAAGTTCTTTCTTCCAGTAATATAAGTTGTTGGGTCTTGTGGTGCAGTGGCAGTGTCCCTATCTCTGGCTCAGGTTAAATCCCACTTTTATCAGAGGTATACCATAACATGTTCAAACAGGTTGATTAAAATAGCTATAAATTGTTGTACGTTTAAATTTGCTATTCTTGCATTTTTCCTGATGAGTGCCAGACATAAAGTTTTGACAACATGTCTGTCTGTTTAGTAAAATATTAGCTTCTCCTTCCAATCACAGTTCTGACTGAGTATGCAGCAACATCACATTGTGAACTGAATTTTACAATGGCCTTACTGATTGTGATATTGAGTCACGGTGTGTGTGGATTTGGAGCCCACACTTTCCAGCAGTGATTCCAACATTGCAATCTTACGGCAGTCAGTGTGCTCATCAGCTTCCAGCAGACTTGACATTCAACATTCAATTAGTTCAGAAACCTCAGTAGTCCCATTGGGAAAGGTGGATGTTGCTAAGGCAGGAAGGGAAGTTCAGAGGCAGCTCAAAGTGAAGGGTGCATAAAAATTAAGACGTACAGGGAAGAGGTTCCATGAGGTGGTAGAGCAATGCCATTGGGAGTGTGTTGGGCTTGTGGGTATTGTGTTATGTGCCTATTGTTCCCACTTTGGCCTATGGAACGTCCATCTCCAATGGCACCCAATTGGACTGCCATAGGGAAACTACCTCCATAAAGTTGGCAACCTCTATCCACAACAAGAGAAGGGTGGGCAGTCCATCATTGGCCAAAAAGGCCAATATTCCTGTGAAATGACTCTTAGTTGGATCACTGCTGATGTGAATTTACTGTCATTGTCTATAAAGAGGACAGCCAATTTTTCTCAGAAGCCGACTTCCAGCACTCGGAAAACTTGCCAGAGGTAGCACTGCATTCAGGGAATCCTCTTTGGTAGCTCCCACTGCCTGGGGGTTAGCGAAATTCAGCCTGGTCTTTCTGGAACTTACAAGTTGGTGTGCTTCAACATCAACTAGAATTTTAAGTGAAAGGGAAACAGTGAGTGCAGGAGAAACTCAGCAGGTCTGGCAGTGGAAAGAAGGCAGAGTTAACTTTTCAAGTCCAGCAAGTTTCTCCAGCAATTTCTGTTTCAATTTCAGATCTCCAGCATCCTACAGTCCTTTGTTTTATTTTAAATGGAAGCTGAGGTTGGCAATATGAACAGAATCTGGAAAGCCAGTTTCTCTCTGTTTTTCTCTCTCCACGGATGTTGCCAGAGCTGCTGAGTTTCTCCAGTGTCCTTTGTTTTTATTTGAGATTTCCAGCATCTGCGGTATTTTTCTTTCATTTGCAAATCTTGGACTGAGTGAAGCTGTAGAGCTGCTGTGTGTGTACAGAAGGTAATCTTTCTCTACAGGTCAGATAAGCCAGTGTGTGTGAAAGAGAATTAGTAGGATCAGGAATCTTCTCTGAAGGAAAGCAGTCAAGCGTTGTATAAACGCAAGGTTCCTGTTGTGGACGTAATCGTTCTGAACTAATGAAGTGCATCAGTGTCACACAGGTGGACCTCTTATATTTTTTAAATATCTTGAAAAATACCCTAAGGGTTTTATTTTCATACTTTTCTTGACATGTTTTTATATCTGCGAACAGAAGAGAAAATGATACATAAAAACCACCAGATAAAATAGGGGCTCAGTCATGATTGAATGGTGAACTGTGTACCTGTCAAGGACACACATCCTGAACTATAGCTGTAATTAATCATGATCAGATTGCAGTGAGCAGGATCTGCTTTGTAGTGTGACAATAGCTAATATGAGGAACTGAAGTCAACACCCTGGTCAGGGGCCCCTTCATTGTTCCAACATCTGCCTGTTACTTGGCACATCTTAAACCTGACCTCAGTGACGCCTGGCACAAGAGTTACTTTTCAGGTAAACAGCATTAATTTACAATAACCTTAAAAGCCAGAATAATATAAAAGAAATCTCCACTGTGCCTCTCCACTGTGGATAGTTGACAAGTGAATACTAAGTATTAGAAAGAAACTCAATGAAGCATCTACAACAATGTCTCAATTATGCAATTTGTCAAGTCTTAATCTTAACTAAGTTTTTTCCTTTGTGTATTCAAACTTAGAATGAAATGAACTCTGAAATAAATTTAACACAAGATGACTGCCTTATGATGTGTACTTCTGCAATTGTAGAGGATCACGGTGAGACCACATTTGGAATATTGGGTCTCTTTTTTAAAGGAAGGTTGCCTCAAGAGGGAGTGCATTGAAGGTTCACTTTAAACTGATTCTAGAATTTGGAGCATCATCTGATAAAGAGTTATTCAGTTGACTAAGCCCTTATTCCCTATAGAATTCAGAAGAATGTAAGGTGGAGGACTTGACAAAGTAAATACGGGAAGGTAGTGCTCCTGGTTGGGTAGATATGTAGAACTTATGTCGTGATGACTGTCAGAATCTCAAAGTGCGTGAACACTGTTGCCTTTTAACTCCAAAATGGGGAAGAAGTCTGCTACAGCCAAACAAATTCCACAGATGTAAGTTCAGGTGCTGACTAGCAAAGTCCCGTGTTGGACCCATGGAATGTCACACTTGCAGAGTGCCAAGGAATCCACAGGCAGAGAGTGGAACAAAATAAGAAGTGATAATAAGGGGGCTGACTAACTCTCGCCTAGTCCACCTTCTCAACAGAAAGTCATCTCCTGGCAGACAGTTTGGGTTTTGGCTTTTCAGAAATATATAAAAACAGGATTACAAATCAACTATAACACTACTTGCGTATGTCAGTGGCCTGACATTCTAATGTGTGGATTGGTGGGCGGTGACGGTCACAGCTCTAAGAACAACCATTTAAAGACCCCTGCACTGCAGGTAAACAAACAAAAATTTGTCTCTCTACGTCAGCCACTGCTGAAACAAATCAAGATAAAAGCGTTCAAATCAGCCTTTGAAGCTGAAACTCTTGAAATTAACTGTTCATCTTCCAGCATCAGCACAACTGATATCATTAAGTGCAACATGCACAAAGTTCGACCATCTACATTTCACAAATGATCCAGAGATTAATCCAAGATAACAAGCATGGGGCTGGATGAACACAGCAGGTCAAGCAGCATCATAGGAGCAGGAAAACTTGACGTTTCGGGCCTAAACCCTTCATCAGAAATGGGGGAGGGGAAGAGGGTTCTGAAATAAATAGGGAGAGAGGGGGAGGCGGATAGAGGATGGATAGAGGAGAGGATAGGTGGAGAGGAGGCAGACAAGTCGAAGAGGCGGGGATGGAACCAGTAAAGGTGAGTGTAGGTAGGGGGGTAGGGAGGAGAT